>OU342949.1:68196917-68847371 GCA_910592335.1 Adalia bipunctata | reverse complement strand
CGCGGCACGTCGTGCTTGAATAATTTATTGCGAACACGGTTCGGATTTATCTGATTTCTCGTCAACGTTGGCATTCTTGTCGCGAAATCCATTTGCCACGTTAACTTTGTTATAGGGGCGTCGGACGATCATTATAGACTCAGGGTACCTTGGACTGAAGTTTTTCAGAGGCGTCTAAAGAGATGAAGAGGATTCCTGAACTGCTGAAGTAGATTCAACGGCACTCATATTTACAGGGTTGAGTGAATTTTGTATTTTAGACTGGCTGCATGAGTTTTTTAAGTGGACTAACACAGGGTTCAAATTTAGGACCATTATTACTTATAATCTATAATAACTGGCAAAGAAACCGCAACACCCAGAAAGAACTGTTTATATTTTGACTTTTTTTGGTAAAACATTGATAGTACTTATAGTAAGAAGTAAATGATTAAAATTTGGGAACAAATTGTGAAGGTTTTTTCATGTAAACATTTTCTGTTACTTAAATATTGTAGGGGAAGTACGTACAAAATGATATAGGGTTTTATTTCAGAGGCATAACTTGTTAGTAGTGTATCACAGTAATGTCATATTCTATACCTATGAGCTTCGGTCCTTTCTTTATAAAATCTAATCAACCTTTATGAAATAAAAGTATCACGAAATTAAATATTCTCAGATAAATTGGGATAAATGATATTCATTCTGGTTCTTCTAGGAACATCAGCCCAAGATGCGTGAGCCCAATGCAACCAATGCATGCATCGTAACCAGTCTTTTCCAGTGCTAATCCTGGAGAAGACTGGTCTTTTCCCGATCTGAATCGGGAAAAAAGGTCATAACAATAGACAGTTGGACAATTGTCTTCATCATCTCGAAAGTGGCTAGGAACATTTTCTTCTTCATTGTCTTCTTCAAATAATGCCCTAGGGACGTGTCTCCTTTTCTTTGGAAGAGCTATGGGCTCATTTTTTGATTTGATTGCAATAATATTAGGTGTAGAAGTTGAAACTAATTATGTTTATCGAGTTTTCGGCTCACGCTAGCCTTGTCTACTTATCGTCCTTTAGGGATTGGAGGAACCTCCTCATAGGATCAGCAAGAGTAGGTTAAGATGCATTGCCTTTATAAGCCGCAAACGAAGATCTGGCTCTTTGTTTGGTGATGGAGCCTGGGATGAATGGTCTCGATGTTGTCCGGTAAGGATTCGGTTAATTCAGCTGAAATACCTATGTCATTTTGTCCGTTCACTGTATATGTCATTTTGTCCTTAAAGCGTTATAGAACTAGAAAGATATCGAACTGATACAAAAAGTATATTCAACATAAAGAAAGCCTCGTGAATACAATGACAAATAAGTAAAGTTCGAAATGAATGCAATATAAATGAAAAAATATAGTGTAAATCTGGCCATTTCTTCCAAAAATGTGGCGCAATAAAAAAACTCGTGACCTATTATTTTCTATTATCACTCATAACGACCAAATGAACTAGAGTAGCGCTTGCGAGTTTTCAGAGGTTGATTGAACCCACTCGGGTCATGTGATTTGGTAGGCAGTTCCATATTCGATACCTCCAAACTCAAATTATGATGCCTATGTCATTTTGTCCATATATGTCGTTTTGTACTTATTTCCCCTATATTTCCTCTATAGATACTTTACAATTCGTGAAAATTGAAGTTCAA
Organism: Adalia bipunctata; assembly: GCA_910592335.1. Lineage (NCBI taxonomy): Eukaryota > Metazoa > Arthropoda > Insecta > Coleoptera > Coccinellidae > Adalia > Adalia bipunctata. The sequence continues at coordinate 68,845,701 of OU342949.1, read as the reverse complement.
CTTCATTAAATACTCTCATCACGACCGAATTTCGGGCTTCCTCTCAACGAAAATATTCGAAACATCATACCGTATAATGAAACTAACAAAAACCCTTCATAAATTGTAATATCCTAGGAACGTCCCAAGTTGAACCCGCAACCTGATCAGATATTCCGCAGTGAAAACCTCAAAGGTGTTTCAAGCCGGGTATATTATCCGAGAAAAATATCTTTCCTCCGTAGCAATTCGTTTCGTTATCGCAGCTGCGAATGTGAACGAATTTGCATGAGAAATGTTATGGAGAGACTCCAAATGATTCCAGAACCTTCACAACCAAACGAAGAACTATTTATTTCGCGGCATCTTTTTGCGGAACGATTTATTTACTTTGAAGCGGAGGAATCTCGCCGAATCGCATTCAGATGCAGCCACAGGAAATCGCGTTTGTTCTTAAGTACAAGGATTGTTCGGAAATTGTTGAAATGATGCTTCAGGAAGGTTATTGGGAATCTACATTTTTGTAGGTATGTGAAAGGTGCGGTAAACTGATCGAAACGCATAACCTGGAAAGAAACTATCAAGGGTGTGGATAGGTATCTATTCTGCTAGTCAAGCGGGTATCAAAGCACTGAACTCCTATGCCATCGGCTTAAAGATGATATGTGAGTGACGGAGGAAACCAAATGAAGTAGCAAGAACAATAAGGTCTCTTCAGTTTGGCTTTCTGGCCACAGGAATCAAAGGAAACGAATAGGCCAACACACTAGCCAGAAAGAGAGCACAAACGCCACTTACTGGAACAGAACCTTTCTGTGGTTTAGGCAAATGCATTTATAGGAGAGAGTTTTTGAAATTTTAAAGGAATCTTCCAGGAATGCATCACTCCAAAAAGCTCCTTTGGGGTGTCGGAATTGTAAGAACCAATTTTTAAACTGCTCAACATGAGTTAGCGATATTGACTCAAATTGCAAAAAAATATAGTAAGAATAAGATTTTTGTGATGAAAATTCATATTAATATGATTTCAAGTTGCAAATTGATTTAAGCCTGTAGGTCTGCAGCGTCTGGTGGTTAAGAAAAATCGAATAAAATAACGAAATTTTATTCCCAGAGAATTCAAGCATTTTAAGACTATCAATACGATGTATGGCCTCCACGGGCATCAATAACATCTTATCATCTTCTTTGCATACTACACACGAGGTTGTTGAACATTTCTTGAGGAATTTGGTTCCATAAACGGGGCAGAAGCTCTCTCAGATCATTTAAGGATTCTGGAGTAGGTTGATGATTATCTAATCTTTATTGGACCATATCTTATGCATGTTCTATGCAATTCGAATCTGGTGACTGCGGAGGTATTGGTAAATGTGGAATACCAAGCTCCTCGCGCGCATTCTCAACTATGGCTGAACGGTGCGGTCTAGCGTTATCGTCTAGAAATTGAAAGGTTTCACCAATAGCAGCGTGAAAATTTGGAATAACATTGTCAATGACATGCTCCCTATAGTGTGAGGTTATATTCCCAGGACAAATGTGTAGATCTGTGCGCCCGTTGAAACATATCCCGGCCCATACCATTACACTACCCCTTCGGAATGGATGGACTTTTTGGACAAAGCGATGATTACGGGGTATGCGTGGGATTGTCTATACCCTTTTTCTTCGAGAATCTGAAAATCATCGATATCTGGATTCATCAGTGAAAAGGACACTACGCCATTTATCGTTCCAATTGATATGTTGTCTTGCCCATTCCAGTCTTTGACGCTTATGGTCACGTGTGAATGGAACTCCTCTTAATGGACGTCTAGAACCTAGATTCACCTCTCTCAAACGTCGTCTGATGGTTTCGATGGAGACTTGGACCCCATCTGCATTTTGAAGAGTATTCCGTAGCATTCTATACGTAGATGTAGGGTTTCTTTACGCCGAAACGGTGATGAAACGATCCTGAGCAGGTGTCGTTTTTCATCGCCTACCAAGTCTTGGTCTTTCCAACACGGAACCTGTCTCCTTGAACCTGAGTAAGGCCACCCTGTAGCATTCCGATAGCCCAATTAGCCTCAGCGTTTGTTAATTCACGTCATGACATTTTCAGAAAACTCGTTTCAAATCGAAGCCGTTGATAAACTGACTTCATTTCAAAATAAGAACATTCATGAAGCATATGCAAAGAACCAAACTCCAGAAAAAAGGCGACCAGATTGACGAAATGTCTCATACTGATTTCGATTGAATCGATTCAAGTTGTTATTGAGTTTTAAATGATTTTACAGCGATTTTCTGGAAGATTACAACTCTTGTGGAGCAGTATATCTGAATCTCAGTAAGGATTCGATACTCCAGGTCCCTGGCTTCCTCAAAGGACACTACTCATTCATTGAGACCCGAGGAAGTCGTCAATCGAGTTGAATAAAACCGACAACATCTTTAAGAGCCTTGGCCGTTACCTCGTGGGTATCCAGCACCGGTTTACCCCTCGGTTTACCCATATAAATGGTTCTTAGGCCAGCCAGCTCTGGACACTTGCATACTCTTCTCCAATTTCCATTGTTGGACCGCTGCCTCATATTGGTCTTTTCAAGCCCACAGAAGAGCTCAGGTCCAGCAGATGTCAACCTTAATGCACCTTTTGCAAGCTCATCGGCTTTTCCATTTCCTTCAACACTACAATGCTCTGGCACCCATAGTAGAGTCACTTTATTGCCTCTGGCCAGTGGCTTATGGTGTTACGGCACTCCTAGGTCAGCAGAGATCCCTGGCAGTGTGATTCCTGAGACCTCAGCGTGGCTTGGCTCTCCGTGGTGATGAAGATATGAGCCCCTTTGAGGTTCATTTTAAGACACGGAAACAGCGGGTATCTGGGTCTGGGAAATAGAGGGTTCACTTCTTAGGGCTTCAGAGATCCTCAGTTCAGGTCCTTATATCTTAATGCCAGTGACTCTCTCTGACTTTGATTCATCGGTAAACCATATGGTTGACCTTTTGTCCAAGCGATGTACGAAACCCATGGATTAACTGACCCATAGGTTTAAATATCCAAGCATCGACGGGCATTCGAAACAAAGCTATTGAAATGAGGATAAATGTCCTTGGAATTAATGGAGAAATGAAAACATGACTCCGTCATAAAAAAATCATAACGTAATCCTCTGACAAAAGCGCCTACGGCTCCTGCCCAACGCTCGCGTCAATCTTGCGAGGGGGGCTGAAATCGCAACGTCAGTAGGGTCCAATAGGAGCTGCAGCGTGGAAAGCCGGCAGCTTTCCCTGTCTGTACCCATTGTTCGATTCTCAAAGACAAACATCTCAGAGGCGTATTATTCTCTATCGATGATTTATATACTGCAAGCTCCACGACACTTTTTACGCCATTCCAAGACGACAATTCACGACTCAAGTCACAATGGGGCATTGTTTATCGGATCCCCCTGCTTTCGCCAGACGATTCGGGTAGTACGCGTGTTTCATCTGGATGAAACAGTGGTGGCGGGTAGTGTGGATCCGATCGGTCTATCAATCGTGGGATCTTATTATTGTTTCGTTCAATTCAATCAATCTAGTCCAATTGTGGCGACTCAAATCGTCAGTTTATGAGAGCTGGAGTCTCTGCTATAGAATTACTCTGGATAGAGTCGGAGTTATTCGAGATATTGAAATTTGGATTTTCCTCATTTAGACAGCGTTTTTGGGAACCCTTCGGTAGCTTCTGCTTACTCAATGTTGAAAACTATGGAAATATACTAACTGACAAAGGAACTGCAACACCCAGAAGGAGCTATTTAAATTTTAATTTTTTTTTGGTGAATCATAGATAGTAAAGCAAGGTACTCCTTGATTAAAATTTGGAGAAAAAAAAACAGAAGGGTTTACATTTTTTTTTTAATATATTTGTTAATAATGTGTTTGTCCATCGCGATTATCTATAAACTTCCCAACACGTCTTGGCATTGATGCAATAAGATGGTCTCTATTTCTTCTTGAGGGCTACTATCCCAAGCTACCTGTACTTCATGTCTCAGGGCCGCCAGAGTCCGTGGGGGCTGGGGTAAATTTCCGAGCCTTCTACCCATGATGTCCCAAACATGCTCTATGGGGATCTGGGAGGCCATGACAAAAAATTCACATGGGTCGCTTCAAAAAAGTTTAACCTAACTCTGGCAACATGAGGTCGAGCATTATCTTGCTGGAACATTGGATTCTCGAGCCGGTTAAGGTGAGAGAAAAAATATGGCTCCACTATTTCTTGGAGGTAAGGCAGCGCTGTCATGTTACCTCGAATAAAGACTAAAGGTGACTTTCTTGCATGTTCAATAGCACCCCATACCATAACGCCTACTGTCCGCTGTACATGACGCTCAACATCAAACTGAGGTCCACGTCTTTCTCCCCGACGTCGTCTAAATCTTTTTCCGTCATCATATGCACCCAAGGAGAATCGAAATTCATCAGAAAAGGCTACCTGATGCCATTCCACATTCCAATTTTGTCGTTCTCTGCAGAACTGTAATCGTTGCCGGCGATGCTCAACCGTCAGAGGTAAAACAAGATGGGGTCGATAATGCTGCAGTCCAAAGACCTTATCCGGCGTTAAACCGTTCGGACAGTCACAGGATGACTTTGTTTCCATAACTCATCAGCCAAAGATCGAGTTGTCGCAAATCTGTCTCTAATGGCCATAAGTCGTAGAAGTTACTGACAGCTTACAGCTACAATGTCAAATAGTTCTCTGTGATCTCTGCAGATCGGGCGATTTTATAGGAGAAATGTCATACTTTGATCAATCTTCCTGAAGAAATGGGGAAATTATGGAAAATTTGAATACCAAGCTATTTTGAGTTGACTCTTCCTCTTTTGATCCGTATATTTACATCACGGCCAGGATATCTGCGAAAAAGTTTTTCCGTCGACCATAGAATAAAAGCTCATTTTAACGCACTCGAAATCATCCATTAATGACCTATTTTAATGCATGATTTCTTATTAATGCATGATTGTCATGGCAACCGAACATAAAATATTCAGTCAGAGCACTATCGAGCTTGGTTGGAAATCAACTTCTGTCACAGGAGGGTATATTGACAACTCCATTCAAAATAAAATAGACTGCAGAAGAAATTTCAGGTGATACAGTTGTAAAGTATATATATACTTCAACCTCCACTTTCTCCAAAAGTTACTTATGGGATATCATACATAGAACTTAGAGTACATGGAATGCCATTAGCCTTGCTGCTCAGCTTGAAAAAATGGATAAACATCTCCAGTTGGAGGAATACCGAAATTTCCATGTTCCCATGGATACGACTTGTCATACAGAACAGAAACACAGAAATACCATGAATTTAATCGTCAAGATCCGATTCACTTGGCATTTCGGCAAACATTTCTGTGTTTCTGTTCTGTATGACAAGTCGTATCCATGGGAACATGGAAATTTCGGTATTCCTCCAACTTGAGATGTTTACCCACTTTTTGATCTGGTAATAGCATTCCATGTACTATAAGTTCTATGATATCATAGGTAATGATATAAATGCAAACTAAATGTAAACTATTCAGAATATCACAACATGTCAAATATTTCCTCTATGAATTTTTCGAATTGTTCCATAGGGAGCATAAATATTAATACATCGAAATGAACATAGAAATTTAAATTATGTCAAATTTGTCTATTATGCAAAATAAAAATTCATTTCTATCGAGATTTCATATTCAATTCGTGATGAGGTCGACGGAAAAATCTTGTAATCAACTCGTTTATTAATTCAGCGATTAATGGTCTCAAACATTAAATATTTCGACCATTAATCGCTGTCATTAATAAACTAGTTGATTAAATAACTATTATCGAGTTTAAAATTGCCCTTTTTGCGAATTTTTTCGCGATTTTCGCGAATTTTTTTAAAATACTTCTACATCGCCAAGAGAATCAAAATTTCGCCCACGTACGAATCGATCATTCCTCTTTCCGACCGTGTAAAAATTTCTTCACCGTATCGCAGCTTCGCTGCGATTTCAAGATTCTTCCGGACCCACTTTTTCGACAGATTCCCCGGGCCGGACCACAGAGTTACCATTTTAGTATAGTATAGAACGATGTCATGAAATGAGCAGTCTTTTCCTCTGAAATTGGAGCGATTCGACAAGTGCCATATTGTTGAGTGAACAAAACGTGAGGGACTAAAATTCCATATGTTTTTAGATAAAGAATAGCTGGTTTCAACGCCTCACTTCCCTAAATGTTCGACAACTATTTCCCATTTCGTAAATGCTTCAATTTGCCCCCTCTTTAAATCTTTCTATTGACGATTCAGTATCCAGATGAAGTTGACCGTCGAGCAAAATCCGATTTGCCGTCAGCGCTCACAAAAAACCAAACGAGTCTCAAATTTCACCCCGTCCCAAACTTCCGGCTTTGAATCAGCCGATTCATTCGACCGGAAAACATACTGGGGGAAAGGGAGAACTCGCGAACCGGCCCAAATACCACTGAAAGAGACCAGAAATGACCAATTCCGACATAAGGGTGGTTCGTTACGGGGTCTCAAGCCCCTTCACTGGAACCGAAGACATCGTAACATTCGAATTTTTTAAAGGCTTACTCACAAACGACATCAATTTTCCATGACGTTTCCAGAAAAAGTCCTGTGACGTTCGGATTTTCCGCCCTGCAGGTTATGAATTTTCCATCGTCGTCTGTCGTGGGAACGAAGCTCAGCTCGCTTATCGTCACGTTTTCCTGCGTTTCCTCCTGCGGAAAAGATAAACATTTCAAAGAGTTGAAGGCCGCGTGTAAGAGCAGTAGAAATGTGGATGTTAAAGTCGCCGTTCAGAGCGAGTAAGAAAACTAATCCGAAAGGGGCGCCACCGTGCATTTTATGGAATATCTCCATAGAACTTACATTATCTCTATAAGTTCTATGATTATCTCTCTGATTATGAATGAAATGTACAATGGCGCTCTCTATCCGAAAATCGCTGAACTATGAAATTTGTGAATATGTGGGTAAAGCAGGAACTTTTTCCCGCCATATAGGTATTTGAATTTGGCTATTCTCTGCCAATTCCGTATTTCAAGTTGTTTTTCTGAATGACATTATCTGTAGATTCACTTTCAATCGGAAATTTCAGTTCTCAAAGTGAAACCATTTTCAAATGCAACTTGAAATAAAAACACACTACATTGAACGCCCACCTTAAGCTTTCAAAAGAGGATGCTCTTTCCCAAACCCATGGAAACCATAAAAGTTTTATATTTTTCAGAAAACCAATCATTTAGGAAAATAAAAGTAGGTACTCTTGAGGTTTTTGTATGAAACATATCGTTTTCAAGTAATTCCTTGTTTTATATATACCTTATGGTGTGGAATGAACTGATGCAAGTATACGGGGTGTTTCAAAACAAGTCCGAAAAATTTAAGGAGGTGATTCCTTGTTCAAAATGAAGGATAGTTTGTTATATAAATGTTGGGTGAAAAGTCAAACGTTTGGGAGATATCGCGTTTCAAAGATGGCGGAAAAATGAAGTTATTATTTTGTATCTTTAAAACGAAAAGCGGTAGAATGGTGATATTTTATAGAAGTATTGCTATTTTTTTTATGTTGTGGTTTTCACGAAAAGGAATATCCTGTAATGTTCAGAGAACATCGTGAGAACCAAGGGCAAGCAGGTAGGAATTGGTGTTCTTCTTGAATTTCTGGAGGTTATATGCCTCGGGGAACACCTCCCTAGGCAATGTGTTCCAAAGCCTCGCTGTTCGTTGGATGAACGAGTCTTCGAAGAGATATGTTCTGCAGGTCTCCAAAGTTACCACGAAGTACCCCTTCGTGAAGACTTAACTTGACGGGTTAGTCTGGAAGAGACTGCCAGAGGGGGAACGATTGCTGATAATTCAGAAGAGCATCGCCCATGGAAATATCTATAAAATAGAGACAGATTGCCCAGTTTTCTACGGTGTTCCAGAGAAGTGAGCGAGCTTGTAAGCGAGGCATCACCGACGAGACGAATTGCCCTTTTTTGTACAGAATCCAAGAGTTTTAGGGTGTGTTTAGGTGCAGCACTCCAAATATGTGAACAGTATTCCAGGACAGATCGAATCTGTGCCTTATAGATCATAAGCAGCTGACCTGAGGTGAAATAGCTCCTGGCACGAAACAGAAAACCAAGTTTTTGGGATGCACTTGTAGCAATGGATCTCACGTGATTCTCCCAGGAAAGGTTACTGCCGACAGTAATGCCAAGCATCGAAATGGATGACTTCAATGGTATGGTCACTCCCGACAATTTTATGCTGGGCACAGTAAGATCGGCTTTTCTAGAGAAAAGACATGCTTGTGTATTGTTTGCGTTGAATTCTACCAAGTTATTAGATCCCCATTCATGAATTGTTGCCAAGTCCGTATTTATGTTGTTAACATTTCTTCCTCGTTCGTTTCTGATTTGGCGGGCTGGTATTGGAGCCCTAGAAGAAAAGGCGGTATGGAGGGTACTATCATCCGCACAGCTGTGCACTGGACACGAAGTTGCTTCCAGCAAATCGTTGATGTGAAGTAGAAATAGTGTTGGAGCCAGAATTGATCCCTGCGGAACACCAGCATTTATGGGTAGAGAGTCAGATGAAACTCGATCGACCACTACATGGAGAGATCTGTTTGAGAGAAAACTAGCTAGCAGAGAACATAGCTGTCACCAGTGGATCTCTGATGACGGAAACCATATTGTCTATCGTTGATAATTCCTGAGTGTTCCAGATGTTTCATGAGCTCGAAGTTGATGGCTTTTTCACGTTTTTTCACACGTTCTTGATATTTTTTCATGTTTTTAGAATGAGTGGAGGGGTTGAAGTGGACTACCCCTTTCATTTTTGCTAACTGAATTTGAAGAAAAACTTACGCAAAGACTTGGATAGAATTGAATTCGGATTGCCTGATTCGGTCAGAAACATTTTCATCTCTCGTATTTTTCCCGTAAAATGTACCGTTTTAAAATTAAAAAATAAAATGTAAATCAGTTCTAAAATAAATTGTTCTTTTCCAACACGTAATGAATACAATCTCCCTAACGTTTGACTTTGACCCAATATTCATATAACAAACTACCCTTTATTTTGAACAAGGTATCACCTCCTTAAATTTTTCGGACTTGTTTTGTATATTATCTGCTGAGAAACATCAGCAGTAATCAACAGTTGGAAAGATAAAAATAGTGTTCCCTCAATGTGAGCTTTTGTTGCTCAGAATTACATTAATTTGTGTTATTTATTTTCAGCATGAAGACGGTTTTTGAATTAAGAAAACAGTTCAGCTTGAAGCAGGGTTTGAACTTATGAATTTGACATTTGTCAGCAGCTCTACCTGCTGAGCTACTTAACCCGTAGAAACGGAATTAGTTACGAGCAACTTCTTCCTCCGAAATTAATATTTGTTTGTTATGGTCTATATATTTCTTCTCTCATCTGAACGATGAATTCCATGAACGATTTTCAGAGACTCTTTTCGCACCACCCGTGTACCACTCTGTCATCTCCACTGCTTTCTAGTTCTAGTTCTACTACCTCCGGCGCATATAAATGAGGATTTAGAGCAGCCATTTGACGAATATTCTCCCTCTGGCTGTTGAGTGTGGCAGTTGCGATGCAAAGTAATGGACGCTTTGGAACGAGATTGTTTACGACTACCGTAAAATAGATTAAAAATGATGAAAACACCTCCCGACTCGCCGTCAGGGGCGTGCATACGCCTCGCGAAGTTTTCCGTTGAAGGACGTGGCAATCTCGAGGAAATTGAACTTGTATTTTCTTCGCGAAAGGGTGCAAGCAGTGGGAAAATCGATATCCGGCAGAGTGAGTTTTAATGTGCGGACGTTTTCCTGCTTCGTCCCAGGAAATTATTCTACGAGACGTCGAAGTTTCTGCATGAAGTCTGACAGGATGTTTTCCGAGGCTGTTTCTGTAGGAAACTCTTTGACAATCTCTCCGGGCGTTTTTGTCGCTAAACACAAACATTCCTGTTCGATTTACGTAAGGAAGCAGCGGTAGTAAAATGTTTTCTGGTTTTGGGTGAAATCAGGTTAATGAATGGCGTACTCACTTTTGTTCTTCTCAGCTGTCTCTTTCCCTTGTACCACGTGATGATGGCAGGTGGTCTCGATCCGGCGGATTCGCATGTCACTTCGTATCTCTTGTCGGCCACCAGAGGATTGACCGTGTTTATTATGTCTGCGGTGAGTGGTTTTACTGAAACAAACATCGATAAGGTCACAGTTTTGACGACAAAGGTCGATGAAAACAAGTGGGAAATATCCTGTCCCAGACAATATTTGATATACGAGGATATATTGAAAAATTCTTAGCCTACTATAAAACCAAACAAAATTTAAATGTCAAAATATTTAATTACTCAACATATTCTCCTCTTAATTGAATACGTTTATTACAGCGAACCTGCAACGTCTCTAGACCTTCCAAAAAAAATGTTTCTTCCTGCTCTGCAAACCAGTCCTCCACACCTTTAATACTCCCTCGTTGGAGGAAAATTTACGACCTTTTAAACTTTTTTTCAGTTGAGGAAAGAGATGATATTCGGACGGAGCCAAATCTGGTGAATAAGGGGGGTGTTCTAGTAATTCTAACCCTAAATCACGAATTATTTGCATTGCAACATGAGATTCGTGTACTGGGGCGTTGCCCTTTGAAAACAAAACACCTTCGGATAGCTTTCCGCGTCTTTTCTCTTGGTGGTCAGTAATGTTGAATAGTAATCAACAGTTATTGTTCTACATTTATCCAAAAAAATCAATTATGATTACTCCATGGCAATCCCAAAAAACTGAAGCAAGAACTTTTCCAGCAGATTTTTAGACACGAAACTTCTTGAGTCTTGGAGAACCAGTGTGTCGCCATTCCATCGATTGTTGCTTTGCTTCTGGATCGTAGAAATGTACCCAAGTCTCATCCATAGTAAAAATTCGATTTAAGAAGTTTACATCGTTTTCGAATCGAACACAGATCGAACGCGATGCTTCTACCCTTGCACGCTTTGGGTCAACATTCAAACAATTGGGGATCCATTTTGCAGAAATTTTTCTCATGTCCAAATTGACGTGAACTACAGGGTGATTTTTTTAAGTGTTTCATTAGAAGTTTTCGAGGAAGGAATTGCGATACAAATTCAAAATTTTGTATTTTTGTTTTAGAGTACATGAACTCAATTTGTAAAATATTTTCAAGCGGAATCTACTTCCGGTTCTACCGGAAACGGATGTGAACTTCGTTATTTCAAATGGAACACCCTATATATTTATACATATTTGAATTCTTCGTTTAATTCTGCAATGATTTGATGTATGATACGCGCAACCACATCAAGCGATTGTTGAGTTATTGCCTGATTCTCAAATTTTTTGACAGAAAGATTGTCACAAATTAGTGTTTATATCTTCAAAATCCCTCATTGTAAGAATTTTTTTTTGGAGCAGTGAGACAAATGAAAGTACGCTGATACGGCTTCTTGTATAAATTATGAGGAAATTTTATACAGGGTGCCTGAAACAGGGCTTCAAAGTGAGCCTCAATAAAACTACGAAATCTCATTTTTTTCAAATGGGAACCATATAATTTTATAATTCCGATCGATTGCTCGCCAAAAACAAGTTAGAGTGTGCCAAACATTTCATGTCTTTAAAATGAGTAGTTTCGCCGTTATCGAATAAAATTCGGATTTCACGACTAAAGCCAGGTTTCTTTGTCTGAATATCAGGTTTATCAAAGATAATTTTCAAGTAGGCTATGTCAATAGTAATAATATGTCAGTTTTAAACTTAAATTTCTTTATTTAGTCATCATTCATTATCTGCTCTGTTTATTTGTCACATTCGCAGCAAATACAGAAGAGACTTTTGATATATCATTCTAGTGTACCTTATTATTGTTAGTGCTTGTTTTGCATAGTGCTTGATCAATAAACATAAGTAAGAATGACTATTCCTAACATAGCCTACTTTGAAATAGACGAGCATACCACTCAATTCGACAGAATTTCATGAATAAAGCCAGGGTTGTCCCATCAGTCAAATTCAGTGGAATGCTCGTCTATTTCAAAGTAGGCTATGTTAGGAATAGTCATTCTTACTTATTTTTATTGATCAAGCACTATGCAAAACAAGCAATAACAATAATAATGAAGAGAATGATATATCAAAAGTCTCTTCTGTATTTGCTGCGAATGTGACAAATAAACAGAGCAGATAATGAATGATGACTAAATAAAGAAATTTTAGTTTAAAACTGACATATTATTACTATTGACATAGCCTACTTGAAAATTATCTTGATAAACCTGATATTCAGACAAAGAAACCTGGCTTTAGTCGTGAAATCCGAATTTTATTCGATAACGGCGAAACTACTCATTTTAAAGATATGAAATGTTTGGCACACTCTAACTAGTTTTTGGCGAGCAATCGATCGGAATTATAAAATTATATGGTTCCCATTTGAAAAAAATGAGATTTCGTAGATTTATTGAGGCTCACTTTGAAGCCCTGTTTCAGGCACCCTGTATAAAATTTCCTCATAATTTATACAAGAAGCCGTATCAGCGTACTTTCATTTGTCTCACTGCTCCAAAAAAAATTCTTATAATGAGGGATTTTGAAGATATTAACACTAATTTGTGACAATCTTTCTGTCAAAAAATTTGAGAATCAGGCAATAACTCAACAATCGCTTGATGTGGTTGCGCATATCATACATCAAATCATTGCAGAATTAAACGAAGAATTCAAATATGTATAAATATATAGGGTGTTCCATTTGAAATAACGAAGTTCACATCCGTTTCCGGTAGAACCGGAAGTAGATTCCGCTTGAAAATATTTTACAAATTGAGTTCATGTACTCTAAAACAAAAATACAAAATTTTGAATTTGTATCGCAATTCCTTCCTCGAAAACTTCTAATGAAACACTTAAAAAAATCACCCTGTATATGATGAACGTGTTCGTATGAAATCTTCAGTGCTTCAGATATCCGTTTTAGCTCAATTCGACGATCTGATAAAATCATGTCATGAACTGCATCGAAATTCTCGGAGACTGACACAGAAACTGGCCTCCCCGATCGGTCATCATCTTCAATGGAAAATTTACCTCTTTTGAAGCTTGCAGTCCAATTTTTCATGGTCGAATACGAAGGACATTGATCACCAAGGGTATTGAGCATATATTCGTAAATCTGCCTACCTCTTGACCCTTTTAAATACAGATACTTGATGATGGCTCGATACTCCAATTTTTAGATTTTTACAATTTCGGTGGACATCTTCTTTTTTATTCATTGCGTAACTCTAGTTTACTTTTTTGACGTCAAACTCTACACTGACACTTCTAATAAGTTATTGTTCGTTGATATGGTATTCCAATATTTTGTTTATGCATGGAACTGTTCTAGGCTCACTAGATATCAATGCATCCTCGTATGGGGAAATTGTGTAGGAAAAATTTCGAAATTTGGCAGTTTCGGCTTGTCAAGGAAGGATTTAATCCTTTGCTCCAGTTCTCTCCTCAAAATATTTCGAAACTACCCGATTTTCATAAGCTCCAGTATCTGTGAGATCTTCAAGGAGGTGAAATCCTTGTTCCTCCTATAATTCTCTTGTTCAAGACATTCTTTGCGCAGGCTTACAATAGCGATGCATTCTGGAATCAGGTGAACAGGATTCTCTTCAAAACAGAAATTGCACTCGTCAGTTTCTGACAGTTCCAAAATACCGAAGGAACTTTTTGGAATGATCTATTCCTTGAAGAATTTCTACAGATTGCTTCTCTTTTAGTTTCTTCTCGATAATATTAATCATAGGATAATTTTTTCACATAGATGCAGATGCTCATGGAAAATGAATTCACTCTCTACATTCTACAAGGTCAGTTTGAGAAATTTTAGTAACAAAATACCGGAGGAGCTGGTTCAAATGGATACTGATTAGGGACGAAAAAAAAGTGCCTTTCATTTTTCCAAGTTCACCCCCTCAATTTTTCACCTAAAAGCTTGATTTTTTCTTCAAATTGAAGTTGAAGGATGTCTTGAGGGCACTCCAATTTCTTCTCTTTGATAAAATTATTTTTTCGCATGAAAAAATCGGCTACGGCACCGATTCTCCATTCAAAAAGTTCCTTTTATTTTTCCAAGTTCACGCCCTCAATTCTTCACCTAAATGCTTGATTTTTTCTTTTAATTGAAGTTGAAGGATGTCTTGAGGGCACTCCAATTTCGTATCTTCGAAAAAATTCTTTTTTTATGAAAAAATCGGGTCGAAGTTGAGAGTCTATGAAAATGGACTTTATAATAGTTTTTCGGCGGTTGTTCATCAATTTTTTTCAGAAAATTTATTGGAGTGCCCTGGAATAATCAATTTTCTATGTTTAAAAAAATCCATTTGGAAAGGCGCTCAAATAATGCAAAAAATTATGGAAATACTGAAAAGACTTCCAGAAAGTGTGACATCGCAGAGAACGGTCTGAAATTCCAGGAGAATTAAAAAAAAAATCTAACTTTCAGGTGGAAAATTGAGGGCGTGAACTTGGAAAAATTAAAGGCACTTTTTGAATGGAGAATCGGTGCAGTCCGCCAGAGTATAACGTCCCATCAAGGAATCTTTTAGTAGGAATTGTATGAGCATGAAATGTCATTGTAGCCATATTTTAAATGTCAGAAATGCCTATTTGTGTTTGGTGTAGTTAAACGATTCATCATGGGAGAATTTACCAACGTTTGATTCTCATCTGAACATTTCAATAAAAACAATCATCCCAACGTGATCTTCGTGAAGTTTAAGGAGTTAATATCGTTGGAGATTTCATAAAAATCCCAAGAAACCAAGGATAAAGGTTCAACTCGAGTTTATCGTAATCTTGCCTCGACATCTCAGTTGCTTCGTGTACAGGCCGTTGTGAAACTCTTTCCGCAATTGGAAATTGTCTGCACGACGTTGACCTTCATAATCTGATTGAAATTTCATATAAAAATTATTAGTATCGTTCCACGAAACACCAATAGTACCCATTAAAAGGATTCCTAGACAGGAAACAGGCAGCTAATTTATCCGAAACTAGAGTTGGAGGAGTGTTCGGCGATAATGAAAAAGACATCAGGTTCGCTTTTATGTGTAACAAAAGGGATAACGGCCTGAAATGCATTTCGTGTTTGATAATAATTAACGTCGAAATGGAGAAGTATGTTTTCGCGTTTGCCGAGTATATATTTACCCATTTGATGTTTTCATTCTATTAATCAGAAGTGTACGGAACTTGAAAAAATCCCGGGCTATAAATTACCTCTTAAGAGCTTCTGCAATTAGCTCTGATTTATAATTACGTTTCGGCCCAATTAAAGGGGGAATCAGCGCCAGGGGGGGGTGGAGTGAACTCGCCCAGAGGGGGCTTTATTTGCTCCGATAGGTAAGGAACCCCAAGGGAGATAACGGGATGATTCGTTTTAGAATCTTCTGATAATAGGTAAATTGATTTAAAAGCGGGGTATACAGGGCGTTTCTCGGTACTGCACAATCTCTTCTTCCATTTGATTTGTACATCATTTCATCCAACTTCTACCTTCACAGAAATTCCCAAAACTATACTGCTCCACAAGAGTTAGGGTTATCGTATACAATCGTTTTTAAAAGTATGTAATCTTCGAGAAAATCGCTGTAAAATCATTCGAAACTCAATAACAACTTGAACCGATCCAATAAAAATCAGTATGGGACATTTCGTCAATCTGGTCGCCTTTTTTCTGAAGTTTGGTTCTTTGCATACGCTTCATGAATGTTCTCATTTTGAAATGAAGTCAGTTTATCAACGGCTTCGATTTAAAACGAGTTTTCTGAAAATGACAAGACGTAAATGAACAAACGCTGAGGCTAATAGAGCTATCGGAATGCTACAGGGTGGCAGCTATCTCAGGTTGTTGAAGCGGAAAGGCTCCAAGTCCGCCGAAGTGTGATATCTCGACTTTGGAATAGGTTCAGGGAGACAGGTTCCGTGTTGGAAAGACCAAGGCTTGGTGGGCGACGAAAAACAACACCTGCTCAGGATCGTTTCATCACCGTTTCGACGAGAAGAAACCCTACATCTACGTGTAGAATGCTACGGAATACTCTTCAAAATGCAGATGGGGTCCAAGTTTCCATCGAATCCATCAGAAGACGTTTGAAAGAGGTGAATCTAGGTTCTAGACGTCCATTAAGAGGAGTTTCATTAACACGTGACCATAAGCGTCAAAGACTGGAATGGGCAAGGCAACATATCAATTGGAACGATCAATGGCGTAGTGTCCTTTTCACTGATGAATCCAGATATGGACGATTTTCAGATTCTCGAAAAATAAGGGTATGGACAATCCCACGCATACCCCGTTATCGTCGCTAGGTCCAAGAAGTCCATACATTCCGAGGGGGTAGTGTTATGGTACGGGCCAGGATTTGTTTCAACGGGCGCACAGATCTACACATTTGTCCTGGGAATATGACCGCCTTACGCTATAGGGAGCATGTCATTGACAATGTTGCGCCAAATTTTCACGCTGCTATTGGTGAAACTTTTCAATTTCTAGACGATAACGCTAGACCGCACCGTGCATCCATAGTTGAGAATACGCGCGAGGAGCTTGGTGTTTCACATTTACCAATACCTCCGCACTCACCAGATTTGAATTGCATAGAACATGCATGGGATATGCTTCAAAGAAGATAGGATAATCATCAACCTACCCCAGAATCCTTAAATGATCTGAGAGAGCTTCTGCCCCGTTTATGGAACCAAATTCCCCAAGAAATGTTCAACAACCTCGTGTGTAGTATGCAAAGAAGATGTCAAGCTTTTATTGATGCCCGTGGAGGCCATACATTGTATTGATAATCTTAAAATGCTTGAATTCTCTAGAAATGAAATTTCGTTATTTTACACGATTTTTCTTAACCATCCTGTATACGCTGCAGACCTACAGACTTAAATCAATTTGCAACTTGAAATCATATTAATATGAATTCTCATCACAAAAATCTTATTTTAACTATATTTTTTTGCAATTTAAGTCAATATCCCTAACTCATATGGAGCAGTTTATTTTCGTCAGTAACATTGAGGGAATATGAATTAAAACTAACAGATGAATTAGCAATTTGGCTCCTCAAAATTACACAAGTATTGAGATATAATGATAAAGTTATCACAAAAATCTTGCGAATTCACAATGAAGTTGCAAGATACTCGCATTAGGACTACCAGAACCAGTATTGTATCTGATGAATGAGCCAAGGGACGGCGTTGAATTGTTTATCATTTTACAAGACATCATTATTATTTATTCACAATCTTTTCAAAGCTCGTTTCTTCAATAGATCGATCTGCCGCAAAGCGACATTGTCACACTGAATCAACAACATCATCCAGCCCCTTACTTGCCCGTCATGAAGTAATCAAGCATAAGAAACTCCAGATAGTCTAGATCATTATGTGGAACACAGCTCATCATTGAATAATTCATCAAGTTTTACAATGATAGTTTTTTATTCAAAACGAACCGTTCAAGTTTGTTTCTACAAAGTCCAAACCCTAGGGAATACGAATCTATATTTCCGAGGGAATAATTCTACCCCTGAATTCCAGAAGTATATTCGGAAGTTTTACGAGGGTCTATTGTTGACTCGTTTGTCAGGTTTCGTGGTTCGATTGACAGCATCAATTTTATATGGAAATTTTATGGTGATTTTTATCGCGATGTTCTTATATATGTCTTCATAACCGATGAGCCGCAGATAACATTTATGTTCGTTATTTTTCACGATGAATCCTGCATTCTGGACTCAACAGATCGCATTCAGGGGTTTCCTTTTGATTCAAACTTCCACAGACAATATATTCGTGATAGATAACCATATAATGTGAAATTGGGCACAACCATTCACAGTATATGAGGTAGCTTAACTGTCAAGGCAAGGGTGTGACATAGGGATCCATTTTGACAGTTAAGCTGCTTGAATCTCTGATTGTCTCCGTATGGTATTTACTTTCTTTATGTATGCACTGTTGTATGATTGATTGTACGTTTTCTTCACTTCACAGCACATGTTTTTTTTTGTAACAAGGGTTAAGTGGTAGAGCACCTCCTGGTGAATTTTCCCTTGAGGTTTTCGTTGGAAATAAGTGCCGAAAGTTACTTATCATACAGGGTGTCTAGTTTTAAAACGGCAAAACTTCAAGGGGAGATTATTCAAGTGATTTGCAACAAAAAATGTCATATAACACATGGCCGAAATCTTGACGGATATTCTTCAATTTAACATTTCTCGTTTTCACGAAATATTTAAATTTTCTATGAAATCATTAATATATCAGTTATGCTTGTAGCTTCATCGAATTCGATCAAATATTTGGAAATGGTATTAAATTTTCTACAAGAAAAGAATTTCAGTGTGCCAAAAATATTTCTATTGCGGGTTTGGTGAGGAGATGAATATCACGATACTGAAGTGAACAAAACCAGTCATATTTTTCCAATAGGTTTTTCGTTGAAAAATTATTCATTATGGACATGTTTTCTTTTCAGCAAAAAATACCCCATTTTATATGAATAAATGATGGCGGCGATAAAAGGATGGGGAGCTGTGATGGTTCGAAAATTCGAGTTTTTGTAAAAAATATCATTTGACAGGTGAATATTTAAACTATAATAGATAGAGCTCTGAAACTTCTTTATTGAATAGAGCGACCCCGAAAACCTACATTTTGATACCAAAAACATTTATGTAGCCCTCATAAGTTAGGAATTATTCAAGTTTAATGTTTTCGATATTTCATTTTCAAGTTTTGTTCTCGTGCACAGACCATTCAAGATATTGATGTTACTGATCCGCAAAACTGCATTTATTGAGGATTCGAATGGTTCGAATAAGTTGTCCGAGCAATCCCACCGTTAGATCCACACATTTTTTTTTTGTATTGAGTTTAAGGCGTTTTTTGGAGGTCATACCCCTTAGGCATTTTTCACCAAAAATTTTGAATTTTTCAAATCGCTCATGTTTTGCACAGAGATACTTGGACCTATGCTGATCAACATAATATGAATAAATAATGGCGGCGATCAAAGGATGGGGAGCTGTGATGGTTCGAAAATTCGAGTTTTTGTAAAAAAATATCATTTGACAGGTGAATATTTAAACTATAATAGATAGAGCTCTGAAACTTCTTTATTGAATGGAGCGACCCCGAAAACCTACATTTTGATACCAAAAACATTTATGTAGCCCTCATAAGTTAGGAATTATTCAAGTTTAATGTTTTCGATATTTCATTTTCGAGTTTTGTTCTCGTGCACAGACCATTCAAGATATGATGTTATTGATCCGCAAAACTGCATTTATTGAGGATTCGAATGGTTCGAATAAGTTGTCCGTGCAATCCCACCATTAGATCCACCCATAATTATTTGGTATTGAGTTTAAGGCGTTTTTTGGAGGTCATACCCCTAAGGCTTTCTCTCATATACTTCACCTTTTACCCTAACACCAGTGGCGGCTAGTAAACGTTTATCTTGGGTCGGCAGATTCCATAAGGATTACTTCGATATTTAATCATAATCAGTTTCAAAATGGAGCAAATTTAGGTTTGAAATTTTTCGACTTTTTCGTTTTTATCTTGTTAGCCATGATATTATGGCAGAAAACAAGCAGTTAGCAAAAAAGTTGATATGTCATTCGAAAGTACACTAAATGGGGTATTTTCTGCTGAAAAGAAAACATGTACATAATGAATAATTTTTCAACGAAAAACCCATTGAAAAAATATGACTGGTTTTGTTCACTTCAGTATCGTGATATTCATCTCCTCACCAAACCCGCAATAGAAATATTTTTTGCACACTGAAATTCTTTTCTTGTAGAAAATTTAATACCATTTCCAAATATGTGATCGAATTCGATGAAGCTACAAGCATAACTGATATATTAATGATTTCATAGAAAAAATTGAAATATTTCGTGAAAACGAGAAATGTTAAATTGAAGAATATCCGTCAAGATTTCGACCATGTGTTATATGACATTTTTTGTTGCAAATCACTTGAATAATTTCCCCTTGAACTTTTGCCGTTTTAAAATTAGGCACTCTGTATACATGGTGGCTAGCAGAAAAGAAAACGATCTAGATACGTTCGAAAGATGAAAAATTTGTCAATTGACCTTATAAAACTTAAATAAACACTTACAATACAACTCCAAGGTAACAGCTGCCACTTTCGGAGAAGTCATGTTCGTGTTGTTGGCCATGCAGACGAAGGTGGCCTTGAGGTCGTTCCTGCTGACCTTGGTCCAAACGAGTCTGTTTTCTATGACGTCCCCAGCGTTGTGCTCGTAGTTGGTATCGATGGGGACGTATTTGGTATCCGAAGTTTGCTCTGCGTTCTTCTCCTTCACCATCCACCACACATCGGGCTGGGGGTGGCCTCCTACAGTTCGACAAGTTAAGATTATGTCATCCCCTTCTTCGTGGGGGCCCACCGTGTTGTTCAGCTGTCTGCCCCATTTGTCGAAGATGGTGGGTTGCTCGGGTGGCACTGAAAGAAAAGCAAGAAATGAAATGAATATTCGTGGTGCTTTCAAAGCTGAGAAGCTAGAATTAAGAGGAATAACTGTCTCAGATCTGTGACTATTCAGTTATTTGAATCGAAACTATTCATTTGCTCTCTCCTGAATTGACGATGGCGTCTAACTGTATTAATAAATCTTCTCTTCTGCTCAGGGTTAGTCGTTATGCTCTGATAATGATAATATAGATCTTGCTAAATAACTTTTGAGGCAAAGATCGCAGGCAGTGTTAATGGATGGACAGTGGACAGGGCTGAAGGAAACAACTTGGTAGTTCCACAGGGCTAAGTTCTTGGTTCTGTGTTCTTTTTATGAATTACTCATCTGGGCCATTATTTAACTTTATTTCTTGCTGATGATACAACAATATCCAAGGCGGACAACGACAATGTATAAAGCACCCCCTTTTTGATTCGACGGAAGAGCGGCTTTCCACCAATCAGGGGTGTTATTACTTAAAGAAAAAAAGAAATGATGTTATTTTAAATTAAGAAGATTTTTCTCCGAAAAGGGAGAAAGTTTGGGATCGGCACAACGCACTAGGGTCGGGACTAGTGTCTAATAATTCTCCAGGGAGAGGGATGGTAAATGAAACTTTTGAATTTAAATTTAAGACGTATATTAGGACCAAAGCAAAATAAACAATTTTACACTCCTTGTTTATATTCCAACGACCTAAATTATCAACATATTCGGAAAATTTCTCAAATCAAATGAAATTAATAACACCAAATCAAAAAGAAAATTGAATCATTGAAACCAAATCAATTCGTCAGTACAAATTCCAATTATAAGAGTGAAATCGAGTTATCAAAAATTAAAGGGTTTGTCAAAATAACCCAAAATCATAAACATGGGGTAATCTCAAAATAATACAATTCGAACTTCCAAATACTTCAGAGAGATCTCAAAACAGTACAGCTCAAGGATGATGAATATTTCCTGAAAAACAAAAGAAACACAAAAACACGTCACCCACTCGCTTTCGCAGATTGATCTCACTGCCGTTCTACCTTTTAATTTTCGACTTTAACACTTTCTGTCTCCGCTTGGAACTATCCTTTCAAAAATAAAACCAAAATATCTGAGCTATCCTAACACCATTCACGAGACAACTCCTAAACACTGACGTTCCTACCCTAAAACCGTACTACCCTTAATTCCCGAACCGTCTCCCGAGCCAACTGGCAACCTTTCCGTTTTAGGCTTCCGCAGTTAATGCCTTTTTCGTCTCCAGAGTAAATAAAAGATTTCCCTTCTTCGTTTCCTCCAAAAACCAATCAAATTGAAGACTTTTCTACTTCCTACCTCTAGTAGGTAGGGCCTTATTGAGAAAATGCAGTTTCCCATGAAACGATTTGGGAAATGCTGCGTTGCAAATCCCACGATTTTAACTTTCTGCCCTCATACGCAGAATGCAACCGATTTCGTGGAACGATTTTCTCTTATCTTCTGTGTCCCAGGATAAACTTGAAACGAAAAAAAATAATTTCAATCATTGACGTCTAGCCAGACATCCTGTATGGGCTTCAAAAACGATTCGTTAAATTTCTGGCACAGGGGTATCAGATTTCAGAAGTCTACACCGATCAATCAAAATATTACGATTTTATTTCTATTCAGGGTAAAAATAAAGGGTGCTGAAAAGAACGATTGAAACATTACAAGAAAGAAAACCTTCAAGTCCCAATTTTCAAGAGATATCCGATTTGCTATGGCAAGATATTTCCGTTTATTACAACAATATCCAAGGCTGACAACGACCTGTTGATAGAAAATGCACAGATTGAGGTTTTAGTGTAATGAACTCAGCATGAAGGGAGAAGAAACTGAGGAGGGCGTTTCTGAATATGTATGTGCGATCAATTTAATCTTGAGAATACTACATAGTATAGTAGTAAATGAACCGAAATCATACCGAAGCATTTCATAGCTTCCAAAGAAGACTGTCGACCGCTATACCAAAAGGTATTGTGACGATAGCGTTCAGTCCATTCTAATTATTCCGTCAAAAGATGCCCGCTGCACCAAACAACCGGATGCTCCGGTGGAGGACTCCGCAGATGGCTCCATGCAGACGGGATTCAGCAGAATAATTGAGTAGAATTAGTTCGGCAAATAATCTGTATATGGGTCAACCGGCATCCCGGTTTGAAAGGCATTACTCTGGACTCCGGACCGAGAACAGGACCAGTGTGTTCCATTTGTTCGGCAGAAATGGGGTTTCATGTATAATTAACATTGTGCCTAGGTGAGGACACTCCGCAAACACACTCTGACGTTGCCGATCGATCTTTCTGTTTGACACTCAATCTCATCCAGTGGAAAATCAAACTGATTTCGGTTCATCGGCCATGAATATCCGGTAAATAGCGGGAGGTTAAGTGCTTCAGGAGTTAGAGCGTCACATTTGGACTGGGCATATTTGCAGACAGTAATGGCTTTCTCCTACCTAGGTCAAAGATGCAGTCCTCATTAAAATGGAAACTTGGAGATTCCTCCTCACTTTCGGTAGATTATCAATTTGCACTGTGTGCTAAAGTAGTTTTGTATGGGTCAATATTCATAGATAATCGACAGTAGAGGGGCTATGAATGAGTTCCAGTCCGGAAGTGGAAATTTGAAGTCTTCCAAAAAGATGGGGCATTTTGGGGTACACAGACAGTAGTAGTGGTAAAGATTTTATAATTAGGAGAGGTCACCATAGGCTCAAGCATCTGCTAATTTGTTTATTACCTGATGGGGATACCACACTCCAGAAGTAACGATATAGTTTCAATATTATGCTAATTTCTGGGTACTTTTGGGTAGGAATAGAAAGAGAGTTGCTTAAGGGGCAGTTATACTCTGGCCGAAGGCACCGATTCTCCATTTAAAAAGTGCCTTTCATTTTTCCAAATTCCCGCCCCAAATAAACTCGAGTTGAACCTTCATCCTTGGTTTCTTGGGTTTTTTATGGAATTTCCAACGATATCCTTAAACTTCACGAAGATCACGTTGAGATGATTGTTTTTATTAAAATGTTCAGATGAGAACCAAACGTTGGTAAATTCTCCCATGATGAATCATTTAAAATATGGCTACAATGACATTTCATGCTCATACAGTTCCTACTATAAGATTCCTTAAGGGGACGTTATACTCTGGCGGACGGCACCGATTCTCCATTCAAAAAGTGCCTTCAATTTTTCCAAGTTAACACCCTCAATTTTTCACCGGAAAGCTTGATTTTTTTTCTAAATTCAAGTTAAAGGATGTCTTGGGGGCACTCTAATTTCTTCACTTTGACAAAATCATTTTTTTCGCATGAAAAAAATGGCTACGGCACCGATTCTCCATTCAAAAAGTGCCTTTCATTTTTACAAGTTCACGCCCTCAATTTTTCACCGAAAAGCTTGATTTTTTTTCTAAATTCAAGTTAAAGGATGTCTTGAGGGCACTCCAATTTCTTGTCTTTGATAAAATTTTCGCATGAAAAAATCGGCTTCGGCACCGATTGTCCATTCAAAAAGTGCCTTTCATTTTTCCAAGTTTACGCCCTCAATTTTTCATAAGTAATATCATAAGTGCATCCAATTTTTCCGAATAAAATCGAAAAAACACGTTGCTAAGTAATATTTTAACAAGCATGAGTGCAGGTGGCAACAAAAATCCGAGTCGAAGACGAGGATTTTTGCACCTGCACGAATGCTTTTTGTTAAAAAAATATTACTTTGCACTGTGTTTTTTCGAACTCATTCATAGCCCCTCTACTGTCGATTATCTATGAATATTGACCCATACAAAACTACTTTAGCACACAGTTCAATTTTTCACCTGAAAGCTTGATTTTTTTTAATTCTCCTGGAATTTCAGACAGTTCTCTGCGATTTCACATTTTCTGGAAGTCTTTTCAGTATTTCCATAATTTTTTGCATTATTTGATCGCCCATCCAAATGTTTTTTTTAAATATAGAAAATTGATTTTTCGACGGCACTCCAATAAATTTTCTGAAAAAAAGTTGATGAACAACTGCCGAAAAACGATTATGAAATCAATGTTCATAGACTCTCAAATTCAACCCAATTTTTTCATGCGAAAAAAGAATTTTTTCAGAAAGAAGGAATCGGAGTGCCCTCAAGACATCATTTTACTTCAATTTAAAGAAAAAATCAAGCTTTCAGGTGACTATTTCCCTCGTCTTAATTTCCACCAATCAGATAAGCGCAATTTTGAATCCCAAAGGATTTCTAGATAGATAAACTGTATGGCAGCAGCTGTCAGCAGTTTTTTCGGGTTTACCCGCGGCAAAACTTGACAGTTGTTGTCAACGAAAATTAATAATACATACATACACTGGGTCCGTTATTTCGTTCCCGGAGTGGAGCGATACAAACGGATATACAATCACGTGACTTCGGAGCGCAGAACAGAGAGGAAAGTGTCAACCATGTGTCAACAGACTGAATTATGGAACGCCAACGGAGCAAGCGGATAGAAAAGAGCTGACAGATATGTACAAGGTGCGGCACGGAGGGCGGACGTTTTTCAGATGGGCATAACTTTCCCCCACTGAGGACGAGAGAAGTGGGGAAGGTGCCGTTAGACTCGTGTGTTCCTAGCATTTATTTACCAGTTGTCGTCATGGAGCCTTGGACGGTGGAGCATCGTGTTTTCGCCTATGATAGTTTCGTCCGAAATAATGAGTCAGTCACGGTCGTGCAGCGTGAGTTTCGTCGCCATTTCCACATTCATCGGAATAGAGCTATTCCCTCTCGAAACACCATCCTTCGTTGGGTTGAATCACTTCGCAGACGTGGTGAACTGATCAACAGAAGACCAAGAGGACCTGTGCGAACAGTTCGAACGCCTGAAAATGTTGAACGCGTTCGACAAGCCATTCTTCGCAGTCCGTCGCGATTTTTTCTTATGGGGACACCTCAAGGCTAGAGTATACGAGACCAAGCCCCGAACTCTGGACGAATTGAAAAGGGCTATTCGCGTGGAAGTTGCCCAAGTTGAGAGAGCGATGTTGGAGAGAGTCTACGCGAACTTCCAAGAGCGCCTCCAGCACTGCATCACCGATTTCGGCCACCACATGCCTGATGTGATTTTCCACACTTGACTGTCTCAAATGCTATTTCCTTGAGAATCTGATTCCGTCAATAAATGTGTTTTTGAGTAAAAAT
This sequence comes from Adalia bipunctata, assembly GCA_910592335.1. Taxonomy (NCBI): domain Eukaryota; kingdom Metazoa; phylum Arthropoda; class Insecta; order Coleoptera; family Coccinellidae; genus Adalia; species Adalia bipunctata. Next base: position 68,819,904 of record OU342949.1, on the reverse strand, counting down.
TAACGCTTTTATTATTTTTTTAAAACCATCCATCCTCCGTGCCGCACCCTGTATATACCGAACGCGCCTATAGATGCATCCAGAATAATCTGTTACTCATGAAATGGTCTTGTCAAATATGGTGCATTTTTGACCTAAAAAGTTGGGATTTTTGATATCGATTTTATTGTTTAAAGGGATACTTTGGACAATGCTGATTAACAATATACAAGCCACAGGTGGTTGTGGCCAAAGAAACAGGAGCTATGACGGTTTGAAATTCCGATTTTTTGAAAAAATGCCATTTGACAGATGAAAATCTAAACTATGCTAGTTAGGGCTCTGGAAAGTCTTTCATTGAATGGAGCGACCTCGAAACCCTACATTTTGATACCAAAATCGTCCATGTAGCCCTCATAACTACTGAATTATTTCGTTTTAATTTTTTCCATATTTCATTTTCGAGTTTTGTTCTGAAGCTCAGAGCATTCAAAGTATGGGTGATATGGATCACCAAATTGGGTTTTATGAAAGACTCGAATGGGTTGAAGACATTATCGATTGAATAACGCTGTTTGATTTTCCAGGGAATTCGTGTTGATGGCAAATATGGTGTTTTTAGTGGGTCTTACCCCTTATGCATTTTTGACCTAAAAAGTTGGGATTTTCGATATCGATTTTATTGTTTAGAGAGATACTTTGGACAATGCTGATTAACAATATACAAGCCACAGGTGGTTGTGGCCAGAGAAACGGGAGCTATGACGGTTTGAACTTCCGATTTTTTGAAAAAATGCCATTTGACAGATGAAAATCTAAACTATGCTAGTTAGGGCTCTGGAAAGTCTTTCATTGAATGGAGCGACCTCGAAACCCTACATTTTGATACCAAAATCGTCCATGTAGCCCTCATAACTACTGAATTATTTCGTTTTAATTTTTTCCATATTTCATTTTCGAGTTTTGTTCTGAAGCTCAGAGCATTCAAAGTATGGGTGATATGGATCACCAAATTGGGTTTTATGAAAGACTCGAATGGGTTGAAGACATTATCGATTGAATAACGCTGTTTGATTTTCCAGGGAATTCGTGTTGATGGCAAATATGGTGTTTTTAGTGGGTCTTACCCCTTATGCATTTTTGACCTAAAAAGTTGGGATTTTCGATATCGATTTTATTGTTTAGAGAGATACTTTGGACAATGCTGATTAACAATATACAAACCACAGGTGGTTGTGGCCAGAGAAACGGGAGCTATGACGGTTTGAACTTCCGATTTTTTGAAAAAATGCCATTTGACAGATGAAAATCTAAACTATGCTAGTTAGGGCTCTGGAAAGTCTTTCATTGAATGGAGCGACCTCGAAAACCTACATTTTGATACCAAAATCGACCATGTAGCCCTCATAACTACTGAATTATTTCGTTTTAATTTTTTCCATATTTCATTTTCGAGTTTTGTTCTGAAGCTCAGAGCATTCAAAGTATGGGTGATATGGATCACCAAATTGGGTTTTATGAAAGACTCGAATGGGTTGAAGACATTATCGATTGAATAACGCTGTTTGATTTTCCAGGGAATTCGTGTTGATGGCAAATATGGTGTTTTTAGTGGGTCTTACCCCTTATGCATTTTTGACCTAAAAAGTTGGGATTTTCGATATCGATTTTATTGTTTAAAGGGATACTTTGGACAATGCTGATTAACAATATACAAGTCACAGGTGGTTGTGGCCAAAGAAACAGGAGCTATGACGGTTTGAAATTCCGATTTTTTGAAAAAATGCCATTTGACAGATGAAAATCTAAACTATGCTAGTTAGGGCTCTGGAAAGTCTTTCATTGATTGGAGCGACCTCGAAAACCTACATTTTGATACCAAAATCGTCCATGTAGCCCTCATAACTACTGAATTATTTCGTTTTAATTTTTTCCATATTTCATTTTCGAGTTTTGTTCTGAAGCTCAGAGCATTCAAAGTATGGGTGATATGGATCACCAAATTGGGTTTTATGAAAGACTCGAATGGGTTGAAGACATTATCGATTGAATAACGCTGTTTGATTTTCCAGGGAATTCGTGTTGATGGCAAATATGGTGTTTTTAGTGGGTCTTACCCCTTATGCATTTTTGACTTAAAAAGTTGGGATTTTCGATATCGATTTTATTGTTTAGAGAGATACTTTGGACAATGCTGATTAACAATATACAAGCCACAGGTGGTTGTGGCCAGAGAAACGGGAGCTATGACGGTTTGAACTTCCGATTTTTTTGAAAAAATGCCATTTGACAGATGAAAATCTAAACAATGCTAGTTAGGGCTCTGGAAAGTCTTTCATTGAATGGAGCGACCTCGAAAACCTACATTTTGATACCAAAATCGTCCATGTAGCCCTCATAACTACTGAATTATTTCGTTTTAATTTTTTCCATATTTCATTTTCGAGTTTTGTTCTGAAGCTCAGAGCATTCAAAGTATGGGTGATATGGATCACCAAATTGGGTTTTATGAAAGACTCGAATGGGTTGAAGACATAATCGATTGAATAACACTGTTAGATTTTCCAGGGAATTCGTGTTGATGGCAAATATGATGTTTTTAGTGGGTCTTACCCCTTATGCATTTTTGACCTAAAAAGTTGGGATTTTCGATATCGATTTTATTGTTTAAAGAGATACTTTGGACAATGCTGATTAACAATATACAAGCCACAGGTGGTTGTTGCCAAAGAAACGGGAGCTATGACGGTTGAAAATTCCGATTTTTTGAAAAAATGCCATTTGACAGATGAAAATCTAAACTATGCTAGTTAGGGCTCTGGAAAGTCTTTCATTGAATGGAGCGACCTCGAAAACCTACATTTTGATACCAAAATCGTCCATGTAGCCCTCATAACTACTGAATTATTTCGTTTTAATTTTTTCCATATTTCATTTTCGAGTTTTGTTCTGAAGCTCAGAGCATTCAAAGTATGGGTGATATGGATCACCAAATTGGGTTTTATGAAAGACTCGAATGGGTTGAAGACATTATCGATTGAATAACGCTGTTTGATTTTCCAGGGAATTCGTGTTGATGGCAAATATGGTGTTTTTAGTGGGTCTTACCCCTTATGCATTTTTGACCTAAAAAGTTGGGATTTTCGATATCGATTTTATTGTTTAAAGGGATACTTTGGACAATGCTGATTAACAATATACAAGTCACAGGTGGTTGTGGCCAAAGAAACAGGAGCTATGACGGTTTGAAATTCCGATTTTTTGAAAAAATGCCATTTGACAGATGAAAATCTAAACTATGCTAGTTAGGGCTCTGGAAAGTCTTTCATTGAATGGAGCGACCTCGAAAACCTACATTTTGATACCAAAATCGTCCATGTAGCCCTCATAACTACTGAATTATTTCGTTTTAATTTTTTCCATATTTCTTTTTCGAGTTTTGTTCTGAAGCTCAGAGCATTCAAAGTATGGGTGATATGGATCACCAAATTGGGTTTTATGAAAGACTCGAATTGGTTGAAGACATTATCGATTGAATAACGCTGTTTGATTTTCCAGGGAATTCGTGTTGATGGCAAATATGGTGTTTTTAGTGGGTCTTACCCCTTATGCATTTTTGACCTAAAAAGTTGGGATTTTCGATATCGATTTTATTGTTTAGAGAGATACTTTGGACAATGCTGATTAACAATATACAAGCCACAGGTGGTTGTGGCCAGAGAAACGGGAGCTATGACGGTTTGAACTTCCGATTTTTTTGAAAAAATGCCATTTGACAGATGAAAATCTAAACAATGCTAGTTAGGGCTCTGGAAAGTCTTTCATTGAATGGAGCGACCTCGAAAACCTACATTTTGATACCAAAATCGTCCATGTAGCCCTCATAACTACTGAATTATTTCGTTTTAATTTTTTCCATATTTCATTTTCGAGTTTTGTTCTGAAGCTCAGAGCATTCAAAGTATGGGTGATATGGATCACCAAATTGGGTTTTATGAAAGACTCGAATGGGTTGAAGACATAATCGATCGAATAACACTGTTAGATTTTCCAGGGAATTCGTGTTGATGGCAAATATGATGTTTTTAGTGGGTCTTACCCCTTATGCATTTTTGACCTAAAAAGTTGGGATTTTCGATATCGATTTTATTGTTTAAAGAGATACTTTGGACAATGCTGATTAACAATATACAAGCCACAGGTGGTTGTTGCCAAAGAAACGGGAGCTATGACGGTTGGAAATTCCGATTTTTTGAAAAAATGCCATTTGACAGATGAAAATCTAAACTATGCTAGTTAGGGCTCTGGAAAGTCTTTCATTGAATGGAGCGACCTCGAAAACCTACATTTTGATACCAAAATCGTCCATGTAGCCCTCATAACTACTGAATTATTTCGTTTTAATTTTTTCCATATTTCATTTTCGAGTTTTGTTCTGAAGCTCAGAGTATAAAGGTTCAAATACAATATGAGAGAAAGGAAACAGACATTCGCAATACAGAGAGATATGGAGTGAGAGCCGAACCATCAATAGAGCAATGCGAATGTGGAGTTCCACAGGGAAGTGTACTAGGCTGAATCAGATAGATCAGAAAGAACAGCCACAACACAACTTATTTCTTGCAGTTTCAATAGAGGGTGGTAACAATACTAAGCTGAACGTGGAGCTTCTTTTAACGGTACCTGGAAGTCTTTCAGTTCGGAGATATTGAACGAATGAAAGCACTGCTATACCGAACCCAAAGGTATGAATATGCAATGTTTCCACCCCTGCCTCGAGATCCCCCATATTTCATAATCACTCACGGCGGAAAACGAAAGGGTGCAAACATGAGCTTGATTTGCGTTATCAGGGCATTATCATATCTCGAACGAGTGCGCCGCGACGTCATATCTCGACGACCTCTAGCTGCACAAAAGGGTCCTTTGCAAGGATCCAACCTTCCATATTTAACGGCTAGATATTACGGGAAGTGGAACTTTTGTTTATTTCATTTTGATACCTAGCGCGTTGAGTCCCTCGAAGTCTGTCTCGCTCATTGGGGCCTCGTCGTTAAATCTTTTTCATTCAAATTACTCTCCACTCTGTCATCATTAGGGCGATAAAGGAGGTTTTCCCTTTGAAACGTGAAGTCTGTTCCCGCTTCTTTCGAAGGTTTTCACTTTTGTTAGTCGGAGTATTCATCATTTGTCGCCGGCTGGATGACAGTTTTACACAGAGGAGTGTAATGCTTGAAAATTGATTCGCACATTATTTTTGATGAAGAATGGGATCTTGGATGTCCCGAGAGCAGTATTTTTATTTAGATGTGAAACATATAATGCAGAAAATTCTCCCTCAATGGGCATTTCCAGTCATTTTCAGAAAAAATATATTTTAACATATTGGATTCTCAGGTAATTCGTGATTCTTTTTAAAATTTTTTCTTCATCAATTTATACCCTTAAAAAAATATAGAAAACTCAAAAATAATCTACCGATTTCAAACGATCAGAAGAGGCGAGAAATCGTGTGACGTCAGTGGCTAGAGAGATTTTTGATTGGTTGTGACGTGCTGCTGATATAAAAATGACAGCATTGCCAAATCACAAAAAAAATCAGCATGAAAAAGCCCTTGCTTTCACTTTCCTGATAATATCATAATTTATTGTTGATTTTGGATGTTTTTCTTTTATCATCATGACATTTTCATTTGTACTCCATAAAGCTTCATAACATCATTCAATTTGCGACCTCCTAATTGAAGATGAAGAGGGTTCAAGTAAGCAGATAGGTGAGAAGTTCAATTAAAAATAATTATCCCTAGTCACCACAGGTAAGAATTGGTATATATAGGCCTCGATATAGGCCGGTCTTCTAATTTAGGAAGCATTAATAATTATTTTCATTTTGGGAAGTACAAATTAGTGATAAGAATAATTAATGATTTGGCAACTGTGTACCGAGGAGTATAAAATATAGAGTATAGAATTCTCCTAGAATTAACTGTAAGAAACGCCATTCTATAGTACGCATAGAAGACGTCGAAATGTCGAATACTGAGAAACAAGAAGGCAGAGCTGTGACGAGCACTGGAAAAAAGTGCTTCGAGCACTAAGCATTAAGCACTTGAATAAAAAGGCTCCCGAGTCTCGAGCACAAAGCACTCATTTTCACAAAAGGCTCGCAAATACTAAGCACTTTGTGAAAGTAATTCGACATTTCGAGCACTAAGCTCTAAGCACTTTTTTTAGGAAATATTGAAAGTGAGGTTATTTTAATCGGAAAAGAAATTGTAAGGTGGCATAGGTATGTGATATTGAAAACTTTGAATTCGATTCAATATAATATATATATTGGTAATGAAAGAGCAAAATGCTATTCGCTCTTGGATCTCTCTGTTTAATATAATTTATAAAAATACTGAATTTTTCGAGTTTACTTTTATTTTCTGAAAACTCCCAGTTATTGAAACAAAATTAAATAAAAAATTGAAGGAAAAATGGAAAACATTGTTGCGCGACAAATAACGAAGAAGTATCAAAATTAGACTCAATGAATTGTGTAACGTTTTGATGTTGTTTATATATAGACCCTTTGGCCAGATGAAAACGTTAAAAATCAGAATCGTGGCCTTTCCTTTTGTCTTTTGATATTAAGTGGTCAACGCACAAATTACCATTTAACAAAATAAAATACACATGGGCCAATTTTCCTTTCATAATGATCAAGTTTCCTCATTATCATCTCCCTGTAATTGCAATCCAAACAGTTTCGGGATGTTTCTGTCATGTGAGGAAATGTTGATTCAAGATTTTATTAATGTAAAAATGAATTCGTACAACATTGGCTCAGGGCTTAGTGCTTAGTAATCCGCAAAAGTGCTCGGGAGCACTTTTGGGATTACTAAGCACTAAGCCTTTGACCGAGACACTCCAATTACTAAGCACTAAGCACTGCTTTTGAAAAGTGCTTGGGAGCACAGTGCTCGGGAGCACAAAAGGGCTCCGAGTACTTTCACGAGCACAAAGCACAATGCTTTGGCACAGCTCTGCAAGAAGGTTATGTTTTTATTTATAATTTGTAGGCATGGTTGTCACATCAGTATTTGTATTTTCAGAGAATGAGTATCACATCAACTTCAATGAAAATTAAGTTTTTATATGACGATGTTTCAAAATCATTATATAGTGATCACAACAAATATAATACGATCACTGAATATATTTATGAATAAATTCAGAGATTTTACAAAGAATTGACAACAGCGGCATGTCTCCCAGTTACTCTGGGCTTTGTCCTCTCCATGACAAACTTCAACCAATCATATTACAAATCGAGCCATTGACGTCACAGCAGAGGGACGTTTGAATTCACGCGTGTTGAAATTACATTTTCAATATCGAATAATTAATCAGTTCTTCAAAATTCAGAGTGAATAAATGGTTACAAATGTGTTATAAACTGTCCTTCATTATGTCATGGGAAGAAAAGTGCATATTCTGAAGTACTGGAAATCCCCATTGAATCAGCCGCTGCTGATTCAGAATCGACTACCATTTTTCTTGGGTCCTAATCATGATCCAGCTCCGATCGAACCGGCGTCATATCTCCAATTGGAAACGGAAAAATTAATGAAAAATCGCATAGATCAACGCTTCGGGCGTAAATCAGCGCCAATAGCTCAGTCGTTTTTTAAAAGTGCAACACATGTACCCTGCGCGAGCTTCAGGAATTTATGAAGAATTATCCAGGGCAATTAATCAGGGAATGCGGAATACGTTTCGAATGCTGTCAGAGAGGAAAATTGAAGGAAATCGCTTTTCCATTTTCCTACTATGGACCGTTCGTTCATTTCCCCCATATCTGCACCGCGAGAGAGATGTGATTTGAGGAATAACTTAATCAGATTAAAATATTGGTTCCGAGGTCAGTAATATCTACAGTGACTTTATACTTTATACTGTATAAAGTCACTGTAGTAATATCATAAGAGCAGCGACATCTACGAGGATATATTGAAAAATTCTTAGCCTACTATAGAACCAAATCAAATTTCTATGTCAAAATATTTCATTACTCAACATATTCTCCTCTCAATTGAATATGTTTATTACAGCGAACCTGCAACGTCTCTAGACCTTTAAAAACAAATGTTTCTTCTTGCTCTGCAAACCAGTCCTCCACAGCTTTCATTACCTCCTCGTTGAAAGAAAATTTACTACCTTTCATACTTTTTTTCAGTTGAGGAAAGAGATGATAGTCGAACGGAGCCAAATCTGGTGAATAAGGGGGGTGTTCTAGTAATTCTAACCCTAAATCACGAATTTTTTGCATGGCAACATGATATTTGTGTACTGGGGCATTGTCCTATAAAAACAAAACACTTTTGGATAGCTTTCCGCGTATTTTCTCTTTGATTTTTTCCCGTAGAGTAGTCAGTTATGTCGAAAAGTGATCTCCAGTTATTGCTCTACCCTTATCCAAAAAATCAATCATGATTACTGCATGGCAATCTCAAAAAACTGAAGAAAGAACTTTTCCAGCTGATTTTTGGACACGAAATTTCTTAGGTTTTGGAGAACCAGAGTGTCGCCATTCCATCGATTGTTGCTTTGTTTTTAGATCGTAGAAATGTAACCAAGTCTCATCCATAGTAACAATTCGGTTTAAGAAGTCTACATCGTTTTCAAATCGAGCACAGATCGAACGCGATGCTTCTACCCTTGCACGCTGTTGGTCAACATTCAAACATTTAGGGATCCATTTTGCAGAAATTTTTCTCATGTCCAAATTGACGTGAACTATATGATGAACGCGTTCGTATGAAATCTTCAGTGCTTCAGATATCCGTTTTAGCCCAATTCGACGGTCCGATAAAATCATGTCATGAACTGCATCGATATTTTCGGGGACTGACACAGAAACTGGCCTTCCCGATCGGTCATCATCTTCAATGGAAAATTTACCTCTTTTGAAGCTTGCAGTCCAATTTTTCACGGTCGCATACGAAGGACATTGATCACCAAGGGTATTAAGCATATCTTTGTAAATCTGCTCACCTCTTAACCCTTTTAAATACAGGTACTTGGTGATGGCTCGATACTCCTATTATTCGATTTTTACAATTATGGTGGACATCTTTTTTTTTTAAATTCATTGCGTAGTTCTGGTTTACTTAGTTATTGTTCGTTGATATGGTATCGCAATATTTTGTTTATGCATGGAACTGGTCAAGGCTAACTAGATATCAATACATCTTCGTATGGCTCTTCATTAAACGCGTTGTGTTACCAACAGTATAACCGGCGAATGTGCAGAAAATGCCGGAAAATCAGGTGTTTTCCCGGAACGAAGAGATTATTTTCTACAACCGTTATGGAAAATAGGACGGCATCAGGTCAATTGATATTTATGGCCAGGGTGGTTACCATCAAGTGGTCGTTAATCTTGCCTGCTCTTGGTTTTCAGGAGAGGCTCAGTTGAGATTGGGAATCTTGAAGGAATGGGTTCATCATTTCAATACAGGGTGGGCCTTCGAAATGCATGATTTTGAACGGAGCGATCCTTTTGGAAAATGAATATTTTTCAGGGTGGTTTGCATACAACGAGTCATTTTTGATTTCATCCGATAATATTCGCGAAAATGGTAAATATTCAAAAAATTCTGAATGCACATTCGTCTGTTTTCCTTTACATCTGGTTCTTTCAGATTCCTGGATTGTGTTCTCGTTTCCGATGATGAATGCCCATCACAATGTGCTTTGCTCATCGCCCTCATCTGAAACCCATTCCCGTCGATCCGAAGAAGCCCTCAAGACTCATCTCACGCTCTCCAAATTCGTCCATCATCCCGAATCGAGAATCACCCCCTTGGATTTCATTACGTCGACGAAGACCTCACAATGGCCCGGCGTTCACGCCCGAAAAATAACAAATGGAAAGTTCAAAGAAAAATATTCCAATATTCGTCATTTCTATTCATGGCGTTTCCATTCAATAATCTCGGATGCAAGGCGAGGTAGTTCACATAGGAAAATACTGTATGTATCTGGCGGGACGCAGAGCCGTCGAATACGTCCTGGAAACCTCTCCTTTATGCGAATATGAACAGGCTGGATCAGTCGGACGGAAACTTGGCTCAGAAGTACGACAATTGGGTGGAGCAATAAATTCGGGAGCAACATCAAACGCAACCGGAAGATTGTGTTTTTGTGCGAATATGTTCATATTCGTTATATCCTTTTTTGGAGACGCTCCGCTATGGCGGGATGAAAGCAACTGTGTTTCGGGCTCTGCTGGAAGATTGGAATTCCATATTTTGTTTCGACCTCGAATGCATATAGAATTTCAGCTCGCATAGATAAATATCTAATCTAATCCCCAATGATACCTTTCGGTGTCGCAGAGTAATAGTTTTTATTCAGATCACAGACGAACCACTGGCGGATACCCTTGACAATAATCCTTTTATAATAGTTCAATCGATCTAATATTTTCAATAAAAAGAATTCATTGTAAGTCTTTCACTCCTATAATGATGGTAGAAAATTTCTATTTTCTATCAATTCATGCCCCTGAAAAACTCTCTGGATCTGCTAATGGTTCACACGCTTAGACCATGCAGAGTTTTGGATCAGCAAAATGGGTATTCTGATAGATTCGGAGGGGATGAGGACCTTAACGATCGAATAACAACTCCAGATTTCCCAGGCATTCCGTTTTAATGACCAATATGGTGTTTTTGGGGGATCTCACCATTTTCGAAATCGATTTATTAGGCCTAGAGATACTTGGAACAATGCTGATTACCGATATACAAACAAAAAGTAGATCCGACCACAGAAACGGGAGCTGTGACGATTTGAAATTTCGATTTAAAAAAAAAAATGGCATTTGTCAGGTCAAATTCTAAACTATTCCAGATAGCGCCTTGGAATTTTTCTTATTGAATTCAGCGTCCTCGAAAACCTATATTTCGATACCAAACTTGACCATATTGTCTTTTTTCAACCAGATTTTTTTCAGTTTTATGTTTCCTATTTTTCATTTTCGAGTTTGGTTCACACGCTTAGGGCATTCAGCATTTTGGTGTTATTGATCGGCAAAATGGGTATTCTGAAAGATTCGAATGGGATGAAGACCTTTTCGATCGAATAACAACTTTAGATTTCCCAGGTATTCCGTGTTGATGACGAATATGGTGTTTTTGGGGGGGTCTTAACCCTTACGTAATTTTCACCCAAAATATTGACATGTTCGAAATCGATTTTATTAGGCCTTGAGATACTTGGGACAATGCTGATTAACAATATACAAACAAAAATTGGATCCGACCACAGAAACGGGAGCTTTGACGATTTGAAATTTCGATTTTTTGAAAAAATGCCATTTCACAGGTCAAAATCTAAACTATTGTAGATAGCGTCTTGAAATATTTTTTATTGACCATATTGTCTTTCTTGAACCAGATTTTTTTCAGTTTTATGTTTCCCAGTTTTCATTTTCGAGTTCTCACCATCGGACGTCCAAATTGACAATAATACCCTTATAGTATAGTGACAAGCAACAGATGAAACCAGATCATCGCATTTCCAAGAAAAAAGCTCAATTCTTTCGGTGACAAACGAAATAACAACGAAGTAGAATAAGCTTCAAGAAGTGCCAAAGATGTTATTGACCCACTTTCTCAAACTCCATACCTTCCGACTGTAGCAAAGTTCACACCGGGACTACTGACAGAAGCATTCATAAATGAATCAAAGAACACGAACAGTATCGCCCACTGAATCGATCAAAGGAGTTTGCAGTCCAGGACAGCTTCCATAGATGGACATAACCTTTAGTTGGCTAAAACAGAAGGGCTGCAGAATTTCATATCCTCCAAAATTAACCCTTCCAGATTCTGGAACCCACTGAAAACATTTTTCCGGGAAATAAGCCTGTTCGGCAGCAGGGCTCGAGGCATGGAGTGAGTTGCATCCCAATATCATCCTGACTGAATCTCATTCAAGTCCATCCAACCAGTCGAATCGGAACCCCATGTAATTACCATAGTCATGGAGCATAATGGTGATCCGGCAGTAATTAATCATTTTGTTTAATTACACTAAGTACAATTCGAACGGCGGACATCAAAGGTAGACGATATCCCGAGAGACAGAAGAGAGATCGGACGATTTTAATCACTTAAGTGAGGCTGAACGAGTTTTCAATCTCTAAATATTGGGCCATAACTACGATTTTCGTGTAGGAGGATACGTATTACCAGAAACGTCGAAAGGGATGCTATGGAGGGTGGAGGCAGGAAAATATTTGATCAAGTAGAGATTCGAAAGGACCCCTCCAAAATTTCTTGATCGCTTCCGTTTCATCTTTTCATTTAAATCAATTCAAAGCCGGAGATAGGCAAGAATAAGTAATGTTGCCCTTGTTCATTACTTGATTTGTATGCGAAACGTGAAGGCACACTCTTTTCCAATTTTTTATTTTCGTTTTCCGTACATTACCCATTGATAGATTCGATATCGTTCTGGAAGTAACGATTTCAATTCTTGTTAATAATTTATGAGCCAAATCAAGAAAAACATGCTTCTCTTCCACTCTTTGTGTGCATTATTAATATTCCTTTCCTTTCAACTTCTGACCTTCCTTCGAAATTGAATGTAATCATCAGTTTCAAGGCACAAAAAGGCATATCTAAATTCATAAATAATTGTTATTCCTTTGTGCCTAGTTTGTAATTACCAGCGGCATGCATAAATTTGGAAATATGTGAGGGAATGTCTTAATAAAGTTCCTACCCCTTATAAATAGCAGTAATAAGTTTTTTGCGTGTGTGACTCTGAAATGGATACTTCTAGTTTAGGTTGGAAACTTTGCGAAAACAGTGGCTTACGATGATTTTCTACAGGGACTAATATGTTGATTATTTATTCATGATTTGATTTTATACGATGGTCCCATTTTCGAACAAATCTTGTTCCCGTTACAAAACTTCTTACCGTTGTATACGGTTTGAGTCAGTACTTTTCTAGCCTTCGGGATGGAACAGGTTGTTCTCGAAGTTTTGTTAACTGGGAATTCGTAGAAAGTTGATATGCAGTTTTTGAATCTAGTCATCATGTTTGAAAATGCGTTTGTGGAAATGAATCTGTGCTTACGGCAACTGCCCTTTTTTCTGTACGTTCACTGGTTGTAACATCACGGATAAAATATACTAACTGACAAGGGCGGATATAGTTCTTTTTCATGGGAGGGGTAATAACGATCATGGGGGGGGGGGGAATAACGATTGAAAACCATTAAATCAGGTACAAAAACCACCTTTTTCTCAGGTTTTGGATACTCATGGGGGGGGGTAGTTACCACCAGTACCCCCCCCCCCCGTAAATCCGCCCTTGCTAACTGACAAAGAAACTGCAACACCCAGAAGGAGCTGTTTAGATTCCAATTTTTTCTCTCTAAACAAACCAAATATTCGAGAGCACGTGTACGTGAAATTATCGTCAGCTAAGTGAATTTGATAGACGTCGAATTATTGGTCTACGGGAGGCGGGGTTGGCATTTCGAGAAATCGCAAACCGTACAAACAGAAATCCAACTACTGTTAGGAGATGTTGTCAGCGTGGTTTGATAATGCCCAAAATGCTCGACCTCATGTCGCCAGAGTTAGTTTAAACTTTTTTGAATCGACCCATGTGAATCTTTTGCCATGACTGCCCAGATCTCCCGATCTTTTTCGCCCATTGAGCATGTTTGGGACATCATGAATAGATGGCTTGAAAATTTACCCCAGCCCCCACGGACTTTCATGACTCTGAGACATGAAGTACAGGAAGCTTGGCATAGTATCCCTCAAGAAGAAATAGACCATCTTATTGCATCAATGCCAAGACGTATTAATTGGGGTGTGTATAGAAAACCGCAGTGGATAAACGTATTATTAACAAATTTATAAAACAAAATTGTAACCCTTCGTTTTTTAAATTTAAAATTTAAACAGCTCCTTCTGTTGCAGTTTCTTTGTCAGTTAGTATTTTAGTAGTATACATATACATATTGTATTTCATAGTTCAAGGCTTATGCTGTTGGTTGTTTCCTGTACCTAACTGGTTATTCTACCTATTGGAAATAACTCCTTATTGTTATTATCGGAAGAAGTGGCAATTTGGTCGATTTCTGAGGTTATCTTCCCACTAGGAGGTCCTGCAGGTATATCCGATATTTGAAATGCAGTTGGTGTATGCCATCTCGATCGAAAATTGCCTCGAAGAAGGCCAAATTCAATGAAAACATCCCAGGACGAGCGTTCATATCCTTAGGTAGAGATCACTATCGACGTCTTACCGAAATTGAACGGATAAAAAGTACCAACATCCGTTCATGTAAACTCGGAATGAGATATTTCCTTTCGATATCTCTCCATAACAGTTCGGCAAAGTTGGGGAGCCAGACATTTATTACTCCCAATTTATCGTTCACTTACTGCTGCATTAAACTTTCTCGTCTGGCTCGAGTGAGGGGCATCCAGTGTGGCACTCGTCCTGCGGAAAAGCGCGGGGTTGGGGGCGGTTTGGCTTTTCATAATGATGTTTGCAATATACGCCGACACGGGGGGAGCGGTATTTACCAGGTCGGGACAGCTGACGCCTCGGATATTGTCGAAATTTCGGGTATAGGACAGGAAAATTCGATTGGACCGCGAGGAGTTGGAGTCGTTTGGAAACTGAATTTTGTTTTGTTTCGGGATGTGACGAGGTCGTGGGTTTTGGCATTCCATTACAGGTCGGCGTGAGTTCCGAGTGCTTGTATAGGGTAGTTTAGCGATCTTTGCCATAATTTTGGAGACGAATTGAGCACTATTGGCGACGAATTGAGCATATATTCTCGATAACTTGGGGAGAAGAAGTTATTGGGATCCAGTGGCAAATTGTTCTCCAAAAATTATAAATCAACACAACGAAGTATTTATTTATTCATCAAAAATATAGTCAGTGAAAGCACAAATATTAAAAATTCACATAACATTAGGTCCCTTTTTATTTCTCTGATATCTCAGTTCGTATGCGGCGTAGGCCAACAATTTTTTTTTAAATTAAAGATCAATCATTTCTCTAGTATGTGTATTACTCGCGATTAATTGCAGCAGTTTCCTCAAAAATTTAGATAATGTAAAATCAATATTCAACCTGAAAATATTCAACAGGTAGGATCCGGGTACATTGAATGATGAATTATCCATATCCATGTAGATTTTGGACTGTTTTAATTTTTACTCGAGACTTTTTAATCTTGGGAGCTTGGGTGAATGATGAATTTCAGTCGCAATTCAAATAATTATCGGCGATTGTTGTTCTTTTACACCACTTTTCGCCAATTCCTTACTAATAGTTGATCAATTTCAGTGATTTGTTATATTTTTCTGCTTTACATTCACGTCAATCTCACTGTAGCAGTAGCATATTCAGTCCATGCATTCAAAGCATTTCTTCCAACAGGTACATCATTGTACAATTTGTCAGTTTCTTTTTTCCAGTGTCGATTTGGTTTTCAGAACGTCGTAGCGAGGTAATATTATCGCCTCTTTTTGATATCAGTTTATAAAAAAGATGTACAGGGCAGCTTTGATTTTCACTATTGGAAACCAACCATTTACTATCTTTTCAGCTTTTAGAACAAACTTGGAACGTTTTACTGAACACCGGAAGTATTTAAAAGATTTGTGGCAAAGCCATTGTTAGTCTTCTCGATTTGGAAAAATCCACCAGACAAGCAACTGCCTTTCCTCTTCGTCAAGCTAATTCTATAGCAGCAATATGGTTAAGTCTAAGCATAAGACCTTCGAGAGTTTTTTCATCCCATAGCAATGTTATTTATTAAACAAAATAACCCCAGTTAATTAAGGGGACCTGGTACATGTCCGAGCTCGCGAGCTCCCTTCAAAAATTGGGCTTTTTATTTCCAAGATATCTCAGTTCGTATGCGACGTAGAACAATTTTTTTTTCAATTAGAGCTTAATAATTTCTCTAGAATGTGTATTACTCGCTTTTCTGTTTTTCTTTATATATTAGAAAAAAACCTGGTGAGCTGTAATTTCATGAAAATCTGGACCAACGATTTTATTTCCATGATATCTCCGTCAATTTTCGAAATAAATGTATGAAATTTTTAGTATACATGCGGAATAACATTTTGAGAATGTGTATTATTCGCTTTTCCGTTTTTCTGCGTATATTAGGAAAAAAACCTGGTTGAAAATAGGACCAATAAAGTTACTACTTTATAATTCATTTAAAAATTGAGGGGTCAATAAACAGAAAAACTGATCAATACACATTCTGGAAAATATTATTTCGCATGTAAACTGAAAATTTCATACATTTATCCCGAGAATTGACAGAGATATCATGGAAATAAAATCGTTTTTCCAGATTTTCATGAAATTACAGCTCACCAGGTTTTTTTCCTAATATACGAAGAAAAACAGTAAAGCTAGTAATACACATTCTAGAGAAATAATTAGGCTTTAATTTAAAAAAAAAAAATTTTGGTGTACGCCGCATAAGAACTGAGATATCATGGAAATAGAAAGCCAATTTTTGAAGGGAGCTCGCGAGCTCGGACGCGTACCAGGTCCTCTTTAAGATGTAAGGCTCTAGTCATGTCATGCCCCGATATGGAATGAATTTGCACTTAACCCACAAGAAACCGCGTTTGGGCACCTCTCAATTCCAGTTCCGCCCAGTAGATGTTTTGTCTAATTCATCAAAACCGATGTCTAGGCCGATCGAGATTGCCTTTCAGCCTCACTAACCATCTCGACTTAACGAGTTCCCGAGAACCTAGGAGGCCGTAACCCTCCAAGGAAACGCCAAGAACCACCTCCCGGTTTTTGCATCGATTATTATCGTATTAATAGAGAGATCTAGCGCGGAAACTTCGAATGGGGCGAATTTAATAAGGTAACACACACACACTCTGTGGCAGACTGTCTGAGATAAACATGTTGCGATTCAGTTAATTAACTACGTAATGTTATAAAACCCGAAATTTGCACAGCCAACGCTTCGGCAAATTAAGCGAGAGAGGGCCTTAGGTATCGGATATGCGAAAACTAAAACTGGTTTTTGCTGGGTCTTGCCTCCTTGGAAATTTGCGAAGTGGCCCCATTAGACTTGATGGAGAACAAGAAATTGGGTAGTTTGTTCGAGAGGCGGTCGTCTTGTTGTCTTGGCTGCGACTGCAATTCATGTTATCTAGATAAGAAGACTTAAACAGCGAGTAGAGAAGGCTTTAGAAGTTCAAAATTTCCAATTTTTCATGTGGTATCTTGGTTTTGTGATGTGAAGGGTGGGACATCTCATTTGAGCTTTTTCACATGAGTTCCAACGGGTTTGAAAACGTGAGACCGAGCCTTGTCATGCCGTAGAATCACTTTATCGTGCCTCTGCTCGCATTGTTGTCGTTTTCCGCGCAGTGAAGACCCCTCTGCAACGCTTCTTGTAGAAATTGTCTTTGAAGTTCTGGACGAGTTACAGTCCTAGCTATTCGAGCTAAAACTCGGTCTTGCCGCTCGATACTAGCTGAATGTTTACAGCATTTCAAACCCACAGGCTGCCTTTTTCCCGAATGAAAACACAGCCGACTTAATGAACAAATAATTGTTTCACAAATATGTTGATTGCGTTCCCCTAATGGGTTATGATTATTATCTTTCGTGTGTTCTAACCAAATGGAATTCGTCAGATATTCAATCGTACAAATATAGTTACAGATCTTGTGAGTTTAATTGATATTTACACGAATTCGTGTGTACGTGAGTCGTATAAGGCTGAAATTCGAAAGGAAATATCCCGGGGATGAGTACCGATAGATCAGAGATACGAGGTAAATAGAACAGGAAAATTTTAATTAGAATTCAATCGTATTGGCAGAATTCGTACTCTACAGTTGGTAGCCGTGGATACAATATTCAAAGATAAACAATTTTTTTCATTCTCGGAATAAGCACATGTGGTAAAAAAACTTTTTATATACATCAGTGATGGGAGTTAATTATTGAAATTTTAGGTAAAAATCGTGAAGATTTTTTCATGTAAATATTTGTTGTTACTTAAAAATTTTAGTCCATTTTTGTCAGTTTTTTAAATTTAACAACAAACTAGCTGTTCCAAGAAATCGAATGACGATGTTAAGTTGTTGTTAAATTGCCTAGAGCACGTGTACGCGGAATTTATCGCCAGCTGAGTGAATTTGAAAGAGGTCGAATTATTGGTCTACGGGAGGCGGGCTTTTTATTCCCAGAAATCGCTGACAGTACGAACAGAAATCCAACTACTGTTATGAGATGTTGTCAAGCGTGGTTTGATAAAAATTTGAGAAAATCGAAGAAGAGTAGGCACGGGAAGTCGAAGGGGCACAAATAAAGTTAAAGATCGACGTCTAAGACTTATGGCCATTTTAGATCGATTTGCGACAACTCGATCTTTGGCTGATGAGTGGTCAGGTCCAGATCATCCTGTAACTGTACGGACGGTTCACCGCCGGATAACGTCTTTTGGACTGCAGCATTATCGACACCATCTTGTGTTACCTCTGACGGTTGAGCATCGCCGGCAACGATTACAGTGGTGCGGAGAACGTCGACATTGGAATGTAGAATGGCATCAGGTCGTCATTTCTGATGAATCTCGATTCTCCTTGGGTGCACATGATGGCCGAAGAAGAGTAAGACGACGTCGGGGAGAAAAACGTGAACCTCAGTTTGATGTTGAGCGTCATGTACACCGGACACTAGGCGTTATGGTATGGGGTGCTATTGCACATGCAAGTAGGTCACCTTTAGTCTTTTTTCAAGGTAACATGACAGCGCTACGTTATCTTCAAGAAATAGTGGAGCCATATGTTCTCCCTCACCTCAACCGGCTCGAGAATCCAATATTCCAGCATGATAATGCTCGACCTTTTGTTGCCAGAGTAAGTTTAAGCTTATTTGAAGCGACCCATGTGAATCTCTTGCCATGGTTGCCCAGATTCTCCGATCTCTCGCCCATAGAGCATGTTTGGGACATCATGGGTAGAAGGCTTGAAAATTTATCCCAGCCCCCACGGACTTTGGCGGCTCTGAGACAAGAACTACTGGTAGCTTGGGATAGTATCCCTCAAGAAGAAATAGACCTTCTTATTGCATCAATGCCAAGACGTGTTGGGGAGTGTATAACTATTAACAAATTTATTAAGAAGGATTGTAACCCTTCCTTTTTTTCTCAAAATTTTAATCCTCTACTCCTGGTTATACTTATGTTTTACCAGAAAAAGTTTGAAATTTGAACTGCTCCCTGTTCACGTCTGTTCAAAATTCTGATTTCTTTCAAATTAATTTCTCCATACTGGGGAATTCCCATATGGAGTTATCATTGTTTAGTTGCGAAAAGACCTCGCGTTAGTTGTGGATCGCATCATATGTTACATTTATTTGTTTCATTTTCATATAATTCTGTTTCCATTGATTGCTTATTTTCTGCTTCCTTTCGTGAATTCGGAAAATTTCAGTTTTTCTTGTGATTCTCAATTTGTAGTGATTTCGATTCAATCGAATTACATTCATTTGAAACTTTCATTCGTGCGAATTAGTTCGAACAAAAGAACTGTCCCCAGTGGCGTGGTTATTCCACAATACCACAAGGGTAAGTGTGCACAATTTGACATTTTTAGCAACGGAATTTCAAGTCAGCTTCATTCCATGTTCGTTTGTCGAGCTCGATCAATCTTTACACTGGAATAGGAGTCATCGACAGGATCCTGTTGACTGTTTTGCTGATATAGGTAAGACTATATTTCCTCTGTTACTTTGGGTACATTTATCCTTTCATTTGTGTTGGGTTTCAATTAATTTCATATACGTATACAGTCCACTAGCCTTATTTTTATTTTCACTCGGAATATTATATTTCGAAAAATTCAACTTAAATAATTGAACCTAACTGAAACTCTACCCAACACTCCCTCTGGTTGTTGCAATTTCTTTGTCAATTAGTACCTATAATTCGTTGTTCAGACGAATCAGAGGAAAATGCTTCTCCGTGTGTCTTTCAAGGCTCGGCAGAGCCGAGCTTGTGAAATAAAAACGGAAGCTCTTCGGCGCAGCTTATCTATTCGCCCTCAGAGCGATTACAGTCGGAGGACCAGGCCTTCCTACGGCTTCTAGTTGCCTAAACATCCCCTTAAAGCCGGTCTCAATAAAAGATTGATGGCGAGAGCAATTTCGAATCAATTAGCGTCGACCTGATTATCTCCCTTTCATCCCCGCTCAATGCGCACCTCGTCTTCCGCAAAGAAAAAAATAATAACCGGAAGGATTATCCTCCTTTCCCACCTCTGGGAAAGAATGGCCGGGATATCGGGAGAGAGAACCGAGGCAGTACACGGAAATCAATAAGAACTTCATTATATGATTCGGAGGCTTCGGCTTTAACGGATTTGCGGTGCTGGTTGCAGGCTCATTCTTCTCGTCAACTGGGTAAGTAATCCCCCTATCGTATCCAATATTCTGATGGATCTGGAGTCTGAGCGTCGTCGTTTACTGCTCGAACCGCCGGAGGAACGGGAAGGAATTGCGAGGATGGTTCGGGATATCCGAGTCGTCTTCCCAATATTATTCTTTCGGAGCTATGATATTTTTGAGGGAATAGAAAACGGAATTCAGAAGTTTAAGTGGAGGATGGACATGGTGTCGTGATATCTCATGAGGTGAGACCAATCCAATCGAGGATAGTCTGATTGCATTTCTCATGTTAATTTTCACGCATCTTTCAGTTGCAAGTATGTGTGCCTCAAGAACACCCAAACAGGAGCATACATTCTGTCAAGAAAGTACCGGGAATTATCGATTTAAATCTGGCGGGGCAATGAGGCAGGTAAAATTTTTTCCTAGGTTGGTACCACTGTCCTTAATTACTGTGCCAAGCTTGAGCGGGATCTGTCAACTAGTGTGTTTGCAACAGCTGGTTAAGTCGGTCGATGTCAGAGTGCGTGCCGATTTTTACTATGGGTGATTACGTTGAGCAAAGAATTTGTTTAAAGTTTCGTGCAAATGAATTTTCGTGTGCCGATGCATTGAAAATGTTGCAAAAGGCCTTTGGTGATAATGCTCTATCGAAAACTCGTGCATATCAGTGGTACAGAGCCTTCAAGGACGGTCGTGAAGTGGTCGAAGACTTGCCTCGTTCCGGACGCCCATCGACGGCTTCGACCGAAGATAACGTCGATAAAATTAAGGAAAGGGTGCTTGAAAACCGTCGTACCAGCTTGGGAGAGATAGCACATGATCTTAAGATATCCCACGAGTCCGCACGTACGATTTTGATTGATATTTTGGGCATGAGAAAGGTGGCCGCACGACTCGTACCGAAAGACCTGAATTTTCTTCAAAAACGTCATCGCGAACAGGTTGCTTCAGACATGCTGGATCGCTGTAATTCCGATTCTACATTCATGGAACGCATTATAACTGGTGATGAGACCTGGGTCTACGAGTACGATATGCAAACAAGCCAGCAATCATCGGAATGGGTGGCAAAAAATGAGCCGAAACCGAAAAAACCACGCCAAAGCCGCTCGAAAATGAAGGTGATGCTGATTGTTCTCTTCGATATCCGTGGCGTGGTGCACTACGAATTCGTTTCAGAGGGTCAGACGGTAAACAAGGAGTATTACCTAGGCGTTATGAAACGTTTGCGTATGCGTATCCGTAAGAAGCGGCCAAATTTGTGGGCACACAACTCATGGATTTTGCATGACGATAACGCGCCTTCTCACCGAGCTACGATTGTGACTGACTTTCTCGCCAAAAACTCAACAAACGTGCTTCAGCAACCACCGGATTCGCCGGTTTGGCTTCCTGCAACTTTTTTCTCTTCCCAAAATTAAAATTGCCCCTTCGTGGCACCCGTTTTGAGTCGATTGAAGCCATAAAACAAAATTCGGCGCGAGAGCTAAAGTCCATCCCGGAAAGCGCCTATAAAAAATGTTTCGATAATTGGAAGTGCCGTTGGCACCTATTTGAAGGAGCCTATTTTGAAGGCGACCCAATAAATTTTGACGATTAAATGTAAAAATGTTGTTTCAATTGAAAATTCCCGGTACTTTCTTGACAGAGTAGTATATGGTGTTTTTGTGGTCCTCACGTATTTTTCACCCAATGAGTTGATATTTTCGAAATCGATTTTATTATGCTCAGAGATACTTCAGACAATGCTGATCGACAAAATACAAACAAAAAGCGGATCCGATCACAGGAACGGGAGCTATGACGATTTGGATTTTCGGTTTTTTTGAAAATATGTCATTTCAGAGGTCAAAATCTGAACTATTCCAGAAAGCGCCTTAATGATATTTTTTTATTGTATTCAGCGTCCTCGAAAACCTATAATTCGATACCAAACTTGACCATATAGTCCTTCCTAAACCATATTTTTTTTAGTTTTAGTTTTTCCATTTTCGAGTTTTATTCACATGCTTAGAGCATGCAGAGTTTTGGTGTTATGGATCGGAAAAACGGGTATTCTGAAAGATTCGAATGGAATGAAGACCTTAACGATCGAATCACAACTTTAGATTACCCAGAGATTCCGTGTTGATGCCCTTTAGTCGAAAAATCGCGAAAAATAGGTCATTTTTGGACTGCCGTATTTACCAGAAAAATTGATTTATACTGATGCTGATTTTTTTGCATATAGATTGATCCTTTGTGAATCGAAAAACTTATTTTCATCCATCAGAGTCGAACAGTTATCTCATGAGCTAGTTTCAAGATAGCTCTTCATATATTCAACACTATCTATTTCATGGATAAGATCTTTGGAAGCATGTTTCGCTGATTCTCCTGACATTCGTCGGTGCATCAATTGTGTACACTGCACAGGCCGTAACTTTGAATCTTTCGGTCTGGAAATTAAAAAGTAGGCGCGCGTCTTGGTCTTCATGGAGCATTTCGAAATACCCTCAAATCCGACGAGAATTTCTCGACAAAAAATTGAACTCACCTATAACAGTCAAGTTGTATCTGATGCTCCTGGTCTGCGCGTTCCTAAAGTCCACCCTGCACCTGTACACCCCCTCGTCGTGCCTCCTGACGTCGTCGATGACCAGTTTCGCAGGGCTGGACCCAGTCCGGAAGTAGGCCCTGCTCCCGAACACTTCCGGCGCCGACCAGTGTCTCGCCTGCGACAGCGGCTTGCCTCGCACGTCGAAGCTGGAACAATGGGGGCATTGTTAGGGGCATTGTCGCTCTGCGGCTCTGGGTACTTCATTTGCCGCCGGACAAAGGAATTATATATGGCGGGACGGTCCTTTATGAACTGCCCGTTGGAAAATTTAATCTGGGAAATATAAATAAATTATTGCGGCAATGGTGGTCGAGGACGCGGGGGCATGATTAATATTGAGATGGATTGGGCTTTTGCGCTGATAGATTCGGTCGTCGGGCTGTTGATGATGAGGGCATCATTGAAAAAATATTACAATTCTTGATTTGGAATTGACGTCTGTGAAAAATCGGGTGTTGTTTCGTACCATTTCTGAATTTCCTACCCTCTAAGCAAATAAAATGCACCTTTGCCAGACCGACCTTTCATGGCTTCCAACTTTGCAACGCTGTCTATTGTCGAAACGTGGAACTACGTTGAATGAAACTTATTCAATATTATTTTATAATTCTAAGAATGATGAATAGTATGACTTCAAGCAATACTTTAGGCAATTCGCATCTTTATAAATAGGAGATTTGAATCATATCGAAGATCCTCCATGATGTGCTCTTGTTCTTCTGTGACCATCGAAGACATACGATTCCGTGGAAGAAAAACTAACCTCCGAGAACGAAAACAAATGGAGGGCCCTTCTTACTTCACTTTGAACTTCACTTCGGCTTCACTGTTCATTCTTGATTCGATTCACTTCCACTTTTCAATAGGTATTCTTCTTCTAGGAATCCGCCATTTAATATTATCTTTGAGACGCTTCCTTTGTTCACTGGTATGTACATCTTCCAATTTAATAATACTGCTTCTATTCACAGGATTTAATCTCATGTGAGCTTATTCTATTTCATTATTGCATTTCTATCGTATATTTTGGAACTTCGTTCTACTACTATTAACCCCCATGGAATATTCTTATACATCCGATAAGAACTACTGCACATTTAACTATTCAATTGACATTATGGTATAGGCATTGGAGGCCTAGGATAAACTGTTTATATCGTCTGTGCCAAGGAAAATATCCCCCACAACAGTGGCAGTGAGACTTCCTCTGAGAGTTCTACCAATGAACGTCCTCAGTAAACCAAGCCTCGTCTTCGGGCCATGGCGTACCGGATAAGCAAGGAGTGCTTTGAGGGTGCCCACGTTCATCAGTCAACAGGAAATATAAGGAGTTTATCGTCACTTCCAAACCAACGCGACTAGTAGGATCTCACACGTAACACTTGGAAGGAAGGATTCTCACTCTAGGAACTGCAAGCACACTGCGTAGGAATTTCAATAATAACCAGGTGACACACTTTATATGCCTATAACCTTAGAACAACTTGGAATTATACTATTTATCTACGAAAAATTATGCCATACCATTGAGTTAACTTCCAAAGTTTATGTGAGGAAAAATTATTCACTGAAAAAGCATATTGGTCTCTGTTGATCTACGTTTTGAAAAGATAATATGTTTGTATACCTTATGAGAACTGTGTCAAGGCCATACGATAAATAAAATAAATTATGAGAACTGATTTTCATTCGATTCTGGTCAAAATTTGAGATATTTTTGAGTATAGTCAATAAGGTCTGAATTCTATTCAAAGTTTGGAAGTGAGGAGATTTGGTAATCGGTATATCACTTCTGAATAAGGGAAATTTTCCCACGCCTTTTATCAGTTGTTAAAAATTGTTTGTAGTAATGTTTGTCTATACTGTTGTTGCTCATCACAAGCATAAAGTCTTGTGAACTAGCTTATCCTCAAATCATGACCAATTAAGATAAAAGAAACACCGGTAAAAACGCCTCTACCTCGCGTATATGCAAATCGGGGCAGTTGACCTGATACAAAATGATTTTACAACGTCGGATATGGTACCCCCATCCGAGAATCGGCCATAAATATCCCAAAAACCCATTCACTCCAACCTGCATAATAAACCGAAACACAAGCCCTCCAAGTCGCCTTAATGGCAATCATATTTGCATGACGTTGTAAACACGCCATCGGCGTTCCCCCGATCCCTCCATCACCCCCCTCTTTCCGCCGCCCCGCCGGCCTTTAGCTTTGTAATAATTTTATTGTGAAGATAAGAATAAGTGCCGGAATTATTATTGTTAGTGGGGGCTTAATTTTCCCTTATAAATTCAGCGGCTTAAGTGATTTTCCATCGGCGGATATTACTGGAACACGTGTAGTGAATTTTTATGCAAGGCGAGGTTATTGATTCGATTTGCATAATTCGCGAACCGGTAATTTTCATCTTGGAATTCGTGGTTTCGCTGGAAATATCGGTTGATTGCAGTTTTGGCCGGAAGATTTGGTTCGGTCCAGTAATTTCGAGGTTAGAAGGAGGGGCACGGGTGAGGGGAGTTCGGCTAACTAGGGCTAATCACGAATGTAATCTCTTACGGAACTGTTATGGTCCTACGCCCATGGAACATGCACAAAATATACCCTTTTGAAAGAATAGACCAACTAACATCGTCGGTTACCAAGAAGATCCACTTCAGTGGTTTTCCCACTCTCTTCGACTCTATGGTCTACAGCTCAAGAATCGAGGTACCACAGTCGACAGTCGGCACCACTTGTAGGGGGAGTACTTACGTACAAAATGGCATAGGGTTTTATTTCAGAGGCATAACTTGTTAGTAGTGAAAATGTATGAAATGTATGAAATGCTTGGTTCTTCTGGGAACATCAGCACAAGATGCGTGAGTCTAATGCAACCAATGCATGCATCGTTACCAGTCTTTTCCAGGGCTAATCCTGGAGAAGACTGTTTTTTCCTGTTCTAAATAGGGAAAAGAGGTCTTAACAATAGACAGATGCACAGTCGTCTTCATCATATCGAAAGTTGCTAGGAACATTTTCTTCTTCATTGTCTTCTCAAAATAATGCCCTAGGGAAGTGTCTCCTTTTCTTTGGAGTCGTATGGGCTCAATTTTTTAATTTTATTGTAATCATATTAGGTGTTGAAGTTGAAACTAAGTACGTTTATCGAGTCTTCGGCTCACGTTTGCCTTGTCCACTTATGAATCGTCCTTTAGGTATTGGAGGAACCTCCATATAGGATCAGCAAGAGTAGGTTAAGATGCATTGCCTTTATCAGCCGCAGATGAATATTTTTTCACGAATATGTTAAAACGAGTTCTGGCTCTTTGTTTGCTGATGGAGCCCAAGGACTATATACTACATAGTTTATAGTCCTTGAATGGAGCCTGGGATGAATGGTCTCGGTGTTGTCCGGTAGATAGGGTTGATTCATCTCTATTTAACACGCATTTTTATTTCTCTGATTAGAAAGGATGAATGGTTTCAATCTTCAATCTTTCCAACAGAACAGATCAAGGACAGACCAGTTACGAAAATTCAGTATGAACATTCATCAGATCATAAGACTTTATCATGATTTTGCAGCTATTCAGGTGTGTTTAAAGGATCAAAAATAAGAATCAACTGCTGGATTGATTCATGTAGGCCGCCCTGTGAACCGGTGTGTATCTTGATGTCGAAGTGACTCTCAATTCAATAATAATAAAACGAATAAACAGTAATCAGATAAATAATGAATGCTTGGATTTGTATAATTCATTCGAACCGATGCAGTATACCTAAATTTACATATGGGGCTATTTGAATTAACATAAAATAACATGATAACAAATTCAACGATTCCAGATATTCTCCCTTTGATCTGAATATACATGTTTGTAAAATGATTACTGTAACCTTGTTTATGTCACACCGAGATATATGGATAGATTTCAACAATTGGGCAAAATCAATCGCGTTAATAGATAGAACAGTTTGATAGGATTTTGAAGGAACATCTGGGAAGAAGCGTAGACATTTAGCCGCCAGGTGGCACACCGTACTTTACTTTGTGCTTGAGTGTGCCTGCTGTTTCATTTGGTTCCTATCGTCGGTGGGGTTATGTGGCACTGATGACGGCACAACAAGCCTGAATCCGGTCTTTCACTACTCTTCTCCAATGGTAGCACCATCCTTGCCAATTACTTTTGACTTTGATCGCCACTAGTCTACTTTCTCTTAATTAATAACCCTCAATTTTCCTCTACAGTATGGCCAAAAATGAGCCTGCGTTCCCTACCCAATAAGACACAAAACGCCACGGAATTCCTAATTCTCCTGATCCAATCAACGTCCGAGGAAATCGTTATTCTGAAACATAAATATCTCATCGCTTCGGAATGATAAGTCTGAAGGATAAGCTGTAAACTGCCATTATTTACGATCTTCAAACGTGATGAGAATGCAATATGGTCTCTCCGCTAAATTAGAACATGGAGCTTCGCCCTCGGCTTTTCCGAGAAAGAAAGGATTGCGTGGTTGAAAATATTTATTTCGGTATGCGCATTTCCCGAGAGCAGAATGCGGCATGGATTATCTCTGTAACCTACAGGGTTGCAGTACCGCTAGCGGAAAATGCGTCTTTTTTCCTATGCATCCATCGGTTGGAAATTCTCATCGACGTGCACACGCTGTGGTTTTTTATTATTGGGAAAAATTTGTCTGAAATTCAATAGGCTTCGTTAGGTCCTAGAGGAATACCGACCTCTCGAATAACAGATGGGTGACTGAAAAATTGGGAATTTTAATGTACGCGTCGAATTAATCGAAGAATCTGGAAAATTCTCTTTGTATATCCACCGATAACATTGGGAAACAGAAATTCTAAATCCGAAGAATTTTTCCCTTCGATAACCAACTACTGAACTTTTCGTAATTCAGAAACTGGCTTCACAAGGTTTTACGTAATATCTTGGCAACGCCGCCGGATTTCAGAAAGTTTGGACATCTTTAAATAGGAATTATAATTTGGCACCATCATGAAATGATATTGAGGAAAAAAAACGACAAAATTCTCAAACTGCTTCAAACGAACACCTTGTATGTCTGCAGATATCAACATTTGGTCGAAAAGTTTTTCGTAACTAACTTGAATAATGAGATATTTTACTTAACAGTACCTACTCAGGCGATATCCTGTAAATTTGATAAAATATTTTTTTCTCAAAAACAATGAACTTTAGTCGAAAATTACAAGAGACGTTTTTTTTTGAGAATGAATTAAGCTATTCAAATTAAATTTTTTATTGTAAAATGAAAGATGTGAAAGAGTCTCTCGCAGAAGGGGTGGTATTTTCTACCCCTTGCAATGATAGAGGGACACCTCCATAATTTCTTTTGAATGCTTTTTCACAATGTGAATTGTGTGCCTAATTTAATGCTTGTCAGTTTTTATTTTCGAGAAAATAATTAAGAACTGCTATTCTGTCGCCATCTTGAGGGGGCTGTAACTAAGCAGGGGAAACTCAAAAGAGGGCTCCTGTTTACTTTATATCCCAATTTTTTCCTAGGTACATGTAGCCATAAAAAATCAATCAGTGCTGCTCTCAAGTTGCGGAAAGCTATATTTTAGAAGATATGAATTTTTGAAATTTGCATAAAATTTTCCATTTTGAAACCTATAATTCGATAAATGAACATGATATATCCATGGAATATTGTGTTTGACATATAATTTAACCAATTGATATTATTCTGATATTATTATAACAACAGGGGCGGTGATAATGCTTTTTTGGGAGGGGAAGTGTAAATGAAACCATAATGCCGCAAAATGGCGAATGCGCAAGGCACCGCAGGTATACAGAGTGTAACAGCCAAATGGAACGAATTCGATAACGAATAAATGAGGGCGTTTTGGGAAAAATGCTGGGACACGTCGATATGTAATTCTAAATGCGCATATTTATCAAGAAAATAATATTATTTAGGGTGTTCCATGTGACCGTGGCCGATACCAACTTTCTTATTTCAAATGCAACCCCCTGTATATTATTTATTTTTTGAATTCTTCAGAAAATTCTAGACATAATTCATGAACAACGTACTACACCTATCTTCAACTTTTTCGGAAATATTGAGTGTTTTCAGATTTTTCACAAAAATTTAAATGAAAATTAGTTTATTTCACAAATTCGATAGATCACACTCGATACTTATTTCTCATTTACCTCTTGATATGAAGAAGTAAGCAAAAATCATTACTGAGAAGAAATTGAAAAAAACCAAAAACAGATTTGTTTATTCTCATAGCCTTAGTAACACATTGTCTGTTTTTTTTTTTAATTTTTTCTCAGTAATGGTTTTTGCTTACTTTCTTCATATCAAGAGGTCAATGGGAAATAAGTATTGAGTGTAATATATCGAATTTGTGAAATAAAATAATTTTCATTTAAAATGTTTATTTTTGTAAAAAATCTAAAAACACTTAATATTTCCAGAAAAGTTGAAGGGTATAGGTATAGGAAATTGTACATGAATTATGTCTAGAATTTTCTGAAGAATCCAAAAAATAAATAATATACAAGGGGTTGCATTTGAAATAAGAAAGTTGGTATTGGCCAAGGTCACATGGAACACCCTATATAATATTATTTTCTTGAAAAATATACGCATTTCAAATTACAAATCGACGTCTCCGAGCGTTTTTCCTAACACCCCCTCATTTATTCGTTATCGAATTTAATCCATTTGACTGTTTCATTTTCTCAGAAGAAAAATATTTTCGAAGGATTTTTGTTGCACTTTGTGCTATCCCCATCAACCTTCAAAATTTGTTGAATAGGGAAAGTTGGTCATGTGGTACTTTTTTGGCAAAATCTTCTTTACAGGCTTGCAGAAATTCTCGAGAAAAATTTTTTTTTTAATTGAATAGTTCAAAGAGGTTTTCAGTATGTGCACTTTGTCATGGCTCTTTTACCTCGAGACGATGGAACCTGATGAAGTTTGTCACCGAATGAAAGTCGATCATCACAGTTTTGTTCATGCACAACTTTCAACTCCTTTCAACCCTGTCACGTGAAAAAAAGTAAATGAGCCATGACAAAGTGCACATCTTGAAAACCTCTTGGAACTCACTAATTTTTCTTGAAAATTTCTGCACGCCTGTGAAGAAGATACAAAGACCTTGCCAAAAAAGTACCACATGATCCACTCCCTCTATTCAAAAAATTCAGAGGGTTTATGGAGATGGCACAAAAATCCTTCAAAAATGCATAAAAATTTGGTAAGAGTGAATAAAAAATTGACATGTTTCATGATTTTGTCGCCAAATATTTTTCTTCAGAGAAAATGAATTTGTTCCATAATTTTGACGCGCACTGTATAATGCTCGTCATCATGGACTTCTGCGTTCTTAAACGACCTGCCGGGTTCATAAGGGAGGCATGATGTTTTCTGAAGATCGTAGTCACTCTGTAAAAGGTCGGAACTATCTTGATATATTCGTCACTTTTTACTTTTCTTTCATTTATGACTCAAATTGGGACCGCAAAACAGTCATGCCACATCTTACATGAAAAACCAGTAATTCCCATGAATACTTCACTATCTTATGCGCTCGAACATGCCTCTGCACTCGGGCATATTTCACGATATGTGAACTTTTTGTCTCTACTTCGACTGCCCTATTCCGCCAAGCTCATCCCCAATTCCGGCACAAAACATCGCCAATTTACGGAAACCGAAGCCACACACGTCCGTCCGCTCAAGAACGGCACGTCCGCCGACTCGATATATCGGAATTCCCGATGAAATTTTGAAGGCCGGCCAATTCCGCAGACGGGGCCAATTCCAAGCGGTCGCCGGCCGGCCACTATGCAAGTCGGCGGCCTAATCTGCCTCCCGCTCGACACGAAAGCACCGAATCACGTCAGGATCGCTGGGCGTAGGCGAAATTTTATGTTTGACGCCGTTCGTGTCGGATAGCCGTAAACGTTCGATTTTATTACGTTAAAAACCGGGCAGAAAGTGGGAATACGTAGCGATTTCGATGCATGTTATTTCCGGACGACGCGGAGGAGAGGGGGTAATTTCCGTGAGGTGGAAGTGCAATTGATATTCGGTAATGAATTTTTATTGGAGCTCTTCGGGCGGTGCTGGCGGAAAATTCGATGAGGAGGGAAGTTTGCGGGATTATGAGTTTCTCAAGTTGGGGTAGGCG
This sequence comes from Adalia bipunctata, assembly GCA_910592335.1. Lineage (NCBI taxonomy): Eukaryota > Metazoa > Arthropoda > Insecta > Coleoptera > Coccinellidae > Adalia > Adalia bipunctata. Next base: position 68,788,652 of record OU342949.1, on the reverse strand, counting down.
ATATCGATGGAAATAATGAAATTTTTTCGATGTTTTCGGTTCATTTTTGGAGGGACTTCGTCGAAAATGGCAAAGAAGCAACAAACACATAACTGACGACATCATTATCCATATCTGTTATAAAAATTAATATTCTCCAGCACCTGCCCCTTTTCTGGTTTCAGAACCCTCTGTATACCATTGGATGGTATTAACTTTGAAATTAGCTGTAGTTAGAGATTCCCATTAAAATAAACTTCTCCACAAGAGTTAGGGATATCGTATTCAATCGTTTTTAAAATTATGTAATCTTCCAGAAGATCGCTCTAATAGCTATTTATGTAACAAGAACATGAATTAGGTCTTTATGGACGAGTCCAAAAGTTTATATATAATTTGGGCAAGTCCATAAGTCTAATTATGTACGAGTTGCATACAAAGCTTTATGTTTGACTGCAATGCAAAAATTTTATTTTCTGAAATCCCAATTAATATATTCGTCTTTTTATTACGAAGAAACATTAAGTGGGCTTTTGCTTTTCTTACCTTAGTAACCATCAGCGAACTTAGCAACCTCACTGAACAAAATCATTTAAAACTCAATAACAACTTGAATCGATCCAATAAAAATCAGTATGAGACATTTCGTCAATCTGGTCGCCTTTTTTCTGAAGTTTGGTTCTTTGCATATGCTTCACGAATGTTCTTATTTTGAAATGAAGTCAGAAAATGCCAAAACGTAAATTAACAAACGCTGAGGCTAATAGGGCTATCGGAATGCTACAGGATGGCCTAACTCAAGTTGTTGTAGCGGAAAGGCTCCAAGTCAGCCAAAGTGTGATATCTCGACTTTGGAATAGGTTCAGGGAGACAGGTTCCGTGTTGGAAAGACCAAGGCTTGGTGGGCGAAGAAAAACAACACCTGCTTAGAATCGTTTCATCACCGTTTCGGCGAGAAGAAACCCTACATCTACGTGAAGAATGCTACGGAATACTCTTCAAAATGCAGATGGGGTCCAAGTTTCCATCGAAACCATCAGACGACGTTTGAGAGAGGTGAATCTAGATTCTAGACGTCCATTAGGAGGAGTTCCATCAACACGTGACCATAAGCGTCAAAGACTGGAATGGGCAAGGCAACATATCAATTGGAACGATGAATGGCGTAGTGTCCTTTTCACTGATGAATCCAGATATGGACGATTTTCAGATTCTCGAAGAATAAGGGTATGGACAATCCCACGCATATCCCGTAATCGTCGCTATGTCCAAGAAGTCTATCCATTCCGAGGGGGTAGTGTTATGGCATGGGCCGGGATATGTTTCAACGGGCGCACAGATCTACACATTTGTCCTGGGAATATGACCGTCTCACACTACATAGGAAGCATGCAATTGACAATGTTGTGCCAAATTTTCACGCTGCTGTTGGTGAAACGTTTCAATTTCTAGACGATAACGCTAGATCTCACCGTGCAGCCATAGTTGAGAATGCGCACTCACTAGATTTGAATTGCATAGAAATGCATGGAATATGCTCCAAAGAAGATTAGATAATCATCAACCCACCCCGGAATCATTAAATGATCTGAGAAAGCTCCTGCCCCGTTTATGGAACCAAATTCCTCAAGAAATGTTCAACAACCTCGTGTGTAGTATGCAAAGAAGATGTCAAGCTGTTATTGATGCCCGTGGGGGCCATACATTGTATTGATAGTCTTAAAACGCTTGAATTCTCTGGGAATAAAATTTCGTTATTTTACTCGATTTTTCTTAACCACCCTGTATACGCTGCAGACCTAAAGGCTAAAATTAATTTGCAACTTGAAATCATATTAATATGAATTTTCATCACAAAAATCTTATTTTTACTATATTTTTTTGCAATTTGAGTCAATATCCGTAACTCATGTGGAGCAGTTTATATTTAGTATTGAAACTTTTGATTGTAGAATCAGATTAGATAAGAGAAGGGACAGAAGATCATCAGACCACGCATGCTCCTTGCCGTGTTGAATTTTTTCCGAAACTCGAGTCTCAGTGGTAGGTTATCTGAGACCACATCCAGGAGCTCCTTGTACTTAATTAAAATGCTAAGGTATCCTGAGTAGTCGCCAGTTTTCAGTTTCCGTTCTTTTGCAACCGCCCTGAGAGCCCACATGGCCTTGTGGAATACCTTGGTGAATCAACCACAGCACATTTCAAGACACTCTGTATACAACTACAGTTGTGCGTGACGAAACCACAATGCCAACTAGTCAAAATAAGGAAGAGCAAACACAAGAAACGACCTCCTGAAAAGACGGAGCTCACGCACCATCCCAACCCCTTAAAAATTTGTTTAGGTCTCGTTAAGGAGACAAAGACGTCGCAATATCTCCAATTACACTTTCGGTCGGAAAACTCGCGAATGGCAGTTTCCGAATCCCTTTCCCAGAAAATATGCCGCTCATTGTTCGGCTATTAATTGCAACGAAGATAATTGATGTAAATGTTGCGGAGGGGGGCCGAGGAACTCGAGACCCCTAGACCGGGACAAAGAAAAATCGAAAGAGCTTGACGTTTCTCGATTTCAAAGCCCCGAGAACACAATAATAAGGGGGCGCCTCGGAAAGCCGGTGCACTCGAATGACACTTGTGGTTCTCGCAGTGGAAACGTCTAAAAGTTGAGAGTTTCTGCGAAGGTAATGACGAAAGTGGGGCCGCAATTGATTCCGAATCGTTGGCGTTGTTCCGGGTTTGGCTGTGCATTTCTGTCTGTCAGGTATCCATATGTGGAGCAGGGTATCGATATTATTTTTCCCTCCTAGGTATATAATATCTGGTAAATATTTGTCGAGACTTCGGCAAATGGGTTTCAGTACGAGGGAGCGACCTTCCATTCGAAACGTATCAGAGATTGCTGGGAGTTTGCAGTTACTTTGATTTTATTTTATCGGGTATTCTCGATGAACAGTTCACCGTTTTCCTTTTTCATTCGCTTGAGAAATAATTATCAAGTTTATTTAGATCGATCAAATTCTTTCATAAACTCTTCCAAATAGGGAAAAGCATACAAACAAACAAAAGTTGATTTTTCAAGTAGAAGGAAAGAAATAAAGTATAATTTTCACAGTTATTTCAAAATAACGACAGTTGTTTCACCACACCGTGGATTCTTTAGGTTCTGCATTTTGAATGCGTTCCAAGTTCCATACGGTGAAAAACAATGTAAAACTATCAAGCTCATTGAATAATTCCGCTCGGATCTCCAAACTGTGTAAAAATATTCGAATGCTGATTAACAATATAGACTGCGCAAAAAAATTAACGCACATTCTGAAAATCTCAATATTATTGAAAGTTAACTCTACATTGACTTTATAACTTATTTTTTATGTTCTCTCGGGAAGGTTTTGAACGAAACAAGACACATTAAATGGAGGAAAAATTCAGGATTTCACCGAATCTTATGTGAAAGAAGAGTAATGAACAATTTTCAAAATACTGAAATGCTGATAAGTGATTTAATACTTGGTTTTTCCACCCCTTGTGTTAATTACAGCTCGGCAGCGACGGTTCATACTCAAAATGAGTGATCTTAAAATGTTCTGATCTAATCCTTCCCAGATTTCTCCGAGTTGGATTCCTAAGTCATTAAGACTAGCTGGACGATTTTCTGAACTTCTCAGCCTTCTATTGAGGTTGTCCCGAACCTGCTCAATCGGATTGAGATCTGGACTTCTTGCTGGCCATTCCATTCGAGAGACTTCAACCTCTTCAAGGTACTCCTGAACGATGCGCGCACGATGGGGTCCATAAAAATGAAATTTTCACCAATGTATGGGGCAAATGGCACTACATGCTCTTCAAGAATGTTCCTTATATACTTATCCGCATTCATAGCTCCATTATCAACGACCACTTGTCTGTGCGAGCAGTCAAAGATATTCCACCCCATACCATAATCGATCCTCCCCCGAAACCAGTAGTATTCAGGAAATTGTACTGAGCATATCTTTCATGTGGACGTCTGTATACAAGGGAACGTCGATCACAATGGTAGAGACAGAATCTAGACTCATCTGTGAAGAGAACTCTTTCCCAATCGGCCTCTTCCCAATGGATATGCTCTCTCGCAAAATCCAAACGCGCCCTTCGATGGGCTGGGGTAAGAGCTGGGCCTCTTGCCGCGACACGAGGCCTTAAATCATATTCTCTGAGGCGATTTCTTATTGTTCGAGTGCTAATTTGCACCTCATGAGTTTGCTCAAGCTGATTTTGAAGGAGGCGAGCGGTTGCAAACCGTTGTTTCAACGAAGAAACTCTCAAGTAACGTTCTTGAATGGCAGTTGTTACCCGTGGTCTACCCTGTCCTGGTCTTCGGTCATTCATACCTGTCTCCCTGAATCGCTGCAACATTCTGGACACACTTGTATGGGAAACTCCAAACCTTTCGGCAATTCTTGTGTATGTCCACCCTTCTTCTCGCAAAACTACCGCTTGGGCACATTCCTCTTGGGTCAAATTGCGTGTTTCGCGTTGCATAGCGATCGAGTGTAGAAAATCAAACGAAAGAAAAACTATTGATCACTAGAATTTATCGAGAACAACTGATTTTAGAATGGAGCCAATACATTCAAAATCTAATATTATCATCATTTTTTATTCCTGCTGGGAGAAAACATCTGTATTGAAGAAAAACGTTGAAAATGGATAACATATGCATACATAATTCTGATAAAAATAATTATAATTGAGAACACCTTCAGTTGTGGAATAAATTTGAGATTTCCATAATATGCGTTAATTTTTTTGCGCAATGTACAAACAAAAAGTGGATCCGACCATAGGAACGGGATCTATGACGATTTGAAATTTCGATTTTTCGAAAAAATACCATTTCGCAGGTCAAAATCTAAACTATTCCAGATAGCGCCTTGAAATATTTTTTATTGAATTCAGCGTCCTCGAAAACCTATATTTTGATACCAAACTTGACCACATTGTCCTTCCTAAACCAGACGGGTCAAAATCTAAACTATTCTAGATAGCGCATTGAAATATTTCTTATTGTATTCAGCGTTCTCGAAAACCTATATGTCGATACCAAATGTGACCATCTTTGCCTTATTTAACCAGATTTTTTTCAGTTTTATGTTTTACATTTTTCATTTTCGAGTTTTGTTCACACGCTTAGAGCATACAGAGTTTGGGTGTTATGGATCAGCAAAATGTGTATTCTGAAAGATTCGAATGGGTTGAAGACCTCAACGATCGAATAACAACTTTAGATTTCCCAAGGATCCCTTGTTGATGACGAATAGGATGTTTTAGGTGGGTCTTACCCGCAAGGATCACCCGGTATATCGACGAATAACCCGATCAACAATTTTTCTCACGATCCATCAGTCGCATTCCCACTCAACAAACGTTCCTGACCTCATCTATCATATTTTCACGATATCGGAAAGAATGGTATCACTCCATTCAACCGAAGCCCATTTCTTCCTTCCCAGGCTCATCTTCCATCCGTCTGGTCGACTATTTACCCCCAAATTCGGTTTAACCTGACAGCGATGCTCTGTTGCCTGAGATCACGCAAGCTGATTTATAGATATTGAGCTTTCTTCTCAGGCCATCTGGGTCCCTGGGTAAATACGAGATTGTTCACTGTCTTAGCCTGCGTTTCTCGAGAAGCAATCGATTTAGGTATTTATTTATTCAAGAGGTCATGGGGAACTTGGTTTATTTAAGTGCGTATATAATAAAATTGTTCTTGAGTAACGGAGGTGGGTTGCAAAATGGCGAATGCGCTTCGAGGAAATAAATCGTAGGCTTGCATACAGACTGGGTAACTTTGGATAATGACGAAAATTTGTATTGATAAGGATTGTGAGGTTCTCAAGTCAGGAATAAATTCGATCGGAAAATACACACAACCAAACTTATATGGAATCACCCTGTTATTTGGAAAAAACGAATTTTAATAAAAAAAAAGGCGCTGAAAAGTGAAGAGCAGTTTTCCCAAAACGAGTTTATTACAAAAATAATATAAATTATTAAAAGATTTTTATTTTTATAATAGAACAGAAAATTAAAAGTGTAAATTTCTCTAAAAATAATTTTTATGTAACTGAGAATTGAACAACAAATAAAACGATTTTAACAAATCAATAATCAGTATTACCACCCCTGGCATTGATACAAGCTTGAATTCGACGAGGCGTGCTTTCTATTAAGTTGTTAATTTCTTCTTCTGTAACATTTGCCCATTCCTCTAAAGCCGCTTGTATAAGTTGCTCTGCGTTACCAGGATTATTTTGACGAGCTCTAATTTTTCTTTTGATCCTATCCCACAAGTGCTCGATAGGATTAAGGTCAGGTGAACAAGAAGGCCACTCTAAAACAGTCACACCTTCTGTTTCGAAAAAATTTTTTGCAACTCTGCTGGTATGTGGAGGTGCATTATCCTGCATAAATAGGAAATAATCTCCAAAAGCACCTCGTCAGAGCCTCACTATAGGTTGTAGCACTAGATCAACATACCTAGGCCCTGTCAGAGATTGTCGGAATTAAAGGAGTTTTCTCACCAAACATAATTCCGCCCCAAAACATTACAGTACTTCCTTTGTATTTAGGGATCGGTCTTGCAGCTTGGAGCCTAGCTTGCCTCCCTCTACCTCTTAAAATGCGAACACGCCGGTCGTCTGATCGTAGGCCAATTCTGGTCTCATCCGAAAATAAGACATTTTTCCAATCTTCAATAGTCCAATTTTCATGCTCTAAACACCAATTAAAACGGTCAACTTTATTTTACCTTGATAGTTCTGGAACTCTTAACGCTCTTCTCTTGAATAATTCCCGAGCGCGAAGACTTTTTCTGATAGTTTCGACAGAAACACCTGTAGCTTTCAAAAATCGCCTTTGAAGCTCTGAATGAGATACTGCGGGATTTCTTCTTGCTGTTTGGGCTAAAAAGCGATCCTGCCTTTCTGTAGTTACTCTTCCACGACTTCTTCTCGGCCTTTTCTTTAGGGTTCCTAACTCCAGAAACCTTGCATAGGTTTTTGAAACAACCCCTTATGTAACCCCCACCGTTCTTGCAATCTGTCTTTGTGACATACCTTGTTCTGCCATAGTAATAATTCTTCCTCTCTGGACTTCCGATAACCCCACATAAGGCATTTTTTTTTAAACTTCGCAAAAAAACAAAATATAAATTCACTGCGACGTTCGAACGAAATGGTAAAATCGACACTGCAAAGCCAAATCTTATCAAGTGCTTATGAACCTAACTGTTTTTGTGAGTAAACACATGCACTTTTTATTTGCTTCTAACGAAAAAGATATCAAAATAATATTTCATCTTAATACTGGGTGATTCCATATAAGTTTGGTTGTGTGTACATGACACTGCTCCTGTCGAATTATATTGACTTTTGAAAAAAAATAGATTTCACGATTTTATTTGAAATTTGGTTTGCAGGATTGCAGAAAAATTGCATCAACATCAACATTCACAGAACTGGTTTTGGTTTATGCCAACATGACGAACAAACCTGCCCCCCCCCCCATGAAGGACAACATACCCTTCAGTCAATTCTGAAGTGAAATGTTTGGCTGAACGGAAGCTTGAGCAACGTCATATCCAATATATCCGTTTCGAGCGATCGGAGTAGTCCACAAATTCGGTTAATGAACATCGGGACGCTCGTTCGAAAGAAATACCGACGACGATAGGTAGGACACAATTCGCGATGGAATGGGAATGCCAGAAAGTATGGCGTCTTTAGTGTCCCCAGCGGCAAGATAAATGTGTACACACATAAATTTCCAGTCGGCGCAAATGAGAATCGTCGAGCCGTCTCATCGATTTTCCCGGTTTATACATAAGGGAGCGGGTGGAAATCTTGTAAGGAGGTAATTCGGAATCAGGAAGAGATTTTTCATTCTTCGAGGCTCTTTTCTGTTCTGCGGAATCACCGATGGATATCCGAGAATTGCTGTGTTCATTTGTCGGTATTCAGTCTCTGTCGAACGTTTAATGGCGTTATATACCGGCCCACAAAAGTTGAGGGAGTTCAGAGATTTTGAGACTGCGTAATGAATCGAAATATTTCAGTTTACCAATATAGACTTCAGAAATTGATATTCATGGGTCCGAAAATTATTGAGTTGCTTATCGGTATGGTACAGGATGTTGGCCAGACGATAACGATTGAAATTATTGATTTTCGGTTCAAATTTCTCATGAGACTCAGACGATATCAGAAAATCGTTCCACGAAATGGGTTGCACTAAATGCGTACGATAGCAGAAAAATTAGAGGCTAAAATCGTGGGATTTGCAATGTGGCAGTACCCAAAATTTCATGGGAAACTGCGTCATCCTTTCAGAACGCGCCCACGGGAGGTGGGAAGAAGGAAAATCTTAAATTTGATTGGTTTTTGAAAACGAAGAAGGAAAATCGTGAATTTGATTGATTTTCAAAAACAAAGGAGGAAAATCTTCAATTTGATTGGTTTTTGAAAAAACGGAGAAGGGAAATCTTTAATTTGCTTCGGAGACGAAAAAGGCAGTAACTGGAGAAGCCTTAAACGGGAAGGTTGTCAGTGTACTCAGGATACGGTTCGGAAATTAGGAGTAATTGGAGAAGCCTTAAACAGGAAGGTTCTCGGTTGACTCGGGTTCGGTTTTAGGGTAGGTTGGAAGTACGGCCTCAAAGCGGAGACGGAAAAATGCTATTAGAGGAATAGCGGATTTAAGTTGGGAATCGGAAGTTAAGGAGTAGCTGGAGAAGTCTTAGAAGGGAAGATTCTCAGTTGACTCGGAAACGGTGTTAGGGTTACTCATTTTGGGTTCGTTTGGAAGTACGGTCTCAAACGGAGACAGAAAAGTGTTAAGTCGAAAGTAAAAGGTTTTTGAAATTACTTAGAATTATTTTGATTGCGTATCGTCGGTAGACCGGGAGTGAGATTAATTTGTGAATAGCGAACTAGTGACGGGTTTTTGTATTTCTTTTGGTTTTCAGTATATTTTCATCATCCTTCGGATTACCTGCGCGAGGAGAAATGTCAGGTATTTTTTTGTATGCTTAGCTTGTTTGAGTATTATTAAAAAGCTGCATGCAAGGCCAGATATCTTGTAAAGTCCACAGTGCGGAAATCTAACAAAAGTCTGTCTTTGAATTGTATTGTGTTTGAGATCTCTCTTAAGTACCTATTCGGAAATTTGATTTGTATTTTTTTGAGATCACCCCAGAGAGATAGTGGTCCAAAGATTGCGAAAAAATTAAAAAATTACGCAACTACTTGGGTAGAATTAAATTTTAATAGCCTGATTTTGTTAGAAACTTTTTCATCTTATATATGTTCCCCGTTAAATGTACCGTTTTGGAATAAAAAAAAAGTTAATCATTACGTGTCTGGACAGGGCAATTCATTTTAGAACTGTTTCACATTTTATTTTTTTATTTCGAAACGGTCTATTTTTTCGAGAAAATACAAGGAATAAAAAAGTTTCTCACCAAACCAGGCTATTCGAATTCAATTCTATCCAAAAAGTTGCGTACGATTGACTTCAAATTTAGTTAATAAACAGGATAGGGGTAGTCTACTTCAACCCCCTCCACTCATTCTAAAAATATGAAATAATATCAAAAAGGTGTGTTTGCATAATAGTATTACTTTAATGAAATATCATCATTCTATCGCTTTCCGTTTTTGAGATACGAAATAAAAACACAATTTTTCCGCAATCTTTGAACCGCGATATCTCTCTAACGTTTGACTTTTGACCCAACATTCATAGAACAAAGTATCCTTTATTTTGAACAAGGAATCCCCCTGTGGAATCTTTTGCAAGAATTCAGAGAGACCCTGTATAATGGCCAGAAACTTTTGCTAAAATTAGCTTCCCTAGGAACTGGCGCTTGTTAACGGGAGATACAGCAGATCAGGATTTGCATTTCCGAATACTCATTTCCACCTACCCCTTTCCGAAGAGACGTAGGTGGAAAAAGTTCCACCGCCCGCGCCAAACAACGAGATATCACCGCAAATTCGCACCGCCAGCCCCCGGGGGCACGAATCCGCCCGGCCGGTCACGAAACCGCTGATCGTTTCTCGCACAGATCCGACAGGGGTGAAGGTCGGTCCGACGGATGAAAACATTACCGCAAAAAAGGCCGACACACGGCATCGAATTAGCTCACCTGAAATGGCTTAACAGGGCGAAAACGTATTTTAAACGCCACGTAAACCTGCCCACATTCGCCCGGCCGGCTTTACGAGTTTCCATAAGAATTATTCCGAGTTTTTCGGGCCGGGATTTCCGTGCGAACGCGTCAGCGGGAGGCGCAATTCGCTGTTGTTTTAATTTCGGTGCCGTCCGCACTTACGAGATCTGGTTACGAAAGGGGCGACCGTCGGGGCTGGGGAAATTGGACACGGATACTTTCGGCGGTGGGGTTCGATGACCCGAGGAAAATTCCGACAGAACCTATTTTTTTCTAGGTACATGTTGCCATAAAAAATCGATCAGTGCTACTTTCAAGCTGCGGAAAGCTCTATTTTAGAAGATATGAATTTTTGAAATTTGCATGAAATATACCATTTTAAAACCTATAATTCGATAAATACACATGAAATATTGTGTTTGACATAATATAATTTGACCAATTATTATCCTCGTCTCAAAGGGGCGCTGATAATGTTTGTTTTGGGAGGGAAAGGGTAAATGAAAGAATAATGCTGCAAAATGGTGAATGCGCGAGTCACCGCAGTTATAAAAGTATACATAATATGCCTCGTTTTTACAAATTTTTTCACAATAAACTCAGTAGGTATGTATAAATTCAAAATAACAAGCTCTTTCAAAATCTGTAAAAATATATAGGATGTTCCATTTGAATTAAAGAAGTTGATATTGATATACTATTAACAAATAAATATCAATCAGATGCATTTTGTTCCATTGCACTTATACTCCATTCACTTTTATTTAATCACATAGGAGGTCATTGTTTTCTTGAAATTTTTGACTTTTCATTCGACAATTTTCAACATTCTGAGAAATACGCTAAGAATTTAGAAACGGCAACATAGTGTTGACTTGGAACATAAAAATATTTTGAAAAACGTCATAACTTCGGTACAGAGTGGAATGTGTCAAATTTCCAAGGCCAGAGTTGTGATTTTATAATTGTGAATGGAGTATACCTGCAAATTTTCAAAAACATCGTTCTTTTCGTTCGAAAGATATTCACTTGGTTCCATACTTTATCCCAATCCTGTATAATGCTCGTCGTCATGGACTTCCGCGTTCTTATACAACCTGCCGAGTTCATAGGGGAGGCATGAAGTTGTATGAAGATTGTGGCCACAGACGTTTTCGCTGCACCAAGAAGAATTGCAGCTAAAGAGCTTGTGATGAAGAGGGGTCGTTTTTGCAAAGACTCGTTTTCGAATGCATACTGGCATTTGTGTAATCATCATCACTCCTTTACATCGCAAATATAATCGGGAAAGAGTTATTGATGGTTCTACATGGCTATAGTACTCCCTATTGACACCTAGAATGGTGGACAAGATCAGAAGAGGTCACCACAGCAGCGCTAGAGCCGCTAGAGGTGGAACTTAATCTGCCTCATCTACATGTTAGGAAGAAGGGCCTGCGAGAAGCATGCAAAATCTCATTAAACAACAAGCTCGTAACTGGGTAGGACACCAAAAATAGAGATCATTGTATTCATGTTTCGAATGCAGACAGAAAAGTGAAAAGTTGAGATCACGGGACTTCCACCACCAGAAGTGCCATAAATTCTCAATTGAAATCCGGTCACATGACCATTGTACCAAACAAATATCGATGACATGAACTGAAATGATATTCCGTCGAATTACTCCCTCCACGCTTCGAAATCAACGCGGATGTGTTAATGTAATTACGAGGATTGATGAATTTTGGGTATTTGGGGACCCATTGCAGAGCCTACCTGAACTGAAACGATGGGAAACTTTTCGAACTTCGTTATGGCTGTCGATAGAAAAAAGTTAGTCGAATCCAGATGGTAATAGATCACACCATTTTCGGTTCCCCATTGTGAGGACTTCTCTGGAATTAGCACAATTTAATTTGGGTCAGCATGTGAGTGGATAAACCTTTCAGTGAAGGAATATAGAAAAAACTGACACTTTAACATGAAGCATTCAGCTGGAGACGGTGGTATCAAGAATCGTTGGCTGGAAACATGCCATCTTTCTAGAGACTAGACCTATCCTTTCCTTTCCTTTCCTTTCCTTTCCTTTCCTTTCCTTTCCTTTCCTTTCCTTTCCTTTCCTTTCCTTTCCTTTCCTTTCCTTTCCTTTCCTTTCCTTTCCTTTCCTTTCCTTTCCTTTCCTTTCCTTTCCTTTCCTCTCTTTTTGTTTTCTCTTCTTTCCTTTCCCTTCCTTTCCTTTCCTCTCTTTTTGTTTTCTCTTCTTTCCTTTCCTTTCCCTTCCTTTCCTCTCTTTTTGTTTTCTCTTCTTTCCTTTCCTTTCCTTCTTTTTCCTTTACTTTCCTTGTTGAACGAATTCGACCAAGGGAATATATGAACGCGATCATTGATGCACTCGTAAGCCAAGAAATTGAAGCAAACTGCAAGATAATAAAAAGTCACAAAAAAGATGTGCTGAAGAAGAAGGAATCAGAATGCAAATAAAATAGAGACGCAGGAAAGTGTCCTTTCTATTTAGGCAGGCGTAGGCAGTCTTCGTATCGACATGAGAAAATCATAAACCTTAACCGCAAGAGATGTCCATCTAATTCCTCCTACTAGCCACAGAAGAATACCGGCGACATTCAATTATTCGAGTAGGCGACAAGCCAATCGCCCACGAGAACTACCTTCGTCACAGCGACAAAACTGACCCACTTGCTTCTTTTCCACTCCGACAATGACAAATGGTCCTGCACCGATCCCAAGGACCCTCTACAACAGCATAATTCAGGACACATCGGTGCTGCGCGTCGCTTGAAGTCTACGCCGACAGATTAATCACTCAATTTTGAGGTTATGTCTGCTCGACGCGAATACAGGCAGATGCTCAGAGTTTGGATGGTCCATTTAATTCCGCGAATTGGTAAATCGCAATATAACGATCACGTATAATGACAGGTTCGAGTTTGGGCCCGATTGAATTATACACACGTTCGACATTGCGAACGCAATCAGGATCGGGCTGTATCTATGGGACTGGAGGCGGCGATCTAACAATATTCTGCGAATTCTGCTTGGTGTACCGCTCGACCAGTGAACGGGTATTCTGAGTAGGGCAATTGTCTAGATTTTGATTACAAGGGGATGAGAAGACGTTGAATGGTCCATGATCGTTCAAAATGGAAAATTTTAGGATAAAAAGAAAAGGCAAATTTAATTTTTTTTCAGGGGGGGCAGTTGCCCCGTCCTGCCCATAGCTGGCAATGCCCATGGCCTACCTCATGAGGGTAAACAGGTCAACACAAAAATTGATGCTTGTGTACCACATTCCTACTGAGCAACAAAATTTAGTGAACGAGAATGATATTGAAAGATAGGCTCTTATTAGGGGGTTGTTGATCATGTTTCACCCGGAATATGGGATTTTCAAAGTCGCTGATATTTCTCATAGAGATACTTTGAGATATGGGGATCAACATAATATAAACGTGGATACGTCAAGAGGAACCGAAGATCTGACAGTTCAAAATTTCCTTTATTCAGAAAACTCCATTTGACAATTGAAAATCTGAAATCTGAAAGAGGCCTGGATTTTTTATTGAAAACCTATACTTTGATACCAAACATGTCCATATAGGCCTTGTTACAGTCGAATTTGTATTGTTTTATTTTTTCCATATTTCATTTTCGAATTTTGTTCAGACGCTCAGAGCACTCAAATTATAGGCGATACTGAGCAGCTTTATGGGTATTCTGCATGACTCGAATGGGTAGTAGATCTTCAAGATCGAAAAACGACTTTGGTTTCGCCAGTGATTCCTTGGCGATGACAAATATGGTGTTTTTAGGGGGTCTTACCCCTTTGGATTTTTTCAGCCAAAAAGTTGGGATTTTCGATTTCAATTTCATTATGCCTAGAGATACTTTGGATAATGCTGATTAACAATTCCCAAACAAAAAGTGGATACGATCATAGAAGCGGGAGCTATGGCGAGTTGAAATTTCGGATTTTTGAAAAAATGCCATTTGACAGGTCAAAATCTAAACTATGATAGATAACGACTTGAATTTGTTTTTATTGAATAGAGCGCCCTCGAAAACCTACATTTTGATACCAAACATGTCCATATAGGCCTTCCATGAGCCGAATTTTAATTGTTTTAGTTTTCGCATTTTTCATTTTCGAGTTTTGTTCAGACGCTCAGAGCACTCAAATTATAAGCGATACTGATCAGCTTTATGGGTATTCTGCATGACTCGAATGGGTAGTAGATCTTCAAGATCGAAAAACGACTTTGGATTCGCCAGTGATTCCTTGGCGATGACAAATATGGTGTTATTGGGGGGTCTTACCCCTTTGGATTTTTTCAGCCAAAAAGTTGAGATTTTCGATTTCAATTTTATTATGCCTAGAGATACTTTGGATAATGCTGATTAACAATTCCCAAACAAAAAGGGGATACGATCATAGGAGCGGGAGCTATGGCGAGTTGAAATTTCGGATTTTTGAAAGAATGCCATTTGACAGGTCAAAATCTAAAATATGATAGATAGCGACTTGAATTTGTTTTTATCGAATAGAGCGCCCTCGAAAACCTACATTTTGATACCAAACATGTCCATATAGGCCTTCCATGAGCCGAATTTTAATTGTTTTAGTTTTCGCATTTTTCATTTTCGAGTTTTGTTCAGACGCTCAGAGCACTCAAAGTATGAGCGATACTGATCAGCTTTATGGGTATTCTGCATGACTCGAATGGGTAGTAGATCTTCAAGATCGAAAAACGACTTTGGATTCGCCAGTGATTCCTTGGCGATGACAAATATGGTGTTTTTAGGGGGTCTTACCCCTTTGGATTTTTTCAGCCAAAAAGTTGAGATTTTCGATTTCAATTTTATAATGCCTAGAGATACTTTGGACAATGCTGATTAACAATTACCAAACAAAAAGTGGATACGATCATAGGAGCGGGAGCTATGGCGAGTTGAAATTTCGGATTTTTGAAAAAATGCCATTTGACAGGTCAAAATCTAAACTATGATAGATAGCGACTTGAATTTGTTTTCATCGAATAGAGCGCCCTCGAAAACCTACATTTTGATACCAAATATGTCCATATAGGCCTTCCATGAGCCGAATTTTAATTGTTTTAGTTTTCGCATTTTTCATTTTCGAGTTTTGTTCAGACGCTCAGAGCACTCAAAGTATGAGCGATACTGATCAGCTTTATGGGTATTCTGCATGACTCGAATGGGTAGTAGATCTTCAAGATCGAAAAACGACTTTGGATTCGCCAGTGATTCCTTGGCGATGACAAATATGGTGTTTTTGGGGGGTCTTACCCCTTTGGATTTTTTCAGCCAAAAAGTTGAGATTTTCGATTTCAATTTCATTATGCCTAGAGATACTTTGGATGATGCTGATTAACAATTCCCAAACAAAAAGTGGATACGATCATAGGAGCGGGAGCTATGGCGAGTTGAAATTTCGGATTTTTGAAAAAATGCCATTTGACACGTCAAAATCTAAACTATGATAGATAGCGACTTGAATTTGTTTTTATCGAATAGAGCGCCCTCGAAAACCTACATTTTGATACCAAACATGTCCATATAGGCCTTCCATGAGCCGAATTTTAATTGTTTTAGTTTTCGCATTTTTCATTTTGAGTTTTGTTCAGACGCTCAGAGCACTCAAAGTATGAGCGATACTGATCAGCTTTATGGGTATTCTGCATGACTCGAATGGGTAGTAGATCTTCAAGATCGAAAAACGACTTTGGATTCGCCAGTGATTCCTTGGCGATGACAAATATGGTGTTTTTAGGGGGTCTTACCCCTTTGGATTTTTTCAGCCAAAAAGTTGAGATTTTCGATTTCAATTTTATTATGCCTAGAGATACTTTGGACAATGCTGATTAACAATTACCAAACAAAAAGTGGATACGATCATAGGAGCGGGAGCTATGGCGAGTTGAAATTTCGGATTTTTGAAAAAATGCCATTTGACAGGTCAAAATCTAAACTATGATAGATAGCGACTTGAATTTGTTTTTATCGAATAGAGCGCCCTCGAAAACCTACATTTTGATACCATACATGTCCATATAGGCCTTCCATGAGCCGAATTTTAATTGTTTTAGTTTTCGCATTTTTCATTTTGAGTTTTGTTCAGACGCTCAGAGCACTCAAAGTATGAGCGATACTGATCAGCTTTATGGGTATTCTGCATGACTCGAATGGGTAGTAGATCTTCAAGATCGAAAAACGACTTTGGATTCGCCAGTGATTCCTTGGCGATGACAAATATGGTGTTTTTAGGGGGTTTACCCCTTTGGATTTTTTCAGCCAAAAAGTTGAGATTTTCGATTTCAATTTTATTATGCCTAGAGATACTTTGGACAATGCTGATTAACAATTACCAAACAAAAAGTGGATACGATCATAGGAGCGGGAGCTATGGCGAGTTGAAATTTCGGATTTCTGAAAAAATGCCATTTGACAGGTCAAAATCTAAACTATGATAGATAGCGACTTGAATTTGTTTTCATCGAATAGAGCGCCCTCGAAAACCTACATTTTGATACCAAATATGTCCATATAGGCCTTCCATGAGCCGAATTTTAATTGTTTTAGTTTTCGCATTTTTCATTTTCGAGTTTTGTTCAGACGCTCAGAGCACTCGCAGTATGAGCGATACTGATCAGCTTTATGGGTATTCTGCATGACTCGAATGGGTAGTAGATCTTCAAGATCGAAAAACGACTTTGGATTCGCCAGTGATTCCTTGGCGATGACAAATATGGTGTTTTTGGGGGGTCTTACCCCTTTGGATTTTTTCAGCCAAAAAGTTGAGATTTTCGATTTCAATTTTATTATGCCTAGAGATACTTTGGATAATGCTGATTAACAATTCCCAAACAAAAAGGGGATACGATCATAGGAGCGGGAGCTATGGCGAGTTGAAATTTCGGATTTTTGAAAGAATGCCATTTGACAGGTCAAAATCTAAACTATGATAGATAGCGACTTGAATTTGTTTTTATCGAATAGAGCGCCCTCGAAAACCTACATTTTGATACCAAACATGTCCATATAGGCCTTCCATGAGCCGAATTTTAATTGTTTTAGTTTTCGCATTTTTCATTTTCGAGTTTTGTTCAGACGCTCAGAGCACTCAAAGTATGAGCGATACTGATCAGCTTTATGGGTATTCTGCATGACTCGAATGGATAGTAGATCTTCAAGATCGAAAAACGACTTTGGATTCGCCAGTGATTCCTTGGCGATGACAAATATGGTGTTTTTAGGGGGTCTTACCCCTTTGGATTTTTTCAGCCAAAAAGTTGAGGTTTTCGATTTCAATTTTATTATGCCTAGAGATACTTTGGACAATGCTGATTAACAATTACCAAACAAAAAGTGGATACGATCATAGGAGCGGGAGCTATGGCGAGTTGAAATTTCGGATTTTTGAAAAAATGCCATTTGACAGGTCAAAATCTAAACTATGATAGATAGCGACTTGAATTTGTTTTCATCGAATAGAGCGCTCTCGAAAACCTACATTTTGATACCAAATATGTCCATATAGGCCTTCCATGAGCCGAATTTTAATTGTTTTAGTTTTCGCATTTTTCATTTTCGAGTTTTGTTCAGACGCTCAGAGCACTCAAAGTATGAGCGATACTGATCAGCTTTATGGGTATTCTGCATGACTCGAATGGGTAGTAGATCTTCAAGATCGAAAAACGACTTTGGATTCGCCAGTGATTCCTTGGCGATGACAAATATGGTGTTTTTGGGGGTCTTACCCCTTTGGATTTTTTCAGCCAAAAAGTTGAGATTTTCGATTTCAATTTTATTATGCCTAGAGATACTTTGGATGATGCTGATTAACAATTCCCAAACAAAAAGTGGATACGATCATAGGAGCGGGAGCTATGGCGAGTTGAAATTTCGGATTTTTGAAAAAATGCCATTTGACACGTCAAAATCTAAACTATAATAGATAGCGACTTGAATTTGTTTTTATCGAATAGAGCGCCCTCGAAAACCTACATTTTGATACCAAACATGTCCATATAGGCCTTCCATGAGCCGAATTTTAATTGTTTTAGTTTTCGCATTTTTCATTTTCAAGTTTTGTTCAGACGCCCAGAGCACTCAAAGTATGAGCGATACTGATCAGCTTTATGGGTATTCTGCATGACTCGAATGGGTAGTAGATCTTCAAGATCGAAAAACGACTTTGGATTCGCCAGTGATTCCTTGGCGATGACAAATATGGTGTTTTTAGGGGGTCTTACCCCTTTGGATTTTTTCAGCCAAAAAGTTGAGATTTTCGATTTCAATTTTATTATGCCTAGAGATACTTTGGACAATACTGATTAACAATTACCAAACAAAAAGTGGATACGATCGTAGGAGCGGGAGCTATGGCGAGTTGAAATTTCGGATTTTTGAAAAAATGCTATTTGACAGGTCAAAATCTAAACTATGATAGATAGCGACTTGAATTTGTTTTTATCGAATAGAGCGCCCTCGAAAACCTACATTTTGATACCAAACATGTCCATATAGGCCTTCCATGAGCCGAATTTTAATTGTTTTAGTTTTCGCATTTTTCATTTTGAGTTTTGTTCAGACGCTCAGAGCACTCAAAGTATGAGCGATACTGATCAGCTTTATGGGTATTCTGCATGACTCGAATGGGTAGTAGATCTTCAAGATCGAAAAACGACTTTGGATTCGCCAGTGATTCCTTGGCGATGACAAATATGGTGTTTTTAGGGGGTCTTACCCCTTTGGATTTTTTCAGCCAAAAAGTTGAGATTTTCGATTTCAATTTTATTATGCCTAGAGATACTTTGGACAATGCTGATTAACAATTACCAAACAAAAAGTGGATACGATCATAGGAGCGGGAGCTATGGCGAGTTGAAATTTCGGATTTTTGAAAAAATGCCATTTGACAGGTCAAAATCTAAACTATGATAGATAGCGACTTGAATTTGTTTTTATCGAATAGAGCGCCCTCGAAAACCTACATTTTGATACCAAACATGTTCATATAGGCCTTCCATGAGCCGAATTTTAATTGTTTTAGTTTTCGCATTTTTCATTTTGAGTTTTGTTCAGACGCTCAGAGCACTCAAAGTATGAGCGATACTGATCAGCTTTATGGGTATTCTGCATGACTCGAATGGGTAGTAGATCTTCAAGATCGAAAAACGACTTTGGATTCGCCAGTGATTCCTTGGCGATGACAAATATGGTGTTTTTAGGGGGTCTTACCCCTTTGGATTTTTTCAGCCAAAAAGTTGAGATTTTCGATTTCAATTTTATTATGCCTAGAGATACTTTGGACAATGCTGATTAACAATTACCAAACAAAAAGTGGATACGATCATAGGAGCGGGAGCTATGGCGAGTTGAAATTTCGGATTTTTGAAAAAATGCCATTTGACAGGTCAAAATCTAAACTATGATAGATAGCGACTTGAATTTGTTTTCATCGAATAGAGCGCCCTCGAAAACCTACATTTTGATACCAAATATGTCCATATAGGCCTTCCATGAGCCGAATTTTAATTGTTTTAGTTTTCGCATTTTTCATTTTCGAGTTTTGTTCAGACGCTCAGAGCACTCAAAGTATGAGCGATACTGATCAGCTTTATGGGTATTCTGCATGACTCGAATGGGTAGTAGATCTTCAAGATCGAAAAACGACTTTGGATTCGCCAGTGATTCCTTGGCGATGACAAATATGGTGTTTTTGGGGGGTCTTACCCCTTTGGATTTTTTCAGCCAAAAAGTTGAGATTTTCGATTTCAATTTTATTATGCCTAGAGATACTTTGGATAATGCTGATTAACAATTCCCAAACAAAAAGGGGATACGATCATAGGAGCGGGAGCTATGGCGAGTTGAAATTTCGGATTTTTGAAAGAATGCCATTTGACAGGTCAAAATCTAAACTATGATAGATAGCGACTTGAATTTGTTTTTATCGAATAGAGCGCCCTCGAAAACCTACATTTTGATACCAAACATGTCCATATAGGCCTTCCATGAGCCGAATTTTAATTGTTTTAGTTTTCGCATTTTTCATTTTCGAGTTTTGTTCAGACGCTCAGAGCACTCAAAGTATGAGCGATACTGATCAGCTTTATGGGTATTCTGCATGACTCGAATGGGTAGTAGATCTTCAAGATCGAAAAACGACTTTGGATTCGCCAGTGATTCCTTGGCGATGACAAATATGGTGTTTTTAGGGGGTCTTACCCCTTTGGATTTTTTCAGCCAAAAAGTTGAGATTTTCGATTTCAATTTTATTATGCCTAGAGATACTTTGGACAATGCTGATTAACAATTACCAAACAAAAAGTGGATACGATCATAGGAGCGGGAGCTATGGCGAGTTGAAATTTCGGATTTTTGAAAAAATGCCATTTGACAGGTCAAAATCTAAACTATGATAGATAGCGACTTGAATTTGTTCTCATCGAATAGAGCTCCCTCGAAAACCTACATTTTGATATCAAATATGTCCATATAGGCCGTCCATGAGCCAAATTTTAATTGTTTTAGTTTTCGCATTTTTCATTTTCGAGTTTTGTTCAGACGCTCAGAGCACTCAAAGTATGAGCGATACTGATCAGCTTTATGGGTATTCTGCATGACTCGAATGGGTATTAGATCTTCAAGATCGAAAAACGACTTTGGATTCGCCAGTGATTCCTTGGCGATGACAAATATGGTGTTTTTGTCTTACCCCTTTGGATTTTTTCAGCCAAAAAGTTGAGATTTTCGATTTCAATTTTATTATGCCTAGAGATACTTTGGACAATGCTGATTAACAATTCCCAAACAAAAAGTGGATACGATCATAGAAGCGGGAGCTATGGCGAGTTGAAATTTCGGATTTTTGAAAAAATGCCATTTGACAGGTCAAAATCTAAACTATAATAGGTAGCGACTTGAATTTGTTTTTATTGAATTCAGCGTCCTCGAAAACCTATACTTTGATACCAAACATGTCCATATAGGCCTTGTTACAGTCGAATTTGTATTGTTTTATTTTTTCCATATTTCATTTTCGAGTTTTGTTCAGACGCAGTGAGCACTCAAAGTATAGACGATACATATCATCCTTATGGGTATTCTGCTTGAGTCGAATGGGTAGTAGAGCTCAAGATCGAAAAACGACTCTAGATTCGCCAGGGATTCTTCGGTGATGACAAATATGGTGTTTTTGGGAGGTCTTACCCCTTTGGCATTTTTCATGCAAAAAGTTGCGATTTTCGACATCAATTTTACTATACTCAGAGATACTTCGGACAATGCTCATTAACAATATACAAACAAAAAGTGGATAGGATCACAGGAGCGGGAGCTATGACTATTTGAAATTTCGATTTTTGAAAAATGCCATTTGACAGGTGAAAATCTAAATCGTGATAGATAGCGACCTGAATTTGTTTTTATTGAATTTAGCGTCCTCGAAAACCTATACTTCGATACCAAACATGTCCTTATGGGCCTTGTTATAGTCGAATTTAAAATTGTTTTATGCTTTCCATATTTCATTTTCGAGTTTTGTTCAGACGCCTAGAGCACTCAATGTATAAGCGATACTGATCACCCTTATGGGTATTCTGCATTATTCGAATGGGTAGTAGATTTTTTGGATAACACATTTTTGAGGTTTGTCACAAGCGCTCAATAGTTGATGAGAAACCTATACTCCATTCACTTTTGTAAAGTATCGCGGTTGGCCATGATTTAGGTTTATCAAGTTTTTTCCCCTAGAGCAGACGCAGGTTGGCACTTGTGAAAATTAAGCGACATTGCCAGGTCTACTTTCTATTTACTCTTTTTCAACTTTGTAAATGGAGTTAGTTCTTCGAAGATTTAACTGTGTCGCAGGTTTCGTAGAACTACTACATTTTCATGCTGGAGTATTTCAGGTTGTGCAAAAATGTATTCAAATGTCTTCTGAATTAACATAATATTTTCTCAAATTCATTAATTTCCCAAAGTAAAGGAACATTTTGATAAATACGTAATTACTACGATTTTTTAGCAGAAACGGCAACTTTGCTCGTTGAACTGACAGAAGAATGACTATAACCCAACTTTTTCAAAACATACACGGTGAAATGTGTCAAAATCTCATGGCAAACCGCGATACTTTATAATAGTGAATGGAGTATACATGCCAATGTTTCGAAATTGCGGTCAATAATAAACCTTCACTCGTATTCAAAACCAGTCGTGAACCTCGCGCTGACCCTGCCTCCTATTCATCTGTTTTCCGTTGAATCGAACCGCCATAATCGAACTCCATATTTTCCTTTAATGCGATTTCAATTTTTCATAACCGGACATTCAAACAGCAGTAATGAAAATTTAAAACTACGTTCTCCGCATTAGATTCGAATCGAGCCATAAATGAAATATTTCGAATTTATGACTTATTCTGGCTTTTATGGCCGAACGTATTTTTCGCGAATTTTATTTCAGCACCTATGAAGAATAATTGTGGACCACCGGATCGTCCATTTGACAGCCGGGCGGTTGCAGTGGCCGCAGTGACATTTTGCGGTGGAGCTCGCTGACGGATTCGATGATGAAATGTTTGGTCACAAAAAAAGTATACTTTATTGGATTGAATTTTTTTTGCAAGCTTGTTCCTATGAACACGAGCGATATCATTTGGTCCAAATGTCTTCCCGCAATTCTAGAGACAAATAATTCACGAAGTGATTCCGAATAAGGTGAAAGCACTCCTGGCCGATAGATTTTACCTTATCGTAACTGAAGGGTGTTTCAGATTGCGCTGTTTTTTTCAAGGATGAATAAAATATAGATGGCGCACTGAATTAGTCTGGGTATTTTGACATTTAAGGAGTGTGATGTATGACATTTATAAAAACAGTTTCGTACACGATACAACAACGCGTTCAAATTGTTGAATTATTTTATGAAAATCAGTGTTATGTCAAAAGTGATTTAGAAAATTACGTGAATTTTATCGTTTACATAATGGTCCATCTAAAAGCACCATTGGTCGAATCATTGAAAAATTTCAAGAGACCAAAAATGTGAAAAATACAGTCCTAGCGGTCGTTCACAAGAATATCTTGATTTGGTTCGTGAAAGTGTTGCTGAAGACCCTGAAATGTCCATTAGACGACGTTCAGAACAAGTTGGACTTAGTGGGTCCACAACATGGCGTATTTATTTTACACAAGGATTAAGCTCCAAATGTAGGTATATAAGGTTCAAATAACACAAAAAATGAAGCCATTAGTTCACTTAAACCGTCGTGCATTAATTTGTCAGTTTCATCAATGAACAACCAGCTGATTTTTCTAAAAAAATCATATTTTCCGATGGGGCAAATTTTGAAATTGGTGGCTTTGTAAGTAAACGAAATTGTCGTATCTGAAATGAGGAAATTCCACGAATTATTCATGAAAAACCTACGCATCCTAAACAAGTCATTGTTTAGTGTGCATTATGGCCAGGTTTTGTAATTGGACCTTGCTTCTCTGAAAATGGTGCTAGTGAAGCTGTAACTGTCAATAGTGATCGATACCGTCGGATGATAATCGAATTTTTGTGGCGTGAATTAATGTGTATTGATCTAGAGGGCATTTGGTTTCAGCAGGATGGCGTTACACCTCACTTTGCAAATGACACAATTGATTTATCGAGGCAAAAATTGGACGAATGATCTCCAAAAACAGTGATGTCGATTGGCCTCCAAGATCATGTGATTTTGACACCATTGGACAATTTTCTTTGGGGTTATGTGGAAAGCCAGGTCTATAAGAATAATCCACAATCGATTCCTGAACTGAAGGATCAAATTATTAGTGTCATTAGTG
Source organism: Adalia bipunctata (assembly GCA_910592335.1). NCBI lineage: Eukaryota > Metazoa > Arthropoda > Insecta > Coleoptera > Coccinellidae > Adalia > Adalia bipunctata. The sequence goes on along the minus strand of OU342949.1, from coordinate 68,764,595 downwards.
AGATAGAGCCACAAATATGTCAAATTTTTATTGAAAATTTTAACGAAAGAGTGGACGTCTGTAGAGGTGTAAGAGGAGGCCATTTGGCAGATACTAGTTTTCGTACATAAATGTCATAACCGATACTTCAATTACCAATAAGAAGTTTCTGAAAATGAATGCAAATTATGTGTTTTATTTATTCTGAAAAAACCGCAACACCTTATACATTACGACGTTGCCACGTCTTCTATGATGGCTGCTTTGCAACGTTAAGGAAGAAGACGACTTCTCTGGGTTTGACATTTCGATATTGGATCATAGAGATTTCTAGCTTTGGTTTCAGTTTGGGGTTTCGAGTATGCAAAAAATTCAAATGAAGATACATATTATTCGGCCGAATTTCAATCGAATTCAGTTAACACAATAAATTCCAAACGCAAAATCAGCGAATTCCATCAACGTTCAAACCCCTAATGGAATGCAAACCACAACGCGAATATCGAAACGATGGCCAAAAACTGTCGGGACCACAAACCATCCTATAATTAGCCCAAATATGTCATTCACTCGGCATATTTCGCGAAAGTGAAATAAATCGATGAACGGAACTCGGCCTCCCACAAAATCAGAGCCACGCGGCCAGTGTTGAGGAATTTAATTCGTTTAGGTCGAACAAAGCGACCCGAATGCATCGGAAAACTTCAAAGGCTTAATTCGAAATTGATTAAACAGCATTTTAAATAGTAGCTTTCCTTTGTCGCTTACATAGATTTCCACTAATACGAATTTAATAACTTGGAAAGGCGCGGATTTTGCTACGAACTCATCAAATAATTGCTTGGTTGAAAATAATTGTGTTTTTTGGCCCGTTAGCCTTTGTTGGCTGCGCCTTTAGAAAAAGATACCTTTTCGAGCTGCATCTGTCAAGTGAATCAAGCTCATGATGTTTTCTATCGTCGGTGTGCATTTAAATGAGGACCGTTCTGGGTTATTAATGATTAGAACAAGAACCAGTATAGATATAGGGTAGACGCTTTTGAAGCTGTCATCTTTTGACATTCGACAAATAAAAATGATTATAATAATATTCATTGGTTACTGATAGACCAAGAGCCAGTGACCAATTTTCATATGTCATTTCAAAACTTACCAAAATTTACTTGTTTAATATTCAGTATCTGCTCGAAAATGAAAACCAATTCTGACAGCCCATAATGGCCAGAGTAGACTACCATAAGCGCTCAAAGAGGCCAGAAAATTAGGTTCAACTATGTCATAGTATCATACACAAAACTTTCCGCAATTATCAATAATGATAATATATTATATTGAATCCATAAAAAATGATGACAGAAAGTGAATTATATTGGGCATGTATTATTGTCAATTAAAGGAATAAATAAAAGCACTTTGCGTTTTGGTTATGGAAAAGATCGTGAATCTACTGACTGTCTACTGGATATAGCAGTTCGGTGATAGGTTCAAGTGTGCATTGAACCTCGTCTCTTGGGAAACTTCCAAATGCATGAAGAAATACAGCTCATTTCATTTCCAGGTTGATAAATATTCAAAAAACTTCTGAATGTGTAGTTATAGTTATAGTAAAAAAGGGGTTACAGTACACTGCGAACTTAAGGTCTATTGTGCCCCCTGACAGAGCTGTTATCATCGCGCCTCCTACAGCTCGCCCTCCAGTTCCAGAGTTTTGATGAAATCCAGTATCTGGAACGGCTTCAAGGAGGGTAACTCCCCACTTCTACAAGTTTCTTGTCCAAAGCACTCTTTCCTTTGGCTTGCAATGGCATAGCATTCCGTAGACAGGTGAATGGGAGTTTCTTCCTCCTCCCCACAGAATCTACACTCATCAGTGTCCGATAAACCCATTATCAACAGATGCTTCTTTAGGCGACATTGTCCTGTGAGAAAGCCAGTGAGTAGGTGAAGTTGGTTTTTACTGAGATCCAGATATTTTTTGGATCTAGCAGTTTCAAAGTTCCGGAGGAATTTTTTGGAGTGATCCATCCCTGGGCGATTCCGCCAGAGTTTTTCTCTTTCGGTTTTCTCCTTCAGCATATACTCCTTCTTATAGGTGCATTTTCCTATACCACAGAAGGGTTCTGGCCAGTGTATTGGCCTCTTCTTTTCCTACGATTCCCGAATGACCGGGAACCCAGATTAAAAAGACCTTATTCTTCTTGGCTACCTCATTGAGTTTGTTTCGGCACTCCCAAATCAGCTTTTAGTCAATGACGTAGGAGCTCAGTGCTTTAATAGCAGCTTGACAATCTGTATGAATAGCTATACGCACTTCTGATAGTTTCTTTCTAGATTGATATCTAGACATCTTCCGATTGCGAGTATTTCCGTTTGAAGGAAGCTTGTACAGGATGCTAACGATAGTGCACACTTGGTACTTGTCCCGTAAATCCCAGCGCCAGCTCCTGTAGCGGTTTTAGAACAATCTGTATACCATTTCATTGTATTTTCTTTGAGATTGTAGTTGGTGTATTCCCTTTCCCAATCCTCTCTTTCACTTAGCACTGTATTGAAGTTCTTCTCAGTGCTTCTGAATGTGTAAAGGAAACCTCAATTTTTTTTTCTCTATCCACGAGTCCTTCCCTCGAATCTCCAGCAGGTTTCAATCTCCCCAACCGCTAAAATGATTGTCTCGCACCGAAAGAAATCACCGCGGATCGGATCCTCAAAAAAATTCCATTACGTGCCAGATCCAATACCTCAAACCACTCCATTTCTGATATCCTCAATATCGGAAGTGGTTAATTTGTGGTGTTTCTTCCCTGAATAAATTTCAATTTCCTTCGGAATCTCATCGGAACATTTATTAGGCTTCATGATTTGCATGTTTTCAATATTCAGAATGAAAATATAATTTTATTAGCGTCGGTTTCTGTTATGGCTGCATTACCGGAGAACGTGGAGGACCGGGGACAAGATGATGAGATTTTGTTTTGCTGTAGTCTTGGAAATTGAGGTTTATTGATTGACGAATAGAATGAATTCTGATGAAATTCGTATCTGGGAACAAATTGGATATTCCTTTGTTGCCTCACTTCCCGCTGGCGTTGGAATCGGGAAATTATTTTCATGTTAATGCTGTAGTTTTTTTAATGCTCGTTATTGTGGAAGAATGGGAGATTGGATTCGTTCCGCAGAAATAGGAAAGTCTGTTTCGTTTCTTCCCCATTTGCTGCGAATAAACAGATGTGGGTTTTTATTCCATATCAACTGTACCTATTTTGCGACGTTTCTCGATTCTTTCTATTTGAGTATTTGATGCTTCTTTTCGACTGTCTCGGATACTAGCCCGTGTGAAAGATCCATAAGTTATGTTACTTATATCGAAACATGCGTAGGCATAAACCCAGAAAGAAATTATCAACCTTTCTGTGAGAAGGAAACTGAAAGAAAAGTTGTAAGGAGGAATTAGGGGGGAAAACTCCTGTTCACCTGGTTTCAAGATATACTGCTCCACAAGAGTTAGGGATATCGTATTCAATCGTTTTTAAAAGTATGTAATCTTCGAGAAAATCGCTGTAAAATCATTTAAAACTCAATAACAACTTGCATCGATCCAATAAAAATCAGTATGAGACATTTCGTCAATCTGGTCGCCTTTTTTCTGAAGTTTGGTTCTTTGCACATGCTTCATGAATGTTCTTATTTTGAAATGGAGTCAGTTTATCAACGGCTTCGATTTGAAACGAGTTTTCTGAAAATGCCAAGACGTAAATTAACAAACGCTGAGGCTAATAGGGCTATCGGAATGCTACAGGGTGGCCTAACTCAGGTTGTTGTAGCGGAAAAGCTCCAAGTCAGCCAAAGTGTGATATCTCGACTTTGGAATAGGTTCAGGGAGACAGGTTCCGTGTTGGAAAGACCAAGGCTTGGTGGGCGACGAAAAACAACACCTGCTCAGGATCGTTTCATCACCTTTTCGGCGAGAAGAAACCCTACATCTACGTGTAGAATGCTACGGAATACTCTTCAAAATGCAGATGGTGCCCAAGTTTCCATCAAAATCATCATACAACGTTTGAGAGAGGTGAATCTAGGTTCTAGACGTCCATTAAGAGGAGTTCCATTAATACGGGACCATAAGCGTCAAAGACTGGAATGGGCAAGGCAACATATCAATTGGAACGATCAATGGCGTAGTGTCCTTTTCACTGATGAATCCAGATATGGACGATTTTCAGATTCTCGAAGAATAAGGGTATGGACATCCCACGCATACCCCGTAATCGTCGCTATGTCCAAGAAGTCCATCCATTCCGAGGGGGTAGTGTTATGGTATGGGCCGGGATATATTTCAACGGGCGCACAGATCCACACATTTGTCCTGGGAATATGACCGCCTTACACTATAGGGAGCATGTCATTGACAATGTTGTGCCAAATTTTCACGCTGCTATTGGTGAAACTTTTCAATTTCTAGACGATAACGCTAGACCGCACCGTGCAGCCATAGTTGAGAATGCGCGCGAAGAGCTTGGTATTCCACATTTACCAATACCTCCGCACTCACCAGATTTGAATTGCATAGAACATCATGGGATATGCCCCAAAGAAAGATTAGATAATCATCAACCTACCCCAGAATCCTTAAATGTTCTGAGAGAGGTTCTGCCCCGTTTATGGAACCAAATTCCTCGAGAAATGTTCAACAACCTCGTGTGTAGTATGCGAGGAAGATGTCAAGCTGTTATTGATGCCCGTGGAGGCAATACATTGTTTTGATAGTCTTAAAATGCTTGAATTCTCTGGGAATAAAATTTCGTTATTTTACTAGATTTTTCTTAACCACCCTGTATACGCTGCAGACCTACAGGCTAAAATCAATTTGCAACTTGAAATCATATTAATATGAATTTTCATCACAAAAATCTCATTTTAACTATATTTTTTTGGAATTTAAGTCAATACCCCTTACTCATGTGGAGCAGTTTACTTCGCCCTTGCAAATTTGGGCGAAGAATGCCTTGCACAAATGAGGAGGAACAAGGAATTAATCTCCTTGAAGCTCTCTCAGATACTGAAGCTCATTGGAGCTGTGGAGCTGGAGGGCTAGCTGTAGCCCTTACCAAACTAAAAATTATAAGTTATATGTGAATATCTTTTTGGAAAGAGCAGGTTATTCTGAAGAAAGAGTGAGAACGATGGAATGAAAGAAATATGTTTCCGGCTAATATTGAAAATTCTGCATAATGTCTACATAGCGAGAAGGCAGGTTTGCATATTCATGAATAAGTATATTTATAGAATATCCGAAGCATACACTCGGCATGTCGATGGTAGGCATGCTTCCGCCAAGTCTCAGAAAGGACTGGCTGGGATTCGCTTGTTAGTTTGAGGCTTTTGATAGTATGCCGAGTTCATGAAATATGAAAATCGAGCGAAAATCTTTTCAGGTTCGAGGGTCCGATTGAAAAAGCGGAAGTTCCGTTTTATATCCAATCCCGATACGTATCCCGTTTCATTCGACCTTTTTTTCTGGATTAGACCTCTCCTTTCAGCTAGCAAGTTTTCATTCCCAATTAATCAACTCTTTTCTGATGAACTATACGGGCGTATTGCTCGTGAAAAGAAAATGTGTTCAGCCGGTGGGCATTCATAGATCCTCGGGCTGATGAGCCTGCTAGACCATTAGAGACCATGAGTATCACGTCGAAAAAAATTGGATGCATTTAATTCAATCGACCGATATATGTTAAACCGTCGTTTTCCAATTCAATGCTGACAAAACATAAGCAAGTTTTTTATCTAGAAAAGCGGATCTCACTATACCCAATATAAACTTGTCATTGTAACCACACCATTAAAGTAATCTATATATTTACAATGTTTGGTTCCACTGTTGGCAAAAACCCTTTTTGGGAGAGTCTATTGCTGAAAGTGTATCCCAGAAACTTGGTTTTCTGTTTCGTGCCAGGAGCTAGTTGTCTTCTAGGCAACTGCTTATGACCTCATGATTGGATTCTGTCCAAAAGAGAGCAACTTGTCTCGTCGATGATGCCCCGCTTACAAACTCGCTCACTTCTCTGGAATGCCATAGAAGAAGTAGGAATTGATCGCTTACAATTCCTACTTTCTTTCCCTCAGTTGTCACGATGTTCTCTGAACATTTCAGGACTTTTCTATCTCGGTAATGCCTGGAGAAGGCTCTAGCATATCGAACCAATTCATGAATCACATACTAGCTACTGACGCCCCCAAGCATTCGTATGTTATTTCAAAATATGGCAAGTCAATTCGAATATGCAAACATCCACGTTATCCACCTCTATCCAGTTTGACATTGACAGAATCAGCGTGTAACCGCAGCTGCATCAAAGGAAGTTTATTCGAATGTCACGTGAAATTAATTTAATTTTCATTGATTTGACGTTATTTCATGGAGGAACCTGGCGTTAATTTATCGTTGCCCTCTCTTTTCCACAATACCCCGCCCCTGACTGAATTTAGCAGCGCTAGTATATCTTGCTTCCCCTTGTGCTGTCAGGGTAAATTATTTCATAGAGATATGTATCAACTGCGCGATTCAGAAGGGCTATGTTTCAGGAAATTAACAATTTCATTGTTGTATGGGCATAAATAAAGCGGAAGGCTCATTCTTCAAATTTTCTTCCCCTAGCGTCTCGAGGAAGGGGCTGGTTTTTATCATTCAGATCTTTATCGGGGGCATATGGCCTATTCATATCATATCCCAGTAAAATTACCCCATAAATACAGTAAAATTCATGTTGACTCTCCGATTTTCATTTTTACATTATCAGGTTCGACCATCGTAATCTTTGAATTAGTCCAATCCTTCTAGATACGAGGATGTATTGATATATAGTTAGTCTAGACTAGCTCCACGCATAAACAAAATTTTCGATACCATATACCAACGAAAAATAACTTATTAGAAGTGTCAGTGTAGAGTTTGACGTCAAAAAAGTAAACCAGAGTTTCGCAATAAATTAAAAAAAAAGATGTTCACCGAAATTGTGAAAATCGAAAAATTGGAGTATCGAGCCATCATCAAGTACCTTTATTTAAAAGGGTTTAGATTTAAGCAGATTTACGAAGATATGGTTTATGCCCTTAGTGATCAATGTCCTTCGTATGCGACCGTGAAAAATTGGACTGCAAGCTTCAAAAGAGGTAAATTTTCCATTGAAGATGATGACCGATCGGGAAGGCCAGTTTCTGTGTCAGTCCCCGAAAATATCGATGCAGTTCATGACATGATTTTATCAGACCGTCGAATTGGGCTAAAACGGATATCTGAAGCACTGAAGATTTCATACGAACGCGTCCATCATATAGTTCACGTCAATATGGACATGAGAAAAATTTCTGCAAAATGGATCCCCAAATATTTGAATATTGACCAAAAGCGTGCAAGGGTAGAAGCATCGCGTTCGATCTGTGCTCGATTTAAAAACGATGTAGACTTCTTAAACCGAATTGTTACTATGGATGAGACTTGGGTACATTTCTACGATCCAGAAACAAAGCAACAATCGATGGAATGGCGACACTCTGGTTCTCCAAGACCTAAGAAGTTTCGTGTCCAAAAATCTGCTGGAAAAGTTCTTGCTTCAGTTTTTTGGGATTGCCATGGAGTAATCATGATTGATTTTTTGGATAAGGGTAGAACGATAACTGGAGGTTACTATTCGACATTACTGACCACTCTACGAAAAAAAATTCGAGAGAAAAGACGCGGAAAGCTATACAAAGTTGTTTTGTTTTTACCGGTTACCCAGTACACAAATCTCATGTTGCCATGTAAAAAATTCGTGATTTAGGTTAGGAATTACTAGAACAACCCTCTTATTCACCAGATTTGGCTCCGTCCGACTATCATCTCATTCCTCAACTGAAAAAAAGTTTGAAAGGTCGTAAATTTTTTTCCAACGAAGAGGTAATGAAAGCTGTGGAGGACTGGTTTGCAGAGCAAGAAAAAACATTTTTTTTAAAGGTCTAGAGACGTTGCAGGTTCGCTGTAATAAATGTATTCAATTAAGAGGAGAATATGTTGAGTAATAAAATATTTTGACATTGAAATTTTGTTTGGTTCTATATAGAAGGATAAGAATTTTTCAATATATCCTCGTACATGATCTGCTATTTGAAAACCACGTATGTCTCTTTTCTCAACAATTTTTTATTGTTCACATTTTCTTTCTTCTATTGGCATCGAGGATTCTCCGCTGAAAGCCTGAGTAAAATGAACGAAATGCTGAATGTTTTCAGTCCTGAAAACGACTGAAATGATTCGGAATATCCTCCAGTGATTCAGGAATGTTAATTAAGGATTAATTTTCTCGATTATGTACTTATTGCAGAAGTATTCGTATCGTTTTACGTCTCGCTCCATTTAATTTCGACGGGAAAAGTCAGATTCTCATCGTGGATACTGACGGGTCAAACATTTTTGCGTAAAATGAAATTTTAACAGGTTATTAGCGAAAAAGCAAAACATTGGATTGGATATAACTGGAAGGAAAAGAACAAGACCTATGCTTAATATAATTTTGTGTGAGTATTTTTTATCGACAAATATGGTTTCTTCAGGGGATATTACTCCTCGATCATTTTTCACCCAAAAATTGAGATTTCTAAAATCGCTCAAATTTTGCAAAGCGATACTCATTTATTCTTCACTTTCAATTATTGCAGTTTGGCAACCTTCCGGTAAGATCTCAACAGTGAGATACAGCATGACCTGACCATGAGTGAATGCTTCTCGAGAAATCCAAGCCAGAGTCCTCCGAAATCAGTCCAATCTAAATCACGTCGTCATGCAACAGTTCGAAGTGCAAAGACGAAGTTTCGTTTAGAATTTCTCTCCGTCCCAAATGTAATTCTGTCATGTGTAGGACACATTAACATACATGTTTTTAATATTACGGGACCGCTACTGAAATTGCGAAATAACCCTTGATAGAAGCTTCGCATGCCGAAATAATATTTGTCAGATTGCGTCAAATTATGTCGAATTAAATTATAGGAAAGGAATGACAAAAATGGCTATTTATTTGAGAATTATGTCTATGTATTCAGGATCGGACGGAAATATGGAATAATGACCTTTTTCATTGTATTGTCAGAAGTGGCTTTCACATGTGTCATTATGGAATTGAATGAGAATTATGCTGTTATGTCATGCTGTTTCCAGGTTTGACTTTTGGGTGTGGAAATTCTTGCTGTATATTTTCACAGCATCATAATGCTAACTGCATTATGGAAAGGAACTTCACTTTTTTGATATTCTGAGAAAAAACTGCTCCACATGAGTTAGGGATATTGTTATCGACGTGAATTGAACAAGAGAATGTTGAGAGAAGATCAGGCTTCGAAAAATCATTCGAAGACCCATCATTGCGTTACTCATTTATGTCCACAGGGTGTTCAGACATTTTGAGAAAACTGCAACTTTCAGTTCTACCCTGTATACCATCAAATTCAATTGGAATTCTTGCAGACTCGACATCAGGTGATAAACTGGATTAAATGGGCTACAAATAGACAACAAAACAATCAAGATCGATGCACGCATTGAAAAGTTATTCGAAAATGAATTCGGTGAAAAATTTTTCTGTCCGGTTTTGTCGTCCAAAAGTGTATTTCACGCAGTGTCCTTCAAAATGAGTGCATAAAGGCTTGCCCAATCACTATCACAACAACCCATTCTAAATTCGTTGTGGTTCTCGACTCAGAACTCAAGTTGTGTGAAAGTTTGAGAATCCCAAAATACGGCAAAAATTTACGTTGAAAGATCGATTCGAAAGGCCCATTTCTGCAATTTTAAACAGACCATTCGAGATAATAAATATCCGGCGCGAACACTTTGAGGGACGAGTGGCCCCTGTAATCGAAAAACCCAGCTGTAGCTCCTGTTCCCTAAGAAATTGCATATAAAATTTTCAAGATAGCTGCCTGGAATACGTCGAAAGCTCCTCTTGGAAGTGACTGCGACATATATCAACCCCTTCTTGTTCGGCCCTTCTTATTGCGGAACACAGTGCCGTGGAAAACGCCGCACTTTTATGGTTTGCATAATTTCAGATGGAAATATTATACCACTTCTTTCTTGGGTGCTGTTCACCTCCGAATGATAGATAATGCGAAAGAGCTCGACGGCTTCACGAATGGACTGTTCCCAGAAAAACTGAGTATTTGATACCTGTTTTTTATCCTCTTGGGTTGTATTAGCATCTCATTGTTTGACCGTTTCTTCTTTCGTTCTGATGGAGTTTTTGTGGGATCTTGAGAAATTCGATATTCTGTGATGAGAAAATTATCCAAAAACTCGTAATGGGTTGTCATGGAATGTACTGAGATGGCAGGGAAAATTCTACAATTTCTCGTAAGTTATTCTAACAGAGCAAAAATGAACCAATCTTCAAATGGCTTGTTTATGTGGTTCTTCCATAAATACAATCTTTGTACACAACTGTACAGGCTGGGCATGTTCGTTTTCTAGTGAGAGAGTCTCAACTGCAGGCCCGGATCCACGATTTTTTTCTGACCGGGGCAAAAATTCATGATTGCGTCCCCCCCCCCATTTGTTTAATATGTACATATATGAATTCATAGAAAAAACAAAAATAAATAATACAAATGAATAATGAAAATAAAAATATAATGATAAGGAAAATATCACAAGGAAAAAAATTGGACTTTTTCTTCACATAGCATCACGCGGCGTGATTTTCTTTCCGCGAACGCATCTATCAGCTCCTCGAAATCTATTTCGGAAGCAGTTTTGTATTCTATAGCTAAGATCGAGAGGCCATAGAGACTCATTGAGGAATGCAAATAATTTTTTATTATTTTCAGTTTGCTGAAACTGCTTTCACATCTTGCAGACGTGGTAGGCAATGTGCACTATATTCTATATAATGTCAGCTATATTGACATTATAGGGAAAGCATCTTTCAGATCTTGCTTGTGAAGAATTTGTAGCAGGTCTAATGAAGTCGATCTTTCACTTATTTCAGGAACCAACATTTTGAAAACCGCTAGTTCCTAACAAAAATCATCTGCATTCAAGTCTCTTCGATATTTTAGCGCTAAAAGGGTTCCATTTTCTGCAGAACCTTTTTTTTTACATTTTTAAAAGGGGATGGCCATTGAGGAATGAGAAATTCGTATGCAGACTCTCTGCGATTTCTAATCTTTTTTTGATTTCTGACAATAATCTGTCGAAAACAACCTGAATTTCCTCGGAGAATAAACCAACTAGATCCGTTCTTGACTCATCATCGCACATTTCGTCAACCTGCTTTTCCTTATTGGAAACACGTTTAGGTACTTCTGAGAATTGGCTCCACATCCAATTCTTCTGAAAGAAGTATACCTTCCGAGATCCAGTTTTCAATAAGTTTTTTTGTCATTCCTTGCAAGATCTTCATAAGACCTTGCATGAACGATAATGACCGTGAAATATCTATATCTCCTTTCTGAATTTCCACGGTGACCATATTGATCTCTCGCAGAATATTACCTATCCCAAATTGTTAGGTTCAGTATGAATCTAAAATCCATCACAGCATGAAGCAAATGACCAGCTTCATACTTGTATTCTGCGACTAGGGAGGATTCTTTGATTTCTTCCACAGCCTTCACAACTCCCGGTAAATTATTGAGCAAGGCATTAACAGCTTGATGTTTAGTCCATCTAGTTTGGCTACTTCCTTTAAAATTTGTTTTCGTCCACTTTTTCATAATTGTCCATCGTGTGGTTGAACTAACAAAAAAACAATACAGTTTTTGTACAACACCAAATAAATTTACTGCTTCTGAACATGATAAAGACGAATGGATACCCAGAAGATTCAGAGAGTGTAGAATTCTGGATTGGACTCCTTTATATGCCAGCTTGTCAATAAAACTTTCCTTTATTTTTAGTATTATAAGTCTTTGCCTTCATCTCATATCCAGACAACGTTCTCTTTAAATATCGTGAAACCTGGTTCATTTGTTCTGTGAGAGATACATCTGGGGTACAATCGAACATAATAGTGAAATAGTTGGCCTCCTTGATCTCATTAATAATGCTATTCCGAACTTTGGTGGCCATTAAATCGATAATTTAATTTTGCATATTTTTGGGAAGATAGGATGTTTGTCCTTTTTTTGAGTGGTCACGATAGCACTTCAGAGTCGGGTCATATTTATTAATAATATTTTTTTCCGAGAAAATTGAAAATTGAAAAAAAATAACCTCTGGTTGTTTTTAGCGCCCCCTTAAGCTGGCGCCCACCCTGCTCAACCCTGCACAGGCCTGCTCAACTGTGAATTACTTGTTTTCATCGTTCAGTTTCTATATTTGAATATTGCATGAAAGAACTCTTAGCATTTTCAAGAGCGAAAAAACGGATGCACGTCAATGGAGCAGCAAATGATCCTTATTTGACGACCTCACATGGATTCCTCCTGACAAAGCATTCCCGATATTTTCCTGTCCTTTCCTCGGGCAGTTTTTATCGTTCCTTTCCCGATCAACGGAATGTCTCCAGAAAAACAGCCTACTTTGTTCGAAATTTGTCAATGTTTTCCCGAACCTGTCCCATTTTCCACGCTGCGGGATGAAAAAGCACAGAGGAATCTTCGACAAGAGCGTTGGCGAAACGTGCGACTTCTGGCACACTCGTGTCAAAACATGCTGTAGTTTCATCGTTGGAGTCTTTCAGTCCGAGCGACAAATACGAGTAGGTATGTGTTGTGAACTGTTGAAAAAACTATTCGAGTGGAATACCTCAATTCTTGGAAGATAGGTACGCTTCATTTACATTACCTGAGAAGTGTTCTCATGGTAGTGGAAGTTCATGAATTTTGTGACCGTTTCAAAAGTGGCCAATTCTCGTCCAGCAAATGTTCATTCAGCAGAAAACAAATGTTTACTCTCTCATATCTGTATGGATTTTTGTTCCTCTTTCGATAACTTTTTCAGTTTCATGCAAGTTTTGTCGGTCCCACCATGAGAGAATGAATGAATCTCTGAGAATTAGTTGGTTCTGCCTTCTAGGTCGCCAGACCTGAATCTCATTGAAGACGCTTGGGATCAGCTTCAAAGAGATTTGGATTCTCATCAACCACCTCCAGATAGGTATACACTTTCTTCAAGCAATCTTGTGATATACTCATTCCCATGATTCGTTCAATATTTCCATAAACCACAATTTCCTTTCAATAACACATTCCAAGGGGGCGAGTCAGGTTAAGCGGGGCAGGGATCCGAATATACCATAAAATATGCAAGACGTTATCAGCGCATAGCGTGGATTTCAGGATAACGCTAATACCAGAACCCCAAATCCGCCACTGTTGAAAATTGAAACCAGAACATGAACTTGAGGGCTGCATCCTTGCTGAAGGTGTAATAAACGGACTCTTGGGATTTCGAGTTAAGGAATGCCTACCCGCCCTGCTTGGATTACCTCCAATATTCGAAACATTTCAGCAATAATTTTCTTATTCGGATATTCCGGGTAACAGAGGAATTGGTATATGGAAACACAAAAACTTATATGAACTTTATCAAGGATTCAAATCAATGTAATGGCCTCTATTCAAATTATATTATTACACATTCATAGTATTATTTCTATGCTATCTCTTTTTTCTGATGTTAATCTCAACAAGAACTGGGAATGCACTTGAGTACATCTACAAGAATGAAAATAACAAGTTAGAAAAACTTTCATAAAATCAAGTTTTTCTGTACTCATCCGAATTATCTACAAACTGAATGAATAGGAATTGTAAAAAACGAAGAATCTGAAAATTAGCAGGAAAATAATGATTGTATATGCTGAAATTGCAAAGCAGTACAAAAATTTCAGTGTCACACAAAAGATTATTCGGATCAAAAATTTGAAAGATTAACTTTCTTCTGGAAACAGTATTCTATTTAATAATTGAACAAATCAATAATGAAATGATTGAGATAAAAAAACATAAAGAATGGAATGCATTCACCTCAAAAAGTGAGCCAGAAATTTTACTTATACTCCATTCACTTTTATTTAATCACATAGGAGGTCATGGTTTCGTTTTCAGGAGTTGGTGCACCTGATGAAAAGTCTGTGCGCGTACAGAAAATATCGTTAATGACAAAACGACGTTGCCAGTTTGTTAGTTTACTTCAAAGTAAAAGTATCCAAGATATTCCACATTTCGTTAGTTCGAATCGATCGGAGATTTTGGGGCGAAATATCGAAAGGAAATCGCCTATTTTTCCGTTCTTCGTCGTCCAGAAGAAGTTTCCCGTCGATATGAGAAATTTCGTGCAAGTGTAATTTTTTCCTTTCACGACTTTTGGCGTGAGTACGAACGGAAAATTTGAATTGGACCAAAAATCGATTTATAAGCATAAATAAAGCGAAAGTGAGAACTAATCGACCTTTTTACACTTGATAACGAAGTTTTTTTAGGTATCTGGCCGTTTAGAAAGATTTCAAGCGAAATTCCGGTCCTCCAGAAGTTTGGTTAGTTTCGATATCGTTTTTGGTGCTCAAAATTTATTTGGAATGTGTGAATGGACAAAAGAGGCTTCCTTATACGATCTTCTAACGAAAGCGACCGGAAAATATGGTTCAGGTAGGATTTTCGAGGAATTATGAGGAAAGAACTTGCAGAATGAAATTGCACGATTTTTGTGAGTACCTAAACGGATTCTGGATGGCCATCATCGGTCTCTAAATGACTATTGTTGATCGTTTTCACGTTTCAGAAAAAAAAACACTTCGAAAAAGCTGAAAAAAAAGAAGAAATATGACTATATTGCATTCAACGGTAGTTGAATTCAGATTCCGATGAATTGAAATGTGTCACTGGAGCTTTCATTCCTATCAATCCTTTGCCGAAAGTAGGAATAGGCTATATTGAACCAAAATACATCGGTTTTTTCCATATTCCAGGAGTTTATTTTAGAACAGGTGAATGATGAATATGAAGCATATGTTTGACCTATTCCATTCTATTTGTACAAACCTTCTGTGGTAGTAATGTATAAATATTTTTCAAACTAATAAATTACTATACAGTTAGAATATTTCACTTGTTCATAAGATCAAATAAATGAAATGTATATCTATAAAGCTTTCAGGAATTGACACTCTTGCTTATTAATTTATAATTAAAACTGAGTTACTATTGCCTTGAAATTATTAGTTTCTCTGTAAACAAATTCGTTAATATAGTTATTATGTTTATTCTCTTTGTGATGAGTGAATAAAACTGTTATTTATTTGAAATAAAGAAATATTAGAAATAGAAATGTTATGCACCCTCACAATCATATCCCATAAAATAGCATGATGAAAACAAAGCACATCGATAAATCTTTACAATCATAAATCCAAAAACTCCTTTGTATGTAAAATGTTGTTCACAATTTTCTGTTGTGTTCTCCAAAATGAAATATACATTCTGAGAAATACGCTAAGAATGTAGAAAGGCCAACATAGTGTTGACTTGGAACATAAAAATATTTTGGAAAACGTCATAACTTCGATACAGAGTGGAATGTGTCAAATTTCCAAGTAGGTATATTATTTAGATATCAACCAATATCACTTAATTATCATATCAGTGTCACAGATCCTCTTTGATATTACAATATTTCTAAACTAGTTTCGCGGACACATCTACTCAACAGATGAACTCAAACTAGTTGATATTGAAATGGACGATGTTTCTACGTTCAGTATAACTTCGGGAGCGCGCAATGTGAAATTCTGATTCTGGGTGCATCAAAAATATCTTTGCGAGCTCGTAATGGGAAGTTTTTATTCTGGTTGCATTCGTGACATCTTTGAGAGCTGAAAATATTGCGAATTTCGCTTAGGAACATCACATTGCGATCTCTAGCAGATCACAAAAGGAGTTCGTATAAAAGTTGTAATGTAACCTCTCAGAGATCTCGCGGAGATTTCTGTGTTTCTTGGGTTAATTCTTGTTGGAAATTTCATCGATGATCTCATGGAAATCAACGGTTAAAGACATCTGATACAAGAACTTTCGTTTAAGAAAACAAATTACATTCACCGACACATGGAAAAAAATTCCTCCTCCAGATCTCTGAGTTTCATTAGCAGGAGTATCCACCACCCATAACGAGGGCATCTTCGGCACCATTCATAACCCCAAAAACACATTAGGATTTTTCCCTGTTTTCCGGTGTTCTCAGCGCCGATTTATTGCGGCCCGTTTTCATTAGGCGAAGTGTATTCGCCGCATTTATAAAAAGGGTTTCAAGAAATTTAATGGTTCCGTTAAGGCCCTAATGGATTTTAGGGCTTTCTTCATAAAATAATATCCGCAATTTTTCTAATTAAACCTTTAATAAAGCCTATTTACTTTCGGAGAATGGAGGATTCGCACCGCAGAGAGCGATTTTCCGAAATTAAGTCGAGTGGTAAGATGACTGTGCCGTTATTCAAACGAAAAAAAATGTGGATTATAACGTGGTTTGTAATTAGTGCCTTCTCGTTGAATATTTCACAGTGTTCTGCTGGAGCACGGATTACCTAATTTGTTTGAACTTCTCGCTGGGTAAACAGGGATGAACATCTGAGGTTAATAGGCCCGTTTGAGGGTGAAAAGTTTGAATGATAAGCTAATGGGGATTCAATATTGAGAAGAAATCGATTTGGGCGAATCCAGGAGGCAGAATTGGTTCTCACGACCATTAATAGGCAAATCTGATTAGGCGTGGCCGCTTGATTAAAGAGTTTCTTTTCTCTTCACCATTTTTCGTGTTTCCTGTTTTTTTTTTACCTGGACATCAATACACATTCGATAAATCTTCAAATATCATCGATTCTGGCACTGGAAACAACAGTCTCCGCTACTTGATAATTAACCAGTGTTCTAGATAATCAAAGCCCGAAGGACAATATCGAAATTCATTGTTTGGCTGTGCTATTGCGAATCTATATCTGTTCAAATGTAAGAAAGAGCAATAATAACATGTTTGGCGCATCGGTAGGAGGGCCTTCGTAAAGTTTCTTTCCGTCCAGAGTCGAATCGAGATTCCACACAATCGTTCAGTTTTAACTGAACTTGAATTCCATTTTTTTCAATGATTTATAGAACGTTGTTCATTTGAAATTTGGCAAACTGTCGTCATCATTCACGATTTCTAGTAGGTACTTTAGAAATCGTTGGGATTTCATTCCGGAAAAAAAACCGTGGACAATTCTTCTGATGAGGTTCATATCGAAATCGTCAACCGAATCGATTATTTTTATCGACTGGGCTCTCCTCTTAGGTGGCGTCAATGTTTTATTCTCTTCATATTCTCTGATAATGCTGAAACAGCGAAATCACTCAGCCCTGAGGATTTCGAAACAATTCCTACTAAGTCTCTTTTCTAAAATCAGGATGTTCTTCCAATTCTTTTCGAAAATGTTCAAAATTATCTTTCTCTTCAGCAGAAAAATGCGACCTTTTGGACCTTTTTCGTGGTGGTCCCCACATATCACCCTCAGATGCAATATTCGTTTCCGAAATCGACATTGTTCTATAAACACTATACAGGGTGTAACTGAATAAGTGTAAAACACTTAAGGAGGTGATTCCTCATCGAAAAAAAGATAGGATCTTTCATATAAAGAAACTTCATTGGAGCATCCCTTGTTAAGATACAGCCCCTTAAAGGGGGTACATAAAATTTGTTTGAAGGTAGACATATTGATCATTCACTATGATTTCTACATGTTGTGTGTTTTGTTATTAATAACTTAGTTTTGTTTATTACCCTTTAATCGTTTAATGCAGGTACTAACTACAAAATAACAATAAATCCAGTTCGCATTTATGACGATGTATCTCTGTAGTTGTTCGTAAAATAATGTTTTGCTGGTTACTGGTTTATTTTGGGCAAAAAACCCAAGAGACATTTTTTGTTTAGAATGAAACAGGCTATCGGAAATAAATTTTTAAATGGTAAACAAATAATAAGACAAAAAGTTACATTGGAAATAAATTTTAGGGGTTGCGTTTTTCACCCCTTACAACCATGGTGTAAACCAAATAAATTACTGGCTAAGTGTCTTTTTGGTAGTACAAAACGTCAGGTTAATTTCAATATTGTAACTTTTTCTGTGCTTGTGAAAAAAATTGTTATACAAATTTTATGTACCCCCTTTAAGGGGCTGTATCTCAACAAGGGATGCTCCAATGAAGTTTCTTTATATGAAAGATCCTATCTTTTTTTCGATGAGGAATCACCTCCTTAAATGTTTTACACTTATTCAGTTACACCCTGTATACACTTTGTCAAAAGATTTTCCAACACAATACACTTTTCAAATCTATAAACACTTTGAACAGCTTGACCTTCACAGTAGCTCTAGGTATTTTAACTGGTCTTGTCAATTGAAAACTTCGATATTTATGCAAATCAAGATGACTTTAACCCATAAAGGAAAAGGACCCAAATCTGGTGTTTCCCGGAATCACCTTGTCGGAACCTTTAGCAGCCGACAAAGAGTTTCGTACAAAATGATATGAAATTTTGGACCGAAACTGAATATATTTCGGATATTACAAGTAAATGACCATTATAAATTTGAACAGAAATCTTTTTCGAGTCTTGTCAATTGAAAACTTCGATTTTTATGCAAATCTAGATGGCTTTCACCCATTAGGGAAAAGGAGCCAAATCTGGTGTTTCCCGGAATCACCTTGTCGGAACCTTTAGCAGCCGACAAAGAGTTTCGTACAAAATGATATGAAATTTTGGACCGAAACTGAATATATTTCGGATATTACAAGTAAATGACCATTATAAATTTGAACAGAAATCTTTTTCGAGTCTTGTCAATTGAAAACTTCGATTTTTATGCAAATCTAGATGGCTTTCACCCATTAGGGAAAAGGAGCCAAATCTGGTGTTTCCCGGAATTACTTTGTCGGAATCCTGCAAGATTCCGACCCAAATCTCTAAAACTCTGGTATTTCATGGAATTACCTTGCCGCAATCTTGAGCATCCGAAAAAGAAATTATTTAGTAGATAATAATATGAAAACAAAACAAAATAAAAAAATAGGGTACGTCGGATATAAAATGTTTATGACACTTGAAAATCATAACAGAAATTTTGCACTAGAGTTTCATCTGAGGAAAAAAGTTCTGATGTGGGAATTGCTGACTCAAATTATTGAATCATTTCTTTCCATCTACAGTCCGTTCCGAGTATGATCCTGGCAATCTTTTAGGGTGTTAAAAGGGAGCGTGCTTATGACCGTTTGACGAATAGGAGCTTTATTGTGCGCAAACCAGACGATTCTGTTTGTTTACAAAGCTCCTTCTTATATTTGAACGGACTATAGTCTTGACCGGAAAAGCGAGTATATGAAAATTACCAATCTAATCGTGGTAGATCCATATTCTGGAGTCTCACCCCGTTTTCGGCCCCACAAACTTCCCGGTCTTCGAATTTTCGAAATTTCTTCCCAGAGTTCGATCCGCGAAAGCCACAATCTAATCGTAACAGATATCCCGGGGAATCCGTCGATATACGAGTGTTCTTGGCCCAATTCCTCCCATTCCCTATATTTGACTTGCCCGTATGGAACACTGAACACCTATTTACACGATTAAGGTTGGATTTAGATCTTCCACTGTCATTAACGAGTCTTGTTTATGCGGGGCGTGGTCGAATTGGAAGCCAATTATGCCGGTATCAGATCCGTATTGTAGAGGATTGTAACCGAGTCTGAAATGAAATTCAGATCGGATTTCAGTGTATCTTATCAATAGGAAGAGGAGACATAGCATCTAAATCATAAGTTCGAGAATTGATGAAGTCGATATTTAATAATGAACTCGATCTTCTATATGAAAATCTATAGCAAGGGAGGAAAGTGTTATGATTATTAATAATTAAACTTTACTGGCTGCTTGTCTCTCTAACATAGGTTTCTAGAGACACGCTCGAAAATAAGGGAGGTTCATTTCCTCTGAATAAAGATGGCCCAGATCAACAATTGATTGGGTGTCAGAATCGAAGAAAACCGCCTCGCTAAGCAAACAGAGTGCTCGTATTCGCCATTTTTGACTATAGTCGGAAAAACAGCCCATTTCTTGAATCTACAGACCAATGAAATAAATCTTAGACGATTTGATATTTGATCTTAACACGTGTTTACCAACTTGAACGGCAATAAACGTCACATATATTTAATTTTATGAGCTTTCACTGCGAATTGAATGAAGGTTTATGGGACATGGTTATTGTCACTAAAAAACAGGATGAATCTCCTACTTTAGCAAAATTCTTGGGTTGAGAACCTTTTCAATAGCTAAACAATGAACGAGAATTGTAACTCAAGGCATATGGAACAATATTGCAGTTCAAGGTTTCGATTTCATATGTTTGAAGCAATTTATCCATACAACATATTTCAAGGCTTTTTTTTGGTGAACAAGGATATGACATTTATGTTATTCAGATGTTGTGAAGTGAGACGCAACACAGAGTCAGCTTAATTCAGAATTGATAACCAAATGTTCCTCAGAAAAAAGTCTAGAGTTTTATCGCACAACCGAATTTTTTTCTCGAAATCGGTAGCTGATATGGAAAAACTACAAGAGAACATAAAGTTCAATATTTCAACATAGCTTCTTCTTATAATTTTTTAAACTACCAGTGGCTCACCAAAAAAAAGTTCTGCAGGAAAACATGGGAGAGTGTTTCCGAAGAAATATCACCGTGTAGATTGGAAATTGAAATCCGTATTCATCATAGTGTCAACTCTGAAATGTGATATCTATGGAAAATTTCTGTTAAATATCTTGTGGAATGCAGAAACTGCTAGAAAAATACTCGAAAAAAATTCAAATTTCAACACCTTATATCTCGAAAACGTTAACGGTTCCTTGGGACGTTTTTTCTTAGAATGATGGAAGAAATCAACCCACTCAGAAACACTCTGTATATTCGAAATTTTGTTTTCAATGTTTCGCTAAAATTTTTCTTCAGAATCATACCATCAGCAGTGAGTCGAGCCTTGAATACAGACATCATGACAAAATGAGTTTGAGTAGAATGAGCGCTAAAAAAGGAAAGTAGTTTTACTTCAGAAGGGTCCTGGGTGCGGCCCTGTGTCCCAATTGCACCATTTAACCCTTTCCGTAGTTCTTATATTCAGAAATTATCCACATATTGGCCTGATCATGTGTAACTTAATTGCGTTCCCTAATTGTAGCTGCGCGAGACTCAATTGGAATTAGTGTCCCTGTATCGCATAATTTGTTGAAATTTGCTAATTTGAATTTACAGCATTATTCTGATATCGGAGGAATAAACTGCCCTCGGTCGAGCACGATCTCTTCATAACTTTGGCTCAGAAACTGATGTTTGCTCTCGGATAATAATAATATGATAAATCGATGAAATCGTTTATATCTATTCGCGTTACTAAATGGTGAAATCGCCGGGTACTGACTAATGTTAATTCAGTAGATGGAAAATGGTGAATTGAATGCGTTATACGGAATGAAACAGAGCCATTTCATTTCAAAGAACATGGTTTTCTGTTTTATCATGAAATGAAGTTGATTTTTCCATTGTTTTTATTTTTTATTTTCGAATCTCTTATGATTTCTCTATAGATCGAAAGATCTGTTCAATTTTCAATTGAATCAACGTGTGGTGTGCCACCTGACACTTTTTCCATGAAAATGGACGTCTGCTTCTTGTATGCGAGCCTTTTCACTTCATGCAGAATACAAACTTGGAAAACTCCCATGACTTCGCGTTTCCAAATCCGAAACAGCACTTAAAACCATCGTTTCGACCCAAACACAGACTACATTATCGGAAAAGCTTATTCTTCAGCACTTTCAAGGAGAAAAATCAGGCCCAAATTGATTTATAGCGATATAAATCTTCCGGCAACTATCAAAACTCGGAAAATATCCTCCGAAATCTCCAGGGCGTTCGATGAAACCTCATCGTTATATCAACGTGCGGATAGATAAACCAGTCAGGAATTGTGCTAAGGTTATAAATTATCCCCGTTTAACTCAAAAACCCTCAAACTTAGGCAATTATCGCGAACCAACCGAACTTTCCGAGTGCAGTAACGATTGCACCAGTTTCCAAGTCATCGTAGTGCTTCAATAATAGACATCCAACTCAAAAAGGCTTCTCTTCAAGCTCGATTTCGTTACGATTGCTCTATTCGATAGTATTGGTGATGTGTGAAGAATGTTCTTGTTGAATTTAAGATTTCATGAGACTTATTGACAAAAAGGATATCATATTGTGGATGTTTATGATCTTTTGATCTTTCTGCTACCCTGATATCTGCCAAAACACTTTATTTCCTGTGTAGATAATCGGTATTTGTGATATTCGTCTGTTCATACCATAATATCGAAAAAAGGTAATGTTTCGTATTCGTACCTTGATTAGTTTATCAAGGTGTTTATTTTTGTACCCTGATTGTTTCGGCAGGATAATGGTTTTCTTGCACTGCTTCTTGTTGTTAGGATGCTGGTGATCCTGGTTAATTTCGATGATTGAGTCTATTATGAATACACCACTTATGTAGGGGGCATACTTAACTGTAAGCACCCTATGGTGATCTTTATGATCACTGCGATAAGATGTTATCTGTACTTAACATAACATCTACGAAGAAGATGAGGAGCTGATGAAATTTGAACGCACTCTCAGCAAAAAAAAATTGTAATTTGCTTGTAACCCTTACTTAGATAACAAGCACGAAATAATTATACAAGTATTATGTAGGTATACAATTATAAACTCTACCTTCTAAATGAAAATGTATAGCAAGGAAAAATTATGAAATGTAACTTTTACATACAGAGTGTAAAAGCCACATGTAATGAATTCGATAACGAATAAATGAGGAAGTTTTAGGAAAAACGCTCGGACACGTCGATTTGTAATTTAAAATGCGCATATTTTTCAAGAAAATAAAATTATATAGGGTGTTCCATGTGAACGTGGCCAATACCAACTTTCTCATTTCAAATGCAACCCCTGTATATTATTTATTTTTTGGATTCTTCAAAAAATTCTAGACATAATTCATGTACAATGTCCTATACCTATCTCCAACTTTTTCGGAAATATTAAGTGTTTTCAGATTTTTTACAAAAATTAATATTTCAAATGAAAATTATTTCATTTCACAAATTCGATACATTACACTCAATACTTATTTCCCATTTACCTCTTGATATGGAGAAAGTGAGCAAAAACCATTACTGAGAAGAAATAATATCAGTCACGCCTGAAATGTTGAGTAACGTAAAAAGACAATTCTACACCAGATAAGGATGTTGCCAAGACGTTTGCGGCGAGCATTTTGAACATTTCCTACATTGACACATATATGTTTTTTCTGTTTTTTTTAATAATTAAGAAATAATCAGTATTACTCATCAGGTTTTAAGTGTAATGTACCGAATTTGTGAAATAAAATAATTTTTATTTAAAACGTTGATATCAACTCAGAAAATATCCATTTTAGGGCAAGGGTGTGATGCATACACTCACATTATTTTTTAACGTAGATTCAATATCTGCCATAAAAAAAATGGGGTTCTAATTTGAAAAAATAGATTTTTCACGATTTTGTCATCCCTAACTTTGAAAGCGATTTATTCACCCCCTGTATCATGAATCGCGATTTCGATTTTTAAAGTGGATACAACAATCTTACATCTTGAAAAATCCCAAAAATGAAAATTTTCCATTCAAAAACCTCGAAGTTATTCTTGTTCCAGCGGAGCTCTATTTTCGATTTTTTTTTCGAATTTTTCCGCTCAGAGAGAATTTTTCAACCAAAACTGAAAAATGTTACATCAAAATAACTTGAAATTTTCTAAGGAATCTATTTCTGCAATAAAAAAATGGTGTTCTAATTTGAAAAACGGAAGTTGACGTCATTTCCGGAAAAACCGGAGGTGCTCATGCCTTGAAAATATTTTAGATTTCATCAGCATCGTGAAATACTTATAAGTGCTGAATTTCATGAAAATACGTTCAGTAGTTTCCCGTATAAATATGGGGTCGTGAAAGACCCTGTATATATGTTGCGTAGTGAGACGCAACAGTTTACTTAAAGTTTCATTGAGTTTGAAACGAAATTTAGTTATGAAAATGCAAAAATATGTGGAGGATTAGGGAATTTAATTACACACACATAGATTTTGCATCAGATCCCAGTGGCCTGCAAATATGTGAACGGCGCAACGCACTTATGTTTGTCAAAACCCAAAATATAATTATGATGTTTGGCAAATATAACATCGTGAACAGCACTTCATAAGCCGACCAGTGCACGATTCTGTGTTATTTCACCCACTATACCAACAAGCAACAGTGGCATAGAAATGGCCCCTGTACCATATAACAAGTTTCCATTAATTTTTCGGAGTATGTGCTATAATTTAGTTTATTATTCCTGGACAAGAGCTTTATTATATCAACGTTCCTACAGACTGAACGACTCAGGAACTGCGCGAGCCCTATAAATTATCCTCGTTTAACTCAAAAACACTCAAACTTCTCCAATTATCGCGAACTAACCGAAGTTCCGAACTGCAGTAACGATTGCAATAGTTCTCAAGTCATCGGTTCCTGTCCTCATTGTATAAACGGAACGCTTTTCAGATTCCGGGAAATTTGGTCGGCTATCGAAATTAGTCGGCGGTCGTTTTCCACGTACCGTGCATTGCATTTTAAACATGTCAGTCGGAAATATTGCATTTCCACTTTCCTTGCCCGATGGTCACGATAACTGGTTCGAAGCGCGGACCTCGGATAGTTTCGATAATTGCATCCTCGTCGCCATTGTAGCATCGGACGATTTTTCATCCTCAGGCGGGTTACGTCCGGAAATTCAACTGGAGGATTTCCTACGGAATAGAGGGATGTGCCAACTGCTTTAGTTGTCCTGTTTTCTTCGGTATTGAACCGGAGAAAGCCGCAAAATGGATATTTTAGTGAGGTTCTCGATTTATTTGGATGTGACAGATTTTGCCCAACGGAAATTTGAATCAGTTAAAAAAAGTCGTTTTTAATGCTCCTTTCAAGGGCATCATTTTTCCCTAAGAATTGGGATTTTCAAAATGGCTCATATTTTGCACAGAAATACTTTGAGATAGGCTGATCAACATAATATGAACAAATTGTGAATACGACAACAGGGACGAAAGCTATGACAGTTTAAACTTTCCAATTTATCAAAAAATGCTATCTCACACTTCAAAATCTAAACTATGTTGGTTAAGGCTCTGGAATGTTTTTTATTCGACTCAGCGACCTCGAAAACCTACATTTTGATACCAAAGTCAGCCATATAGCCCTCATAAGTCGAGAGTTTTTAGTTTTGATTTTCGAGTTTTGTTCACGAGCTCAGACCGTTCGTGGTATTGGTGTTATCGATCCGCAAAATCCTATTAGGGAAGATTAGATTGCTGTGATTAATTCTTCCGATCATAATAGCCATTAAAACCTTCCGAATATATTTTAATCGACAAATATGGTGTTTTTATGGGGTCTTACCCATTGACCATTTTTCTCTC
This sequence comes from Adalia bipunctata, assembly GCA_910592335.1. Taxonomy (NCBI): domain Eukaryota; kingdom Metazoa; phylum Arthropoda; class Insecta; order Coleoptera; family Coccinellidae; genus Adalia; species Adalia bipunctata. The sequence continues at coordinate 68,739,019 of OU342949.1, read as the reverse complement.
AGAAATTGAGATTTTTGAAATGGCTCATATTTTGCACAGTGATATTTTGAGACATGCTGATCAAGATGATATAAACAAATAGTGGATAAAACAAGAGGAATGGAAGCTCTGACGGTTTGAAACTTCAAATTTTTCAAAAAATGCCATTTGACAGGGGGAAAGTCTGAAATATGCTCTTAAGGGCTCTGAAATATTTTTTATGGAAATCAGCGACCTCGAAAACCTACATTTTGATACCAAAGTCAACCATGTACCTCCATAAGTAGAGAATTTTTGTGTTTTAATTTTTTCGATACCTATTTCATTTTTGAGTTTTGTTCACAAGCTCACACCGTTCGTGAAATCGGTTTTATCGATCCGCAAAACTCTTATTATGGAAGATTAGAAGGGGTTGAATAACTTTTTCAATCATAATCGCCGTTAGAACCTTCCGAATATATTTTTTTGTCGACAAATATGGTGTTTTTAGGGGGTCTTACCCCTTGATCATTTTTCACCCAAAAGTTGAGATTTTCAAAATCGCTCATATTTAGCACAGATATACTCTGAGGTAAGCTTATCAACATAACATAAACTTATGGTGGATAAGACGGAAGCTATGACAGTTTGAAATTCACCATTTTTCGAAAAATGCCATTTGGCAGGTGAAAATCTGAACTATGCTTGTTAGGGTTCTGGACTATTCTTTATTCAATTTAGCGACCTCGAAAACATACATTTTGATACCAAAGTCAACCATGTACCTCTCATATGTAAAGAATTTTTATGTTTTGATTTTTTCGATATTTAATTTCCAAGTTTTGTTCACAAGCTCACACCGTTCGTGGTATCGGTGTAATGGATCCGCAAAAGTCCTATTATGAAAGGTTCGAATGGCTCTTTTAAACGTTTCAATCAATAACGCCATTAGAACCCCGAACATATTTTTTTACCGACTAATATGGTGTTTTCAGGGGGTCTTACCCCTTAATCGTTTTCAGCCAAAAATTGAGATTTTTAAAATCGCTTGAATATTGCACAGAGATACACTGAGATATGCTGATCAAAAAAATATTAACGAATGGTGGATACGACAAGAGGGACGGAAGCTTTGACAGTTTGAAATTTACAATTTTGAGAAAAATTCAATTTGATAGATGAAAATCCAAACCATGCCAGTTAGGGCTCTGGGATATTTTTCACTGAATTCAGCAACCTCGAAAACCTACATTTCGATACCAAAGTCTACCATGTTCCTCTCATAAGTGAAGATGCAGAAAATTAAGAAGACAGCCTTGATTTCTATTCAGGTACGAATTCAAGTATGGGGCACACAAGTATGCGTTTGAATCTTGTATTTATTGTAAATGAACAATTCTGCAAGAGTTGTAAGTATTTTTTTTTTTCATTTTCCGAAATTATCTCCAATTTGAAGATATTATAAAATCATTTATGTCCCCCATAGTGCTTCCCTTAGCATTCTTTCAACCGAATTAAAATCACACAATTACCCTCCATTCTCCCACTCACACATTTCCATTCCCCTCAACTGAAAACTCTCACTTTCATCCTCGTTTCAGAAATAATTCGAATTTTCACTTGAAAGAGCTCTAGCAAGCAACAGTCATTTTCGTGGGAAAATCCGGGTGCAACAACAATTCGTGGGGTTGGAAGCCTTCCGACTCTACAGCCTTTTTCCTCACATTTTATCATGGAAATTCCACCGCATTTTTTGAATATTCAGCAGAACGTATTCGGAAAAAAAAGGATAATAGTGTCACCGAGGTTTCATTTTCCGACCTTTGTTTCCGTTGAATCTAGCCGGCTGGCGGGTATATTCGGAAATATATCGTGTCGGCTGAATTATATTGATCAAGTGACTGTGGAATTTGAATATTTGCAAAGTTCACGAGGAGGTATAATTTTGAGCAAAATGTTCAATGACAATCAAACGTTGTTGAAGCATCTATTTTGCCATGATGAATTATCATACCGTTCCGAATTAGGTTGCCATTTGTTTTAAAACATTGCATGTCTATCGAGAAAACGTTTATTTAAGGAGTCTTCCTTTCGTGAACGTCTTTAGGGATTCGTAGATTGTTGACCTTTACAGTTTTATCACTTATGAAAGCACGAGATCTTTCTTGTCGAAGTGAACTTTTTGAATACCCAGTTACTTTTAGGATTTCCCTTATTTTTTTGAATTTCAATTTTTGCACTTGAAGATACTACAAATTCAATGTATTCCTAATAATTCTTGTGAGTTGCAATGAATAAGCAAGAACTAAACCGTTTTCAGTAGTTCTTTGTAAATCTGCCTGACCCACTAGAGTGAGACAGTTTTGAAAGTTAGGTTCTCCCTGTCTCTGGAAATTTGAGGGCAAAGTTTTCCCGGTGTCATAATGGCATTAAATCCCTACTTCAAAATTATTGAATAGTTATCATTTGAATTTTTCATTTGGTTGGAACATTCTGCAGTATATTAAGCGGTAAACAGTGTGATACATTTTAAACAACGTACGAGGATATATTGAAAAACTCTTAGCCTACCATAGAACCAAACAAAATTTCAATGACAAACTATTTATTTACTCAACAAATTCTCCTCTTAAATTGATACATTTATTACAGCGACTCTGCAACGTCTCTAGACTTTGAAAAACAATGTTTCTTCTTGCTCTGCAAACCAGTCCTCCACAGCTTTTATAACCTCCTCGTTGGAAGAAAATTTACGACCTTTCAATCTTTTTTTCAGTTGAGGAAAGGGGGGATAGTCGGACGGAGCCAAATCTGGTGGATAAGGGGGGTGTTCTAGTAATTCTAACCCTAAATCAAGAATTTTTGCATGGCAACATGAGATTTGTGTAGGTACTGAAGCGTTGTCCTGTAAAAACAAAACACCTTTGGATAGCTTTCCGCGGCTTTTCTCTCAAATTTTTTCCCGTAGAGTGTTCAGTAATGTCGAATAGTAATCTCCAGTTATTGTTCTACCCTTATCCAAAAAATCAATCATGATTACCTACTCCATGGCAATCAAAAAAACTTAAGCAAGAACTTTTCCAGCAGATTTTTGCACACGAAACTTCATAGGTCTTGGACTTGGAGAACCGGAGTGTCGCCATTCCATCGATTGTTGCTTTGTTTCTGGATCGTAGAAATGTACCCAAGTCTCATCCATAGTAACAATTCGGTTTAAGAAGTCTACATCGTTTTCAAATCCAGCACAGATCGAACGCGATGCTTCTAACCTTGCACGCTTTTGGCCAACATTCGAACATTTGGGGATCCATTTTGTAGAAATTTTTCTCATGTCCAAATTGACGTGAACTATATTTTGAACGCGTTCGTATGAAATCTTCAGTGCTTCAGATATCCGTTTTAGCCCAATTCGGCGGTCTGATGAAATCATGTCATGAACTGCATCGATATTTTCGGGGACTGACACATAAACTGGCCTTCCTGATCGGTCTCATCTTCAATGGAAAATTTACCTCTTTTGAAGCTTGCAGTCCAATTTTTCACGGTCGCATACGAAGGATATTGATCGCCAAGGGTATTGAGCATATCTTCGTAAATCTGCTCATCCTTAACCCTTTTAAATACAGGTACTTGATGATGGCTCGATACTCCAATTTTTAGATTTTTAAAATTTCGGTGGACATCTTTTTTATTTATTCCGTAACTCTGGTTTACTGTTTTGACGTATCGAAATATTTTGTTTATGCATGGAACTGGTCTAGGCTAACAAGATATCAATACATCCTCGTATGTTACATTCAACAAGCTGAAAAAAATTTAGATCTCCATATCATATTCCATTTTTCGAAGGCGAATATCCAATACAAATCCGATCATTGTTTCCTCACCAACTGGTCTGTGGTCCCAGTTATACGCGGGCGACTATCGAAGTCGCCATTATTCATCGCTGATTGTCAAATTAACCGAACAAATGACTATCTAATGCGTAACCAATTACCGTTTCGAATTAAACCTTGATTTGTTATCGGCTACCGACCAAAATGGCGTTCGATTGACGGAAACGGCTGAATGATGTGTTGCTGGAGTTGATGTTGATGATAGCACACCAGCCAACGCTTTCAACCTTTCAATCCTTTCAACGCTCTCCTGTGATTTTTTTTCGACAATGGCGATCGATTTTCTTTCAACGCATCCGTCCATTATTCATGTTAAACCCAAAGTACCTATTATGGAATGACATGACTGTGGTTGATCACTGATGTGATCAGATTGAAATATTTTTGGCAGGATGGTTTGTTTTCTGAACTTTTCACAGTGAGAAATTCAGACATACGTGTACAACACATTTTACCCTTCGCTCAACCCACCAGCCATACCAGAAACACCTTGTGTATCCCACTGTGTTGTTATTTATCCAGATTACCGACCTGCCAAGGTTGAGTGAATGCCCGCAATAATAGAACTTCATCCAGAAAGCAATTATTCGAATACAACCGAATTTGTTTCGTATGAAAACAACAACAGAACACAAAAAAAATCGGCTTAGCTGTGTCAATGGAGTGTCCTCATCTCCCATTCGCGAGCATGCATTATTCAAATGGAACAGTGTGCTTGAAACGAAAGCCTTTGTTTTCCGAAAAAATATTTAGTCGCAGAGAAAGGACGCCTTTTTATTTGAAAAAAAAACAGTGTTTCTGTCGTATCCAATTTGGAATTTCGGACAAGTGAATGATGAATCAATAATCCTCTCCTTCACGTGATTTATTTCTGGATTCAACATGTTATTTGCATTGAACATTATGTGCAAGAATTCCAAAGCACCTTGTCTTCCAAAATCCGTTGAAATGATGTCAAATATGGTTACAAAATGTTTTATAAATATCTTCCTATTCGTTTTGAAGATATTCACTTGGTTCCATATTTTTTCGCAGCCCTGTATGAATCGTAGCACGTTATAGTGAGGACCCCTCGTATAGAGCCTGTGGTCTCTTCCACCAGAATCACAGTCCTTTTACGACTCTTTACGGGTTATCAAACGCCTAGCCGTAGCTGAGTAGTAAAATTTTACTGTTGAAATTATATACCAGAAGATAAGCAACTGAATGAACCCTCAGCAGACGACTGAAGGGTCAGCACATTGTGTCTGTTTTACAGCATACATCATAACCCCAGCTGTGATAATACTTCATCTTCCAATATCCCCCATAGCGAGCATCTTCACTGTAAATCAAGCAACATAAAAAATGTAGGTTACGGCGCATTTAAGGGCGCGAACAATGATTGCTGGGGGTGATGAAAAATTGATGACTCGAAAGATGAATCCGATCGATTCTATAAGGCATATTCTTCAGCTTTGTTCGATATAGAATTGACCTGAAGAATTCAGAGTAATAAGACTCGACCTTTATGAGTTGCAGCAATTTTGATTTGTAAATAGCCCTAGCTTTCTTTTCATTGGGTTCAGGGCTTCTCTAAGTATCAAAGTCCTCAAAAAAGTTACGCAATGAGGTGCACATAGAACATTGTGTACCTGATTTTCAATCTTCATTACCCCCTCCCATGAAAAAAAGCTATATTCGCTCTTGCTCAGAGCACTCAAAGTATGGCGGATAGGGATCACCAAATTGAGTAATCTGGAAGATTCGAATCGGTTGAAGACATTATTGATTGAGTAACACTGTTAGATTTTTCAGGGAATTCATGTTGATTGCCAATATGGGGTTTTACGGGGGTCTTACCCTTTATGCATTCTTCACCCAGATATTCGGGATTTTCGAAATCGATTTTATTGTTTATAGAGATACTTTGTACAATGCTGATTAACAATATACAACCCTCATGTGGAAGCGACTAGAGAAACGGGAGCTATGACGATTTGAAATGTCCAATTTTTCGGAAAATACCATTTCGTAGGTGAAAATCTAAACCATTATAGTTAGGGCTCTGGAAAGTTTCTTATTGAATAGAGCGACCTCGAAAACCTATATTTTGATACCAAAATCGTCCACGTAGCCCTCATAACTAATTAATTATTTCGTTTTAATCAATCAAAAAAAGCTATATCCGCCCTTGGGTTACGGTGCATCCATTGGTTGCGTTGGGCTCACGCATCTCGTGCTGATGGTCCTAGAAGAACCAAGCGTTTCATTGGTGAACTTCGTAACGTTAAGTAGAAAACGACAGTTGCCTGTTGCCGGTATGTCATTTTGTCCATAGCGTGCGAACAAAATTTATCGAATTTATCTAAGAATATTCTATTTTCTGGTACTTTTGTGTCATAAAGGATGATTAGATTTCATGAAGAAAGAACCAAAGATCATAGGTGTAGAATATGACATTACTGTAATTCACTACTAACAAGTTATGCCTCTGAAATAAAACCCTATGCCATTTTGTACGTACTTTCCCTATTTAAAATCATTCCTCTCCAAAACTTTTCGAATAGCCCTGAAGAATTCAACTCAGCAGTTATTACGGAGATGAAAACCAATTGAACGTAGTTTATGAGATCCAAGGGACCAAGGATTATAATTTTATTTCCATTTCAAAGGAATACGAGTAGGTTTCGACTCAAATAAGCTGGAAAAACCAACTAGTTACCAGTAAGTGAATCCGGATACCAAAAATGCAACATAAGAGACCTCAGCAAAGCTGGGTCCTGGGTCTTTTACTAGTTTTCAATAACATAACGTAGGTATATGGAGCTGCAACAACTAGGTAAATCTCTTCGTTATTCGATACAGCAGAAATCCGTCCCCACTTGAAAAAGGCTTTCATCCTTCACAAAGTTAGTAGATTTTATCTGACCGTCCACTCCACTCAAAGTCCTCCGGTTTCTTCGGCTCGCATTCAACAGAACAAATCGTCCCTCAGATAACGAGTTGGCTTCATAAAGCTTGTTTGTAATGATCAAACGGAAACGAGCTGCCTGATGCGTTCAAATATTTAAGATGGACAGAGGGTAAACATATTCTCATGATATTTCAGGACCTGGATAACGTTCAGGGATTAAGTATGAAGTCGGAATAGTGGAACCGTGATGTAGGCATTATTTATTCCGGAGTGTGTGCCTCGAAGGCAGTTTTGTGTTTACAGGAGAAAAGTAAATCACTACTTTATTCATATAATGTTGGCTTGCGCGAGGTTTTGATTGGCTTCTCTGCTGGTATTTCTCAGGAGGGGTTTGCGTTCATTCCAGGCTTTCTGAGGAATTGAAATAGAGTGGAATTCGCCTGGAGTAATTTTTTATATCTTGCTCTCATATCTGGCAAATCTACGAAGGAATATTTCCATGATGAACTTAATTTGGGCTTTGATCACTTCAGGGGAATTTCTTGATGGACAAGAATGAATTAAAACTGGAGATACCAGAAGGAATTTTGAAATTGTTCAAAGGTATAAGGTGCTCAACTAAGTTCACGCTGCTTTTCTGACAAAAAAGACATAATTGTGAAAAAATGTTAGTATTGTTCTTTGACTGCTACAATTTTCTCCCATTTTTCTGGTAGAGTTTGAATACCTTAACGGTAAAAGTGTCAATAATTTGGGACTATCCACAAATCAAGCCATTCTTTGATGTCTTCATATTAATGGAACTGCTGATGAGCCAGACCATGTGTCATCGACTGAAATGAGTGATAATCTGACGGTGAAATATCTGGTAAATATGGCGGATGAGACTTTCGATTAGAGCGTTTCCAGATAGGTTTCAACGTGCTGAGCAAAGTGAGGCCGAGCCTTGTCATATTGTGAAATGACTCCACCTTGCCTCTGCTCGTATTGTAGCCGATTTTCGCGTGGTGCTCGGCTCAATCGCATCAATTGAAGTGGATACCATTCCCCAGTAATGGTTCCACTCGGTTTCAACAGCTCATAATGAATAACACCGACCTGGTCCCACCAAATACACAGCATAACCTTCGCAGCGTGAATATTTGGTCGGGATGACGACGTAGAAGCATGAACAAGCAGCTCCCTGACTTCTTTTTTTTTGAAGTGCTGAATAGATCCATTTTTCATCACCCGGCACGGTGCAATGAAGAAAAAACTACGATCAATGTTCCTTGGCTTCGATGCATGTTTTTGAATCATTCCCAAAGCATGGCGTCGCTTGGAAATGGCTTGGCGAGTAACTCTTGAAGCTGAAGAAAGCTCTTCTTGATTTCGGCACGGATCCTCATACCACCAATCCAGCGTGTTCGAAGGATTTTGACGTTCCTTCACGTGAACGGTTGTCAACAACGAAATTACCATCTTTGAAGCGACGGAACCAATCTCGGCACTTCGTTTCACTTAGAGCAGCATCTCCTTCAACTTTCGCTACAGCGGCTGTTTTCTTCGGATGGAAGAACCAATACAACCAAAAGTGCATGACGCCAATGTGATTAACAACAAACAGCACTTAAGGGGACGATATACTCTGGCCGACGGCTACGGCACCGATTCTCCATTCAAGAAGTGCCTTTCATTTCAGTTCACCCCCTCAATTTTTCTCACATAAAAGCTTGATTTTTCTTTAAATTGAAGTTGAAGAATGTCTTGAGGACACTCTGATTTCTTCTCTTTGAAAATAGTACATTGTTCACCGGGTAGGAAAAGCATTACATTTCTGGACGTTTGTGATAATTGCTATGTCGAGGCGTAAGCCGAGACTTAGCAACACAGAGTCCAGGAATGTGGCTTTTCCTACGAGGTTAACATACTATTTTTCCGCGAATCGTTTGAAATTCGAAAGATTTCAATCAATTTTGAAGAAAAATCGCGAATTATTCGATTCATAAAAAAATGGAGCTTCGAAATTCGGAATGGAATTGGTTAAGTTATTATGGACACGTATTAAAGCTGAATTGTCAAACTTGATCTAATTGCTCGTCTTTTCGAAGAGAAAACAGTGTAAAATGGTATGTGATGATGAATTTTCCATTTCTGGGACTCCTCCAGAGCTGGTTGAGGCAGTGAATACTACTTCATTAGAATTATTGCCAAAGAAATCTAGAGAAAAGTACGAATATGCTTATGTAGATCACTGACAACTGTAGGAAAATATAATTTCCTTATAGTGAGGAAATGAATATTTCCTAACAGTTGTGAAATATTGACTTTTTCTATGACAAATTTTGTTAGGATTGTCAAAATTTCCTAGCGATTTGCGGAAAAATTATTTTTTCGCATGAAAAAATCGGCTACGGCACTGATTCTCCCTTCAAAAAGTGCCTTTCGTTTTTCCAAGTTCACGCCCCTCAATTCTTCACCTGGAAGCTTGATATTTCTTCAAATTCAAGTTGAAGGATGTCTTGAGGGCACTCCAATTTTGTCTCTCCGAAAGAATTACTTTTTCACATGAAAAAATCGGGTTCAATTTGAGAGTGTATGAGAATTGACTTCATAATCGTTTTTCTGCGGTTGTTCATAAATTCTTATTTGGAAAATTCATTGGGGTGCCCTCGACAAATCAATTCTCTTTATTTAAAAAAAATTCCATTTGGATAGGCGCTTAAATAATGCAAAAAATTATGAAAATACTGAAAAGACTTCCAGAAAGTGTGAAATCGCAGAGAACTGTCGGAAATTTTAGGAGAAACAAAAAAAAATCAAGCTTTTATAGGTGGAAAATTGAGGGCGTGAACTTGGAAAAATGAAAGGCACTTTTTGAATGGAGAATCGGTGCCGTCGGTTAGAGTATAACGGCCCCTTAAATCTTCTTTGGTCAATTTGAATCCAAGAATAGTTTCAATGATGCCGGCGTGTGAGAAATTCTTATGAATTAGGAAAGTACTTTCAACGTTGCCGGTTTGACTAGGAACTCTTAAATTCTGGGAAAATGATGGAAAATTGTATTATTCGAGAGTGAACTCGTTCCAACCATTGCCAACTCCATATTTCTCCAGATTACCTCATTCCGAGTCAATCTCGTGCGACAGAGACCCCGGTCGTCCGATAAAATCGTCCGAAAAACGACTCGCACATCGTTCTAATCCCTCGGTTATCTGCGGCAGTAAACGGCGGGAAGATCCATTCGGAAAATACCAATTTCGCCTCGGGACTGGGGAAAATTATTATGGGTTTGGGTCTACAATAAGCTCCAATAAATCCGACGATACTTGATAATAGGTTACAATTGTTGAAGTTTCAGCATATACATATATACAGTAGGAAATTGGGGCCTTGCGAGTTCCACGAGTCCCAGTCCCAGTAATTATAATTACGTAGCTCCCAGAAACCGCATTTTAACACGGCACGGAATCGAATCGGGAGGACCGAACGGAGGAACGAACGCAGGACCGTATCGGTTCAATCGTCCATCCAGATTTCAGACTAGATAAAAGAGGTATATTCTTCAACACAAACATCGTAATTCACTTATTGAGTGTCGGACACTGACTCGAGAAAAAAATGATACGCCAATGGATTTTCTCCGGTAAAGTTATTTTTGAATCGTCTGTACAATTTTGAAGACAGGGAATATGCAAAGAAGGACGGTATATCGAAGGCAGTATATTTTCCATAATCAAAAACGAAATATTTTCCAGGAATATTATTCAGTTGCTTCTTCATTAGTTTTAAATCTATTATACTGAAATGGTAACTTTGCGGACCGACCCGAGAGAATCTGTAAAAGAAACGGGTAGTGGAGTATCTCAAAATCGCAGCGAAGCTGCGATAAAGTGAGGAAATTTCTATATGGTCGAAAAAAAAGATGATTCGCATTCTTCAAAATGCAGATGGGGTCCAAGTTTCCACCGAAACCATCAGACGACGTTTGAGAGAGGTGAATCTAGGTTCTAGACGTCCATTAAGAGGAGTTCAATTAACACCATAAGCGTCAAAGACTGGAATGGGCAAGGCAACAAGGCAATCAATTGGAACGATCACTGATGAATCCAGATATGGACGATTTTCAGATTCTCGAAGAATAAGGGTATGGACAATCCCACGCATACCCCGTAATCGTCGCTATGTCCAGAAGTCCATCCATTGAGAGGGGGTAGTGTTATGGTATGGGCCGGGATATGTTTCAACGGACGCACAGATCTACACATTTGTCCTGGGAATATGTCCGCCTCACCTTATAGGGAGCATGTCATTCACAATGTTGTGCCAAATTTTTACGCTGCTATTGGTGAAACTTTTCAATTTCTAGACGATAAAGCCAGACCGCACCGTGCAGCCATAGTTGAGAATGCGCGCGAGGAGCTTGGTATTAGATAATCATCAACCTGCCCCAGAATTCTCAAATGATCTGAGAGAGCTTCGGCCTCGTTTATGGAACCAAATTGCTCAAGAAATGTTCAACAACCTCGTGTGTAGTATGCAAAGAAGATGTCTAGCTGTTATTGATGCCCGTGGAGGCCATACATTGTATTAATAGTCTTGAAATGCTTGAATTCTCTGGGAATAAAATTTCGTTATTTTACTCGATTTTTCTTAACCATCCTGTATACGCTGCAGACCTAAAGGCTAAAATTAATTTGCAACTTGAAATCATATTAATATGAATTTTCATCACAAAAATCTTATTTTAACTGTATTTTTTATACTGCATTCATTATTTCTCCTAAGTAAATGAGCATTTTGATAAATAGGTATGTTATTACGTTGATTTCTATGTAGAAACGACAACGTTACGTATGTAACTGACAAGAAAATGACTATAACCTGATATTTTCAATATGTACATAGTGAAATGGGTCAGAATTTAATGGCCAACCGGAATACTTTATAATAATATTCCTAGGTTATCATCCATTATGTTAATCAATGAAATAAATATTGGGTGTTTTGGATATTTAATGATCAATTGTTAGTTTATAACAATGCCGACGTTTCGAAGCAGTTTGCTTCTTCCTCAGGGCTAGTTATTTAAAACAATATTTGTCACATTTGGTGTAACATTCTTATCAGCTGCAAACTTTTATTGTTGTGAAATGATTTTGATTTCTTTGAGTTTTATATTCAGGATTCATATAATAACGTACGATATTGTTTTAAATAACTAGCCCTGAGGAAGAAGCAAACTGCTTCGAAACGTCGGCATTGTTATAAACTAACAATTGATCATTAAATATCCAAAACACCCAATATTTATTTCATTGACTTTATAATAATGCCGACTCGTTGCGAACGGTGTCATAAAATATGCAGGTCCGTATTGAAAAAATGAGGTTGAGGGTGGCCCAGAGAGTACGAAACGTAGGATACGAAATCGGATTATGTCAATTTGTGGATAATATACTGTCTAATGAAAAATTCCTGTAACATTTTTTGATAATATTTGAAACAGAGTGGGAAAAAAAATCAATATGACGATTTTACTTTTCTTATGATATCTCAATAACCGGCCCTGATAATCTCGATTTGTTTGAACTGCTTGACAATGCTTCTATGAATGCAACTTTTTCTCCATTTGACTGATTTTCTAACTATTATGGTTTAAAAGTTACCAATACAATCCCATTAAAAAAGTGGCCACTCTGTATACATACATACCCTGTATGTATAACGAAGAAGTCAGCTGGGGCGTTGGAAAACACGGTAAAATAAGGTTGAATCTGTGAAATGAATCGTTAATTCAACTTCTGTGCTCAGTATTCATTCCACCGATAGTCTTTAGAGCGGAGCCATGAATAATCGATGAGGGAAAATCCCATAAACCCGCGATAAATGGACGCAGAACACCATTCGTCATAACCGGCAATAACCCGGACTTATTGCGCACTTTAATTAGGAAATTAATCAGAAAATTTAATGAAACTCCTCCAATCTAATAATAGGAAATTTCACTCACTAAATCCACTCGGAATTGCATTAATATCCACCGGAAGTACCTGGAACGGAAAAATTGGGCAATAAAACAGCGACGAACAATGGGTACAATTTACAGAACGCCTGGTCTACATTTTCTATTTTAATACCTCCTCGTGGGTTCATCCCGAATTTTCCAATATAAATGTAGGTGTTCAGTAAATCCCCGAGCTAACAATTATCAAATATCGCCGGGGCCCCACTGAAATCTAATATTTGATATCATTATCCAGATCCCTCCCTTCCAATTTGGGGTTTCTAATATCCACACACTGTTCCACGCCACAATATCCTGGTATTTCGGGACACAAAAGAGGACTAGAATGTCTGCAATGCTACCCGACTCGCAATTCGCAGGAGTGGACTGATGCGGTTTCTGGCGGAATTCGGAATTGAAAAGTGTTAGCACTTCATTCGGTGTCCCTCCTCTCCACTCCAGAAAACTTTCGAATAATCGCGCCGAATAGGATATGGGATCTAATCAGATGATGAAAAGTCGTCAAGAATGTAGATCAATGTCTCAAAGTCTTCGAAGAACTGTTTCATGCGAAACCAGAACGCCAGAAGAGTCCAAAAGTTGCTGTTGAATGATTTGACAAGTAGGTACTCGAAGGCTTTCTACGGGTAGACACTGTCAGAAGCCGATCTATAGTCCGTTCAAATATAAGAAGGAGCTTTGTAAACAAACAGAATCGTCTGGTTTGCGCACAATAAAGCTCCTATTCGTCAAACGGTTTTAACCACGCTCCCTTTTGACGCCCTAAAAGATTGCCAGAATCGTACTCGGAATGGACTGTAGATGGAACTGGATAGAAACGATTCAATAATTTGGGTCAGCAATTCCCACATTAGAACTTTGTTCCTCAGAAACTCTAGTGCAAAATTTCTGTTATGATTTGCAACTGTCATAAACAATTTATATCCGACGTACCCTATTTTTTTATTTTGTTTTGTTTTTATATTATCATCTACTAAATAATTTTTTTTTCGGATGCTCGAGATTGCGGCAAAGTACTTCCAGGAAACACCAGAGTTTTAGAGATTTGGGTCGGAATCTTGCAGGATTCCGACGAAGTAATTCCGGGAAACACCAGATTTGGGTCCTTTTCCCTAATGGGTGGAAGCTATCTTAATCTGCATAAATATCGAAGTTTCCGATTGACAAGACTCGTGAAAGATCTCTGTTCAAATTTATAATGGTCATGTACCTACTTGTAATATCCAAATTAAATTTAGTTTCGGTCCATAATTTTATATTATTTTGTACGAAACTCTTGTCGGCTGCTCAAGATTCCGACAATGTAATTCCGGGAAACACCAGATTTGGGTCCTTTTCCTTAATGGGTTGAAGCCATCTTGATTTGCATAAATATCGAAGTTTTCAATTGACAAGACCAGTTGAAATACCTAGAGCTAGATACTGTGAAGGTGTAGCTGTACGAAGTGTTTATAGATTTTGTTGTGAAAAGTGTATTGTGTTGGAAAATCTTTTGACGTAGTGTATATAGTGTTTTTAGAACAATGTCGAATTCGGAAACGGAAACTGCATCTGAGGGTGATATGTGGGGACCACCACGAAAAAGGTCCAAAAGGTCGCATTTCTCTGCTGAAGAGAAAGAGATAATTTTGAACATTTTTCGAAAAGAATTGGAAGAACATCCTGATTTATCGAAAAGAGACTTAGTAGGAATTGTTTCAAAATCCTCAGGAGTGAGTGATTCAGCTTTATTCAGAATTCTCAGAGAATATGAAGAGAATGAAACATTGACGCCACCTAATAGGCCTACCACACGCTCAAGCTTCACCACAGTTTGGCTTGCGCAAACCGGCTTGAACACTGAACACTGAGGGAAACTGTATACAATTCTCCCAACCACACGCTCAGTGTTCAGTGTTCAAGCCGGTTTGCGCAAGCCAAACTGTGGTGAAGCTTGAGCGTGTGGTAGGCCCATTAGAGGAGATCCCAGTCGTTATATTCATTAGACGACGTTCATAACAAGTTGGACTTGGTGGCTCCACAACATGGCATATTTTACACGAGGATTTAGCTCTGAAGGCATATAAGGTTCCAATAATACTGGAACTAAAGCCATTAAAATCATTTAAAACGTCGTTCATTTGTCAATTTCATCAATGAACAACCAGCATATTTTTCTCAAAAAATCATGTTTTTCGTTAACGCACATTTTGAACTTGGTGGCTATGTTAATAAACAAAATTGTCGCATCTGGGGTGAGGAAAATACACGAATTTATTCATGAGAAACCTACGCATCCTAAACGAGTCAGTGTTTGGTGGGCATTATGGCCAGGTGGTGTAATTGGACCTTACTTATTTGAAAATGCTACTGGTGAAGCTGTAACTGTCAATGTTCATCGATACCTTCGGATGATAATTGAATATTTGTGGCCTGAATTAATGAATATTGATCTAGAGGACATTTGGTTTCAGCAGAATGGCGCTACACCTCACTTTGCAAATGACATAATTGATTATGTGAGATGAAAATTTCCGGGACGAATAATCTCCAGAAACGGTGATGTCAATTGGACACCAAGATCATGTGACTTGACACCGTTGGACTATTTTCTTTGAGATTACGTGAAAAGCTAGGTCTAAAAGAATAATCCACAATCGATTCCTGAACTAAAGGATGAAATTATTAGTGAGATAGAGCCTCAATTATGTCAAATTGTCATTGAAAATATCAACAAAGGAATGGACGTCTGTAGAGCTGCAAGAGGAGGCCATTTTGCAGATATTATTTTTCGAACATAAATTTCATAACTGATACTTCAATTACCTATAAGAAGTTCTCGAAAATGAATGCAAATCATGTGTTTTATTTATTCTAAAAAAAAACTCGCAATTGGAATCTCAATTTGAATCTCTGAACATGACCTCGCCGTGACCTTGAAGATAAAGTTTGACATAGTCAAAAAATGGTGTAGTAAACACAAAAATCCATCTCCATTGGAGATCAGCTATCCAAGAGACATAACTATAAATGAGGAGAGGAAAAACTTTTACAGACGCACGATATAACGAATATTCGAACTGGAGGAAAAAAAATCGGAGAACTTCTGATACGAAGCTCTGAAACACTCCAATGAGGGGATTTAGTAACATTTGCGTGAATTCTTCAGCCCCATTCTCTCGAAACTCGAGCATCAAAATGTAATTCCCGCTCAACATCCGTTCATTCCAGCCCAAAATCATCCCTGAGCCCCACTCTAATATTCGAAGTTCTCGCAGTACCCCATTCCCCCTTATTAACTATTATCCCCACTCCAATTACTAGAAACACCAGATAAGATTATCGAACTCAGCCGTAGCTCTCGAAAGGCTCCATCAGAAATTACATTGCATTACCTAAAGTGAGCAATTTTCTTTGTGTTGAGCGGTACAATGACATCGTCCTGAGGAGCCTTTTAATCTTTATTATGATAACGATAGATTTTTTCCCGGCCCCGGAAAATGAGGAAATCGGGAGGAAACGGAGGAAGAAGCGGCCCCGAGAAAATGTTTTTAATTAAAATAGACTTTTGCCAGCCATTGTTATTTTTATCTCCGGTTCGGTGAGTGATGATCATGACTTTCATTAACATAATTCTTTTTCGCGGGATGCGGTCAGAGCGATATTCTCGGAGGAGGGAGATGTAGTTAATTCGGGGGACGTGATGAGAGGGCTGAAAAATGGAGTCGGATTCTTCAGGGAATTGTAATTTGCAGACGATTCTCCTTCTTGAGAACGGCGTGAGTCAAACACCACAAAATACTGCCTTGGATGTACTTCAATGAGAGACTCATACTTATAGGACAATAGTCTTGCCCGCCAAAGGAACTCAGAAAAGGAAAGATTCTGTTGTCACCCGATATCATCACACCTCTTCACCGAGACTGGATCATTTTAAACGGCAAAGGAAGAAGATCTTGAAAGTATTTTAACTAAAAAAATATAAAACACTTCACCTGGTTACAGAATCCTTTCAACAAGGAGGCTGTGTAGCAACAGCTCTCCCCATGTGCTTATTCAACTTGGCCACTCTTAATTTTTTCATGAAGACTATGAACCAAAGGGGATTAATACAACAAGAATTTTTAAACAGCAAGCTGGCTCTATTTAATTCCGAAAACATGAACTAAAGACAGCTAAATTTCATCAGCCCCGCGGGAACATCCCATCATTGAATGGAACCTTCCCCCTTCACCTCGACGAAAGAGCCGAGGGATTCAAATCCAACTTTTCGCCCTGGGGGTAGGAATTCGCAGGTGATCAGTCTCTCTCTTTCCGCGGGTTCTGCGCCCCCCACCAAACTATATTATGAAGAAATTAAATGCAAAAAGCCAATTTAAGTTCCGTAATAGTCTGTTTCGTTTTAATCTAATAAAATGGCGAAATTACAATACGGGATAAGCCTCACAAATTGGATTAAAATAAGCCGTATTGGAATTGATGTTATTTTGACGGTCTGGTTACGTTCGTATAATCGTATTGAAATTGTGTTGTTTCGCGTTTTTATTGTTCCGTTTTTGGCGTTCAGAACGGATGAATAAATATATATTGGGGCGTGATCGATCTTGTTCAGGCCCAACAATGACTAAATAATTCGGTTTCAAGGCTCCCCTGATAAAAAAAAATCGTAAACATAAAAATGATAACATTTCTGTTGAGTTTTAATTTTTGTTGAATTCACGAATTTTGAAAATTCGTAGCTAAGTCTGTGGGCAAGTCACAGTGATGAAATTTTGATTTAATATGGGGCATTGATTCCTCTTCAGAAAAAAAATTACCAGAGTAGTCTGCGGATCTCACATCAGAAGGAAACAAGTTATATTATATCTAAAAAAAAGTTTTTTTGGTTGAATTCACAAATATTGGAAATTCGTAGCTGAGTCTGTGGTCAAGCCACACTTTTGAAATTTCGATACAATATAGAGTATTGAGTCCTCCTCAGAAAAAATCACTTCAGAGGTCTGTGCCTTTCGTATCAGAAGAAAAAAAAATAAATATAAAACAAAGTTTTTATTTGTTGAATTCACAAGTTTTGAAAATTCGTAGCTGTGTCTGAGGGAAAGCAACAGTCATAAAATTTTGGAGCAATATTGATCGTTGATTCCTTTTCAGGAAAAAAATTGAAAGAGGAGTCTGCTGTTCTCATATCAGAAGAAAAAAAAATAATTTGAAAAAAAGCTTTTTTTTTGTTGAATTCAAAAGTTTCGAAAATTTGTTGCTGTGTCTGAGGAAAATCAACAGTTATAAAATTCTGGAGAAATAAAGAACATTGATTCCTCTTCAGAAAAAAAATTTATGGAGGAGTCTGCGTTGCTCATATCAGAAGAAAAAGAATTAAATCTGGAAAAAAGTTTTTTTTTAATTCAAGTTTTGAAAAATCGTAGCAACAGTCATGATATTTTGGAGCAATATGGAGTATTGATTCCTCTTCGGAAAAAATTGCAGGAGGAGTCAGCAGTGCTTATATCAGAAAAAAAAAATTGAATCTGAAAAAAATTTTTTTGCTTGAATTCACAAATTTTGAAAATACGTAGCTTTGTCTGTGGGCAAGCCACAGTGTTGAAAATTTGTTGTAATATAGAGCATTGATGCTTCTTCAGACGAAAACCTATGAGAGGAGTCTGAGAACTAGAAAAAACTATTTTCCTTTGAATTTTCGAACTTTGAAAATTCGTACCTGTGTCTGTGGGAAAGTCAGAGTGATGAAAATTTGCTGTAATATAGAGCATTTATGCTTCTTCTGAAAAAAAATTGAAAGAATAGCCTGCGGTGCTCATATTAGGATAAAAAAGAGAACTAGGAAAAACTGTTTTTTTTTAATTCTCAAACTTCGTAGCTGTATATTTAGGCAAGCCACAGTGATGAAATTTTGGTATAGTATAGAGCATTGATGCCTCTTCAGAAAAAAAAAATTGAAAAAGTAGCCTGCAGTGCACATATCAGAAGAAACAAATTAAATCTAGAAAAAAATTTTTTTGTTGAATTCACAAATTTTGAAAATTCGTAGCTGTGTCGGTGGGCAAGCCACAGTGATGACATTCTGGTGCAATATAGAGCATTCATTTTTATTCTGAAAAAAAATTACGAGAGGAGTCTGCGGGTCTCCTATCAGAAAAAAAATTAAATATAAAAAAAATTGTGTAGTTCACATTTTTCGCCATGTATGGTTCTCAGGAATCACCCAGTGTTAAACGGAAATGCTACTTCAGAACCTATTCGAATATTTACAGTAATATCAAAAATTATTATTCATCTAGAGCGCCGCATCCAATTTACTGGACCGCTCGAAAAAATTTGTTTGAGTCGAAACCCACGCTGTTTACCAATTAACAAATTTTATTATTCTTGCGGTTCATCTCACGTCCGGACGCCCTCGTGCATCAAAAACCTAATGGTACATACAATCTGTACGGACTGGAAATTTTTCGCTTGATTAATTAATCACGGGGTTTTATCTAAATGAGTTTGCCCAACGAGGGCGCGCGCGAGATAAATGTGGCAATTTCCCCACCAACAATGGAATTATATCAGGTCGAATACATTTTTATTTCCTCCGCTCCGCACCAAGAAAAAGATTTTCTTGGGCGACGGCGTCTTTGTGTACGAATTTCTTTGACTGATTGTTGTGTCCGTGGCCGTGCTTGCCGAGCGAAGAAATATTCCACCTTGAGGTATTTCAGTATATTAATAAACCTTCGAAATTTATTCAAAATTAAATTATCATTAGTGGGAGAGTCTAACGATAGTGTCCACTAACTCTTCATCCAACCTAATAAACTGCTCTTCATGAGTTAGGGATATTGACTTGAATTGCAAAAAAATATAGTTGAAATAAGATTTTTGTGATGAAAATTCATATTAATATGATTTCAAGTTGCATATTGATTTTACAGGGTGGTTAAAAAAAATCTAGTGAAATAACGAATTCAAGCATTTTTAGACTATCAATAAAATGTATGGCCTCCACGGGCATCAATAACATCTCCTTTGCATACTACACACGAGGTTGTTGAACATTTCTTGAGGAATTTGGTTCCATAAACGGGGCAGAAGCTCTCTCAGATCATTTGCATGTTCTATGCAATTCAAATCTGGTGAGTGCGGAGGTATTGGTGAATGTGGAATACCAAGCTCCTCGCGCGCATTCTCAACTCAAAAATTTTGAATTTTTCAAATCTCTCATGTTTTGCACAGAGATACTTGGACCTATGCTGATCAACATAATATGAATAAATAATGGCGGCGATCAAAGGATGGGGAGCTGTGATGGTTTGAAAATTCGAGTTTTTGTAAAAAATGTCATTTGACAGGTGACAATCTAAACTATGATAGATAGAGCTCTGAAACATTCTTAATTGAATGGAACGACCCCGAAAACCTACATTTTGATACCAAAAACATTCATGTAGCCCTCATAAGTTAGGAATTATTCAAGTTTAATGTTTTCGATATTTCATTTTCAAGTTTTGTTCTCATGCACAGACCATTCAAGGTATTGATGTTATTGATCCGCAAAACTGCATTCATTGAGGATTCGAATGGTTCGAATAAGTTGTCCGAGCAATCTCACCGTAAGATCCACCCATTTTTATTTGGTATTGAGTTTAATGCGTTTTTTGGAGGTCATACCCCTTAGGCATTTTTCACCAAAAAGTTTGAATTTTTCAAATTGCTCATATTTTGCACAGAGATACTTGGACCTATGCTGATCAACATCATTTGAATAAATAATGGCGGCGATCAAAGGATGGGGAGCTGAGATGGTTTGAAAATTCGAGTTTTTGTAAAAAATGTCATTTGACAGGTGAATATTTAAACTATGATAGATAGAGCTCTGAAACATTCTTTATTGAATGGAGCGATCCCGAAAACCTACATTTTGATACCAAAAATATTCATGTAACCCTCATAAGTTAGGAATTATTCAAGTTTAATGTTTTCGATATTTCATTTTCAAGTTTTGTTCTCGTGCACAGACCATTCAAGATATTGATGTTATTGATCCGCAAAACTGCATTTATTGAGGATTCGAATGGTTCGAATAAGTTGTCCGAACAATCCCACCGTTAGATCCACCCATTTTTGTTTGGTATTGAGTTTAAGGCGTTTTTTGGAGGTCATACCCCTTAGGCATTTTTCACCAAAAATTTTGAATTTTTCAAATCGCTCATATTTATCACAGATATACTTGGACCTATGCTGATCAACATAATATGAATAAATATGGCGGCGATCAAAGGATGGGGAGCTGTGATGGTTTGAAAATTCGAGTTTTTGTAAAAAATGTCATTTGACAGGTGAAAATCTAAACTATGATAGATAGAGCTCTGAAACATTCTTTATTGAATGGAACGACCCCGAAAACCTACATTTTGATACCAAAAACATTCATGTAGCCCTCATAAATTAGGAATTATTCAAGCTTAATGTTTTCGATATTTCATTTTCAAGTTTTGTTCTCGTGCACAGACCATTCAAGATATTGATGTTATTGATCCGCAAAACTGCATTTATTGAGGATTCGAATGGTTCGAATAAGTTGTCCGAGCAATCCCACCGTTAGATCCACCCATTTTTATTTGGTATTGAGTTTAAGGCGTTTTTTGGAGGTCATACCCCTTAGGCATTTTTCACCAAAAATTTTGAATTTTTCAAATCGCTCATATTTATCACAGATATACTTGGACCTATGCTGATCAACATAATATGAATAAATAATGGCGGCGATCAAAGGATGGGGAGCTGTGATAATTTGAAAATTCGAGTTTTTGTAAAAAATGTCATTTGACAGGTGAAAATCTAAACTATGATAGATAGAGCTCTGAAACATTCTTTATTGAATGGAGCGACCCCGAAAACCTACATTTTGATACCAAAAATATTTATGTAACCCTCATAAGTTAGGAATTATTCAAGTTTAATGTTTTCGATATTTCATTTTCAAGTTTTGTTCTCGTGCACAGACCATTCAAGATATTGATGTTATTGATCCGCAAAACTGCATTTATTGAGGATTCGAATGGTTCGAATAAGTTGTCCGAGCAATCCCACCGTTAGATCCACCCATTTTTGTTTGGTATTGAGTTTAAGGCGTTTTTTGGAGGTCATACCCCTTAGGCATTTTTCACCAAAAATTTTGAATTTTTCAAATCGCTCATATTTATCACAGATATACTTGGACCTATGCTGATCAACATTATATGAATAAATAATGGCGGCGATCAAAGGATGGGGAGCTGTGATGGTTTGAAAATTCGAGTTTTTGTAAAAAATGTCATTTGACAGGTGAAAATCTGAACTATGATAGATAGAGCTCTGAAACATTCTTTATTGAATGAAACGACCCCGAAAACCTACATTTTGATACCAAAAACATTCATGTAGCCCTCATAAATTAGGAATTATTCAAGCTTAATGTTTTCGATATTTCATTTTCAAGTTTTGTTCTCGTGCACAGACCATTCAAGATATTGATGTTATTGATCCGCAAAACTGCATTTATTGAGGATTCGAATGGTTCGAATAAGTTGTCCGGGCAATCCCACCGTTAGATCCACCCATTTTTATTTGGTATTGAGTTTAAGGCGTTTTTTGGAGGTCATACCCCTTAGGCATTTTTCACCAAAAATTTTGAATTTTTCAAATCGCTCATATTTATCACAGATATACTTGGACCTATGCTGATCAACATTATATGAATAAATAATGGCGGCGATCAAAGGATGGGGAGCTGTGATGGTTTGAAAATTCGAGTTTTTGTAAAAAATGTCATTTGACAGGTGAAAATCTAAACTATGATAGATAGAGCTCTGAAACATTCTTTATTGAATGGAACGACCCCGAAAACCTACATTTTGATACCAAAAACATTCATGTAGCCCTCATAAATTAGGAATTATTCAAGTTTAATGTTTTCGATATTTCATTTTCAAGTTTTGTTCTCGTGCACAGACCATTCAAGATATTGATGTTATTGATCCGCAAAACTGCATTTATTGAGGATTCGAATGGTTCGAATAAGTTGTCCGAGCAATCCCACCGTTAGATCCACCCATTTTTATTTGGTATTGAGTTTAAGGCGTTTTTTGGAGGTCATACCCCTTAGGCATTTTTCACCAAAAATTTTGAATTTTTCAAATCGCTCATATTTCTCACAGATATACTTGGACCTATGCTGATCAACATAATATGAATAAATAATGGCGGCGATCAAAGGATGGGGAGCTGTGATGGTTTGAAAATTCGAGTTTTTGTAAAAAATGTCATTTGACAGGTGAAAATCTAAACTATGATAGATAGAGCTCTGAAACATTCTTTATTGAATGGAACGACCCCGAAAACCTACATTTTGATACCAAAAACATTCATGTAGCCCTCATAAATTAGGAATTATTCAAGTTTAATGTTTTCGATATTTCATTTTCAAGTTTTGTTCTCGTGCACAGACCATTCAAGATATTGATGTTATTGATCCGCAAAACTGCATTTATTGAGGATTCGAATGGTTCGAATAAGTTGTCCGAGCAATCCCACCGTTTGATCCACCCATTTTTATTTGGTATTGAGTTTAAGGCGTTTTTTGGAGGTCATACCCTAAGGGGTATGACCTCCATAAATAAAATGCCTAAGGGCATTTTTCACCAAAAATTTTGAATTCTTCAAATCGCTCATATTTATCACAGATATACTTGGACCTATGCTGATCAACATAATATGAATAAATAATGGCGGCGATCAAAGGATGGGGAGCTGTGATAATTTGAAAATTCGAGTTTTTGTAAAAAATGTCATTTGACAGGTGAAAATCTAAACTATGATAGATAGAGCTCTGAAACATTCTTTATTGAATGGAGCGACCCCGAAAACCTACATTTTGATACCAAAAATATTTATGTAACCCTCATAAGTTAGGAATTATTCAAGTTTAATGTTTTCGATATTTCATTTTCAAGTTTTGTTCTCGTGCACAGACCATTCAAGATATTGATGTTATTGATCCGCAAAACTGCATTTATTGAGGATTCGAATGGTTCGAATAAGTTGTCCGAGCAATCCCACCGTTAGATCCACCCATTTTTGTTTGGTATTGAGTTTAAGGCGTTTTTTGGAGGTCATACCCCTTAGGCATTTTTCACCAAAAATTTTGAATTTTTCAAATCGCTCATATTTATCACAGATATACTTGGACCTATGCTGATCAACATTATATGAATAAATAATGGCGGCGATCAAAGGATGGGGAGCTGTGATGGTTTGAAAATTCGAGTTTTTGTAAAAAATGTCATTTGACAGGTGAAAATCTGAACTATGATAGATAGAGCTCTGAAACATTCTTTATTGAATGAAACGACCCCGAAAACCTACATTTTGATACCAAAAACATTCATGTAGCCCTCATAAATTAGGAATTATTCAAGCTTAATGTTTTCGATATTTCATTTTCAAGTTTTGTTCTCGTGCACAGACCATTCAAGATATTGATGTTATTGATCCGCAAAACTGCATTTATTGAGGATTCGAATGGTTCGAATAAGTTGTCCGGGCAATCCCACCGTTAGATCCACCCATTTTTATTTGGTATTGAGTTTAAGGCGTTTTTTGGAGGTCATACCCCTTAGGCATTTTTCACCAAAAATTTTGAATTTTTCAAATCGCTCATATTTATCACAGATATACTTGGACCTATGCTGATCAACATTATATGAATAAATAATGGCGGCGATCAAAGGATGGGGAGCTGTGATGGTTTGAAAATTCGAGTTTTTGTAAAAAATGTCATTTGACAGGTGAAAATCTAAACTATGATAGATAGAGCTCTGAAACATTCTTTATTGAATGGAACGACCCCGAAAACCTACATTTTGATACCAAAAACATTCATGTAGCCCTCATAAATTAGGAATTATTCAAGTTTAATGTTTTCGATATTTCATTTTCAAGTTTTGTTCTCGTGCACAGACCATTCAAGATATTGATGTTATTGATCCGCAAAACTGCATTTATTGAGGATTCGAATGGTTCGAATAAGTTGTCCGAGCAATCCCACCGTTAGATCCACCCATTTTTATTTGGTATTGAGTTTAAGGCGTTTTTTGGAGGTCATACCCCTTAGGCATTTTTCACCAAAAATTTTGAATTTTTCAAATCGCTCATATTTCTCACAGATATACTTGGACCTATGCTGATCAACATAATATGAATAAATAATGGCGGCGATCAAAGGATGGGGAGCTGTGATGGTTTGAAAATTCGAGTTTTTGTAAAAAATGTCATTTGACAGGTGAAAATCTAAACTATGATAGATAGAGCTCTGAAACATTCTTTATTGAATGGAACGACCCCGAAAACCTACATTTTGATACCAAAAACATTCATGTAGCCCTCATAAATTAGGAATTATTCAAGTTTAATGTTTTCGATATTTCATTTTCAAGTTTTGTTCTCGTGCACAGACCATTCAAGATATTGATGTTATTGATCCGCAAAACTGCATTTATTGAGGATTCGAATGGTTCGAATAAGTTGTCCGAGCAATCCCACCGTTTGATCCACCCATTTTTATTTGGTATTGAGTTTAAGGCGTTTTTTGGAGGTCATACCCTAAGGGGTATGACCTCCATAAATAAAATGCCTAAGGGCATTTTTCACCAAAAATTTTGAATTCTTCAAATCGCTCATATTTATCACAGATATACTTGGACCTATGCTGATCAACATAATATGAATAAATAATGGCGGCGATCAAAGGATGGGGAGCTGTGATAATTTGAAAATTCGAGTTTTTGTAAAAAATGTCATTTGACAGGTGAAAATCTAAACTATGATAGATAGAGCTCTGAAACATTCTTTATTGAATGGAGCGACCCCGAAAACCTACATTTTGATACCAAAAATATTTATGTAACCCTCATAAGTTAGGAATTATTCAAGTTTAATGTTTTCGATATTTCATTTTCAAGTTTTGTTCTCGTGCACAGACCATTCAAGATATTGATGTTATTGATCCGCAAAACTGCATTTATTGAGGATTCGAATGGTTCGAATAAGTTGTCCGAGCAATCCCACCGTTAGATCCACCCATTTTTGTTTGGTATTGAGTTTAAGGCGTTTTTTGGAGGTCATACCCCTTAGGCATTTTTCACCAAAAATTTTGAATTTTTCAAATCGCTCATATTTATCACAGATATACTTGGACCTATGCTGATCAACATTATATGAATAAATAATGGCGGCGATCAAAGGATGGGGAGCTGTGATGGTTTGAAAATTCGAGTTTTTGTAAAAAATGTCATTTGACAGGTGACAATCTGAACTATGATAGATAGAGCTCTGAAACATTCTTTATTGAATGAAACGACCCCGAAAACCTACATTTTGATACCAAAAACATTCATGTAGCCCTCATAAATTAGGAATTATTCAAGCTTAATGTTTTCGATATTTCATTTTCAAGTTTTGTTCTCGTGCACAGACCATTCAAGATATTGATGTTATTGATCCGCAAAACTGCATTTATTGAGGATTCGAATGGTTCGAATAAGTTGTCCGGGCAATCCCACCGTTAGATCCACCCATTTTTATTTGGTATTGAGTTTAAGGCGTTTTTTGGAGGTCATACCCCTTAGGCATTTTTCACCAAAAATTTTGAATTTTTCAAATCGCTCATATTTATCACAGATATACTTGGACCTATGCTGATCAACATTATATGAATAAATAATGGCGGCGATCAAAGGATGGGGAGCTGTGATGGTTTGAAAATTCGAGTTTTTGTAAAAAATGTCATTTGACAGGTGAAAATCTAAACTATGATAGATAGAGCTCTGAAACATTCTTTATTGAATGGAACGACCCCGAAAACCTACATTTTGATACCAAAAACATTCATGTAGCCCTCATAAATTAGGAATTATTCAAGTTTAATGTTTTCGATATTTCATTTTCAAGTTTTGTTCTCGTGCACAGACCATTCAAGATATTGATGTTATTGATCCGCAAAACTGCATTTATTGAGGATTCGAATGGTTCGAATAAGTTGTCCGAGCAATCCCACCGTTAGATCCACCCATTTTTATTTGGTATTGAGTTTAAGGCGTTTTTTGGAGGTCATACCCCTTAGGCATTTTTCACCAAAAATTTTGAATTTTTCAAATCGCTCATATTTCTCACAGATATACTTGGACCTATGCTGATCAACATAATATGAATAAATAATGGCGGCGATCAAAGGATGGGGAGCTGTGATGGTTTGAAAATTCGAGTTTTTGTAAAAAATGTCATTTGACAGGTGAAAATCTAAACTATGATAGATAGAGCTCTGAAACATTCTTTATTGAATGGAACGACCCCGAAAACCTACATTTTGATACCAAAAACATTCATGTAGCCCTCATAAATTAGGAATTATTCAAGTTTAATGTTTTCGATATTTCATTTTCAAGTTTTGTTCTCGTGCACAGACCATTCAAGATATTGATGTTATTGATCCGCAAAACTGCATTTATTGAGGATTCGAATGGTTCGAATAAGTTGTCCGAGCAATCCCACCGTTTGATCCACCCATTTTTATTTGGTATTGAGTTTAAGGCGTTTTTTGGAGGTCATACCCTAAGGGGTATGACCTCCATAAATAAAATGCCTAAGGGCATTTTTCACCAAAAATTTTGAATTCTTCAAATCGCTCATATTTATCACAGATATACTTGGACCTATGCTGATCAACATTATATGAATAAATAATGGCGGCGATCAAAGGATGGGGAGCTGTGATGGTTTGAAAATTCGAGTTTTTGTAAAAAATGTCATTTGACAGGTGAAAATCTAAACTATGATAGATAGAGCTCTGAAACATTCTTTATTGAATGGAGCGACCCCGAAAACCTACATTTTGATACCAAAAACATTCATGTAGCCCTCATAAGTTAGGAATTATTCAAGTGTGATGTTTTCGATATTTCATTTTCAAGTTTTGTTCTCGTGCACAGACCATTCAAGATATTGATGTTATTGATCCGCAAAACTGCATTTATTGAGGATTCGAATGGTTCGAATAAGTTGTCCGGGCAATCCCACCGTTAGATCCACCCATTTTTATTTGGTATTGAGTTTAAGGCGTTTTTTGGAGGTCATACCCCTTAGGCATTTTTCACCAAAAATTTTGAATTTTTCAAATCGCTCATATTTCTCACAGATATACTTGGACCTATGCTGATCAACATAATATGAATAAATAATGGCGGCGATCAAAGGATGGGGAGCTGTGATGGTTTGAAAATTCGAGTTTTTGTAAAAAATGTCATTTGACAGGTGAAAATCTAAACTATGATAGATAGAGCTCTGAAACATTCTTTATTGAATGGAACGACCCCGAAAACCTACATTTTGATACCAAAAACATTCATGTAGCCCTCATAAATTAGGAATTATTCAAGTTTAATGTTTTCGATATTTCATTTTCAAGTTTTGTTCTCGTGCACAGACCATTCAAGATATTGATGTTATTGATCCGCAAAACTGCATTTATTGAGGATTCGAATGGTTCGAATAAGTTGTCCGAGCAATCCCACCGTTTGATCCACCCATTTTTATTTGGTATTGAGTTTAAGGCGTTTTTTGGAGGTCATACCCCTTAGGCATTTTTCACCAAAAATTTTGAATTTTTCAAATCGCTCATATTTATCACAGATATACTTGGACCTATGCTGATCAACATTATATGAATAAATAATGGCGGCGATCAAAGGATGGGGAGCTGTGATGGTTTGAAAATTCGAGTTTTTGTAAAAAATGTCATTTGACAGGTGAAAATCTAAACTATGATAGATAGAGCTCTGAAACATTCTTTATTGAATGGAGCGACCCCGAAAACCTACATTTTGATACCAAAAACATTCATGTAGCCCTCATAAGTTAGGAATTATTCAAGTGTAATGTTTTCGATATTTCATTTTCAAGTTTTGTTCTCGTGCACAGACCATTCAAGATATTGATGTTATTGATCCGCAAAACTGCATTTATTGAGGATTCGAATGGTTCGAATAAGTTGTCCGTGCAATCCCACCGTTAGATCCACCCATTTTTATTTGGTATTGAGTTTAAGGCGTTTTTTGGAGGTCATGCCCCTTAGGAATTTTTCACCAAAAATTTTGAATTTTTCGAATCGCTCATATTTTGCACAGAGATACTTGGACCTATGCTGATCAACATAATATGAATAAATAATGGCGGCGATCAAAGGATGGGGAGCTGTAATGGTTTGAAAATTCGAGTTTTTGTAAAAAATGTCATTTGACAGGTGAAAATCTAAACTATGATAGATAGAGCTTTGAAACATTCTTTATTGAATGGAGCGACCCCGAAAACCTACATTTTGATACCAATAACATTCATGTAGCCCTCATAAGTTAGGAATTATTCAAGTGTAATGTTTTCGATATTTCATTCTCAAGTTTTGTTCTCGTGCACAGACCATTCAAGATATTGATGTTATTGATCCGCAAAACTGCATTTATTGAGGATTCGAATGATTCGAATAAGTTGTCCGTGCAATCCCACCGTTAGATCCACCCATTTTTATTTGGTATTGGGTTTAAGGCGTTTTTTGGAGGTCATACCCCTTAGGCATTTTTCACCAAAAATTTTGAATTTTTCAAATCGCTCATATTTTGCACAGAGATACTTGGACCTACGCTGATTAACATAATATGAATAAATAATGGCGGCGATCAAAGGATGGGGAGCTGTGATGGTTTGAAAATTCGAGTTTTTGTAAAAAATGTCATTTGACAGATGAAAATCTAAACTATGATAGATAGAGCTCTGAAACATTCTTTATTGAATGGAGCGACCCCGAAAACCTACATTTTGATACCAAAAACATTCATGTAGCCCTCATAAGTTAGGAATTATGCAAGTGTAATGTTTTCGATATTTCATTCTCAAGTTTTGTTTTCGTGCACAGACCATTCAAGATATTGATGTTATTGATCCGCAAAACTGCATTTATTGAGGATTCGAATGATTCGAATAAGTTGTCCGTGCAATCCCACCGTTAGATCCACCCATTTTTATTTGGTATTGAGTTTAAGGCGTTTTTTGGAGGTCATATCCCTTAGGCTTTCTCTCATATACCTCATATACTTCACCTTTTACCCTAATACCAGTGGCGGCTCGTAAACTTTTATCTTGTGTCGGCAGATTCCATAAGAATAACTTCGATATTTAATCATAATCAGTTTCAAAATGGAGCAAATTTAGGTTTGAAATTTTTCGACTTTTTTCGTTTTTATCTTGTTAGCCATGATAATATGGCAGAAAACAAGCAGTTAGCAGAAAAGTTGATGATTCATTCGAAAGTACACTAAATGGGGTATTTTTTGCTGAAAAGAAAACATGTCCATAATGAATAATTTTTCAACGAAAACCCCATTGGAAAAACATGACTGGTTTTGTTCATTTCAGTATCGTGATATTCATCTCCTCACCAAACCCGCAATAGAAATATTTTTGGCACACTGAAATTCTTTTCTTTTAGAAAATTTAATACCATTTCCAAATATGTGATCGAATTCGATGAAGCTACAATCATAACTGATATATTAATGATTTCATAGAAAATATTGAAATATTTCTTGGAGAGATGTGTTAAATTGAAGAATATCCGTCAAGATTTCGACCATGTGTTATATGACATTTTTTGTTGCAAATCACTTGAATAATCTCCCCTTGAAGTTTTGTCGTTTTAAAACTAGACACCCTGTATTATCGAGCATAATTACAAATACGAAGTATTTCAAGATGTAATCCAAAGAAAGACGAAAAGCCAAGCATGTTCCGTTTAGAATTTAGATTCCAAAATCCAGTTTTCTCTTGCATTCCTTCTACCACCTCAATAAAATCAACGTCCCTTCCAGACAACTTTTATTTGTATAAGACGGCGGCATTCTTTCTGTAAAGTATTTCGTTCAACATTCTCGGCCATGAAATCCGTCTCGTTTTGAATGTATGCCATTGTGATTTTGACTGTGTGCTCTCAGTTTCACCGAGTTTTCATTTCGGACGCCATAGTTGGCGACAAGACTATGGGTCTCTGAAACTTTGATCATTATTTCGTTGAAAAGAACACGAAGTATTATATTTTTCGTACAGATGTGTACTTCTTGATGCCAGGGCACGTATAGGTTAAAAATTCTGTAAAGTTTCTTTATCTAGCGCTGGCTCCTGCGAAAATTGTACAGGGCGTTCTTTGAATCATAGACCGATTAAAATTTGCGTTTGCAACGAAAATACTAATATGAAATAATATGCAAGCGTACGCCGCTTTACAGGGTGTTCACGCTGAACATGAACGTCTCAAAATAATTATTCTGAATTTTCAAAATTCGAATTATTTAATCAATTTCTCCACTGGGGAATCCCCATATGGACCATCCTTTGTGTACAAGAAGAACTTGTCAGCTGTGGAGCGCAGCATATGTCGCATATTTGTTTCATATTTTCATATTTAATTCAGTTCATTGATTGACTTCATGAATGATTCTGCTTCCGTATTGCTAATTTTCTGCTTCCTTTTCGTGAATTCCGGAAAACTTCAGTTTTTCCTGTGATTCGCTGTCTGTAGTGATTTCGATTCAATCGAATCACATTCATTCAAAACTTTGATTTGTGCGGATTATTTCGAACAAAAAAACTGTTACCAGTGGCGTGGTTATTTTATAATACCGCAAGGATAAGTGTGCACAATTTGACATTTTTAGCAACGGATTTCCACGTCAGCTTCATTCCATATTCGTTTGTCGAGCTCGATCAATCTTATTGGAATAGGAGTCATCGACAGGATCCTGTTTGCTGATATTTAGGTAACTATATTTCTATTCTGTTATTCTTGAATGCATTTATCCTCTCATTTGTGTTGGGTTTCAATTAATTTCATATATATATATATACAGTCCACAAGCTCTATCTTCTTCTCACTCAGAAAATTATATTTCGAAAACTAAATTTAAATAATTGAACCACACTTCAGTTGGTTAACTGAAACTCGCCCCAACACAGGATGTCCTCAATGATATGTCCGAACAAAAAATAATGTTTTCTGCTCCAATTGATGACGTTTCTCATTCCCATGCCTACTGAAAGTTTGACCCTCAGTGTTAAGGGCAGCTCAACACTTTCACTCTGGAACCAACTGAAGCCGCTGGGAGATTCAGAGCTAACTACGGAATTACAGGGTAGAACACAGGCGAAGCCGGGTCCACGTGTGAACTATAAACTTAGCTGGATCGTTAAAATGGTAAATACCCCCTGGAGGTCGCCATGTCAGGCGCAAAATATAGAAATGGCGAACAGATAATGGAATATTAGGTAAGATAAGGCAGCCAGCCAGAGAGACTTCCCAAACGGACCTCCGAGGCCAATAAACACTTGACTCCCACGCCGTTTATGTTCACCTACAGCTATTCAGCGGGTACTTCTTAGACCTGCTATCGCTGTAAACATCGCACGTTCTCATTACATCATACTTGATTTCGTAACACGTTCAGAACAGACACTTGGAAATGCTGATATTACTGAAATTGGCGAGGGTATATAGGTGGCTTGCACGCGAACCAGAGGCGGGTTCTTTTTCGCTGATAGTGGGACCTCAGAAAGACGTGCTACGTCTCGATGGAGATTACGGTTCGAAAAGATGGTGATATTTTGCAGCTTCGGATCAGGGAGATCTTGGATGAGAAATTATGAGGGGAAAACAGATGAAAAAACACTTGCTCTGGACGCAAATCCATGTGGAAATGGAAAAACGGAGAAAGATCAAGAGGCCCACCAAACATCTTCAGAATTTCATTATTAATCTTATCCCTGGTTTGAGAACTGACCTCAGCTCACATAATTCTATACCTATTATTTGATGCTTGAAATTAAAAGTGAAGCATCTAGAAGGCTCTGCCTAGGGTCAGTGAGACTACTGAGCAGGTGCGATAACGGAGAGTGGGATCGTGGCGATCAGCGGATGCAGTTTCTTTATTTGTCTCTGTTTTGTTGAGCCACATATGGTATCCATGGATTCATAATTAGATGTCCCTTCTCTTCTCCCTAGGCATACGTATAGCGATGACTGACCCTGGATTTAAGGGGAACGATTGCCATACTTTTGTATACTTTTTAGCCACTACGCTCAAATTCTATATTTATAATTCAATGCCTCAGCTAGATAAGGCAAGTACGTACAAAATGACATAGGATTTTATTTCAGAGGCATAAATTGTTAGTAGTGAATATTCTACACCTATGATCTTTGGTCCTCTCTTTATAAAATCTAATCAACCTTTATGAAATAAAAATACCAAAAAATGAAATAATCTTAGATAAATTGGAATGAAAATGACACACCGGCAACAGGCAACTGTAGTTATCTACTTATACAGGGAGGGGCAGAAGAACCTATCCGATTTCAAATCCCTTTTTCTCAGAAGAGAGAGCAGGTAGAGTAGTGGGGTAAAAACCGTTAGAAAGCTGGTTTTATGCCATTTGTCAGTAGTCAACATGCCTTGGTCTGGTGAACATCGTGCTTTTGTTATTGAGCGGTTTATCGAATGCGGCGGTTCGATAATTGCTACACAACGTGCTTTTCGAATTCATTTCGGACTCGGGCGTCATGATCCTGTTCCACATCACGCTACGATTAAAGTGTGGGTGTCAAATTTTAGACAGACGAGTTCAGCATTGAAAAAGAAGTCGCCTAGACGTCCCAGGACAGCAACAGGACCTGAAAACGTGGCCAATGTGAGAGCCGCGATTGAACGTTCCCCGCGTCGTTCGGCGCGAAAACATTCGCTCGCTTTGGGGATTTCCAACCGCAGTATTCGGCGAATTTTGCACCGGGACCTCAAAATGCATCCCTACAAAATGGTTGTTGCACAGAAATTAAGTGAAAGGGATTTTGAAACCCGTACGAACCTGTGTCGCGATCTCCGAGAACTGCCAAACGACGATGTTGTGCTCTTCACGGACGAAGCCCATTTTCACCTTTGTGGCGCCGTAAACAGGCAGAATTTTCGATATTGGAGTGACGAAAATCCTCGGGAAATCCATCAGGAACCCCTCCATAGCCCAAAAGTGACTGTGTGGTGTGCTCTTTCCCGCCTAGGCGTCTGGGGGCCCTACTTTTTTGAAGAAAATGGGCTAACCGTAACGGTCAACAGCGAGCGCTATTGTTTCATGCTGGAAAATTTTCTAAGACCCAAAATGGAAGAAAATGGCGTGGAAAATGTGTGGTTTCAACAGGATGGTGCAACCGCCCACACATCGCGACGATCAATGGACATTCTCAGGGAACTGTTTCCCGGTCGCCTCATTTCTCTGAGAGGTGATGTTGGCTGGCCGCCGCGCTCACCGGATCTCACTCCATGTGACTTCTTCCTTTGGGGTTACCTCAAATCGAAGGTTTACCAGCATCGACCAAGGACCCTTCTTGCTTTACGAAGGGAAATTGCTCGGGCAATTGAAGAAATTCCTGTGGAAATGACGGTGAAAGTCATGGAAAGATACCGCGAGCGCCTAAATAAGTGTATCCGCTCCCAAGGACGACATTTGAGTGATGTGCTTTTCAAAACTTAAATTTAAAAATGGCATAAAATTTGCGATATGTTAATAAAAAAAATTTTTTGACAAGCTGAGTGGTTTTAATTTTATAACGTTTTGAAATCGGATAGGTTTTTCTGCCCCACCCTGTAGTTACAAAACTACAGACAAAGTTCACCAATGAAACGCTCGGTTCTTCTAGGAACATCAGCACAAGATGCGTGAGCCCAATGCAACCAATGCATGCATCGTAACCAGTCTTTTCCAGTGCTAATCCTGGAGAGAGAAGACTGGTTTTTTCCCGATCTAAATCGGGGAAAAAGATCATAACAGTGTACAGATAGACATTCGTCTTCATCATCTCGAAAATTGCTAGGAACATTTTCTTCTTCATTGTCTTCTTTAAGTTATGCCCTAGGGTCTCCTTTTCTTTGGAGGAGGTATGGGCTCATTATTCGGTTTGATTGCAATCATATTAGGTGTAAAGTTGAAACTAAGTATGTTTATCGAGTCTTCGGCTCACGTTTGCCTTGTCCACTTATGAATCGTCCTTTAGGGATTGGAGTAACCTCCTCATAGGATCAGCAAGAGAAGGATTAAGATGCATTGTCATTATTAGCCGCAGAGGAATAATTTGTTATGAATTTGTTAAGACAATCACTGGCTCTTTGTATGCTGATGGAGCCTGGGATGAATGGTCTCGGTGTTGTCCGGTAGAAACGGTTAATTCAGCTGGAATACCTGTGTCATTTTGTCTGGTCCCTGTATATGTCATTTTGTCCATAAAGCGTTATAAAGCTAGAAATATATCGAATTAATATAGAAAGTATATTCACATGAGAAAAGCTTCGTGAATACAATGACAAATTAGTTAAGTTTGAAATGAATGCAATATAAATGAAAAAATGGTGAAAACTGGCCGTTTCTTCTTAAAATTTGGCGCAATGAAAAAGAACTCGTGACCTATTGATTTCTGTTTTTACTCATAACGACCGAATGAATTAGAGTAGCGCTTGAGAGTTCGCAGAGGTAAATAGAACCCACTCCAAACTAAAGTTATGATTGCACATACAGGGTGTTTCAGAATGAGGGACCGTAAATTCGGGATCTTAATCATCAGATGATTTTATGATATAAAGCTATGGACTATAGGTCCCTGATGCACTGTTTCTAAGATACAGGGTGTTGAAATAAAAAAATTGTTTTTATCGAATTATTTTCTACACCGTACACGTTTTTTTTTTAGTTTTGGTAGGTTATGAGTACGAATCAAGACACATTTTTTCCTATACAAAATGATGTTCATTTTTGAAGATCTCTTATTGCTTCTTAAATTTAACAATTTTGCATTATTAGTTTTAGTGGTAGTAGGTAGGCAGTTCTTTTTTCATGAGTGAATAGATAAACTTTTATTCATCAAAAGCAATGGCGTACCTTTTTTCACGAAATGTGTTTTATTGCGTACTCATATCCTACCAAAATCGTGTACGGTGCCCACAATAATTTCTAAAAACATTTTTTTTCATTTTCAATGCCCCTTATTTCAGAAACAATGCGTCAGAGAGCCATAGGCCATAGGAACTTTATATCATAAAATCATCTGAAGATTAGGACCCCGAATTCACGGAAACTTATTATGAAAATGAGTACGCATTTAAACACATGAAATTGCATTTTATTTTTTTTCTCAGAAAGTATTCGTCGCAGGTAGAAAACTCAAGCCACCATTCTTATTGTAAATTATGTGGTACCTACGAAAATAATTTGAAATTCGAGAAAAATCGTTGCCGTACCAATTTTTTCACCGAATTTATTCGGACAGAAGTCTGTACGGACGCCACTGGTGAAAATTGATCATCATTTCGTTTAGGAAAAAATGTGTCTTAATGCGTACTCATGACCTACCAAAACGCAAAAAAAATCGTGTACGGTGTAGAAAATAATTTCATAAAACCAATTTTTTTTTAATTTCAACATCCCGTATCTATGGAACAATACGTCAGGGACCTTTAGTCCATAGGAACTTTATGAGACCACCAAAAAGAAGGAAAGAGTCCTGGATATCAACATCTAATGAGATGAACGATTAAGTTGGAAAAGACAGGCTATTAGCCTACATTAAGAAGAAGAAGAAGAACTTTATGTCATAAAATCATCTGAGGATTAAGTTCCCGAATTGACGGTCCCTTATTCTGAAACACCCTGCATATGTCATTTTGTACGTATTCCCCTATACATCTGGTATCGAATATGCTGACTTTACTTCCTGTTTATGATATCACGGAGTTACAAACATAACGGTATTCTATCTCAGCTGTCTGACATTCAGACACTGATGTCCTCAGAACACCTACTACGAGCCCCACACTGAAAATTTACAGACAATGTAGAAATAATCAGGCATAGAATCGGTTTTTTCATATCACTGAAACTTGCATCCCTTTGCGAATCAAGAAACCAGTAATCCGGTGATGGAAAAACGTAATCGTCACGATATTCTGTTTGAA
The DNA here is from genome assembly GCA_910592335.1 of Adalia bipunctata. Taxonomy (NCBI): domain Eukaryota; kingdom Metazoa; phylum Arthropoda; class Insecta; order Coleoptera; family Coccinellidae; genus Adalia; species Adalia bipunctata. The sequence goes on along the minus strand of OU342949.1, from coordinate 68,702,158 downwards.
AAAAGCCCCATTGTCTTTCTCGGTCTGTGCAGTCACGAGTAGGATGAAGCATACTGGAAATTGGGGCATTTCTACCAATCCCCACTTCAACGACATCAAAAAAACCTGAAATATATCTCTCGCGTTCAAACAAAACTGGAATTCAAACAGTTGTACCGAACATAATAGAAAAGCTCTCTCGATATAACAAGAAAGTGGAAATGGTAGATCTACCTCGGCAAAGCAATGCAACACTCCAGACAAAAGTGGAAGAAGCATATTCCTGAAAGGGAATAACCGGATACGACCGTGTAATACACTCTGTCCTTTCGCCTGTAATCGGAAAAGGGTTTGCTGCAGAAGCGGAGCATAGCTTTGACGATGATGTACAACTGCAAGAACACTTTCACAGAACGGCAGATATGTGATTTATGTTGCAATCCTAAAATTCGAAGTTGAACACCGCAGCTTTGAGAGAAAGTCAAGGAATGTCAGCACTTACACCAGCAGGCAGCAACCTATGGTGTTTCTGGAACGGAGTCAGTGTGTACTGCAGATGTCTACATTGGATACGGAAGACGGTCTTGTATATAAGTTATAGTAAGGCCTAAATACAGAAAGAACGTTGCCATTCTTCTCCAGAGTTAATCCTGGAGAAGGCTGGTTTTTTCCCGATCAAAATCAGGAAAAAAGTCATAACAATAGATGGGTGGACAGTCGTCTTCATCATACCAGAAGTTGCTAGGAACATTTTCTTCTCTATTGTCTTAAAATAATGCCCTAGGGACTTCTTCTTTACTCTGAAGGAGATATGAGCTCTTTTTTTCATTTGATTGCAATCATATTAGGTGTAGAAGATGAAACGAAGTACGTTTATCGAGTCTTCGGCTCACGTTTGCCTTGGCCACTTATGAATCGTCCTCAAAGGATCAGCAAGAGTAGGTTAATATGTATTGCTTTTATTAGTCGCAGTTGGATATTTTCTTATGGAATATGTTAAGACGAGTCATGGTTCTTTGTTTGCTGATGGAACTTGGTATGAATGATCTTGGTGTTGTCCGGTAGATACAGCTGAAATACCTATGTCATTTTGTCCGTTCACTGTATATGTCATGTTGTCCATAAAGCGTTATAAAAGTAGAAATATATCGAATCAATACAAAAAGTTTATTCAACATAAAGAAAGCTTCGTGAATACAATGACAAATAAGATGAAATGAATGCAATATAAAGGAAAGAAAACGTGAAAACTGGCCATTTATTCTGAAAATTTGGCGCAATGAAAAAAAACTCGAGACCTATTGATTTCTGTCATCACTCATGACGACCGAATGAACTAAAGTAGCGCTTGCGAGTTTTCACTCGGGTCGTGTGTTATGATAGGCAGTTCTGCATTTAATACCTCCAAACTCAAATTATGATGCCTATGTAATTTTGTACATATGTATATGTCGTTTTGTACGTATTTCCTCTATATCGTCGAATTGAAACACAAACACTTATCCCGAGGAATGAATTCGAATCCTGAATGATGATATATCAATCCGAATGACTAGCGGCAGACGCATCATAATGAAAATTCTATTCCGATTGGAAATATCGGGCAGTGATGTATGCGGAAAACGCATGAATGTTGCCTATGTGTAATAAAGTGTTATTTTCCTCCCAAACATAACTCATTTCTATCTCGTGCAGGAGGTATGTGTCAATGGGACGGTGCCCCATTCAAAAAATGCGCATTCGACATTGTATCGATGTATGAGTTCTGAAACAACTGATCATTCGAAATTAATGAATTGTTAAATTGAACTTCGGTATGTATTGTGTTTTAATCTGTTTTTCAGGGATGAAAAGCGCCGAACGGGAAATGTGACACTATTTCCGGCGGAGCGCATTTGGAAAATCGCCCTCGCAAGATTGTGCGCCGTTTCGAAATGGAAATCGAAAATTTTTCGGAATTTATTGTCCGAGAGCGATGGTGTATGAATTCGCCTCGTGTTCGAATAAATCATGTCATTTTATATCAAGCGATTGAAAAAATTCAGAGCCTTGTAACAGAGGAGAAATTATAGTGAATTTTCTTCGTTTAGTTTAGATTGTTCCATATGGTTTCCAGATTTGAATTAAGATCTGCAGTAACATTCGATAATAAATGCCTTGTGCATGTCAGAAAAACACAAAATTTTGAAGCAACACTTCAATTGGTTGAACCATAATATTGCCTCATACCGCAGAAATTCCGAAATTTAAAGAAGAATGACATCGAAATTTGGTATAAGATTCTGGTTCGTCCAAACATCCGAGCTTGATTCCATATACACTGCTTTACAAGAGTAAGGGATATCGTATTCAATCGTTTTTAAAACTATGTAATCTTCGAGATAATCGCTGTAAAATCATTTAAAACTCAATAACAACTTGAATTTATCCAATAAAAATCAGTATGAGACATTTCGTCAATCTGGTCGCCTTTTTTCGGAAGTTTGGTTCTTTGCATGCTTCATGAATGTTCTTATTTTGAAATGAAGTCAGTTTATCAACGGCTTCGATTTGAAATGAGTTTTCTGAAAATGCCAAGACGTAAATCAACAAACGTTGAGGTTAATAGGGCTATCGGAATGCTACAGGGTGGCCTAACTCAGGTTGTTGTAGCGGAAAGTCCCCAAGTCAGCCAAAGTGTGATATCTCGACTTTGGAATAAGTTCAGGGAGGCAGGTTCCGTGTTGGAAAGACCAAGGCTTGGTGGGCGACGAAAAACAACACCTGCTCAGGATCGTTTCATCACCGTTTCGGCGAGAAGAAACACTACATCGTGTAGAATAATGCTACGGAATACTCTTCAAAATGCAGATGGGGTCCAAGTTTCCATCGAAACCATCAGACGACGTTTGAGGTAGGTGAATCTAGGTTCTAGACATCCATTTAGAGGAGTTTCATTAACACGTGACCATCAGCGTCAAAGACTGGAATGGGCAAGGCAACATATCAATTGGAACGATCAATGGCGTAGTGTCCTTTTCACTGATGAATCCAGATATGGACGATTTTCAGATTCTCGAAGAATAAGGGTAAGGACAATCACACGCATACCTCGTAATCGTCGCTATATCCAAGAAGTCCATCCATTCCGAGGGGGTATTGTTATGGTATGTGCCGGGATATGTTTCAACGGGCGCACAGATTTACACATTTGTCCTGGGAATATGACCGCCTAACACTATAGGGAGCATGTCATTGACAATGCTGTGCCAAATTTGCATGCAGCTATGGGTGAAACTTTTCAATTTCTAGACGATAACGCTAGACCGCACCGTGCAGCCATAGTTGAGAATGCGCGCGAGGAGCTTGGTATTCCATATTTACCAATACCTCCGCACTCACCAGATTTGAATTGCATAAAACATGCATGGGATATGCTCCAAAGAAGATTAGATAATCATCAACCTACCCCAGAATCCTTAAATGATCTGAGAGAGCTTCTGCCCCGTTTATGGAACTAAATTCGTCAAGAAATGTTCAACAACCCCGTGTGTAGTATGGAAAGAAGATGTCAAGCTGTTATTGATGCCCTTGGAGGCCAGACATGGTATTGATAGTCTTAAAATGCTTGATTTCTCTGGAAATAAAGTTTGGTTATTTTACTCGATTTTTCTCAACCACTCTGTATACGCTGCAGACCTTCAGGCTAAAATTAATTTGCAACTTGAAATCATATTAATATGAATTTTCATCACAAAATTTTATTTTTACTATGTTTTTTTGCAATTTAGGTCAATATCCCTAACTCATATGGAGCAGTTTATTTCCACAATGTTTCACCGGGTTTCCCCCTGCATGCGACACTGAAAATAAACAGAGTATCCTCCTTTGATTCAACTCGGATTCTGCTGCAACAAGTTGAACAATCCTCCTTGCTTCTTCGGTCCCTTCTCCGTCTTTACTGCCTCAGACGCCTCATTTCACCAGGATTTGGGTTCAAACAATGGAATAAATCCTTCAGATAACTTTCTGACATGATACGACTTTCAGGGTTATCGAATTAAGTCGATCTGCAAGATGAAACGCTGGATTGAATGCAAAGAGCTAGGCTGGAAATTATTTAAAAAAATTAGTGCTCTGGAAACGGAATCTCATCCATTTTTCTTGTTATTCTACACAGAGTCAGATTGTAATACACTGCGCAAAAAAATTATCGCACATTCTGAAAATCTCAATTTTAATGAAAGTTAACTCCACATTGACTTTATAACTTATTTTTTATGTTCTCTCGGGAAGGTTTTGAACGAAACAAGACACATTAAATGGAAGAAAAATTCAGGATTTCACCCAATCTTATGTGAAAAAAGAGAAATGTAAGTTTTCAAAATACTGAAATGTCGATAAGTGATTTAATGGTATTTCCACCCCTTGCGTTAATTACAGCTCGGCAACGACGGTTTATACTCGAAATGAGTGATCTTAAAATGTTCTGATCTAATCCTTCCCAGATTTCTCCGAGTTGGATTCCTAAGTCATTAAGAGTAGCTGGATGATTTTCTGAACTTCTCAGCCTTCTATTGAGGTTGTCCCAAACCTGCTCAATCGGATTGAGATCTGGACTTCTTGCTGGCCATTCCATTCGAGAGACTTCAACCTCTTCAAGGTACTCCTGAACGATGCGCACACGATGGGGTCTGGCATTATCGTCCATAAAAATGAAATTTCACCAATGCATGGGGCAAATGGCACTACATGCTATTCAAGAATGTTCCTTATATACTTATCAGCATTCATAGCTCCATTATCAACGACCACTAGGTCTGTGCGAGCAGTCAAAGATATTCCACCCTATACCATAATCGATCCTCCTCCGAAACCAGTAGTATTCAGGAAATTGCACTGAGCATATCTTTCATGTGGACGTCTGTATACAAGGGAACGTCGATCACAATGGTTGAGGCAGAATCTAGACTCATCTGTGAAGAGAACTCTTTCCCAATCGGCCTCTTCCCAATGGATATGCTCTCTCGCAAAATCCAAACGCGCCCTTCGATGGGCTGGGGTAAGAGCTGGGCCTCTTGCCGCGACACGAGGCCTTAAATCATATTCTCTGAGGCGATTTCTTATTGTCTGAGTGCTAATTTGCACCTCATGAGTTTGCTCAAGCTGATTTTGAAGGAGGCGAGCGGTTGCAAACCGTTGTCTCAACGAAGAAACTCTCAAGTAACGTTCTTGAATGGCAGTTGTTACCCGTGGTCTACCCTGTCCTGGTCTTCGGACTTTCATACCTGTCTCCCTGAATCGCTGCAACATTCTGCACACACTTGTATGGGAAACTCCAAACCTTTCTGCAATTCTTGTGTATGTCCAATTTTCTTCTCGCAAAACTACCGTTTGGGCACATTCCTCTTGGGTCAAATTGCGTGTTCCGCGTTGCATAGCAATCGAGTGTAGAAAATCAAACAGAAGAAAACTATTGATCACTAGAATTGATCGAGAAAAACTGATTTAAGAATGGAGCCAATACACTCAAAATCTGATAATATCATCTTTTTTATTCCTGCTGGGAGAAAACATCTGCATTAAAGAAAAACGTTGAAAGTGGATAACATATGCATGCATAATTCTGATAAAATAATTATCATTGAGAACACCTTCAGTTGTAGAATAAATTTGAGATTTCCATAATGTGCGTTAATTTTTTTGCGCAGTGTATATAGAAATAGGAGGGAGTTTCACTTCCACATCACTATCCTCTCTGATCTGATCTGATTATTTGAGTTCACTTTTCCTCTTTTGATGCTCATTGAGAGAGCGTTATCATAACTCACAGTCAACTCAAGAGTCAAGTTGTGAAAACTTCATATGGTTGTTTCTGATAACCTGATATCTTTGGAAGACTGGGATTTAAAGGTGAAATATGGCATGTAGTGATGAGCAACAGACATTTCTGGTCAATGATAATGGTAACAGAATTGTTCTCCTTGACAATTTTATTTATGGTCTGAAATCTGTTTTGCCAGAACAAACCTTTATTCACCCTAATAAAGTTAACTTTTACAACGGAGTGAAATTGATGTAAACGATACGCAGAGCCGGAGTGCAATCCTTAAATTATTAAGACGCCATTTTTGATTCACCCCCTTGAACAAGACCGAATTTAATTTCCCAACAGTCCCGGTTTTATGCCCCAAGTTAGGTTAACAACAGCTTCATTCCTCTTTTATTCATGCAGCCGGCGGCGAGATCTAACGGTTTGTCGTTTTCCCAGGCGCGGCGGAAAAACTTCCACGACATTTTCAATCATTAACGATAAGGGAGTACACTTACTGGGTTTTTTTTTATGGTAAATGACTTAATTAATTTCGTGGATTGGCGCATGTGGTTCGAACATTTTCAGGAATATTATATATCTGGGGGAAAGAAAGTTGGCGGCGGCATCGTCACGCCGCAGCGTTGGTGCAGAGCAGTGGCGTAGTGATTTGCATTTAATTTGGCCAGGACTCGTCCGCTTCCTTGATTGAGAACCGGCAGTTCACATTAAGGCTCGGTGAGGCGAGGATGTTGAAATGGAGAAATGGTTTTAATTTCGAGATGAGAATTTCATCAGCCGTATTTTTGGTTGCTTTAAGAGCCGGTTTTATAAAAGAATTTCAATCCTGGGTTGTGCCCAAATCCGCCGTCGAATGTCGATTTCCGTATTATAAACATCCAACCTCGGGTTCAACCCTGGATTGACTCAACCGGTGAATGTTGCTCCGTTTGCGATTTCAACCGAGGATTGAAACATTTGACGGTTCTAGATGGCCGACAAATAACCTCTCTTTATGTTGAAAACAAAATAAAACATTTTGTTTTGGCACATTGAAGTTGCTTGGAATGAAAATATTATATGATATTATATTGATAGAATGCCTGATACTTATCACAGTCTTCTGTAGGTTTGCTATGTATTAAAAATTCATCTTTGGTGTTTGGAAAAATATTCCTAAATTGAAACTGAATTTTTGTGCCCTATCTTCGAGGGATAGAACTGCCAGGTTCCTGTGTGAATATAATATCGAAAATGACTATAGTTATGATAATAATGAAATATCTGCAAGCCATTCAAAAGATAGTAACGATAGTGAATAAAAAAGATACCAATCGAATGATTCCACATTTATTTCGACCACTTCGAAGATGGCACGGAGAAGAGATTTTGGTCAAATATAAAAACTCTTTTATCGGGTGGATGAAATAACTCTGAATAAGCTGAATCTTTTCAGAGTTGTTAACATTTTCGAAAATTTTTTGTGGTATACATAAATCAACATAAAAAAAGTCAGAAAGTTGTGAAATGTCTAGAACTTTGGACATTATCGAAAAGTATTCTAGTGCTTATTTTATAATTCTATCAAAATGCCAAGCAATCAACAGGAATAGCAACTAACAAGGGAAAGGTTGTATTGACTGACCAAATTTCGGTGTATTAGAACCGTGTTGCTGAAGGTCACTCGCCGTTCTAGAAGGATTTCTTGATTATTATTACATGGTACTACAGGTGCATGCTTATTTTAATGGGTTGTGAAAAGTTGAATGCTACAGATGTGAAAAGGATTACTATTCTTCAAATTTCCAAGTTGCTAAGCTTATAAATTTGGTAATTCTCATCATAGAAAATTTTTAATATACTCTAAAGAAATGGATCAATTATTCAATGAAGCTCACATATGAACTATGAATTGAATTTAAAGCTTCTCTGGAACATTTCCCATTCTTTCATTCGGGATCTGATTACATTTGAAAACAACTATTATTTTTGTGACTTGAGGAGTCAGGCATAATATTGCTAGACTGATTCTATTCATGACTCTCAACCTGAATAGTTAATAATAAATGCTATCTTTAAATTTAATGTGTATTTCATGTACTCAATCAAACAAGATCAAGAATGATTTGTTCCTATCCTAAATATAACTACATCCTTGTACGACTAAGGGCGGGTTGTTACTCAGTAGGTTAACTTCTGGTTTCCGTTGACCATTGGTTAACGTTTGATTAGGTTGTTGTATAACAGAAATTTTGAATTGACTTCACCTAACTTGGCAGGTTAACCATTGGTTTCAAGACCAACTGGTTAACCAACTGAGTTACAACCAGCCCTAAATGTTAATGCAATTTCATTGGATGTTTTGTATTGTCCTCTTTTTTTTGGTTACTTGGCATAAGAGTTTGAGATAAGACTTTTCAGAATATCAAAATAGTACAAACTTAGATCATTCGAGTCAAATAAGTTGACAAAAGTGATAAAGACTAGAGCGTATTTGGCAATAGCTTCGAGTGGAAAAAATTCGTACGAAGTCTGTCCTCATTTCAAAAATTACAAATTTTTTCTATCACATAATTTGTCCTGATGTAGGAAATCAGATTTCCCTGAATTATCTGCCGTGACCGTCACAAAACACGGAAATATTCGAATTAGCTTCTTGTTTTGTCTTTATTAGACTACGATTATTGAATTTATCCAAACATGGTTTGAAAAAAACGTGCCTACATACTGAAATGAGATTCAGGTTAGCCAACCGAAAAAAGGCGATCTCAATCCGAGGATGTTCAACCGAGGCTGCAAAGACGTTTATAATACCGAACTTTTTTCAACCGAGGGTTGACTTTCAATCCGAGGGTTGACTTTCAATCCGAGGGTTGACTTTCAATCCTCGTTTGAGTAACCTCGGATTGAACGTGCCCTTTAAAAAACCGGCCCTAAGCTACCGACAAATACCGAAGGTAGAAACCCTCAAAATTGAAAGAACTGCAACGTACTCCTCCTCCGGAAAACCTATGGTCCCAGGAGCTCCTAATCTCATCTCACCACTAATTAGATCGGCCCCAGGTTATTCACGCCACTGACTACAAGATGGGAAGCCGGAAAATTACCGTTTTATTTATATCCATTATTCCGCCTTAAAGGAAAACCGGCCCGAAGTTTTCCGGGAATGACTTCCGACCTGTTTTTTGTTTATCGCGACTGGTGCTGAAGTTGAGAAAGTTATTATGGAGGCGTCGAACTTCACTGGAACTTTAATTATTAAGAGACAATTCACCTTCAGCATAAAAATGAAGGGGGCGCTGCTGGAATTCAATTCCGAGCCATTGTCACGACAGGACAATCAGTATTTTCTCCGGATTTGGACCGGTCTGGTCCGGAAAGTAGTGATGAAAACGACAGATGGTTTGTCGATTGAATGATTAACAATCCTTCCAAACTTTACTTGGAACGGTTCTCCCTCCACGAGGACACGGATTTCAACAGTGTTTATGGCCCCCCTATTTCAAAAATAAATAACCTTTGACAATTTTTCCATATGCCACTATTTCCATTTGTAGAACGGAGAGTTCTTGCCCTTTTGTCACGGAAAATCAATTTTTTTATTGATTCTCTGGTAGAGAAGTCAGTAATATTTTTTTTTGGGTAGGCAATCATTTTTACCTGGAGCCCTTCAATTGTCAACTTTTCTACTCACTCAGTCTGGTCCCGAGCTTAACCATCTTGGTGTCACAAGCCAATATGGACTTTTGAAATGATTTTTCATCTCAGTGCAATCCGTGGACTGCACTGGCAACCCTGTGTTTCATAACAAAATTGCGCATATGTCTAGTTGTCCATGAGGGATACTCAGAACTCATCAATATTTCCGCTTGATAAAAGTTGCTGCCAAACTTCACAAGCGGTAGGTGTTCGAGCATCAGATATTGCCTTTTTGATATATGGCTATTCTGGAGGAACCTTTCCTTAAAGGTCGATACATGCTGGGTGAATAATTGTCGCCCTGTTAAGGTTACACCGTCCAAAACTAATTTGGGTGGGAAATTTATGGGTTTTTGCGCTGTTACTTGTTTATTTTGTCGGAAATTCAATCCATGGGGGAAATATAAGGGTATTTTTTGAATCTATCATACTCCTTGTTCAACATGGACATAGTCACCTAATAAGGAAGTTAAGGCTATGAAAACTCGAATATTTTCAGGATTTTTTAAACAGAGTATTCAGGTACGAGAGTTGGTCAGATGACAACGTCACTAAAGGATATAGTCCGATCTACGTTTCCAAAAGTAAAAACCCAGATAAATTCATGAAACAAGATGCATTTTGTGGTAACAACTTCGGTAAAAGTCCATAAACTTCTCGAGCTAGAATACAAGTCAGGTATCGGCCTGTGAGTTAAGCTTTTTCTGCCGGTGATTTGTCACAATAAACGACAGAGACAGCTCCGGCGAATGGGTATGAAATTAATGTAATGCAGTGCCACAGGTGTCCTTTTGTAGGTAATTGTCGAAGTCTCACATGTACAGCGAAAATAATGAGTGATTATGTAAATACGGAATGAAATATTGTGATAACGATAGTCGGTAATTCAGGAACATTATTCACGGTTGTCATACCACTTTTACGATGTTCAACATACTCGATATGGTCGGCTGAAAGCAATGGACGAAATTGATATTTTATAATTGGAGTTTCAGGATCAATACCATAGTCAGCGTTTCACAAAATTGCCTGATGTGAAAAGAGAAGAGTTGTGCGAAAGGTTTTTGAATAGATCTTACTTCTCAATTCAGGAAAGTGCATGCGCCCAAAAATCATAGGTAGAATTCGATAGCGCGCATCTATCCAGGAATACTATCCAGAAACCAGATCGAAAAAATTACTTCAGGTGGCGTCTTGCCCGAAAAAGAGTGGCAAAGGGTGTGATTTCTTCGAATTTTAGAAAATGTTTCTTACAGAACATAATTTTTTTTCTAAAACGCCACAAGTACCATTAGTTACTCCTCCCCCTGTTAAAAAGGGATTCTATCGAATTCAGATAAGTTGAAGACGGAGCCTTTTCCAAATTTACATTTTTTCAGTATCCCTCCCGATTTTTTCATGAACTCTTACCTGTAGATCGGAAAACCTGACCCTTGGACAAACCAGAATACCATGTAGACCTTATCATGACCTGGTGGATTGACGTCACAGTCCAATTCAATACTCTTCCCTTCCACGGCCTGTTTATTTTCCGTTAGTCCAGCTGCAAGAAAAAATTTTTATAATCTCAACTATTTGAAATGGAGGAAAACATTTTTCATTTTCGAAGGGAGTAGGCACTGAAAACAGCTGTAAATTCCCAACAAAAGTGTGTTTCAATAAGAGCGTAATTCCGTGTTCAATTGAAATTATTGGGACAGTTGTGTGAAGGCATGCAGCTGTGAATTTTTATGCAATTAAACTCTCACCGTTTTGATAATAATTTTTGACAGTCAGGACGCGTTGTTCTACCGTATAATGCTCCATATTCACTTATTTCCAACTGTCAACTTCCGAAGTGTCACGTCATATTCATGAGTCATTATGACTGTCAAACATGGCACGCAATTCAAATCTTGTGCTCTCATTGAAAAACGCTTTAGAAACATTAAAATGGAGATATGTGAAGGCCTGTCAAAATGAAGCTGTAGATAAACAATAAAAAGGAAGTGGCGAATAAAATTTTATACAATAAGACTCAGCCAGAAATCTCTTGCACTGCTTCAACAGACATCGGTTAGAAATGAAGAATCTGTGGAGTCAGAAAATGTAATACACATCGAGAGGAAACGAGAAAACGTGTCTCCAAATTTTGTTAAAAATGTGAAAAATTGTAAGATTTGTACCATTAATATTCTTTTGAATCAATATCACCGGAAATTTTGTCCGAATTTTTGTAATATGTTGATGGAATCAAAAATTTAAGTTGCTTATAATAATTTTAGATTAGTGTTTCCCTAGGGATGTAAGTTGACTCACATAGGGATGTAAGTTGACTTACATCCTGTCGTTAAGGCAACCAATACCTTGTTGAGTAACTTTCGCTTACGTATTTCGAAGCAGTGTCAAAATGAGTTGCTTACAATACAGGTAGGGGAAAAATCCTTGCAGCGATAATTCCTAGACGCGAATCAACACTGAAGTAGTCAAATCTTCCTCGCGAACTGAATGGACCTCAAAAAGCGAAGAATTCGTCTCCAGAGAAGCGGGCAAAACGGCCCCCTTGTTTATCTCCCCAGTCACAATCCGAGAATTCCAATCAGACCGACAAACCGTTGCATCAACACCGCCCTGGACCTTCCGGAGCGCAGCGCCCGGAAATAAACAAGTCGGGTGAAGTGATGCAAATTCCCAGCAGTAACCGTCCTGAGCCAGCAAGTCTTCACGAGAATTCAATAAAGGAAGCCTGCATATAAAAAACGCCGAGATACCCGGGGACGTTACGTCAAACGGGACCCCAGTTGTAAAAGTACGCAATTTCGCGGTCGCCTCCTAGTTCCTGATATTCCCGTGACCATTTTATGTTTGCGTTCCTTTTTCTATGTGCATTTCCCGGCGTTCGGCCCCTTTTTATGGCTTATCACATTTGGCATTCTCGCAATTCCGTTCGATTTACAAGGGGGCTGCGAAAAGGGCAAGGTGATAGATTACGTTTCATTGTTTTGCTAAAATTCTATCATGTCGCTTTGAAATATTCGGCCGTTTTTTGTCACACGGCTCTCGGATTTTTTTGAGACCCGACTTTTGTTGGAGCAAATGCTTGGGCGAAATTGATAGCGTGTTGATCGTAGGAATTCCTATACGCGCACTCATTCGGAATGATCGCTCTTTCCTGTATCTATTGTTTCCATGAAATATGAAATGGAACTCTATTCCTTATGTTTCAATAGAAGCGCAAGATTTGAATTGGGCGTCATGTTTGACAGTCATTACGTCACATGATTACGATGTGACAGATCGAAAGTTGACAGATGGGAGTAAGTAAACATGAAGCATTACACGGTAGAAAAACGCGTCCTAATCGAAATGGTGAAAGTTTCATTGCCACTCTTCGTCATCGTGAAGTGCGTCCAATGTTCGTTCGAAATGATGTGCCTAATTCATCTACTGTGAAAAGAAAAGAATAATCATCTTTCCAAATCCACTGTCCAAATGATCAGACGGTCGAGATCGTAAACAGTGTGCCATGTGTTGGAAAAGAGTTTCTTGTACAACTGCCATTAAAAGTGACACTTTTAATGACAGCAAACAATGTTAAAATTGATTGTTTACTTGGAAGCGTGTTAAAAATATTTTTAACATTAGTGTTAGAAATATTTTTAGCACATTTTCTTATGATGAAATCAGATGAAAAAAATTCAGCAATTGTAAATTTTTATTATCAATATTCAGCAATCATTACTTATGAACATTTATATATTAATCGTAAAACTAGAACAATTACTAACATTAATGCCCTTTGACGTAAGGGAGCTTCGCAACACATTATTAGAATCCTCAGCACCATCAGTACTTGTAGAAACCGGAAGTACAATATTGGATGATGATGATCCAAAATCCGTTGAGGTTGGGAGAATTTTTTCAGCAATGACATTTCTATATGCAATGGAATGATCAACATAGCCCTCGGCTACCGTCGTAGACTTCCATCCACCATGTTTTTTATATCCGTAATATTTGCTCCTGATTCTGCTAGCAATGAAGGGGAGGATCTTCGAAAACAGTGTCCTGTATATTTCTTTGGTTCTGGCAGTTTGAGGAATTCGGCAACAGATGGAATTTTCCCAAATGTATTGATACCAACTGGATTGGTAGTGCATTTATTATTCATGTATTTCAGGAAAAAACGACGATGTTTTATGACAGAAGGGCGCAAGGCAAAGTACTTATGAAAATAGTCAACATACTTCCCAATAATACTGAAAGAACGATTGACTTTCGTTTTTGTGTTTGGAAGTTGTATAGCCAATGATTTATTTGTTATTTCGATGTCTTCCACTGATAAATTATACAATTCTTCACGCCGACAGGCTCCAAATAATCCGAAAATAGTTGCAACCTTAACTATCAAGATAAAGTATTTCTCATCTGGTGCCTCATTTATAAACTTTTCAACTTGTTCACGAGTGAGAATTTTCGATTTTTTGGGACGATATCCTTCACTTTTCCGTTTTAAATATGCTATTACCTTAAAATATCATCCACACCATTTTCAACAAGGGCGGTTGACTTTATTATTGAAAATTTGCTCCACAAAGTTGATGAAATCCATATTTTTGATTTTTCTTCTAAGTATGCCAGGAAAACAGGTTCACTGAATTTTTCAATTTACACCAGGCCAGGAAATTGTTATAATATGCAATATCGTACTTACCTACTGCTGAACAGATTTTTTAGGTAGGAGTTCCAGATTTGCTCTTCTTGCAGACTCTTCAATATCCACAGGAACAACCAAATCGTCACTTTCATTAATAATTGGACTCTCGACAAACATATCAAGCAGTTAAAAACCCAAGACGAAAATTGGACGAGAACGAAATTCAAATGACAGCGTCTTTTCTCATTTGTTAGTAATCATAACGTTGGCAACGTTTGCCATTCACAACAACCTTTTGATTATTTGAATATTAAAATGCATTTTGAAGTTTATTGTCATTGCAAATTCGCCCATTTCATTATCAAAATAGGGCAGTTGTACAAAAAACATTGTATGGTATTTGTGTTAAAAGTGATTTTATTGTGTTCGTGAAATTGTTCCATTCGCTCCGCTCATTTCACAAACTTTTTCACTCAAAAAATAAAATGTCACTTTTAACACTCATATCATAAATAACTATGTATTATTTATTCGTATAAACTATCTGTGTTTCTGAAGGGCTGGTATTATGTACCGATAAAAGTTACAGAACTGATTCATGGCTGCCCGCATACCTGTCTGTGTGTCTTGGACGATTTGGTGTGAAGCATACAAATTATCTACACTATGACTCTCCTAAACAAAAATTGCAGCTAGGGACATTCCTACCGTTTCAGAAACGAATCGTCTTTATTGAAAAACTCTCTCCTCCTGGAAATATCAAACAAACAAAAAATCATCAAATAAAAGCTTCGCGTTCTGCAAAAGCGATATTTGCTCCGAAAACCAGGAGCGATACCTCTCTACCTCCTTATTTGTCTAACTTGATCGATTCCGACTAAATAATCCCAGAGATTACCTCGAACCTCTCTTACCGGTGGTAACCTTAATGTTTTCCTTTTTCCCTAAATTCCTCTCTTGTTTGCGTTCAGAGGCGAATTTCTACGTTTCTATTGGATTTCTTTTATTCTCTTCATCAGCCGAGACAGAAAGGCGAAAATTCGATTTGTTTTATTCCATCAGGTTAAAGTGTCCTTTGAAGGAGGCTTCTATCAGCCACTCTCGCTTTTTATTCTCGATGTTGCTTCGTCTCGAAGGTCTTTGATATGGCGAATAAAGTTAGATGTTGATTTTATCGGGATTTTTGGCAGTATTCTCTAGATCGCGAGCATTCGTCGATTGAGAAAAAGTTCTTAGTTTTCACAAGGTTTCTAGAAATATTATAAGGGGCGCAACTAAGATCCTGGTGTTTTCTTTAAATTTATTATGAAGAAATGGTTCATGACGTATTGGGGTTTCGGATATGTCAAGATCGACCAGCCTTTTCCGTCATTCTGATTTTAACATTCTTGAGAATACTTTAACTGAAGATTTAGAAATTTTGAGGAACTATTTTCTGGAGTGGCGTTTATGCCCGAGTCTCACTAAAACAGAGGTGTCGTGTTTTCATTTGAATAATCACCAAAAACATGAAACTTTGAGGGTTAGTTTCAATAATACAGTTTTAAATCATAATTTCACTCCCAAGTATCTTGGAATTAAACTAGATTCTTCTTCGACTTTTAATGCTCATTTGGGAACTTTATGTCTAAAGTTGAAGACGAGGAATAATATAATTCAAAAATTAGCTGGTACATCCTGGGGTGCCGATGCTACCACTCTTCCAACGGCTGCTTTAGCCTTGGTTTTTTCTGCAGCTGAATACTGCTGTTCTGTTTGGTTGAATGGTTCCCATGTCCATAAAATTGATGGGCAACTCAATATTTCTATGAGGATTATAAGTGGAACCATTAAATCTACTCCATTAGCTTGGAATCAGTTCTTCCTAACATAAAACCCCCTCATATTCGTAGACAGGTTGCTGCCATGAAGTCTTGGGATAAATTTCATTCCTTTCCAAATTCATTTCCTATTATGAGTTATATGCCAGATACAAGACTGGCTAGATTGAAATCTCGAAAGCCTCTATGGATAAATAATTTTCTTTATTCTGAAAAAAAAAAGAAATTTGGAGTTCGGAATGGACTTCATTTGATTTTTTCAATAAAAGTTTAATACTCGATCCTTCTGAGAAAGTTCCCGATTTTCATCTGTCTAGGAAAAATTGGTTTCTATTGAATCGTCTCAGGACAGGTCATAGACGTTGTAATAGTATGCTCTTCAAATGGAATGCCATTGATAGCCCGAGATGTGAGTGTGGGCATGAAGAGCCAAACTATTGACCATTTGTTCAATAATTGTTCAATATATAAATTTCCAGATGGTTTTAACTCTATTCATTCAGTATCTGATTCATTTTTGAGATGGGTTGGTACCTTTAAAACAATTTGAATATATTAGTTGATTTTGCTTTTCCGTTTTTTCTCCCTTTGGTTTTTGTTTCAGATTATTTAAAAATGCTTTGTCAACCCCTTTGAAGAAAGGAGGAAAGAATTACATTCGTAGAAGATGATGCCCTCCAATATGAATATCTGAAAACAAATCCAAAATCCCTACACTTATACGGGGGGACAGAGTTTTTGCTGAGGTTTTTATCTGTGCTCTTGCATCATACGCAGAACTGTATGGTGCCCCGTTTGACATTCCTCTGCTAATACTGAGATTAGGAGCGGGGAATGGATCAATATGTTTGTTTGAATGATCTGTTCCTTGTTGCTTTTTCGAAACACATGCCATAATTGGAAACAAATCTGTACAGCTTCATTTCATAAGAATATATATAGTAGGAACTTAGTTGCTCACTTAATAACGTGAATTCAGTATATTTGATGATCGGGAAGGAGAGCAAATCAGATTTAATTCGGTAGTCAAACATCAAGCCACATGTGAAGAAAGAGGGGCAAGGAACGTATTTTTCGAAAGAAGGGTTCAATCTGTTCCCTCCTGCAAATCTCAGTGTTACCATAGGAAATGTCGCAGCGTATCAAAACCTGACAAATAGCGAAACTACGAAACAACCGGTTAATCAGGGCGTCAGGCCGACTGCTGGGCGGTTTCGCTCGGCCCGCACATCCCAACAAATCAGTGTTATTCGATGCCGGCGCGAGAGCAGCCTAATAGAAATAAATCTTGATTTTCCATCGGAATGAAATCAACTACAATTCCCTGTAACCGATTCACGGACGCCGCCGTCGGCTGGAGTGGAAACCGAAGCCGATAACGTGGCATGCTTCAGTGATCTAGAGCCGAGGCTGCGGCACGCCACACCGTACTAGCGAAACTAATTAGGTAATGTACGATCACTAGATGCTTCCTACGAATCATCGGAACAAACTGTAAGCCGCCTGATGGTGAGAGATAGGCGCTGTTCCGAACGGCTTATGAATCAGATGGCCCTGTCGGCCGACGGGTCCGTCAGAGACGCATTTATGGCGCAATCCGGTAACGCCGGTTGACGATTCTAGAGGGAGAATGATTGGTTGAGGTCCATTCCAGAACCATATATCGAATGTTTTTTCTTTAGAGTGAGAATTTTCGATAGGGAAAACATAGATGCATAGAAATACCTGGTGAAACCACTCGTTACTAAAAATCGTGACCAAAATTTCTAGGTATTTCTATGCATCTATGGGAAAATTGTGGTTTGACAGAAGGAAGAAGCTAAGATGCCTAGAATAGTTCAGTCATCGAAGTAGAAGCCATGATGTTAAATACACTGCGTAAAAAAAATAACGCACATTCTGAAAATCTCAATTTTAATAAAAGTTAACTCTACATTAACTTTATAACTTATTTTTTATGTTCTCTCGGGAAGGTTTTGAACGAAACATGACACATTAAATGGAAAAAAAATTCAGGATTTCACCGAATCTTATGTGAAAGAAGAGAAATGAACAATTTTCAAAATACTGAAATGCTGATAAGTGATTTAATACTTGGTATTTCGACCACTTGCGTTAATTACAGCTCGGCAACGACGGTTCATACTCAAAATGAGTGATCTTAAAATGTTATGATCTAATTCTTCCCAGATTTCTCCGAGTTGGATTCCTAAGTCATTAAGAGTAGCTGGATGATTTTCTGAACTTCTCAGCCTTCTATTGAGGTTGTCCCAAACCTGCTTAATCGAATTGAGATCTATGGACTTCTTGCTGGCCATTCCATTCGAGAGACTTCAACCTCTTCAAGGTACTCCTGAACGATGTGCGCACGATAGGACCTGGCATTATCGTCCATAAAAATGAAATTTTCACCAATGTATGGGGCAAACGGCATTACATACTCTTCAAGAATGTTCCTTATATACTTATCAGCATTCATAGCTCCATTATCAACGACCACTAGGTCTGTGCGAGCAGTCGAAGATATTCTACTCCATACCGTAATCGATCCTCCTCCGAAACCAGTAGTATTCAGGAAATTGCATTGAGTATATCTTTCATGTGGACATCTGTATACAAGGGAACGTCGATCACAATGGTAGAGGCAAAATCTAGACTCATCTGTGAAGAGAATTCCTTTCTAATCGGCATCTTCCCAATGGATATGCTCTCTCGCAAAAGCCAAACGCGCCCTTCGATGGGCTGGTTAAGAGCTGGGCCTCTTGCCGCGACACGAGGCCTTAAATCATATTCTCTGAGGCGATTTCTTATTGTCTGAGTGCTAATTTGCACCTCATGAGTTTGCTCAAGCGGATTTTGAAGGAGGCGAGCGGTTGCAAACCGTTGTCTCAACGAAGAAACTCTCAAGTAACGTTTTTGAATGGCAGTTGTTACCCTCGGTCTACCCTGTCCTGGTCTTCGGACATTCATACCTGTCTCCCTGAATCGCTGCAACATTCTGGACACACTTGTATGGCAAACTCCAAACTTTTCTGCAATTCTTGTGTATGTCCACCCTTCTTCTCGCAAAACTACCGCTTGGGCACATTCCTCTTGGGTCAAATTGCGTGTTTCGCGTTGCATAGCGATCGAGTGTAGAAAATCAAACGAAAGAAAAACTATTGATCACTAGAATTGATCGAAAACAACTGATTTTAGAATGGAGCCAATACATTCAAAATATGATAATATCATCTTTTTTTATTCCTGCTGGGAGAAAACATCTGTATTGAGGAAAAACGTTGAAAGTGGATAACATAATATGCATGCATAATTCTGATAAGAATAATTATTATTGAGAACACCTTCAGTTGTAGAATAAATTTAAGATTTCCATAATGTGCGTTAGTTTTTTTGCGCAGTGTACTTTATCATTTACGCATTCATAGTTATTAAGAGAAGTCGATTTTTTTATAGTTGTACAAAGAAAAATTAAGCTTCAATCGCCATTTAAATGTGTTTTATTTCAATAATTCTCGTGGGGATAAGCACTTTCCGTGAAACTCTTCTCGTAGTAGATCTACACGATTCGACTGGGTAATGATGATGGGCGTGTTGCAAAGATCATGAATCAATCTTCGGCAACTCCTCTCCACGTCCACGAAAAACCCGGACGTCAATGCGCCATCATCCACCGGCCATCGTCCGGATTTATTCCAGCATCCACCGCTCGAATCGCATATCAATTCCGTACGGATTGTTTTCGTTTCGTCGTTCCTCGAACGAAAAAAGGGACGACAAATAAAAGCGTCCCACCGACAACGCGAATAAAACCGCGGGCGACCGACGTCCGTGGCCTAATCGTCGGATCCGCGGCACCGCCGAACAAAAGGAGAGAAACCGCTCGTTTATGATTTATCGAGACTGCATATTTATGGTTTCGATGACCGAAATTGATTCCCGATTGGGCGGACGGGCGCCACTGACGTCGGCCAGACTCTGATATGTCATAAATGCATAATGGATTCGGATTATCTGCTCGACTACCGGAATTTAATAGAAGCAGTCGCTCGATTTTACCTTCCATTTGTTCGACTCGATGCGATTTTCGACGGTGCTGTCAGAGGAATTATTGGAATAACAGACGCGTGCAAAGAAAAATGTTTCCAATTTACCAGTCCATCCCTATTAAAAGCTTCAGCTATAATCGTATCATCGAGTTCTCATACTTTCATCCAACATATGACAGTTATGACTGTCATTTATGTCATTATAGACAAGTACTAGTATATTATTCAATGAGCGGTAATGTGAGTCAACGCATACAGATGAATTTTGCAGCACGAGTCGTCAGGCGAGTGGTGTATTTCATCAAGTGTGTTATGACCATTACCGCGAATTCAATAATAAACTTTATCTACTCCCATAGAATAATATATCCATTTTTCAACTGAATTTGATCTGCAATAGTCTTTATAAACCAATAGTGTGAGGTAATAACAACTCACGCCTATAACTCACTCTAATACAAATAGGAGAAATGTAGCTTACGAAATGAATAAAAAAATCGGGTCAATGAGGAACTCTATTTCAGACATCAAGGTTCTCGCCATCAATTTCTACATTTTCTTAGGTCTAGATACGTTCTCGCCATCAATTTCTTCATTTTCTTAGGTCTGGATATCGAAACATTGCATTTGGAAAACGTGAATTTTTGACGTTTTCTACGGGATTCGATATCGATTCGATTTTCGACCACAGAGATCGCTTTCGACAACTGCTCTCAATTTTGAAAATACACATTAATTCGAATTTTACTGAAGAAGTCAAAGATGAAGTACGAGGATTGATATCTAGTTAGTCTAGACCAGTTCCAAGCATAAACAAAATATTGCGATACCATATCAACGAACAATAACTTATTAGAAGTGTCAGTGTAGAGTTCGACGTCAAAAAAGTGAACCAGAGTGACACAATAAATTAAAAAAACAGATGTCCACCGAAATTGTAAAAATCGAAAAATTGGAGTATCGAGCCATCATGAAGTACCTGTGTTTGAAAGGGTTAAGAGGTAAGCAGATTTACGAACATATGCTCAATACCCTTGGTGATCAATGTCCTTCGTATGCGACCGTGAAAAATTGGACTGCAAGCTTCAAAAGAGGTGAATTTTCCATTGAAGATGATGACCGATCGGGAAGGCCAGTTTCTGTGTCAGTCCCCGAAAATATCGATGCAGTTCATGACATGATTTTATCAGACCGTCGAATTGGGCTAAAACAGATATCTGAAGCACTGAAGATTTCATACGAACGCGTTCATCATATAGTTCACGTCAATATGGACATGAGAAAAATTTCTGCAAAATGGATCCCCAAATGTTTGAATGTTGACCAAAAGCGTGCAAGGGTAGAAGCATCGTGTTCGATCTGTGCTCGATTTGAAAACGATGTAGACTTCTTAAACCGAATTGTTACTGGATGAGACTTGGGTACATTTCTGCGATCCAGAAACAAAGCAACAATCGATGGAATGGCAAGACTCTGGTTCTTGTCTAGAAATATGCTGGAAAAGTTCTTCAAGTTTTTTGGGATTGCCATGGAGTAATCATGATTGATTTTTTGGATAAGAGTAGAGCAATAACTGGAGATTACTATTCGACATTACTGACCACTATACGGGAAAAAAAGAAAGGAAAAGACGCGGAAAGCTATCCAAAGGTGTTTTGTTTTCACAGGACAACGCCCCAATACACAAATCTTATGTTTCCATGCAAGAAATTCGTGATTTAGGGTTAGAATTACGAAAACACCCCTCTCATTCACAAGATTTTGCTCCGTCCAACTATCATCTCTTTCCTCAACTGAAGAAAGGTTTAAAAGGTCGTAAATTTTCTTCCAACGAGGAGGTAATAAAAGATGTGGAGGACTGGTTTGCAGAGCAAGAAGAAACATTTTTTTAAATGTCTAGAGACGTTGCAGGTTCGCTGTAATAAATGTATATGTAGGAGAATATGTTGAGTAATAAAATATTTCGACATTGAAATTTTGTTTGGTTCTATAATAGGCTGAGAATTTTTCAATATATCCTTGTTTGTTGTTTTATTCGTTCTTAAGTAGGTAGGTAGGTATCTAAGGATTTCAATTATTAAAAGTAATATTCTTGTATTAGAGTTCGCGTTACAGAATGGTGGAGGAGCCAATCACATTAAATTTGTCCGTATTTCGTATTAGCCGTTCTGTAACCCTTTCATCTCGACAAAAGCAGAGCAATATCTTCGGGCGGACAATAGAAAGAAGCCTCAATTTACTCAAGAAAAACAATGAGTTCTTTCATCCTCCGCAAGAATCGCAGATTTCGACAAACAGACCAAAATAATGGCTTCCACTTCGCGCAGTATTCAGAGTGGAATTAATTGAGATCCAGAGACAAAAGATCGGCAACCACATCAATGTATTACACGCTGCTGTGACAAAGTTCGAGAAATTCGGGTTCATTTCCAATTAGGACGAGGTCTCCTTGACAGGAACACTACTTTGAACTCTTCGAAGGTATTATGAGAATGCTTTTCATGTTCCTCAGATTGGATGTTAAGTTTTAATTGAGGGTGGCTGTTAGCTCTTCCCCTTTCGACAGCGAACCATGTCCGTTTCTCTTTGAGGAGGTGCTTTTATAGAGATCAGTTTCTGGTGAAAGGTGTGCTGAGCAAAGAGACTGGTCTAGGACCAATTCCATTTTGATTCACTCCTCCACATCATGATTCGAATACTACAAGGCTATACTTGAATACATCTTCAAGAACCATATTCTCATCAGCTTTGTCCAAAACTCATCAAAACGAATTTATACGATACAGGTAGAGCCTTAGATTCACCTATTATAAAATCACAACTCTGGCCATGGTTTCGTTTTCAGGAATTGGTGCACCTGATGAAAAATCTGTGCGCGTACATAGAATATCGTTTATGACGAAACGACGATGCCAGTTTTTCTGTTTACATCAAAGTAAAAGCTAGGAGCATACAATTCTATGCTCCTAGGTAAAAGTATCAAAGATTTACCACATTCTGTTAGTTCGAATCGATTGGCGATTTTGGCGCGAAATATCTATAGGAAATCGCCTATTTTTCCATTCTTCGTCGTCCAGAAGAAGTTTCGTGCAAGTGTCATTTTTTCCTTTCACGAGTTTTGGCGTGAGTACGAACGGCAAATTTGAATTGGACCAAAAATCGATTTATATGCATAAATAAAGCGAAAGTAAGTACTAATCGACATTTTTACACTTGATAACGAAGTTTTTTTAGGTATCTGGCCGTTTTGAAAGATTTCAAACGAAATTCCGGTCCCCCAGAAGTTTGGTTAGTTTCGGTATCGTTTTTGGTGCTCAAAATTTATTTGGAATGTGTAAATGGACAAAAAAGGCTTCCTTATACGATCTTCTAACGAAAGCGATTGGAAAATATGGTTCAGGTAGGATTTTCGAGGAATTATGAGGAAAGAACTTGCAGAATGAAATTGCACGATTTTCGTAAGTACCTAAACGGGTTCTGGATGGCCATCATCGGTCTGTAAATGATTATTGTTGATCGTTTTCACGTTTCAGAAAAAAACACGTCGAAAAAGCTAAAAAGAAGAAGAAATATTACTATATTGCATTCCACAGTTGGTGAATTCAGATTCCGATGAATTGAAATGTGTCACTGGAGCTTTCATTCCTTTGCCGAAAGTAGAAATAGGCTATATTGAACCAGAATACATCGGTTTTTTCCATATTCCAGGAGTTTGTGTCTTATTTTAGAACAGGTGAATGATAAATGTGTAGCATATGTTTGACCTATTCCATTTTATTTGTACAAGTAATGTGGTAGTAATGTATGAATATTTTTTAATCTAATAAATTACTATACAATCAGAATATTTTACTCCTTGTTCATAAGATCCAATAAATAAAATGTCGTCAAGTCTTGAACTTTCAGTTCAAGAGGATAATAAACATTAAATCTCCACAAGCATGCATATGAAAATTATGTGAAAGCCATGCAATTATTTTCCATGGCGAAAAATAATATATTTCAACAGTGATCTCTTGTACTTTTCATGCAAATAACTAGAAAAGGAATCCCTTCTATCAATTCATATAAACGTTAATTATTTTCGTCCATCACATCTTTTCCAATTCATTCACATATTCTGAGAAATACGCTAAGAATGTAGAAAGGGCAACATAGTGTTGACTTGGAACATAAAAATATTTTGAAAAACGTCATAACTTCGATACAGAGTGGAATGTTTCAAATTTCCAAGGCCAGAGTTGTGATTTTATAATTGTGAATGGAGTATAGTTATCCATATCGGTAGACCTCTGCGAATTGGGAGATTTTATAGACGAAATGTCGAAGTTTGATCAATTTTCCTGAAGAAATGAGGAAATTATGGAGAATATGACAACCAAGCTATTTTGCATTGACCCTTTCTATTTCGATCCGTATATTGACATCCCTGCCAGGATATCTGTGAAACAAATTTCATATAGTTTAAAATTGCGTTTTCTGTCGGATTTTTCTGCGATTTTAGCGAATTTTTTCAAAGTACTTCAACATCGCCTAGGGAATCGAAATTTGACCCACACATAAATCAATTATTCCTCTTTTCGTACTTATAAAAATTTCCTCAATTTACATCTACTAACTCCTCTATTCCTCCACCTAAATATCGATCCGGAGAACCAGCTCATATCACGCCTTACGGTCCAGCCATTACAGTTTTTATTCCAATTAAGGATCTCAGTCATTAAAGAGATTCTCTCGCCCATCGGAGGAAATTTCCACGATTCATAACTCAGGATCTAGCATTAAATTCGGTCATTTCGAAGCTGTTCCAAAGTTGGGTTGCGTCTAAACGTGGATTGTTATGAATTCGGGGCTGCATTTTAATTATTCAGGCAGCGATAAATTTTGGGAGACGATAGCAATAGCAATCCTTTCGTCAAACAAAGGGATGAACACTTTTGTTTACTTTAAATCTCACTCATTTCAAGTTTCGATAATTATCGCTGTTATTTAGATTCTCCTTCTCGAGATTTGATTTGAATTAATGGCCCTGGAAGATTTCATAATGTGACTTCTTCTGATAATCCTGTTTGATGAGTTTCTGAGCCTTCTGGAGATTGTGATTGAAATTTCTATTGAGCAAGGAACCGGCCATGAAATGACCATAAATAATTGGATCACAATCTGAATCGGGATGATGACACTAAAGTATTGATTTCCTATCATGAAATATGATGAATATACAACGGAAATTAGAATATTATATTCAACGAGCGGTAATGTAATATAATTCATCAATTTGTGTTATGACCATTACCGCGAATTGAATATATGAGGATATATTGAAAAATTCATAGCCTACTATAGAACCAAACAAGCTTTCAATGTCAAAATATTTTATTACTCAACATATTCTCCTCTCAATTGAACACATTTATTACAGCGAACCTGCTACGTCTCTAGACCTTTCAAAAAAATGTTTCTTTTTGCTCTGCAAACCAGTCCTCCTCAGCTTTTATTAATGCCACGTTGGAAGAAAATTTACGACCTTTTAAACTTTTTTTCAGTTGAGGAAAGAGATGATAGTCGGACGGAGCCAAATCTGGTGAATAAGAGTAATTCTAGTTATTCTTACCCTAAATCACGAATCTTTTGCATGGCAACATAGGATTTGTGTACAGAGGAGTTCTCCTGTAAAAACAAAACACTTTTGGATAGCTTTCCGCGTCTGTTCTACATAATTTTTTCCTGTAGAGTGGTCAGTAAAGTCGAATAGTAGTCTCCAGTTATTGTTCTATCCTTATCCAAAAAATCAATCATGATTACTCTATGGCAATCCCAAAAAACTGAAGCAAGAACTTTTCCAGCAGAGTTTTGGACGCGAAACTTAGATCTTGGAGACCAGAGTGTCGCCATTCCATCGATTGTTGATTTGTTTCTAGATCGTAGGAATGTACCAAAGTCTCATCCATAGTAACAATTCGGTTTAAGAAGTCTACATCGTTTTCAAATCGAGCACAGATCGAACGCGATGCTTCTACCCTTACACGCTTTTGGTTAACATTCAAACATTTGGGGATCCATTTTGCAGACATTTTTCTCATGTCCAAATTGACGTGAACTATATGATGAACGCGTTCGTATGGAATCTTCAGTGCTTCAGATATCCGTCTGATAAAATCATGTCATAAACATCGATATTTTCGGGGACTGACACAAAAACTGGCCTTCCCGATCGGTCATCATTTTCAATGAAAAATTTACCTCTTTCGAAGCTTGCAGTCCAATTTTTCACGGTCGTATACGAAGGACATTGATCACCAAGGGTATTAAGCATATCTTCGTAAATCTGCTCACCTCTTAACCCTTTTAAATACAGGTACTTGATGATGACTCGATACTCCAATTTTCGATCTTCACAATTTCGGTGGACCTCTTTTTTTTAATTGATTGTCTTTTTAGCAGTTGAAATGATGGACACAGAAATCCATTAGTCGGGTCTTGAATGCTTCCAATGAATACACCTAATGGACGTGTCACATTACCTCTCTAGAAACTTCAGAATCTTCATACAATAAATTAATTCCATAGCAACTGTACCTGATCGCACTGAATACAAACAATGTATCACTCAGGAGGACATGGATGAGCCATTACTCTTCCATCTGCTTTAACTTTGCCTTCACTTCTGTATACAACTCCTGTTTGACGGGGTGGATATAAAACGCAATTATCCGGTGAAAGCTTGTATTGTGCGATTGAATCAGTTTTTTATCATTGGAATATAAGTAAAGAACTGCAGGAAATGTTTTTTTGTGATGAACTAGAGCTCATTCGTTCAGAATTGAGTTGTTTCATTGTTTATGTTGGGAAATTGCTTTCACGACACTTTGGTAAATACCCTATGTGACTTCATTAGGGATTCATTGATCGTTTTTTATGATTCATCCATAAATACGGAAGTTTGGATTCTAGTTGTAGTGATTCTCTTTTTTATCTATCAGAGCTGTACCGATATGAGAGCGTATGGTTCCAATGAACCAATGAATAATTCAACAATTACTTCAAATTCTTATAAACCGTTAGCTTTTTCCTATGATTTCAATATCAATGTGAATTCTGCTCGTTATAGTAAGAATGAATAGAATAGAACCATAACTCACTAGTGAGTTATGGATTATAACACACTAAAGTCCGTTCAAATATAAGAAGGAGCTTTGTAAACAAACAGAATCGTCTGGTTTGCGCACAATAAAGCTCCTATTGATCAAACGGTGATAACAACGCTTTCTTCGATCGCCCTAGTAGACTGCCAGAATCGTACTCGGACTGTGGATGGTACTGGATAGAAATGATTCAATAATTTGAGTCAGCATTTCCCACATAAGAACTTTTTCCTCAGAAACTCTAGTGCAAAATTTCTGTAATGATTTGCATCTGTCATAAACATTTTATATCCGACGTACCTTTTTTTTTATTTTGTTTTGTTTTTATATTATCATCTATTAAATAATTTCTTTTTCGGATGCTCGAGATTGTGGCAAGGTAATTCCTGGAAACACCAGAGTTTTAGAGATTTGGGTTGGAATCTTACAAGATTTCGACAAAGTGATTCCGAGAAACACCAGATGTGGGTCCTTTTCCCTAATGGGTGAAAGCCATCTTGATTCGCATAAATATCGAAGTTTCCAATTGACAGGACTCGAAAAAGATCTCCGTTCAAATTTATAATGGCCATTTACTTGTAATAACCGAAATATATTTAGTTTCGGTCCATAATATTATATTATTTTGTACGAAACTCTTTGTCGGCTGGTCAAGATTCCGACAAGGTAATTCCGGGAAACACCAGGTTTGGGTGGTTTTCCTTAATGGATTAAAGCCATCTTGATTCGCATAAATATCGAAATTTTCAATTGACAAGACCAGTTAAAATACCTAGAGCTACTGTGAAGTTCTAGCTGTTTAAAGTGTTTATAGATTTTGTTGTGAAAAGTGTATTGTGTTGAAAAATCTTTTGACTGATACTGCATCTGACGGTGATATGTGGGTACCACCACGAAAAAGGTCCAAAAGGTCGCATTTCTCTGCTGGAGTGAAAGATATAATTTTGAACATTTTTCGAAAAGAATTGGAAGAACATCCTGATTTATCGAAAAGAGACTTAGTAGGAATTGTCTCAAAATCCTCAGGGGTGAGTGATTCAGCTGTATTCAGAATTCTCAGAGAATATGAAGAGAATAAAACATTGACGCCACCTAAGAGGAGAGCCCCAGTCGTTGAAAATAATCGATTCGCTTGACGATTTCGATATGAACCTTATCAGAAGAATTGCCCACGGTTTTTTTCCGGAATGAAATCCCAACGATTTCTAAAGTTCTAGAAATTGTGAATGATGACGACAGTTTGCCAAATTTCAAAAGAACAACATTCTATGAATTATTGAAAAAAATAGAATCCGAGTTCAGTTAAAACTGAACGATTGGGTGAAATCTCCTCGATTCGACTCTGGACGGAAAGAAACTTTACGAAGGCCCTCCTACCGCTGCCCCAAACATGTTATTATTGCTCCTTCTTACGTTTGAACAGAGTATAGTGTGTTATTAGATAGAATACTCGTCTAAAATGACATCAATAATGACAATCATAGTGGATAAAGGAATTATAAACGTAACTTTTGTATGTGAGATTCTTCCTTCCGATCTCAACGTAAAATGGCATCTGTAAATTTCTAAGGTACCTTGGGACATTAATCTGGACGAGAGTGTGGATTATGAACGCAAAGAGCCCCTTAATGTCCCGCAATCTCCAATCCACCTCGGATGATCCGGAAATCTTTAAAACCGTCGCTCTGTCTCATTTCGGCTCGGAGAGAGTGGATCCCTCAACTACAGCTTCTTCCTGTCAGTTCCGCGAATCCTAACGAGGGGATAATTCGAACATCTGTCCCATTTTCACTCGATAATAGAATATTCAAAGTGGGATCCGAGTTCCGGAAAACTGAAAGAACACGGCGGCGGGAGAAAAGTTCCATCCGAAGTTTGTTTTATCCGAGGAAGTTCTCCGGTTTATTATTCGCCTCGGAGAGTCGAAGTAGGTATGTTGGTTTTTGCCACTGGTCCTTTTCTGCCTCATGAATACAAGGATGTTTCCTCGAGAAGGGCGGGTATTGGATTAGGGAGTCATTTAAGACAGAAATTCTAATTTCATGCTAGAAATATTCACACCTAGCGTTCGGCGGATTAGTCTGCAAAGAAGAGATACTATACTATAACTGACAAAGAAACTGCAACACCCAGAAGAGGCTGTTCAAATTTTAAATATAAAACGAAGGGTTCACAATTTTTTCAAATAAATTTGTTAATGACGTGTTTGCCCACCGCGGTTATCTATTTACTACCCAACACGTCTTGGCGTTGATGTAATAAGATGGTATATTTCTTCTTGAGGCATATACTTTCCCAAGCTACCTCAACTTCATGTCTCGGAGCCACCCAAGTCCGCGAGGCTGGGGTAAATTTCCAAGCCTTCTACCCATGATGTCCCAAACATGTACTATGGGCGAAAGATCGGGGGATCTGGGCGGCCATGGCAAAAGATTCACATGGGTCGCTTCAAAAAAGTTTAAATCAACTCTGGCAACAAGAGGTCGAACATTATCTTGTTGGAATATTGGATGCTCGACCAGGTTAAGGTGTAATAGGGGAGATGATTTTGAAATGACAAAACAGATATGTCTTTAAAATTGGGACTTAAGCACCTTTTATTGTACCCTGAGTGGAAAGAAAAACCTGATAATTTGATTGATCGGTGTAGACCTTTGAAATTTGATATCCCTGTGTCAGAAAATTATCGAATCGTTTATCAAGCCCACACAGGATGTCTGGCTAGACTTTAGCGATTGAAATTATTGATCTGCGTTTTAAGTTTCTTATGGGGTCTGAGCGATAACAGAAAATCGTTCTACGAACTCGGTTGCAATAACTCCGTATGGTGGCAGAAAAAACATGAGATTGCAACGTAGCTTTTCCCAAACCGTTGCATGGGAAACTGCATTATCTTAAGAAGAAGGTGGGAAGCAGAAAAATCTTCAATTTGATTGGTTCGTAAAAACGAAGATGAAAGAAGTTTTGGTTTGATTGGTTTTGAAACATCGTCGAAGGAAAACCTTCAATTTGATTGGTTTTTAGAGGAAACAAAGAGGGGAAATCTTCAATTTGCTCGGGAGACGAAGAGGCAGTGACTGGTGCAACCTTAAAACGGGAAGGTTGCCAGTGCTCGCGATCATGGTTCGGAAACGAGGGTAGTACGGTTTCAGGGGAGGTACTTCAGTGATTAGAGAAGTACGGTCTCAAAGTGGAGACGAAAAAAATTAAGGTTGATTTGGAAGTTGAGGAGTAACTGCAGTTTGATATGTTTTTGGTACGGTTTTAAGGAAGGTTTAAAAAGAAAATGAGTTAGTTATTCGAAAGACGGTGCTAGGGTAACTCATAGGTTTTGGTTTATTCTGGAAAAGGTCAGTCTCAAACGGGGACAGAAGAGTGTTTAAGTCGAAATTATAAGATCTCTGAAATCACTTAGAATTATTTTAGATCGTGTATCGCCGGTATAGTCGGGTTCGGGAGTGAGATTAATCTGCCAAAGCGTGTGGGTGACGTGTTTTTTTTGTCTGTTTCAGGAAATATTCATCAATCATCATCCTTAGGATTTTTGGTACAGGAAAAAGGTCAGACACCTTGTTTATGTTTAGCTTATTTTGAGTATTGGTAGGAAGCTGCATGCAAGCCCATATATCTTTTAGAGTAGTAATAACAACCTTGATTGGTGAAAAGCCGCTCTTCCGACGAATCGCAAAGGGGGTGCTCTTCACAAAGGTAAGGAAGAACATATGGCTTCACTATTTCTTGAAGGTAACGCAGCGCTGTCATGTTACCTCGAATAAAGAATAAAGGTGACCTACTTGCATGTGCAACATCACCCCATACCAAAACGCCTACTGTCCGGTGTACATGACGCTCAACATAAAACTGAGGTTCACGTCTTTCTCCCCGACGTCGTCTAACCCTTCTTCGGCCATCATGTGCACCCAAGGAGAATCCAGGTTCATCAGAAAAGACGACCTGATGCCATTCCACATTCCAATGTTGTCGTTTTCTGCACCACTATAATCGTTGCCGGCGATGCTCAACCGTCAGAGCTAACACAAGATGGGGTCGATAATACTGCAGTCCAGAAGACCTTATCTGGCAGTAAACCGTTCGGACAGTTACAGGATAGCCTCGTTCTCCTATCCACTCATCAGCCAAAGATCGAGTTGTTTCAAATCGGTCTCTAATGGCGATACGTCTTAGACGTCGATCTTGAACTTCATTTGTGCCCCTTCGACGTCCGGTGCCTTCTCTTCTTCGATTTTGGGCATTATCAAACCACGCTTGATCACATCTCATATCAGTAGTTAGATTTCTGTTCGTACGGATAGCAATTTCTTGAAATGACAACCCCGCCTACCGTAGACCAATATTTCGACCTCTTTCAAATTCACTTAGCTGGCGATAAATTTCGCGTACCCGTGCTCTAGGCATTTTAACAACAACTAAACTGACTTTGGATCACCTCGAACAGCTGGTTTGTTGTAAGATTTGAAAAATTTGCGAAAAACGACTACAATATTTAAGTAACAAAAAATGTTTGCATGAAGAAACCTCAACGATTTTTTTCTCCAAAATTTAATCAATTTTTCCTTGCTATACTTTCTATGTTTTACCAAAAAAAATTGAAATTTCAAACAGCTCCTTCTGGGTGTTGCATTTTCTTCGTCAGTCAGTAAAATTCATTCACTTTCTCACAAACAATGTTAATGTTATTCTTATTTGCGGACACGTTTAAACACGAGTTAGACCGTTTGATAACATTTTGAAGTGAAGAAGGTATCAGATCGTCCCATAAATTCCAAGATTCCTTGTCTAGTCGTCCCACGTGATTCGGAAAGAAGCCCTGTAATTTCTGCAATTCAATTCCATTATCTCTCCAGGCCAATCGTAGAAGAATATTATTCTTCTGACAATTCGACATGCAACTCTCCAGTTCCTTCTCGTGGCACGTCTCTCGTGAAATACAAGCTATAATTTCGAGAAATATCGTGTTGCAAAATGCAAATTCGAAACCCGACAACCTCCCACCATCGATTTGTTCAAAAGATACTTCATCTATCCGAACTCTGTTTTCCGGAATGTGAAAAATTCCTCCGTACCTTCTTTAGAATTATTTTCCTTTGTTGGAATTCGGACAAAGAACACTCATTCAATTCGGGTCCACGTAGGGGCTCGGAAAAAATTGATCTTCTGCGAGACGGACCTTTTAATTTCCTTCCTCGACGGCATGAAGAATAGATGAACTAGTTGGGTGCAGAGGAAAAAGAATTATAAGGGTGCATTTTGATATACTGTCCAATTAGGCAGGCTAAGCGTGTAAGTTTTTCACGCTTATCTGCCCGTGGTCGCTGAGAGCAGAGGATGCGAAACTAAACTTGAATTATTTAGTGTTTTGTGTGAGCTATGCTTAACTGACAAACCTGCAATGTGCGCATTTGTTTGCCGAATTTCAGATGAGCGCGTTGTCACAGGTGTAATTTTTGATTAGATCAACTTCAATATACACACAACCAAACTTATATGGAATCACCCTGTTATTTGGAAAAAACGAATTTTAATTAAAAAAAAGTCGCTGAAAAGTGAAGAGCAGTTTTCCCAAAACAAGTTCATTACAGAAATAATATAAATTATTAAAAGATTATTTTTATAATAGAACAGAAAATTAAAAGTGTGAATTTCTCTGAAGATAATTTTTATGTAACTGAGAATTGAACAACAAATGAAACGATTTTAACAAATCAATAATCAGTATTACCACCCCTGGCATTGATACAAGCTTGAATTCGACGAGGCATGCTTTCTATTAAGTTATTAATTTATTCTTCTGTAACATTTGCCCATTCCTCTAAAGCCGCTTGTTTAAGTTGCTCTGCGTTACCAGGATTATTTTTGACGAGCTCTAATTTTTCTTCTGATCCTATCCCACAAGTGCTCGATAGGATTAAGGTCCGGTGAACAAGAAGGCCACTCTAAAACAGTCACACCTTCTGTTTCAAAAGAATTTTTTGCAACTCTGCTGGTATGTGGAGGTGCATTATCCTGCATAAATAGGAAATAATCTCCAAAAGCACCTCGCCAGAGCCTCACTACAGGTTGTAGCACTAGATCAACATTCCTAGGCCCTGCCAGAGATTGTTTAATGGGAATTAAAGGAGTTTTCTCACCAACCATAATTCCGCCCCAAAACATAACAGTACCTCCTTTGTATTTAGGGATCGGTCTTGCAGCTCTTAAAATGCGAACACGCCGGTCGTCTGATCGTAGGCCAATTCTGGTCTCATCCGAAAAAAAGACATTTTTCCAATCTTCAATAGTCCAATTTTCATGCTCTAAACACCAATTAAAACGGTCAACTTTATTTTGCCTTGATAGTTCTGGAACTCTTCTCTTGAATAATTACCGAGCGCGAAGTCTTTTTCTGATAGTTTCGACAGAAACACTAACACCTGTAGCTTGCAAAAATTGCCTTTGAAGCTCTGAATGAGGTACTGCGGGATTTCTTCTTGCTGTTTGGGCTAAAAAGCGATCCTGCCTTTCTGTAGTTACTCTTTCACGACTTCTTCTCGGCCTATTCTTTAGGGTTCCTAACTCCAGAAACCTTGCATAGGTTTTTGAAACAACCCCTTGTGTCACCCCCACCGTTCTTGCAATCTGTCTTTGTGACATACCTTGTTGTGCTATAGTAATAATTCTTCCTCTCTGGACTTCCAATAACCCCACATAAGGCATTTTTTTTAAAACTTCGCAAAAAAACAAAATATAAATTCACTGCGACGTTCGAACGAAATGGTAAAATCGACACTGCAAAGCCAAATCTTATCAAGTGCTTATGAACCTAACTGTTTTTGTGAGTAAACACATGCACTTTTTATTTGCTTCTAACGAAAAAGATATCAAAATAATATTTCATCTTAATACTGGGTGATTTCATATAAGTTTGGTTGTGTGTAGTGTCTTTGAATGAACACAGAACCTTAACATTGAGATATTGGACCGAAATTTAACTTTATATCACCAGCAATTTAGAGCTGTCTCGAGAACAATCCCATTTTCCATTCCAATTCGTTAATAATGAGGCTTTTTTCCGCAATATCGAAAGATCCTATGGAGAGCCTCATCGATATTATTAGGACCGTTAGATTGGTACGGACGCAAACGCGCTTAACATTTTCCGAAGAGAATCGGCGTCTGTTTTTTTTTGCATAAGCAACCGTAAACAACAGTCCGGATAAACTGCTCGTTATTGAGCACTCCAGACTTCCATTGAATAATAAAAATCCGATAGAGTTGAACTGGATCTCGATTATTCGGTAGGCTCTTGTTTCTTCTGCCCCAATTAAAAGTGACGGAGTGGTGCCCCATTTTTCGACCGCATACCTTCGGCAAAAGAGAAAAACAGATATGGAAACATGGTAGTGCAATGCGTTGTGAATGCAACAACCTCGAAAGTTTGAATTTTGATTCCACATTCTGCTATAAAGACCATATAATCCATCCAAGAATGATTGACATCAAAGCAGGCCTTGAAAGTCCAGTCGCAACTTTATTCCTAGTTACAAAAAAAATTTTCTGTGCTTTCATCATAGCAATAAAAGATATAGAAATAACCTAAAAATTGAATGAAATTTTTCAAAGTAAGGCACTTTGAACATGAAAATGTTACCAATTTTCACATACCATTACCAGCGTGTGAATCTGTATACCAGCATAATATTATTTTCATCTTGTATTGATACCTATTCGATCTTACGAGCAGTTATAGGAGCATACAATCTGGAAATTCTAGTTCGATAACGGAAAAAATCGTGGGTGATTAAATAGCACGGTCCTTTCCAATGTTCAATATGAATATTCGCTAAACAGAAAAAATCTAGTGGATGATTTGAAGCGTGTTACTGCAAAGTGAATGGATTGGGAAATTTGTAATAGATATCAAGACAGAAACAAAACTTAACCAATGGATGTATTCAATATATCAAGAATTTTTTCATGTCATCGAAACTTTCAATATTTGTGAACAATGAAGGAGGTGTAGAACATGGAATATAAAAATATAAAAATTCTTGTTATATTCTGTTTCAACAACCACAACTATTATTATTTCCTCATCTGGGCAGACCTCGCCATGTTCATATTGAAAAGTTTTGTCAGCAATATCATAACATCCCATATATTTTGTCTAATCTTCCCTCATTTCTTTTTCTACATGCTCTGTGCAGGCTTTCCATTTATTAGCTGAACACTCTTCAAGAGCCTCATTCCAAAGATATTTATTTCACTTGCTCGATTATTTGCCAAATTTTTTCGAAACATTAATGGCAGAACAAAATGTCAGTGTTATTTCCAACACCAACCTGAATTCTGCAACTTGAAATGTTACTGAATTAGCATTACCAACATAATTCCGATTTTCCAAAGCCCCCCGAGATGTCAATCATTCTTGGATGGACTATAAATATAAATAATAGAGATACTTTGGACAATGCTGATCAATAACATAATTATAACTGAATTTTGGATGTGATGAATGAAACCGAAGCTCTGACAGTTTGAAATTTCCATTTTTTTAGAAAACTCCGTTTGACTGGTTGGTGAAAATCCCAACTATGATAAATAGAGATCTGGATTATTTTTATTGAATTCAGCGACCTCGAAATCCTACATTTTGATACCGAACTCAACCATAAAGTTCTTATGAGCCAAGAATTTTCATTTTTGATTTTCCTTTTCCATTATCGAAATCAGATTTCCTGTTTTCGCAGCTTAGAAGCTTCTCAAAAATATGTGTGCTTATAATGTTCGACGAAAATGTTGACCTGCCTAATTCACATAACATCTGAGTGTGCCTCCTTCTAATCTCCATCATTCAATACACCAGCAATTCCATCAATAAAATTGGGAGTCACGGTAGATAAATGATGTTGATTTGTATTGTTCCATCCGATAGAATAACATGGAAAATTGATCACTCTCTTAAATTGGTACAGGCTTATAATAAATATATAATGTTGTCAGGCAACATTTCAATTCTTCTATCGCGTGCGTTTTGCTTCTTTCAGATCGATAAGGTTGTACTTGTATTCGTACTCCAAAATTGGACAAATTTCATCAAACCCCAAATTTTCAATAATTTAATAAAAAATCTTGGTAGGAAATATTTCTCTCATCGTGGCCGAAGAGAGATTAAAACCTGATTATATTGAAAGTAAAACTCAATTGAAGAATATTACATATCCATTATTCAAATAAATTGAACGAAAGTATAGATCAGTCGTAAATTAGGTTAAATCTGAGACCGTGATACCAACAACTCATCGACAAAACTGTAGTTTAAAACAACAACTCTGAATCACGATAAATCGAAAAGAATCTCATTGATGTCCGACATTATCAAGACTATACAAACACACGCAGACAATCGTTTAAACGATGAAATTGATGTTCTCGA
This sequence comes from Adalia bipunctata, assembly GCA_910592335.1. NCBI lineage: Eukaryota > Metazoa > Arthropoda > Insecta > Coleoptera > Coccinellidae > Adalia > Adalia bipunctata. The sequence goes on along the minus strand of OU342949.1, from coordinate 68,665,606 downwards.
GTTGTGAGGTCAATGAAGACATCAGCGTGTAGTTACACTAAATATCATTTTATTGTTTCACTGTTATTATTAAATATCCACGGATATAATTCCGATGATTAATGATTAGGGTAATTCATATAAATCGCTATTGTACGAAGGTGATAGGATTATACAGCACCCTCATTTTGACTAGGGTAATAACATCTCCTCTGCACTGATTACTAGAATTAACTTTTTGATTCTGACAAGGAAATGTGGAGAAAATTACTATGTTAACCTCGGTGCTTATTTCCTGGAAGAATTCATTGATATTTTTTGCAGATGCACAGGAGTTTTTTTCCTTTCGGCGCAAATATATGCAGGAATTTTTTTTGAAGAATTGAAGCATTCAAATCGGAAATATATAATTCATTTTGTTCGTCTGTTCATATCGTAAATATTTCATTCAGGTTCACAAAGATGTGCTCTCAATATAAAAAATCCACAGCAAGGGATTATTAGTTATAGATTGTCCTAGATAGCTTGATAGCATTGTCGTCATTATCAGCATTCGGGGGGGTTGATAATGAGTGGTTGGTAGTTGAATCCATTTCATTAACGACGTGATGAATGATAATGCCAAATTTAATGGTGGCAGTATCAGATTTGTCATATGTCAAATTTTGAGTATAGCAATTTCTGTTTGCGTAAGTGTTCTTTGTCTTGTCCTTGAAGATTGCAGATTGCTTTTCGACCACTTTGGAGCATCTCTCTCTAACCTCTGCACAACATCTAAAATGCAGACCTCCACTTTTTTCTTCCACCCAGTATCTAAAGATGAAGTGATTGCAGTCATCAGAATGTTAAAAAACAAAAAAAGTACGGGAACAGATTGCATATCCTCCAGAATTATGAAGGTTATTAATGAATATATCTCTGATCACTTCGCTTACTCGATCAACGTATCAATATCTTCTGGTAGATTTCCAGCAATTTTAAAAGAGGGAATTGTTGTTCCTGTTCCGAAGAAAGGAGATTTGCACGACATAGTAAATTACCGACCAATATCTCTTCTAAGTTGTTTCTCAAAAGTATTTGAACGAATAGTCCTCAACAGAATGCTTAGTTTTCTGAATAAATTCAATGTCATTACCTCATCCCAACATGGTTTCAGGCCTAAGTACTCGACAGAAACGGCGGCCTTCACATTTGTTCAGACTGCTTATAAAAAATTGGATGAAGGTTTTTATGTGGCGGGTATATTTTTCGACTTGTCCCGGGCATTTGATTCCTTGGATTTTTCATTTATGATGAGCAAATTTTATAATCTTGGGTTCAGGGGAATGTTTTTGAATTGGCTGATGAGTTATCTAACTGATCGTCGAATGTCTGTCAAGGTCAGTGATGTGCGTTCGGAGGAGTATGACCTTGGTCTGGGGGTTCCACAGGGCTCCGTGTTAGGACCTTTGTTATTCATTTTATTCATAAATGATTTACCTGACCATATTAGTGCAAATTTGATTACCCTCTTTGCTGATGATTCATCATTTCTAGTAACGGCACGGAGCGTTGGGGAGCTCGCAGATGTGGTCGCTTTACTCTTTCAAATGTTTTCTACATGGTGTCATAGAAATAATCTTATAATGAATATCGAAAAAACTGTGTGCCTTCAATTCAAGCTGAAAAATGTCAGTGAAATGCGACCTGTTTTCAACTATGAAAACATTTCGATAACAACAAATGACTCCGCCAAGTTTCTTGGTGTTCAAATTGATGAGTACTTAAGATGGAACCACCATATTGATATGGTTTGTAAAAAACTGAACAGCTCGTATTTTGCCATAAACAAGATCAAAAAATTGTTCCCACTTCACTCACTACTAGATGTGTATTATTGTACAGCTTACCCTCATCTGGCATATAATATTCTTATCTGGAGAAGTTCTACTGAACTAGAAAGGGTTTTGGTCTGCCAGAAGAGAATAATTAGAGTTATTTTCAATTTGCCACATTTATCTTCCTGCCGACCGTATTTTAAATCTAATAGGATTATGACTGTGCCTAGTATTTTTATATTTAAGTGTCTACTTCATGTGAAGTACAATGAAAGCTCTATAAATAAGTTGTCTAATTGTCACCATTATTCTACTAGAAATTATAATGTTTTGGAAGTGCCAGCTCATAAAACATCTAAATATGAGCGCTCCCCTTTGTACCAGAGTATACGCCTATTCAATCATCTCCCTACGAATATAAAGAAGTTGAATGAGTTTGAATTCAAAAAAACAATTAAGCAAATGTTGTGTGATAGATGTTATTACTCTGTTACAGAATTTATGAATGATACCATGTTAAATACTTGATATGTGATTGCTTCTGGTAAACATCTCTTTATGTCTATACACTGACTTGTCCCATACTTTGTAGTCTAAAGGGATCAATAAAGGTATTATTATTATTATTATTATTATTGGAAAATCACTGAGGCTATATTGAATAATTTATACATTTTAACTCACCAGTTCGTATTCTGTCAATTTATTAGAATAACTCTGTACTTCAAATATTAGCTTATATTAGGAGAAGAATCAACATTCATTTCATAGTTTTTTTTACGGTCAAATTCAACCGCAGCTTCTTTGTATCCCACTTGAATGAAGCACAAACTGATATTTCAATGACGTTCAGGGAATTGATGTTGTGGGAAAAAACACCCATTTCCTTCTAATTGGAAAATGCAGGTATAGAATCTTTTCCCGATCTTCGCTAACAGAATCTAAATAAGGAATTTTAATTCCCATCATGAAGTGTCGAGAAGACTTAATTGTCGGGTCCAGAGTGCGGAAGAACTATACATCCTTCATTGGTATAATTACAGAGTGAGTCGTGAATCCACAAATATCGCGAACATAACAATCGTTGATGGAAATCCATTTGAAATGGTAATCCCGAAATTGTGAAAAGCTACAACTGCATCGCTATCATTTCGATGGAATAAGACAAGTGCTTCGAATTAAAATTACACAGTCATGACATGTTGGATCTTGATTGAAAATGTATTGATTTCACTGTATAATAAACAAATACATATACTCCATTCACATTTATAAAGTATACCGGTTGGCCATGACATTCTGACAGATTTCACCGTGTATTTTTTGAAAATGTTAGGTTATAGTCATTTTTCTGTCAGATGATTGAGCAATGTTGCCCTTTCTTCATAAGAGTCGTAGTAATTACGTATTTATCGAAATGTTTATTTACTTTGGGAAAATAATGAATTTGAGAAAATATTATGTGAATTCAATAATTCCAGAGACCTAGCGAATGTTGAAGAAACTTTTTTCTCTGTTAATACTGGAAATATTTCACATATATTAACATGGGTGGAAGATTCAGTTATGCTATTTACTTGTATGGAAGACAAGAATCGAGTGTTGAAATTTCACTGAAAAATAATGGCCAGAATAGTCCGTTAATTTGTGATAGTTTATTCGAAAAAAAAATCAAAGTAAAATGGGATGAAATAAGATATATACAGTATAATTCATAATGTAATTTCCATACATAATTTCAATGGCATGACAGCTTAAGACATAATTTTTTAACAATATTCAATTAGTAATTTTTCAAGAGAATTGCACACATGGAAGAGTTCAGGTGGAAACTTCTGATGTAAGCAGTACCTAATATTGAATTCAAAAAAGTCTACTCATGGAGGCTATGAATACAATCATTAATAAAGATTCTTTTTCAAACTGGCATGTGGCATATAATGATTGGATACAAAAACTTGAGAAAACGGTAACTCAATAAAGAAATTGGATTTGAATATATAAAACGTCCATAATTTTCAATCACAAAACATTATTTTCTAACATTGTTACATGTATATTTTTCTTTGAGAAAAGAAAGGTTAGGTTATTTGATGTATCAAACATTATAGCATGTTCAAAGCAATTACAGTAATAGCAAAACAGATTCGAACAGGACACCATACATTTTTAACTATGATACAAGAGCACAAAGATAAAAACCTCTCTGAGTAAGTATAGAGGTTTTGGAATTTTTTCAAAGAATAGGCTGACATATTTATAATGGATGGAATCTTCTTCAGGAACAACATTTTATCTTTCTTTTGGATTGAGACTGACAAAATATCTTGAAATCATATCTGCAACAGAAAAGGAGATAGAAAATCATCAGGAAATAATAAATAATATAACCTACATTTGGTCCTTGACAACGAAGGTCTTCTGACCAGATCTGGCCCTCCAAGCAATTCTTTCCCAGATTCCTGATTGGTTATTTTTCTATATAGGTGGTTTGCAGCAACTTTTCCATAGTATAGGTTTTTTGTCATTTTGTTTGATTCAGTTGAACCTCCTTGATCGTAGAAAATCTTCGATACAGTACTAGTTGAATAAGGAGGGTATTCGACATTATTGCACTACTAGAATATCCAAACGTTAGGTCTTTCACACTGCCGGATAAAGGGTTCTGCTGAACTTACACTAGTAATGTTCCTTTTGGAGTTTTTGAACCTCCATCCATTTTGAACTCCCCATTTTAAGTGGAAGAGACGAGTTCTCAGAATTTCCTCTACATATTATTCCATATCCATTAGATCATTGTTTGAGTCAGAGTAACCCTCAGAAAATTCTGAATCTGAATCATATTCTCCCAATGAAATAACGAATGGAGGAATATCTGCCATTGGAAGATTACCCATGTGTTTCGTCCAGTCCTCTGTGATAAGTTTTTGACTCTTTCACAATGTAAATAAAAATTTTGCCACATATCTGATGTACATTTTGAAAGAGCCAGACTCCATAAATTCAACACTATATCCGTTGTATAGGGATGCGAATTTATGTTTTTGTTATAGAAGTTCTTACAAAACGTCCATGCCATTTCAATAGGATTGTACTGACAATGGTATGGGGGTTATCTAAGAACCTCATGCTCCTTCAAAAGGTCATCAACACATATCGTCTCTGTCTGTCAGTTCGATGAGGTAATATCAAATTCCAAAGTTGTTTCTTGGTAAAATTTTGATTAAAATCAATCTTGTTTTTAATCAACCAATCCTGCATCTCGCTTTTTTTGCTGGAAAAGGTGGATGGTTTATCCAATTGAACCGAATGATATGGTGCATTGTCCATTACCACCACACATTTCACAGGAATCTTAGCTAAAGATGGAATCAGTTGATTAATAACCAAATTCTGAAAAATTTCACTGGTCATTGTCTTGTGATAGTCACGGTCATTGTTTTTTAATCTAAAATGAAATCAGAACCTTCTAAAAACCCGAAATTACTTCCTGCGTGTAGAACTGTGAAACGTTTTCCTTCTGATTCAATTTTGATCATATCCGATTCATGTGTCCAGCGACGAACTGAAGTATCGTTTTGGTAAATCCAAGTTTCATGTAGAAACACAAATCAAAATTTGCGCAGGAAAGTAATTTTGTCTGCAACAACATGTTTTTGTTCACATAAAATTTTGCGTTCATTTACCCTTTTGTATTTGTAACCCATTGATTTCATGATTTAAGAGATGTCCGTCCTCCGTTATATTCCAAATGTTATTTTGCAAAAGTGAGTAGATTATCAATCGAAAAATGTTCATGTTTCGAATTATAATTCCAAATTTGTCGTTGCAGATCTTTTTTCAAAATGAAGTCTTCAGTCAATGTCTTTTTTGGTGCACCAATAGAAAGAAATTCTTTGTCGTCTCTTTCACTTAAAATCCTCCTGTTTGTGTTTATGTGCAGCTAAAAAATAAATATCTATTCTCATAAAATATAATACCTTGGTTTTTACACACATACGTTAAAAATGTTGGATAGCTGGTATGATAAAGTGTTGATTCCAAATTGATACTTTTTGAATGAGCCGATTTCAATTCTTCCTCATAGTTTGTCTCTGCTTTTTCGTCACTACCTTCGGCATTTTTAGTTTCCTGGCGTGATGAATATATTTATATTTGTTAAAGTTAATGTGATCAACCCTTACCGAACAGTTTTTATAGTTTTTTATTTCAGAAAGCGAAATATCTTTCAAGTGAATCAGACTTTTATTGTTTATTAATCAAACTTGACATTTCTCTTATCAGCACACTTCAAGAAGGGGATAAATTAGCGAATTAACATTGGCAACGTTGTTTAATTTTCACAAGTGCCAACCTGCGTCTGTTCTAGGGGAAAAAACTTGATAAACCTAAAACCTGGCCAACCGGGATACTTTATAAATGTGAATGGAGTATATATCATTCTTCATGCGGAAAACAATACGTTTGAAATTTTCATCAAATTGCCATGAATTGTTGTTCTCGCAAAAAATTCTGCTTGGTATCTGAAAATTGATAATATTATCGAGAAGGAAATGTGAATTAGGACAAAATAATGAAGGCAGTATTATAAGGTTCACTAATCAGTTCAAATTTAGTATTTGGGGCTTTAGGGGTGGACGATTTATTTCTTATTCCTAGAAACAAGCGAGTTGAAAGGAAAATATAAATGGTAAAATGGATATCGACTCCATAAAAACATGTCGCATGGAAAAAGGATTTCCAAATATCCTTTAAACACCGAAGCATGCGTTCAAATCCCCATTAACTTCACGGGTTAGGTTTTAACGAACACACTTTTTCATCCGTTGAAAAAACTTCATCAATCAAGGCCCAAAGGGTGCATTTGCTCCCAATAAACCACAAGGGCTCGGGAATTTCCAGGCCCAATTCATTAAACCACCCCACCGTTATTGTGTTTCGTGAGAATTGTGAAGAACTTAGAGCCTGAATCCATTTTGATTGATGGATTCCGGATTCTATTCTCGACTAGCAGGCGTTGATAGTGTCATTGAAGGTGGCGCTAGAATCGATCTGGATAATGGACGCCAGAATGGGTTTATGTAAATTTATATAGCAACTTTATTGGTAGGTTTTGTTCAGAAAACCGAAAAAACGACTTGTATATCATTTTCAGGTTACCAATAAATCAAGGATCCTTAAAAATTCACCCTTAATCAAAAAAAATGTACCGTTAGAAAAATTTTTCTATGATTTTGCTTGAAGTTCATACGGACACGTAGATTACGAATCTGTAATTAGTCTTCTCCTTTGACGTGTAGTTTGGGAAATAATCGACCTGGAGTCGAAAAATAGGTCATTTTTGGACTGCCGTATTTCCCAGAAAAATTGAGTCATAGAGATGCTGATTTTTTGCATATAGATTGATCCTGTGTGAATCAAAAAAATCAAAATTTAATTCGTAACAGTCGAACAGTTCAGATTTTCAGATTTTTTTCGCGAAGGTCCAAATTTTCATCCTGTTTGAAAAAATTGAAGATAGGTATAGGACATTGTACATAAATTATGTCTAGAATTTTCTGAAGAATCCAACAAATAAATAATATACAGGGGGTTGCATTTGAAATTAGGAAGCTGGTATTGGCCACGGTCACATAGAACACCCTATATAATATTATTTTTTTGAAAAATATGCGCATTTAAAATTACAAATCGACGTGTCCGCGCGTTTTTCCAAACACGCCCTCATTTATTCGTTATCGAATTTATTCCATTTGGCTGTTACACTCTGTATATCCACTGTTTAACAGATCTTCAAATATATAATGGTCGGATGGAATTGCATAATCTATTTGACCGATTTACGTCATCACAAAGCAAAATGCTTTCGAAGATCTCAAGTTTATCATTTTCTTTTCGTAGGCAATGTATTAGGCATCATAAATAAGCATGAAAAGTCGCTATTCATCAAAGCAGCTAATCAAAGAATACTCAAATAGAATCATTTATAGTTAATTGGAATTTCACTCTTGAATAATTCATCTGTGAAATGTGAATGACATTGCGTGAAAGAAATAGATTATTCACTTTATCTGTTTCGGACCATCAAGTTCTTAATCATTAATTAATTGTGGTTGTTAATTATTGAATAGGGATTCTTTCAATGTTTCATCTCTGATGAATTTTTCAGGACCCAATGCTAGATTTTCATTATTCGATCACGTCAACCCGGTAGCACAGTTCAATGAATCTACAGGGTGTTTCATAAGGGTCAGTGGCATAATCTTTATTCTGACCAAGTGAGACTTCATTTAAAGCATGAATCCATATTACAGTCCAAAAAGTTGAATTCAATACGATTCAGGATTACCCGGTCCTGTGAGAAGAATTTCCTTGTTTGCGATTAAAATTAAACTTCATCCATCTATTGATTCTTCGACACCGAAAACCTGATCTCGAGCATGACAAAACAATATCTCCATCTGAATATTCATGAGACTCGCATCCGTCCTTCAGCGATTCTATTCCCCAAGAAATGGAGGATGAATCAGCTTTTTTCGATCCATCAATTCTCGATAAAAAAGCATTTGCTTCATTAATTATCGGAATCGTGCCAAGTTACATCGATTTAGTGTCAAGTTCTGTAGAAACGATGTCATTAGTAGCAATTAAAAGTTGGAATTCACAGCGATCGGGTAATTTCAATCAAGTTGGCGATGCCCCTCTAACGTTATTAATTTTATGCTCGAGTTGCGACCTAAAGGAAATTCCTGGATGGGTTGGGAATCTGTCCCTTTTTCGGGAGAGGTGTTTGCCTTTTTTTTCACGATTGTCGCAGTGGATTCTAGCCCAAACCGGAAAGATTCCCGGATTACATGAATATACTGTTTCACAAGCGATATCGTATTCAGTCGTTTTTAAAAGTATGCAATCTTCGAGAAAATCGCTGTGAAATCATTTAAAACTCAATAACAACTTGAATCGATCCAATAAAAATCAGTATGAGACATTTCCTCAATCTGGTCGCCTTTTCTCTGAAGTTTGGTTATTTGCATATGCTTCATGAATGTTCTTATTTTGAAATGAAGTCAGTTTATCAACGGCTTCGATTTGAAACGAGTTTTTCTAAGTATATTTTTTTGTAATTCAAGTCAATATCCCTATAACTCATGTGGAGCAGTTTATTTATTTTTATAAACTAGGTATACTCCATTCACATTTATAAAGTATCGCGGTTGGCCATGATTTAGGTTTATCAAGTTTTTTCCCCTAGAACAGACGCAGTTTGGCACTCGTGAAAATTAAGCGACATTGCCAGGTCTACTTTCTATTTACTCTTTTTCAACTTTGTAAATGGAGTTAGTTCTTCGAAGATTCAACTGTGGCGCAGGTTTCGTAGAACTACTACATTTTCATACTGGAGTATTTCAGGTTGTGCAAAAATGTAGTTAAATGTCTTCTGAATTAACATAATATTTTCTCAAATTCATTAATTTCCCAAAGGAACATTTTGATAAATACGTAATTACTACGATTTTTTAGCAGAAACGGCAACGTTGTGGGCGTATCTGACAGTGCAATGACCATAACCTAACATTTTCAAAATATATACGGTGAAATGTGTCAAAATTTCATGGCAAACCGCGATACTTTATAAAAGTGAATGGAGTATACCTATCATTGAATGCAGTTACTCATATTGTTTGGTTCAGGTTATAGAAAGTAACACATTCTGAAAGGGCCAAAGGAAAAACGTTTCAATCAAAATGCAATTTCGAATTAAAAATTGACAAGAGGACTGACCCCGTCTAAGTCGTCCGAAAACGCCGTTACCGTTATTCCTGAGTTCCTTGACTCCGTGCTTGTGTCGCACAAAGACGAAACAGGCAGAAAACTGAACAGGAATAAATGTTGCGGGTATGGTTGAATCCGAATGAAACGCACCATCATCCTTGCCATGGTATTGTAGAACATCGGCCGTATAAACCGGCCATAAATTAGTACCTTCGTTATGTATGCGAATTTTGACTTTTCTCAACGGCGAGGCGTTATCAGCCTGCCTGTTTGGAATACTAATTTGTGGCTCCGCACAGCCAGTATTAAATGCCGCATTTAACGATTATAAACTGTTTATCTGGAGATTTGCGATGTACATATTTGCACATGATTCACCACACTGTATGTGTGTGTATGTTCCTTTTACGTCAAATTGAGTTCCACAGTCGGTTTCCTGTAGAAGCCAATAGAATTGCGAAATTTTCACCATGCTACTCGAATTTTAACTGGAGTTCAACATTACAGTGGTCTGCGAGGGGTTTTGCGTATTTTTCATGTGTCCATGTTGTCCATGATGTGTTCACGTTCATATCATTCAATTAATAGAGAAAAAAAGCATTGATGCATACGAAAAACCAACATGACATGATGGGAATAAACATTCAAGCTGAACTTTGGGCATGATCAAGTTGAAAAGGTTATGAAAATGAACTGACTTAAATTGCAAAAAAATATAGTTAAAATAAGATTTTTGTGATGAAAATTCATATTAATATGATTTCAAGTTGCAAATTTTAAGCCTGTAGGTCTGCAGCGTATACAGGCTGGTTAAGAAAAATCGAGTAAAATAACGAAATTTAATTCCCAGAGAATTCAAGCAATTCAAGACTATCAATACAATGTATGGCCTCCACGGGTATCAATAACAGCTTGACATCTTCTTTGCATACAACACAAGAGGTTGTTGAACATTTCCTGAGGAATTTGGTTCCATAAACGGGGCAGAAGCTCTCTCAGATCATTTAAGGATTCTGGGGTAAGTTGATGATTATCTACTCTTCTTTGGAGCATATCCCATGCATGTTCTATGCAATTCAAATCTGGTGAGTGCTGAGGTATTGGTAAATGTGGAATACCAAGCTCCTCGCGCGCATTCTTAACTATGGCTGCACGGTGCGGTCTAGCGTTATCGTCTAGAAATTGCAAAGTTTCACCAATAGCAGCGTGAAAATTTGGCATAACATTGTCAATGACATGCTCCCTATAGTGTTAAGCGACGATTACGGGGTATGCGTGGGATTGTCCATACCCTTATTCTCCGAGAATCTGAAAATCGTCCATATCTGGATTCATCAGCGAAAAGGACACTACGCCATTCATCGTTCCAATTGATATGTTGCCTTGCCCATTCCAGTCTTTGACGCTTATGGTCACGTGTTAATGGAACTCCTCTTAATGGACGTCTGGAATCTAGATTCACCTCTTTCAAACGTTGTCTGATGGTTTCGATGGAAACTTGGACCCCACCTGCATTTCGAAGAGTATTCCGTAGCATTCTACACGTAGATGTAGGGTTTCTTCTCGGCGAAACGGTGATGAAACGATCCTGAGCAGGTGTTGTCTTTCGTCGCCCACCAAGCCTTGGTCGTTCCATCACGGAACCTGTCTCCCTGAAGCTATTCCAAAGTCGAGATATCACACTTTGGCTGACTTGGAGCCTTTCCGCTACAACAACCTGAGTTAGGCCACCCTGTAGCATTCCGATAGCCCTATTAACCTCAGCGTTTGTTAATGTACGTCTTGGCATTTTCAGAAAACTCGTTTCAAATCGAAGCCGTTGATAAACTGACTTCATTTCAAAATAAGAACATTCATGAAGCATATGCAAAGAACCAAACATCAGAAAAAAGGCGACCAGATTGACGAAATGTCTCATACTGATTTTCATTGGATCGATTCAATTTGTTATTGAATTTTAAATGATTTTACAGCGATTTTCTCGACAATTACATTCTTTTGAAAACGATTAAATACGATATCCCTAACTCCTGTGGAGCAGTATATTTATTGATTTAGAAAATATACATTTGTTGTAATGAATTTATCAACCACAGCTAACTAACTGAATTTTCAGTAAAATTTTGATTCATCTGATCATTCAGATATCACAAAACTACAAGAAACCATAGATTTAAGTAAAACAACAAAGCTGTTTTCAAAATCTTTCAATTCCATAGATAACAAGCAAGCATGAATTTCAAAAAATCTCATCCTAGAAGTTCAAATTAAATATCTCCAGTATCATACAGATGCTGTATTTTGAGAAATATCGATACTTCGAAAAATCAGATCCCCACCCCTCTCCTTGACGCGACCTTCCAATTCAGGGAATCCAAAACCCCAAAACCGAAACAGCGTTAAAATTCCGTCGCGATTCAATTCCGTTTTCAAGAAAACCTTCACCACGCACCGCCATTGATCCATGGTACAATTAAACCGTTATTTAAGATGAGCATCAGAACTCCAACGTCTCTCAGTCATCGCCGATCGTCGTTCATTAAAACATCGTAAGCAATATTGGTCTATTGGTCCGTTCTTCGAATCACGGTCGAGAAGATATTTGGGAGGCATGGACTGCGGGTGCAACGCGCCCTATATAGGGCCTTCCTTGGAGACCACCTGCGGAGGTGGTGCCATCTTCCTGTTCATGACCCTTCTGGACAACTTCATCAGGAACAAATGCGATATATCGGAAATTTGTGAGAGGGTGAAGCCTGTAGCTGTGCCGGATTCTGAGTACGATTTCGTGGTGATTGGGGGTGGTAGTGCCGGTGCTGTGGTTGCTGGCAGGCTGTCAGAGGTACCCGAGTGGAAGGTGTTGTTGATTGAGGCTGGGGGAGATGAGCCACCGGGTTCTCAGGTAATAATTTTCGGCTTGCTTGCAATTATTACGAATCGGATAACAAAAATTTTGCTGAATGTAGAAGAATAATGCTGATTATTCAGAGGAACCTCGAAATAGAAAAACTAGGCATTTTCATGAAGCGTGTGACAATTGAGACACAAGCTTTCTAGATTCAGAAGAAAAAGATTGGCGAATAGGATCTCTTTTACACACTATAATTTTTCTGCTAAAGAACAAACGTATCGACAAGAAATGCAGATATACAGGGTGTTCCTAAATTGAACGTACAAACGAAAAGGGGAGATTCCTTATGTTAATTTAAGAAAAAAATGTCCCATAAACATGGGGTCGCAAACGTTCCGTTTTCGAGATACAGAGTGTTGAAGTTTGAATTTTTTTCAAGTTTTTTTCTCATAATATCTACACTTTGCAAGATATTCAACTGAAATTTGGCATACATATTACATTTGAGAGTTCTCACCACGTGACATGGCAATTTTGATAGCAGATCTACAGGGTGATATTTTTTCTGGAACACTGTCACCTGTTTTCCTCCAGAACTTTTTTTTGGTGGGCAACGGTTCATTTGAAACAATGTAAAAATAAGCTTTGTTGTTATACTAAACTTTTCGGTCATTGTAGTTTTGTCGTATCTGCTACCGATTTCGAGAATAAAATGTTGAACGATTCTCTCGAAGTGATTTGAATTTTTCCGAGAGATTCGTTCAAAATTTTTTCTCAAAATCGGTAGCAGATACGACAAAACTACAAGGGTCCGAAATGTTTAGTGTAACAGCAAAGCTCCTTTTTACTTTTTTCAAATTAACAATTGCTCACAAAAAAAAACTTGAAAAAAAATACAATCTTCAACACTCTGTATCTCGAATTGCAACGTTTGCGACCCCATGTTTATGGGACTTTTTTTTCTTAAACTTACCTAAGGAATCTCCCCTTTTCGTTTGTACGTTCAATTTCGGAACACCCTGTATACAAATGCTACAAACGCAATTATCAAAGAGACTGGGTATTGTCAATTAAACATATTCAGTGAACGATTTCATCATTGAAGATAACGATCAAGCTCAAGCAAAAAAAGGAAATATGAATTAAGTCCCTTGTAACCTTACGAATAAATGTTGAGAACCTTCTTCATTATAACTGGTTGTGTATTGTATGAAGTTTTTTCATCTATAAAGTCTATCGGAGTCAGAATTCTTGAAAACTTGAGATCAAAAAAATCCAAGAATCCAAGGTGGTGAACCTCATAAAAAATTACAGAAAAAAGATATTCATCAACTGTTGAAATATCAGAAGATTGCCCAATTAAAAATGAATTAAAGATTTATCTGGATTCAACTCTATACCTTCATCTGAAAATATAATTAATGCTTCCTCAAATTGGAATTGAATGGAAATAAAACATATATGAGGAACCATAAAGGCTTTTATTCATGAAATAATTCAAATGATATCACTTAAGGACAATCTCTCCACGTGTTATGAAGAATTAAAAGCATGGATCAGGGTCAAAATAATCCACCCATTATTTCACGGTAAATGAATTCATCGAAACAGTAGTCATTTGTCGAAGTCGATAATTAAAACATAATAGATTAAACATTACTATCAGTCGTTCAATTCAAGCGTGAAATCCCTGAAATTAGGAAGACGTTTTCCAAATCACAAATTATGAAGTGATTATAATTTCATCATCCACAACTTTTCGAAACAATTAATCATGACAAGATCCACTGCATATAGAAATCCTCTGCCTACAGATACCTTCCATGGTGATAAGTTACCACGGTGACCCTAAGATGGACTGGAACTACAAGACGGACCCTGAACCTGCAGCTTGCAAGGGATTCCCAGAACAACGTTGCGATTGGCCTAGAGGAAAAGTCCTAGGTGGATGTAGTGTTATTCACGGAATGATGTACATGAGAGGAACCCCACGTGACTACGACAATTGGGCACAAGCTGGCAACACTGGATGGGGCTATAACGATGTTCTTCCATTCTTCCTTAAATCCGAGGACAACACTGAGATAGGATCTTTGGTGGACCAGAAGTACCACACGAAAGGAGGACCCATGACTGTCAATAGATTTCCGGATACTCCACCACTGGCTTACGATGTCCTTAAGGCTGCTCAAGAATTGAAGTATCCTGTTTCTGACGATCTGAATGGTGCCCAGTTCAGTGGATTTTCTGTAGCTCAATCCAATACAAGGTAAGACTGGAAGATATGGAGAAGGTAAACAAATTTTGAGAGAATTCTCAGAACTTGTAGATAAACATTCTCATAGTCTTTCGTGCAATCTGAAATCATGTCTTCTGATCAAATGAATCACCTGAATGGGACTACCGAAATGTTGTTTTTATTACCCAGGACACGAAATACCTCTACATTGCGAGAATTCCCTAGAATTGATGGAGAAATCAATGAAAATATGTGTTATAGCATTCAAACGATAATTTAATGCAAATTCTCTTTTATTGTATTGAAAAATGGGAGAGAAGAACCAACTCTTGATCATATTAGAATTAAGTATTCGTTCGCGAATACATTACTGACGCTTCTTAATAAAATGCTAATTCCAATTCACGCTCCCAGAATATTTTAAGAGTTTTTTTATTGGCGCTACAGACTTGACTGGAATTCATAACGGAATGAAGTGAGTAATGGATTTTTTCATAGAAGGACACATATTTATTGTTAAGAATTCCTCAATAAATTTGAGAACCTGTTCCTACTTACGTTTTGACTGTTTTTGTCCAAATCATTATCTTGTTTTTAGAATTCAAGGTCGTTTAAATAGGTTTCATATCAATATGATCCATTTCAAGCGATCTGATCTCTATTGGCAACACAGAAAGCTGCAATTTCGTCTATATCTGCTCAGAAAAACTACAGAATGCATACCAATGGAATTTTGAATATTTGGAAGCTCAATTCTCAACTCTAAAGCAGTAGCTCATTTTACCGGTTACTCGGTTGAAAATATGACATTTTCATTTCGGTTGGTTATCAGTTTTCGAACTGGATGAGATCTAAAGAGTTTTGGACAACGCCACAGCGATGGCTTTTGGTCAACCAATAGTGAACCACATCTGAAGAACACTTTAAATACAACCTTTTGGTTTTCGTTAAAACCTTTTCTGATATTTCGTTTGGAGCCATTCGTGAAAGCTAACTCCCCTCAATTTCCAATGCAGGGATGGCGTCAGACTGAGCAGCGCTAGAGCCTTCCTTCGTCCAGCCAGAGGACGTTCTAACCTTCACATCATGCTCAATTCCACTGCTACCAAGATCCTCATTGACTCCAATACAAAGCCCAAACAAATAAGAGGTGTGGAATTTTTGTACCAAAATAAGAAATATACAGTTAGAGCGAAGAAGGAAGTTGTCATATCTGGGGGAGCTGTTAATTCTCCTCAGCTCCTGCTACTTTCTGGTATAGGACCAAAAGATGATGTACGAAAAGTGGGCCTTCCAGTGGTGCACGATTTGCCGGGAGTGGGAAAGAATCTGCATAACCATGTTACTTTTTACCTTGACTTTCTGCTCAAGACGGAAAAAGCTTACAACGATCTAGATTGGGCGTCAGCCATGCAGTATCTTCTTTACAAAAAAGGACCTCTGTCATCCACAGGTGAGATTAATTTATTAATAATAATATAATAATAATAATAATGTTTATTTCAAAGAATGTCACAAGTACATGGTAAATGCACATTAAATGAAACAACGTCAAAAACTTACACCCTATCGATCTAGGTAATCACCAATGGAATAGGGTTCTAGTGTGATGAGCATCTCTTTCAAATTCTTTTTAAAGATATAAGCACTTTTACAATTTTTCAATTCTTCAGGAAGTCTATTGAACATTCGGATACAGGCATAAGTTGGGTGTTTCTCAGTGATAGAAAGTTTATGTTTGGGGTAACAGATATCAAAATTCCGAGTGTGATAGGAAAGTTACCAAGAAGACATAACAGCTTCATTTTTCAGGAATGTCTCAGCTAACTGCAAGAGTCAGTACAAAATACACAGACCCGAGTGGTCAAGATCCAGATCTCCAGATTTTCTTTGCTGGCTACTTGGCCAAATGTTCGAAATCTGGAGAAGCCATGTCTTTGGAAGATCCTAAAAACCCGAATAAACCCAAACATCTGACAGTTTCTCCAGTGACTCTACATCCTAAAAGTAGAGGAGCTATCAGTTTGAAATCGAACAATCCTCTTGATCCTCCCTCAATAAAGGTGAACTACCTGCAGGATCCTCGAGATATGGCAACTCTGATTGAAGGTGTGAGGATCATCCAGAGGTTGGCTAATACAACTGTTCTAAGGCAGAAGTATGGGATTGAAATGGTGAGGGAGGAGTATGGAGATTGTGGAAAACAACATAGGTAGGTAGAATAAAATAATCTCATGAAGGAAGAATCTTCAAATGAAATTTCTTGCAGGTATGACTCCGATGCTTTCTGGGACTGCGCTATCAGACTTTACACAGGAGCAGAGAACCACCAAGCTGGATCTTGCAAAATGGGACCTTCATCCGACCCTATGGCCGTTGTAGATCCTCAGTTACAAGTACATGGCATTTCTGGACTGAGAGTAATGGACGCATCAATTATGCCTTCTTTAGTCTCTGGAAACACCCATGCGACTTGCGTGATGATAGCCGAAAAAGGAGTCCAATTCATCAAAGACAAATACGTTCCTAGCTTACCCACTCGATTTGGTGATGGCTTTCAGGGTTCAACCATAGGTAGTGGGACCAAGCGCAACTATACCACTGTGAAAGATCCTCATAGTCCTTTTCCTAGCGCGAACAAGACACCTGGTGGTCCATTCCAGGGACCACCACACGGTGGGCCAGGTGGACCTTTCCAGGGACCTCCTCCTCATGGTAGTAGGCCAGGTGGAAATTTTGGACCACCACCTAATGGACAGTATGATCCGTATCAACGATACCAACATCCTTGGCAGCAGAGACCAGGGAGTCAGAATAGATCTCAAACTAATTCTTATGGAACCAGACAGTACAAACAAAATGACAAGAATCAATATGGTTATCGTCGATAGTGAATTATGTTAGGTTAGGTTTTAAATTTATGAATCCTCTGCTAAGGCAGAAGATGCAAAGAATTGAATCTTGAGTAACTCTCTAATAGAAAGCTGTGAAATTTCAAGGATTTGTGTGTGAAATATGAAAATGAGATGTAAATTTAAATTAACGAAGAATTTTTAATTTATATCGAAATAGGTTGTTGTGCCATATCTTGGCCAGCTATGAAATATCAAATTGACAAGTCGAAGAAGAAATGCTTGTGGATAATGAGGTGATAAACTTGAATCAAATAAACACAATATAAAAAACTTTTGTTTTAATGAAAAACCTAGAAAAATACTGACTTGGGTTCAGGACCTTTGTGCTCATCAACCTGGTATACTCCATTCACAATTATAAAATTACAACTCTGACCTTGGGAATTTGACACATTCCACTCTGTATCGACGTTATGACGTTTTTCAAAATATTTTTATGTTCCAAGTCAACACTATGTTGCCTTTTCTACATTCGTATTTCTCAGAATCTGAATGAATTTGAAAAGATGTGATGGACGAAAATAATTAAGGTTTATATGGATTGATAGAAAGGATTCCTTTTCTAGTTATTTGCATGAAAAGTACGAGAGATCACTGTTGAAATATATTATTTTTCACCATGGAAGAAAATTGCATTGCTTTCACATAATTTTCATATGCATGCTTGTGAAGATTTAATGTTTATTATCCTCTTGCACTGAAAGTTCAAGACTTGACGACATCAATTGTTGAATCTTATCAAGAATTCATTGAAAAAAATCAATCCAAAGATATAAGATGAATTGATGGGTTATGACAAGAATCAAGAATAATTGAACATTATATCCCTCTATTGGAATCCAAATAGTTGAAGGGAGTTCTGATGCAAGAGGAACTTTTTCTTGGAACTGAGTTTTGGTTATAAATTAATGGGTAAGAATGTCAATTCCTGAAAGCATTATAGATATACATTTCATTTATTTGATCTTTTGAACAAGGAGTTAAATATTCTGACTGTATAGTAATTTATTAGTTTGAAAAATATTCATACCACAGTAGGTTTGTACAAATAAAATGGAATAGGTCAAACATATGCTTCACATTTATCATTCACCTGTTCTAAAATAAGACACAAACCCCTGGAATATGGAAAAAAACCGATGTATTCTGGTTCAATATATCCTATTTCTACTTTCGGCAAAGGAATGAAAGCTCCAGTCACACATTTCAATTCATCGGAATCTGAATTCACCTACCGTTGAATATAATATAGTCGTGTTTCTTCTTTTTTTTAGCTTTTTCGACGTGTTTTTTTTCTGAAACGTGAAAACGATCAACAATAATCATTTAGAGACCGACGATGGCCATCCAGAACCCGTTTACTAACGAAAATCGTGCAATTTCATACTGCAAGTTCTTTCCTAATAATACCTCGAAAATCCTACCTGAACCATATTTTCCGGTCGCTTTCGTTAGAAGATCGTATAAGGAAGCTTTTTTGTCCATTCACACATTCCAAATAAATATTGAGCACCAAAAAAGATACCAAAACTAACCAAACTTCTGGGGGACCGGAATTTCGTTTGAAATCTTTCTAAACGGCCCGATACCGAAAAAAACTTCGTTTTCAAGTGTAAAAAGGTCGATTAGTACTTACTTTCGCTTTATTTATGCTTATTAATCGATTTTTGGTCCAATTCAAATTTGCCGTTCGTACTCACGCCAAAAGTCGCGAAAGGAAAAAATGACACTTGCACGAAATTTCTCATATCGACAGGAAACTTCTTCTGGACGACGAAGAACGGAAGAATAGGCGATTTTCTATCGATATTTCGCCCCAAAATCGCCGATCGATTCGAACTAACAAAATGTGGAATATCTTTGATACTTTTTCTTTGATGTAAACACATAAACTGGCAACGTCGTTTTGTCATTAACGATATTTTTTGTACGCGCACAGACTTTTCATCAGGTGCACCAAATCCTGAAAACAAGACCATGACCTCCTATGTGATTGAATAAAAGTGAATGGGGTATACCTAGTTAGATTCGCCAGTGAGAAGTAACCTAGAAGTCAAAGAGTCGGTTTGTATAGAATTTTTTCATGACAAACTAAAAGGGCATGTTTTGCGGAAGTCTTGGCATAGAACAAGTGCTATCATGTTCAATCTCCACTGGAAATCTGCTCGGAAGTGAGCGGTCATAAAGAAACAACTATTTTTCTTGCGAACAAGGTCTTATCTAGCGTTAAACTAGCTGTTATTGCCAGAGATCTCCGATAAGCAGAAATGAAGTCGTAAACCGTGAAAATATCTTGACAAGTCGTGTCACGAATCACTTCTTTCTCGCATACTTAATAATTAATACTTTCAACACATCCCCCCAAGAATTTATGCAATTTCGTCATCATGCGGCCCTAAAAAGAACCGTAAAGTGGCGCTATTGCGAGAGCGAAGAACGCCCAGCGCTATATTTTCAATACTCGATATAAATTCATGAAATTTAAACTTTTAACACGTCAATCTGACACGGTTTACGATCGCACTCCACGCTAGAATCATTCATATGGAATAACGTAAAAGTTCATGTTTTCTATGTCCTTTTCCGAGACGGACGGAATCGAAGCAGCTCATGAATATATTAAGGGAGTGGAAGTTTTACGCTCTATCAAAAAAAAAATAGTGCCAGTTCATTCGTGTGTATTATGTTACGAGTGTATTTACGATCGCATTCGTAAAATGCCGTTCGGCCATAAAAGAACGGCGTCAGAATATGACTTGTGGCGGTTTTTACCACTGATAATTATGACCAATGAGGCAATTGTAAAAACAATAGCGGCAGGTTATGGGATACTCTGTAGGTCATTATTCGATGTTATATTCCATTTCGTGCTAGGTTCAGGAAACGAACGGCATATTCGCTCTGATGGCCTTTCTCGTTTTCATCCTTTTTTATTCTTCTGGAACTGCACTGATACTTCTGAATTCAATGAGTTCATTGAGTCTATAAAGTACGAACACCATTGAATGGTGAAGTGCCACAGAAAAGTTTTCAAAGAAACAGATACCTACTTTTCCACATGAAAAAAATAACAGTCACTCTTCAAAAATACACATTCACAAAGAACAGTAAAAAGATGAGCCTTCGTTATCAATTTTTGTTTATCTGGTTTATAAGTGGGACTCCATATTCAAATAAACTACTCCACATGATTTAGGGATATTGACTCAAATTGCAAAAAAATATAGTTAAAATTAGATTTTTCTGATGAAAATTCATGTTCATATGATTTCAAGTTGCGAATTAATTTTAGCCTGTAGGTCTGCTGCGTATACGGGGTGGTTAAGAAAAATCGAGTAAAATAACGAAATTTCATTCCCAGAGAATTCAAGCATTTTAAGACTATCAATACAATGTATGGCCTCCACGGGCATCAATAACAGCTTGACATCTTCTTTGCATACTACACACGAGGTTGTTGAACATTTCTTGGGGAATTTGGTTCCATGAACGGGGCAGAAGCTCTCTCAGATCATTTAAGAATTCTGGGGTAGGTATGATTATCTAATCTTCTTTGGAGCATATCCCATGCATGTTCTATGCAATTCAAATCTGGAGAGTGCGGAGTTATTGGTAAATGTGGAATACCAAGCTCCTCGCGCACATTCTCAACTATGGCTGCACGGTGCGGTATAGTGTTATCGTCTAGAAATTGAAAAGTTTCACCAATAGCAGCGTGAAAATTTGGCACAAAATTGTCAATGACATGCTCCCTATAGTGTAAGGCGGTCATATTCCCAGGACAAATGTGTAGATCTGTGCGCCCGTTGAAACATATCCCGGCCCATACCATAACACTACCCCCTCGGAATGGATGGACTTCTTGGACATAGCGACAATTACAGGGTTTGCGTGGGATTGTCCATACCCTTATTCTTCGAGAATCTCAAAAACGTCCATATCTGGATTCATCAGTGAAAAGGACACTACGCCATTGATCGTTCCAATTGATATGTTGTCTTGCCCATTCCAGTCTTTGACGCTTATGGTCACGTGTTAATGAAACTCCTCTCAATGGACGTCTAAAACCTAGATTCACCTCTCTCTCAAACGTAGTCTGATGGTTTCGATTGAAACTTGGACCCCATTTGCATTTTGAAGAGTATTCCGTAGCATTCTACACGTAGATGTAGGGTTTCTTCTCGCCGAAACGGTGATGAAACGATCCTGAGCAGGTTTTGTTTTTCGTCGCCCACCAAGCTTCGGTCTTTCAACACGGAACCTGTCTTCCTGAACCTATTCCAAAGACGAGATATCACACTTTGGCTGACTTGGAGCCTTTCCGCTACAACAACCTGAGTTAGGCCACCCTGTAGCATTCCGATAGACCTATTAGCGTCAGCGTTTGTTAATTTACGTCTTGGCATTTTCAGAAAACTCGTTTCAAATCGAAGCTGTTGATAAACTGACTTCATTTCAGAATAAGAACATTCATGAAGCATATGCAAAGAACCAAAATTCAGAAAAAAGGCGACCAGATTGACGAAATGTCTCATACTGATTCTTATTGGATCAATTCAAGTTGTTATTGATACTTTTAAAAACGATTGAATACGATATCACTAACTCTTGTGGAGCAGTTTATGTCAAATTTGGCCCACTCTATACCCTTGTTTTAATATTTCCATTCCCCTTCCCATGAAAAACTCCCTAGATCCGCTAGTGGCTCTTCATTTTTGTCTCATTCGCTCTCTATTTAGGCGTATCCATTCAGATTTCAGAACATGGAGATAAACAGTTCAACGTTGATAATTCCCAACACACCAGTAATTACGGTGACAGTGTATAAAGTTGCCCCAATGCCGACAATGCCACTGAGTGAAACGTACGATGTTGCCAGTTTATAATTTGCATTCTGCATGATGTGCAGCCAATGAAACTGTTCATTCTGCTGACAAATATGAAACCTAGATATGACATTATTTTCTCATGTAACTCGGGTAATTGGAAACTGTTTCTCTCAGCTTGTCTTCGTTACATCCGAAGGTAGAACTGTGTTATGAGTTGTCGTATCTCATTCGTATCTGTTGGTGAGGTTTATTTTTATTCATTTCCCATATATTACTGAGAGTTTGTCTCTCACGTTACGACAGGGTCCTGTGCTTTTTTAAAGTTTTGACAAACATTCAGGGAGACCAAGAAAGTTCACTGTCGTTAAAGAGAGTAGATGTTGATCCAGGTCACGATCTTTTTGGACCTCGCAAGAGCAACGTGACTCAAACTCGACGAGAATATAATTGGGAGCTCGAGGGGGTCTTATTTTCACTAGATGTGTCGCCAACTTCCATTTGTTGATTTCGACTCGAAATGAAATACACACAACCAAACTTATATGGAATCACCCAGTATTAAGATGAAATATTATTTTGATATCTTTTTCGTTAGAAGCAAATAAAAAGTGCATGTGTTTACTCACAAAAACAGTTAGGTTCATAAGCACTTGATAAGATTTGGCTTTGAAGTGTCGATTTTACCATTTCGTTCGAACGTCGCAGTGAATTTATATTTTGTTTTTTTGCGAAGTTTTAAAAAAAATGCCTTATGTGGGGTTATCGGAAGTCCAGAGAGGAAGAATTATTACTATGGCAGAACAAGGTATGTCACAAAGACAGATTGCAAGAACGGTGGGGGTTACACAAGGGGTTGTTTCAAAAACCTATGCAAGGTTTCTGGAGTTAGGAACCCTAAAGAATAGGCCGAGAAGAAGTCGTGGGAAAGTAACTATACAGAAAGGCAGGATCGCTTTTTAGCCCAATCAGCAAGAAGAAATCCCGCAGTATCTCATTCAGAGCTTCAAAGGCAATTTTTGCAAGCTACAGGTGTTAGTGTTTCTGTCGAAACTATCAGAAAAAGACTTCGTGCTAGGGAATTATTCAAGAGAAGAGCGTTAAGAGTTCCAGAACTATCGAGGCAAAATAAAGTTGACCGTTTTAATTGGTGTTTGGAGCATGAAAATTGGACTATTGAAGATTGGAAAAATGTCTTATTTTCGGATGAGACCAGAATTGGCCTACGATCAGACGACCGACGTGTTCGCATTTTAAGAGGTAGAGGGAGGCAAGCTAGGCTCCAAGCTGCAAGACCGATCCCTAAATACAAAGGAGGTACTGTAATGTTTTGGGGCGGAATTATGTTTGGTGAGGAAACTCCTTTAATTCCCATTAGACAATCTCTGACAGGGCCTAGGTATGTTGATCTAGTGCTACAACCTGTAGTGAGGCTCTGGTGAGGTGCTTCTGGAGATTATTTCCTATTTATGCAGGATAATGCACCTCCACATACCAGCAGAGTTGCAAAAAATTTTTTCGAAACAGAAGGTGTGACTGTTCTAGAGTGGCCTTCTTGTTCACCGGACCTTAATCCTATCGAGCACTTGTGGGATAGGATCAAAAGAAAAATTAGAGCTCGTCAAAATAATCCTGGTAACGCAGAGCAACTTATACAAGTGGCTTTAGAGGAATGGGCAAATGTTACAGAAGAAGAAATTAACAACTTAATAGAAAGCATGCCTCGTCGAATTCAAGCTTGTATCAATGCCAGGGGTGGTAATACTGATTATTGATTTGTTAAAATCGTTTTTTTTTGTTCAATTCTCAGTTACATAAAAATTATTTTTAGAGAATTTTACACTTTTAATTTTCTGTTCTATTATAAGAATAATCTTTCAATAATTTATATTATTTTTGTAATAAACTTGTTTTGGGAAAACTGCTCTTCACTTTTCAGCGACTTTTTTTTAATTAAAATTCGTTTTTTCCAAATAACAGGGTGATTCCATATAAGTTTGGTTATGTGTATACTTAACTTAAACATTAGCTCATGGCAGGGAAAGTGTGATTAGTTCATCATGTACCAGAGCGAGATGTCAAATATTGTGGTGAAAAATCCAACAGACACAGCCGCTGGAAACGATCCAACAGCAAGCCCATGATTGATTTCAAGGGTGACCGAAACAATTCTCATTTCGGACATTTTTCCCGGCCATGTTTGGGCGAATTTTTTTGTGTGGCTAATTCCCTTGCCAGCTGTCGTGACTGTCACGTCGATAGCAAGGTCGAATTACCCCGGATTGTGACATGTGTGACATCATAACAAATTGCGGCCATGTATCCATGTTGTAGGCAGTAAAGCGGTGGAAATTACATCCTGAATGTTCTAGTAGACGCATGTTTCAGCGTTGCTAATTTTGATTAAAGTTTACGGGGGACCGCACTGGAATGGAAAAAGTTGTCCTCAATGACGCAACGTCACGATAGGTGCATTTCGAGCTTTACTAATTCGACAAAAAAGGTGAAAACAAAGTGGTGAAGATCGCATTTGACTTTTTGTTGGTGTATTCGGTATCATTGCAGAGATACGATGGAGAAACGTTTCATGATTGTGGCAACTGTAACAGTAATGAAACGTAGAAAATAGAATATGAGTGTAGGTTTGTTTTCGATCGTCTAGGAATATGACCTTCACTCTGGCTTCCCAAACCTATATTTGACGTATTTATCGGTTTCTACAGTTCTCCCAAAAACCAATTAAAGTCTATATACAGTTTGTTTGCAGAGTTAATTCTATACAAATATATAAACTTGTAGATAATACGAGGATATATTCAAAAATTCTTAGCCTACTATAGAACCAAACGAAATTTCAATGTCAAAATATTTTATTACTCAACGTCAACATATTCTCCTCTTAATTGAACCTGCGTCAGCAAGCTAGCAGCGTCAAATTTCGGCTTCCAATGCTTCGATCGTTGCAGGCTTATTGGCACAAACCTGGTGACTTTGGATAACCCCATAGCCAGACATTTGTCTCCGGGAAAAATTCTCCTGTTTCTCTCAAAGCATCAATAATTGTCAGCTCTTTAAACTTATCTCCAGGTTTCTCTTGCCATGTCCTTTGCTACAATTCTACTTCCTTTTTGATGCCGCTCAAATGGTAAACTTGGCCTAAGGTATCGCAAGCAGGGGATAGGGGAGAGTTCCCTTGAAACGGACAATTTTATTATTTTCGGTGTGAAATATTATTTCAAATGAAAAAGTTTCAAATTGTACCGTCATAATATGAGCATAAGGCTTGTGGATTCACTTTTTCAGAAAAAGCTGAAAAAAGAAAAGCTAGTCACTCGAAAAAATAAGTCTTACTTTATTTTATAAAATGTCCATTTCATGGGATGTTGCCCTTGTTATGGGCAGTTATTCCCATGAAGTGGACAATGGTACAAAAACAATAGAATACTGTCATAAAGTTCTAGGAGAATAGTTAAAATCATTTAGTAGTACCAAAGAGAGAAAACATACAGTATTTTACATGTTAATTATTGAATTACATAACATATTTTCACATCTCCCTTGAATCGGAAACATTGCAGCCCATGAACTGGACATCAATTTCCAGTCATTTTTCTATGTCCGATTCATGGGATATGTGGTTTTTATAAAAAACCTGAAAATATAATTTCTACAAATCGTCATATCAATGATTTAACATATCTGTCTGATAAGGGATAATCACTTGATGTTTATATGAAAAAATCGGCAACTTATCGACACTAGAAACGTAGCTATTCACTTCGCAAATGTACGTACATATTTACTTTACCGGCAACGGATTTTTCAATGCATGCCTCGTCCACAAGACGCGAGCCACAGATTCAGCCATTTTCCAAGAGACGTGGCTCAATGTTGCGAAAATGGGATTTACGTAAAGTATGCTCAATTACTATCGGGTGTAGTAGAAAACTATAGTGTCCGGTTCATGGGCTGTCCAATTCAAAGGAACTCTCCCCTACTTGTGAAACTCTAGAAGTAGGCAGATGCCCCCTGTCCCCCTCTGGGGACGCCCATGCTTACTCTCATCTTGAACCTTGTGGATCTGCGCAGCAACCTTTTCGTCATTTCACGATACTAATTGAATCAACATTCATCATGCCCTTAGTGAAGCTGAAAAGTTATTGATTCCAAAAGAAAACTCTCAGCGTCATAAATACCAATTTTTGATATCTCAAATCTAACTTTCGCCCTATAAATCTCAATTCGCTCGATCGGAACTCCACCCTAGAAAATGATCCGAGAGGAGGGAGCTATCAGTGCGGCTTAATTATTATTTATGAGATCACAATAGATCGGCCCGTTCCCGTGCTCTCTGGCCAATTACGTTCAAAGGGCCATGGCTAATGAACTGATAAGGAAGTTGTAAGTATATCACATAAAATTGCGGGATTGAGATACGAAAGGCACGCGAGTTAATAAATGAATATCAGTCATATATAACTCTGGGGCTAATCATATTTTCATTCATTTTTAATGAACACATTCGGGTAAGTAGGCACGTACTTGGCTTCGAGTAGCTTATCTATTCAATCGACGCATTAATATCCCAGAAAAATTGTGCATTACGATGGAATTACATTAGCTCAATTGTATGAAACTTCCAGAATCTGTGGAATCTAAATTTGATTTTTCGAGGCGAGTTTGATAGCGGAAAAACCAATAGATTAATGTCGGACTAACACTAACGACTCTTTGTGAATATGAGTTGTCGTCTGCTTCAATAAGTTTTTCTCCATTTCCACATGATATCAAGGTAGGAACGATGAAAGTTCGAAAGGCGATTGTTAACAAAAATTTGCAAAAACCAGTACACGAAAAACACTGCTTTTGCGTTGGCTCTGGTGGCAGTTGAATAGTGGAATTTGACTTCCATGTGTAAGTTTTCGAGTCCTCAATGTGAAACCATCATCTTATAGTTGAAACGAAGTGCATTATAAAATTTAGCAGTTTCACTATTTCGTAAAATAAGATGAATGGACCAATTCAGGCTCAAGTGTTTCTTTGTAGCTTTTCAACCCTAGGTGGCCTCGGGTTACCTGCTTAGGATAAAGGCATAATTGGGGTAGTGAGATCAGTTGAGTATGGAGTTAATTGTTAGTCGGGGAGTCAGTAGAGAGTTCCTACGTGAGTCGGTAGAGAGTTAAGACGAAAGTAGTTATTGCCAGTAGAGACGAAATTAGATATTCAAGACGGTACTATACCGGCGGTACAAGATCAATTGATTTGTTCGGCGTGTATACGTTTTCTATCTCATGAAGGTCAGTTAATACGGATAAATCGTAACTGAACGTGTGTTTGTCGAAAGTAATTAGTGTAAGACGTACGAGGATGTATTGCTATCTAGTTAGCCTAGACCAGTTCCATGCATAAACAAAATATTGCGATACCATATCAACGAACAATAACTTATAAGAAGTGTCAGTGAAGAGTTCGACGTCAAAAAAGAAAACCAGAGTTACGCAATAAATTAAAAAAAAAGATGTCCACCGAAATCGTAAAAATCGAAAAATTGGAGTATCGAGCCATCATCAAGTACCTGTAATAAAAAAAAAGGTTTAAAAGGTGAGCAGATTCACGAAGATAGGCCTAATACTCTTGGTGATCAATGTCCTTAGTATGCCACCGTGAAAAATTGGACTGCAAGCTTCAGAAGAGGTAAGTTTCCCATTGAAGATGATGACCGATCGGGAAGGCCAGTTTCTATGTCAGTCTCCGAACATATCGATGCAGTTCATGACATGATTTTATCCTCGATTTTATCAGACCGTCGAATTGGGCTAAAACGGATATCTGAAGCACTGAAGATTTCATACGAACGCGTTCATCATATAGTTCACATCAATTTGGACATGAGAAAAATTTCTGCGAAATGGATCCACAAATGTTTGAATGTTTACCGAAAACGTGCAAGGCTGGAAGCATCGCGTTCGATCTGTGCTCGATTTGAAAACGATGTAGACTTCTTAAACCGAATTGTTACTATGGATGAAACTTGGGTACATTTCTACGATCCAGAAAGAAAGCAACAATCGATGGAATGGCGATACTCTGGTTCTCCAAAGCCTAAGGAATTTCGTGTCCAAAAATCTGATGCTTCGGTTTTTGAAATTGCCATGGAGTAATCACGTTTTGGATGAGGGTAAAACAATAACTGGAGATTACTATTCGACATTACTGACCACTCTACTGGAAAAAAATAAAGAGAAAAGCGCGGAGAGCTATCCAAAGGTGTTTTGTTTTCACAGGACAACGCCCCAGTACAAGAATCTCATGTTGCCATGCAAAAAATTCGTGATTCAGGGTTAAAATTACTAGAACACCCCTCTTATTCACCAGGTTTGGCTCCGTCCGACGATCATCTCTTTCCACAACTGAAAAAAAGTTTAGAAGGTCGTAAATTTTCTTCCAACGAGGAGGTAATAAAAGCTGTGGAGGACTGGTTTGCAGAGCAAGAAGAAACATTTTTTTGCAAGGTCTAGAGACGTTGCAGGTTCGCTGTAATAAATATATTCAATTAAGAGGAGAATATGTTGAGTAATAAAATATTTTGACATTGAAATTTTGTTTGGTTCTATAGTAGGCTAAGAATTTTTCGATATATCCTCGTATTTCAATACTTCGCTACAGAAAACCATGATTTATTGACCATAATCTTGTGCTCTTATTGAAACACCTTCACATACAACCCTTCGACTGTGTCAACAAGTATCCCCGGTCAACAAAAATCGGTAAAAGCGCTGCAGGCGCGCAGATAACTAGCACTGCATAAATCTTTCTGCTCCTCATTAGGCATTCTTTTGAATTCTCCTATTTGAACGCCCCACCATACAGGCCGGTACGGGAGACCCTCATTAATTCCAGATATTGTCATCTTCTCATTTGCAAAGCTCTGCATCATCTCGGACCCCAATTCGGCGGTGCGGAAAGACGGGTTAACGGCTGAGGCCAGCGTTTTGTGTGTCGGTCAGCGCACGGGTCAAAAGACTGGGTCGAGATAGCGCAGATAGGGCCTTCTTGGTCGGCCTAAGCCCACATCTTTCCGCAGAACAAGAAACGGCCTAATTCTACGCAACGAGGCGCTGGCGGCGACTGTTTTGCGGGTTCCGGAATTGTGTTGACAGCCGCTTTCTTCACGCTGCTGCCGGAAACATGGGGCAATTCGTATCGGGGGCTGGTGAAAGATTTCTTGTGAAGAATCCGAACTCTATTTCATTATTCTCATTATTTCAAGAATGTAACCTTAACAAAAAAAATCTTATTACGAGCTCCCAGATACAGGGTGAGTCTCTGACTTGTAGATACATTTTAACTGAAGATTCTTGAGGTCAAAAGAAACCTTTTCTTCATTTTCCATTTTTCCGAATTCGGCTCTGTTGAAAAGATATAGCTATTTGAAAAAAAATTGGGCTGATTACGTCTCTGATATAATTCACCGGAATTGATGCAAAGTTCATATTTCTCGATTGAAATTGATTTGATACACCTAGGGAATACTCAAGTACTAACCTCATTCGAATGAGAATGTTAAAAACACGATATTTTTGAATGAAAACACTTGTTTTTACACTAATCGAACATAACTCCATTAAATTAGGATAAAGGATTCGAGGTCAATGACCTAACCTAATCCATCTAACCATATTCTATGAAAGCTATCATAAAACGTTCGAGAAGACGATGCCAGATTGTGTTGATTTTCTCTTTAAACAAGGAAGCAGTACGTAATCTATCATTAACGGATAAACTAACGCAAAGACACTTGTTTTGTTTACTCTTGGCTGATGGCGTCTAGTCTCTGATATGCCGAAGGAGTAGTTCTGATTCTCCCCGATAGTGCTACGATCTTAATTTCAGTCGCCTATAACAGTGCTCAAGACAAACCGTTGTTCCATAGACCGAACAGTTGGTCTGTGGTTGTTGAACGAAGCATGCGTATAGCGATTTGTTATTTGTTTAGTCACAGTGAAGAATGCGAACAGTTGATGTGAAAGGATTGTCAGTGAAAGTGAATTAATGTGTTGATAAAAGTTAATAAAATCCCAAGAGGATATTGTTCAGATAGAAACATCGCCACAGATCGTGTAGTGTTAAGTATTCATTTTGCATTAATTTCAATCCAATACGTGGTTAGTATGGGACATTCATCATTAATATCCGAATTTTGCATTCCATTGACATTTTAGTCTTGACGAAGTTGATAAACATTCTGACAACATTGTTACCTTGTATAGAGTTTAATTTGATCCATTCTGTGATATTGAAAAGCCAGGGAAGCATTCAGAATATTCTTATGACTTTTGATTTTTTCATCAAATTTTATCGAGTAAAATTGAGAATAACTCGAAAACGACGCGTTTTATTGAAAAAACATAAAAATACTTTCATTTTCTAAACTGATTGATTCTTTCGAAAATATGAACCGTTTATGTGTTTTAAGTTGTTTTATGGTATTTTTTTGTGGATTTATGAGTGGTCTACACTGAAACTTTTATACCAGAGGAAATTTCGAATAAGTTTTGATTGAGGAATATGTACCATAACCAATCAACCAAAATTCAGTTCATTTGAAATAACGGTTCCGAGGATATGAAGAGAAAAGTGTTTTTTTCATGGATTTTCGACACCCTGTATCTTCCAAACGAAACAGAATTTTGAAAAATGGTTAAAATATATGTACAAGTCAGAGACTCACCCTGTATATTTTGAATGCAACTAGAATAAGAAATTCCATTGCGAGCTCCTAAAGATATCATGAATAATATACAGGTTGTTCCTGAATTGGAGAAACTAACGGAAAGGAAAGGTCCCATATCTTATGAACAAAGTACCGCAAACGTTTCATTTTCGAGATACAGGGTGTTGAAGTTTGAAGTTTTTCAAGTTATTTTCTGAAAGTATCTGCACTTTACGAGATTTTCATCTGAAATTCAGTATCGATATTACCATGAGAGTTTACACCATGTGACATCCCAATTTAATTTGCGAATCTACAGGCTGATATTTTGCTGTCCCCTATTTACCTCCAAATTTTTTTTGGTGGCCCGCTGTTAGTTTGAGAAATGGTAAAAAAAGCTCTGATATTATACTGAACTTTATGATCTCTTGTAAATTTGTACCGAATTAGAGAAAAAAAAATGTTGAAATCTTCAAAGAATCAAAATTGTCATAAGAATCCAGTATAAAAAAAATCTAATCTATTTAAGTCCGGATATTGCGGGCCACGATAAGCCACCAAAAAATAAGTGTGTGCAATATACAGTGTGCGGCATGAAGTTCTGCCACATTTGAATGAGCTGTTAAAAAATACGAAAAAAAAAATCAGAAAAATTCTTTTTTATTTTGAAAGCCTACATGTATTGATTTGTTCAATTCTTTTTTTTTTCCAGGGGAAAGTTGAGGAAATTGACTTTCTGTCAATGAAAATATTTCACCATTTGAGGGGATCTTGAAAGTTAAAAAAACACCCTCAAAAACAGAATAGCATGTATTGGGGTACAATAATTCTTTCCTTCTGCAGGGATAGGATATTTCGGCTATTTTAAATATTCACATGCACTAATAACAATAATTATAATAAACATTTTCAAATGAAACAGAGGAAAATAGGAATCTCTTGGTGGTCATTTCTCTACCTTGTTTCCTAAGTTTGTTCCGTCATCAGTAGTTGGTTTTGTTCTACTCTTGTATGAACGATATCGATTTGTGCTCACCTGAAACTGAAAGAGAAAATATTAATATAAAAGACAGATAATTGAACAATCAGGAAATCCACAGAATTCTTCATCCTTTATGTAGCTGAACATTGAAGTGGCATTAAATATATTGTGTATTGGTATGTCTACATCCTACATGGCTCATAAAAGCCAATCTGATGAATCCTATAATTGGATCTGGGAAGAAACGTAAACCCAATACACATCCCGAATATTTTTTTTATCTGAAATTGTATTCTTCAGTTTTTATACTTTATGATTGCTCATTATGGTAGGATTCAACAAATAATTCAACCTCATCCTTTCCAAATTAATGTTTCAACAACTGGAAGGATCATTATTCTTCACAATAACAGAAATAACATGCATGTTGATTCATCCAAACAATTATTTGGAATATAAGCACGATATTTGTTGATTTATTCGGATGAATCAACGAGCAACAAAATACCCTCCATGATTTTGTACGACATTGAGATAATTAGGATCGTCTACCGGAATCTGAAGTCAGGAGAGAACTGAAGCAGGTGAAAACCTAATTTAGGGTTATATGTAAGAGGATTAGGGAAGTATTGTACCCGTGAGTGATGGTTATATCGAAATGAACCGAGTTCAAAGATTAAAAGCCCCCTTTTTATATTCATCGGTATTAATGTCGAATGAAAGCCTCGTTATATCGTAACAGAAAAGGTTTTGAGGTTTTCCATTT
This sequence comes from Adalia bipunctata, assembly GCA_910592335.1. Classification (NCBI taxonomy): domain Eukaryota; kingdom Metazoa; phylum Arthropoda; class Insecta; order Coleoptera; family Coccinellidae; genus Adalia; species Adalia bipunctata. Next base: position 68,632,745 of record OU342949.1, on the reverse strand, counting down.
CGGTATGAGCGAGAGTCTGGGAAAATGCGAGGTATTTTCATCAAATAAGCTGCTTCGGGTTATCGTTCGGGAATGTTATTATTATTTTTTCGTACGGGAAAATACCGCCTATTATTAGGTATCGAATTTGCGAATCTTTTGAAAGGTGGGCAGTTGTTTACGTGCTGACATTCTTTGTTGAATTTCGCTACGTTCCCTGGAGATTCCTCTGCGTTTTCTGGAATAAACAAGGAAAACAGTGTATTTTGATATTTCATCAGCAACTGAGCTTCATGTTCGGTGGTGGGTATGAACCAGACCCCCCTTGTGACTCTGCCACAACATCCCACTAAGGGCCAGTTTTATAAAGGGCACGTTCTATCCGAGGTTACTCGAACGAGGATTGAAAGTCAACCCTCGGTTGAAAAAAGTTCGGTATTATAAACATCTTTGCAGCCTCGGTTGAACAACCTCGGATTGAGATCGCTTTTCTTGGGTTGGCTAACCTGAATCTTATTTCTCGAAGTATTTTGGCACGTTTTTTTATACCATTTTTGGATAAATTCAATAATCGTAGTCTAATAAAGACAAAACAAGAAGCTAGTTCGAATATTTCCGTGCTTTGTGACGGTCACGGCAGATAATTTAGAGAAATCTGATTTCCCACATGAAAAAAAATTATGTAATAAAAAAAATTGTAATTTATGAAATGAGGACAGACTTCGTACGAATTCTCCCACTGGAAGCTATTGCCAAAAATACGCTCTAGACTTTATCACTTGTGTCAACTTATTTGACTCGAATGATCTAAGTTTGTACTATTTTGATATTCTGAAAAGTCTTATCTCAAACTCTCATGCCAAGCAACCAAATGAAAGCTAGGACAATATAAAACATCCAATGAAATTGCATTAACATTTAGTCGTACAAGGATGTAGTTATATTTAGGATAGGAACAAATCATTCTTGATCTTGTTTGATTGAGTAGATGAAATATACATTAAATTTAAAGATAGCATTTATTATCAACTTTCGCTTCATTCAGGTTGAGAGTCATAAATAGAATCAGTCTAGCAATATTATGCAGGATCCCACAAGTCACAAAAATAATAGTTGTTTTCAAATGTAATCAGATCCTGAATAAAAGAATGGGAAATGTTCTTTTACGCACCAGAAAGTCTTTGAATTGAATTCATAGTTCATATGTGAGCTTCATTGAATACTTAATCATTCATTGATCTGTGAGATGGGACCGGTGTCATCAATCATGTCTGTAGAGTATATTAAAAATTTTCTATGATGAGAATTACCAAATTTATAATGTTAGCAACTTGAAAATTCGGAGAAAAGTAATCCTTTTCACATCTGTAGCATTTAGCATTTTCACAACCCATTAAAATAAGCATGCACCTGTACTATGTAATAATAATCGAGAAATCCTTCTAGAACGTGAGTGCGCTCCAGCAACACGGTTCTAATACACCGAAATTTGGTCAGTCAATACAACCTTTCCCTTGTTAGTTGCTATTTCTGTTGATTGCTTGGCATTTTGATAGAATGATAAAAGAGGCACTAGAATACTTTTTGATAATGTCCAAAGTTCTAGACATTTCACAACTTTCTGACTTTTCTCTGATATTGATTTATTTATACCACAAAAATCTTCGAAAATGTTAACAACTCTGTAAAGATTCAGCTTATTCAGAGTAATTTCATCCACCTGATAAAAGAGTTCTTTGTTTGACCAAAATCTCTTCTTCGTGCCATCTTCGAAGAGGTCGAAAAGAAATGTGAAATCATTCGATTGGTATCTTTCTTATTCACTGTCGTTACTATCTTTTGAATGCCTTGCATCAGTTATTTCATTATTATCATAATTAGAGTCATTTTCGATATTATATTCACACAGGAACCTGCAGTCCTATCCCTCGAAGATAAGGCACAAAAATTCAGTTTCAATTTAGGAATATTTTTCCAAACACCAAAGATGAATTATTAATACATAGCAAACCTACAGAAGACTGTGATTAATATCAGGCATTCTATCAATATAATAACATATAATATTTTCATTCCCTGCAACTTCAATGTGCCACAACAAAATGTTTTGTTTTGTTTTTAACATAAAGTGAGGTTAGTTGTCGGCCATCTAGAAACGTCAAACGTTTCAATCCTCGGTTCAAATCTCAAACGGAGCTATATTCACCGGTTGAGTAAATCCAGGGTTGAACCCGAGGTTGGATGTTCATAATACGGAAATCGACATTCGACGGCGGATTTGGGCTCAACCGAGGATTGAAATTCTTTCATAAAACCGTCCCAAAGTCATTCAGCATTCAATATTCCTGCCACTTCCAATGACAGTGATCCATCGAATTAAAAATTAAACCGAATGAACCTCTGACATACAAAAATGCTGCTGAAGTACAAGGGGACGAAGGCCTTGATTGCTTACTTGGATTCCGTGGCGTTTTCTCCGTGCTGTGCAGATCGTGCGCAATCATCGTCAGATCAAATTTCCGAGAGCCGTTTGAAGGCGCACACAATCAGTCGATCTCTTCATTAGCGAGCCCGAGCTTTGTCGAATTTCATGACGCATCAGAACTTTCATTAGGGAGTACAACACTTGTCGATTTGAGTGATCCCATTATTGCCGATGATATTATTGATTCAAATCCGCGACTCAGTCCCCTATTTTTATTGGGGATTGCGGTTTGTGGAGGGGAGTTGATGTAGGAGTTAGGTTGTTCGGTATAGGATGGAGATATGGCTCCTGCTTTCCTCTGGATTGAGGTTTTGATGGTGAAGGATTCTAGGATAATCTCATGATTGTCCTAGACTTTTAGTATTCCAACCGAAGTCGCATATTGAGTTCGAGAAAACTTTTGAAAAACGTCATAACTTCGATACAGAGTGGAATGTGTCAAATTTCCAAGGCCAGAGTTGTGATTTTATAATTGTGAATGGAGTATACGTGAGATCTCGCAAAAAGAATACATTGAGAAGAGCAGCAGCGTAAACTCTCAGAGATCTCAATGAGAAGTCTGTGTTTGCTGGGTTAGACGTTTCTGGAAAAGTGGGCCTATTCGTAATCTACAATATTTCTACCAATTTCATCGATGTGCCAGGGTCTCACCTCGAAAAAAACATGTTTACACGAAGAAACAAGAAAACCAGCCTCGCAAGCATACATCGTAATGCCACATACAAAATATATCAAAGAAAGCAAAGCAGATTTGAATCCTCCTCTTCTTAGTAGATTATATTCAGCAAAAAAGAAAAACATTCTTCTTCACAGACAAATCTGTGATAATCTGGTTGTTTGCTCCATCCCCAGCTTAACTTCTCCCTGCACTGTCTCTACTCTCTATTACGTACGGTAGCGTATGAGCAGGACTCCACTAAGCTCTTTTACGTTAGATACGATTTATCAGCCGCAGAGGACTTCGTTGGTTATTTACTGCCTACAGAAAGCTGTTGCATAAACTACATCAAGTGGAGTCAGGTTTGCAGGGAATATTTCCGAGAAAAACGCAAAGGTTTGCTGGAAAATCAGATTTCAGTCTCAGAAAGTGGTCCACTTTTTACAGGACTTTAACAGTTTTAGATTGACTCATTTGAAGAAGATAATTCCTGCTAGAACAAAGTAAACCACGCTGTGTTATACACCAGGAAGGCTTTCAATATCGGTAACTAAGGAATAATTTCAGACCTTTTCTATAATATCTTTTTTATCAAACACTTGTTCCTCTACGGAGAGCATACATCATTAAAATGCAAAAACGTGTTTGGACGTAAAAGCAATATATTCTCAGATAATATAACTGCTAGGTTGAGAGGCAGAGAATTTATAGCAAGCGAACATGACATAAAGCGTAAGTACACGTTTTAAATTGGCTTTTAATATTTCACAACTTTTATCAGCTTCACGTTGTCAATTCGCTCCGCAAATACGATATTTCGCCTGAGGTCGTTCCTGGGGTTATACAGAAAGGTAATATGGGAAAAATTTTGGCCGGAAACTTTTGTGATAATAGAACATTAATCAGTACAAAGTAACAGGACACTGCGGCCTTAGGAAACATCTGAACACCATAGGAATAATTGAAGAACCTGTGGATTGCAGACTTTGCGGTGAAGAGGAAGAAACAGCCTCTCACATAATCTTTGAATGCGACGCCCTAGGAAGAAGGCGTCACAGAATCTTTGGAGAAATCAACCCAGAAATGGGAATGAATCCGAAAAACCTCATTAACAGGCTACTGAACCTGATAAAGGACACGAACCTATTCTCGTGAGGAACCACTGACGAAAGAGTGATACAATAGACCCAAGCTGGTCGTAGTGTCACAGGGAGGCCAAGTGCTAACCCGGTCTCTTGTCCGTCAGTAAATCAATCAATCAATCAATCATCAGTACAAAGTAAGCGTGGACAGTAGGAAAAAATCCAAAGGCTTGAATGTGAAGATGCAGGCTGCATGTACAAATGGTTATACTCTCTTATGTCTGAATAGTTTCTTGCTCCTCGTTTGTTAACTCTTTCAGTTTTAGGCAAGTTCTCGTCTCTTTCGTTTCTAAGAATTTTGGGTCAGTTATTGTTTTACGTTCTTACCATCAACTCGGAGTCAAAATCTGAAAGTTAGTGAAAGCGTATACTCCATTCACTTTTATTCAATCGCATAGGAGGTCATGGTTTCGTTTTCAGGAGTTGGTGCACCTGATGACAAGTCTGTGCGCGTACAGAAAATATCGTTAATGACAAAACGACGTTGCCAGTTTCTTTGTTCACATCAAAGTAAAAGTATCGAAGATATTCCACATTTTGTTAGTTCGAATCGATCGGCGATTTTGGGGCGAAATATCGATAGGAAATCGCCTATTTTTCCGTTCTTCGTCGTCCAGAAGAAGTTTCCCGTCGATATGGGAAATTTTGTGCAAGTGTCTTTTTTCTCTTTCGCGACTTTTGGCGTGAGTATGAACGGCGAATGTGAATTGGACCAAAAATCGATTTATAAGCATAAATAAATCGAAAGTAAGTACTAATCGACCTTTTTACACTTGATAACGAAGTTTTTTTTTCAGCTTTTTCGACGTGTTTTTTTTTTCTCAAACGTGAAAACGATCAGAAATAATCATTCAGAGACCGATGATGGCCATCCAGAACCCGTTTGGGTACTTACGAAAATTGTGCAATTTCATTCTGCAAGTTCTTTCTTCATAATTCCTCGAAAATCCTACCTGAAACATATTTTCTTGTCGCTTTCGTTAGAAGATCGTATAAGAAAGCCTTTTTTGTCCATTTACACATTCCAAATAAATTTTGAGCACCAAAAACTTCTGGGGGACCGGAATTTTGTTTGAAATCTTTCTAAACGGCCAGATACCTAAAGAAACTTCGTTATCAAGTGTAAAAAGGTCGATTAGTACTTACTTTTGCTCTATTTATGCTTATAAATCGATTTTTGGTCCAATTCAAATTTGCCGTTCGTACTCACGCCAAAAGTCGTGAAAGGAAAAAATGACACTTGCACAAAATTTCACATATCGACGGGAAACTTCTTCTGGACGACGAAGAACGGAAAAATAGGCGATATCCTATCGATATTTCGCCCCAAAATCGCCGATCGATTCGAACTAACAAAATGTGGAATATCTTTGATACTTTGACTTTGATATGTAAATAAAGGAACTGGCAACGTCGTTTTGTCATTAACGATATTTTCTGTACGCGCACAGACTTTTCATCAGGTGCACCAACTCCTGCAACCGAAACCATGACCTCCTATGAGATTAAATAATAGTGAATGGAGTATATGCAAAGTTGTGAATAATGAATTGTTATTTGTTGAAAATTTGTTCGTCCTATATCTTCGCAACAAAGCGCTTTTTCAAAACTAATCTTGGGATGAAATATCCTTCAAATTGTCCAATGTATATCCTCTTCAATATTTGCCGCATGTTCACCTTACATCCTGTATACCTACTCTCAAAGTAGTTGATTTCCATGGTGATCATTTGTAATTGAGTCGTCGAGAGAGACACCGTAAAACCGTCGTCATCCCACCCTCGTCGCCAATACCCAGAAGCTATCACATCTGCAATAGGTCGCTGGTAGTGTATTCATCATATATCCCACGTATCTCTCATCAGCATGTGGAAATAACATAAACTCGAAAACGTGAAATTCTCTCGCAGTCCTCGAAACTCATGAAGATATATCGCTTAATGAAAATTCCCCCCAAGATACTCGTTTCAGCAGGTTCAATCTCGGGATCGGGAACAATGTCAACCGCCCAGACATAACCCGAAAACATCTGCGGTATTGCATTTTCAATCGGGATAAGTGACGTGAGCAGAGCAGGTACGAGGTTTCGTTTTATGTCCCTCTTTATGCTTCGAGTTTCACGATTGCAATTTTCATATTGCGGAAGACACACGGCCAGACCCGTTCCCTACTTGCCAGAGGAATAGATTAATGGGTATTTTAATAAAATTTTCATTATGACGGGACCCAACCGTTGCAGCACTCACATTAGCCATCGCGTCAACGCCATGACTTTTTTGAGTTTTATTAGCTTGTAATCCCACATGATTAAGAAGTAAGTACAAAATGAAATAGGGTTTTATTTCAGTGGCATAACTTGTTAGTATGTATGTCATGTTCTACACCTACGATCATTGGTCCTTTCTTTATAAAATCTAATCAACCTTTATGAAATAAAAATACCACAAAATAAAATATTCTTAGATAAATTGGGATAAACAAAATTCATTTTGTCCGCATGCTATGGACAAAATGCCATACCGGCAACAGGCAACTGTAGCTTGCTACTTATAGTTACAAAACTACTGACAGGGTTCACCAATGAAACGCTTGGTTCTTCTAGGAACATCAGCGCAAGATGCGTGAGTCCAATGCAACCAATGCATGCATCGTAACCAGTTTTTTCAAGGGGTAATCCTGTAGAAGATTGGTTTTTTTTCGATCTAAATCGGGAAAAAAGGTCATAACAATAGACACTAGACAGATGTACAGTCGTCTTCATCATCTCGAAAGTTGCTAGGAACATTTTCTTCTTCATTGTCTTTTTTGAATAATGCCCTAGGGACTTGTCTCCTTTTCTTTGGAGGATGAATGGGCCCATTTTTTGATTTGATTGCAATCATATTAGGTGTAGAAGTTGAAACTATACTCCATTCACAATTATAAAATCACAACTCTGGCCTTGGAAATTTGACACATTCCACTCTGTATCGAAGTTATGACGTTTTTCAAAATATTTTTATGTTCCAAGTCAACACAATGTTGCCCTTTCTACATTCTTAGCGTATTTCTCAGAATGTGAATGAATTGGAAAAGATGGGATGGACGAAAATAATTAACGTTTATATGAATTGATAGGAAGGATTCCTTTTCTAGTTATTTGCATGAAAAGTACAAGAGATCACTGTTGAAATATATTATTTTTCGCCATGGAAGAAACTTGCATTGCTTTCACATAATTTTCATATGCATGCTTGTGAAGATTTAATGTTTATTATCCTCTTGAACTGAAAGTTCAAGACTTGACGACATCAATTGTTGATTCTAATCAAGAATTCATTAAAAAAAATCAACCCAAAGATGTAAGATGAATTGATGGGTAATTACAAGAATCAAGAATAATGGAACATTATATCCCTCTATTGGAATCCAAATAGTTGAAGGGAGTTCTGATGCAAGAGGAACTTTTTCTTGGAACTGAGTTTTGGTTATAAATTAATAAGTAAGAATGTCAATTCCTGAAAGCTTTATAGATATACATTTCATTTATTTGATCTTATGAACAAGGAGTAAAATATTCTGACTGTATAGTAATTTATTAGTTTAAAAAATATTCATACATTACTACCAGCATAGTAGGTTTGTACAAATAAAATGGAATAGGTCAAACATATGCTTCACATTTATCATTCACCTTTTCTAAAATCAGACACAAACTCCTGGAATATGGAAAAAACCGATGTATTCTGGTTCAATATAGCCTATTTCTACTTTCGGCAGAGGGATGAAAGGTCCAGTGACACATTTCAATTCATCGGAATCTGAATTCACCTACCGTTGAATGCAATATTGTCATATTCCTTCTTTGTTTAGCTTTTTCGACGTGTTTTTTTTTTCTGAAACGTGAAAACGATCAACAATAATCATTTAGAGACCCATCCAGAACCCGTGTACCTACGAAAATCGTGCAATTTCATTCTGCAAGTTCTTTCCTCATAATTCCTCGAAAATCCTACCTTAACCATATTTTCCGGTCGCTTTCGTTAGAAGATCGTATAAGAAAGCCTTTTTTGTCCATTCACACATTCCAAATAAATTTTGAGCACCAAAAACGATACCGAAACTAACCAAACTTCTGGGGGACCGGAATTTCGTTTGATATCTTTCTAAACGGCCAGATACCTAAAAAAAACTTCGTTATCAAGTGTAAAAAGGTCGATTAGTACTTACTTTCGCTTTATTTATGCTTATAAATCGATTTTTGGTCCAATTCAAATTTGCCGTTCGTACTCACGCCAAAAATCGTGAAAGGAAAAAATGACACTTGCACGAAATTTCTCATATCGACGGGAAACTTCTTCTGGACGACGAAGAACGGAAAAATAGGCGATTTCCTATCGATATTTCGCCACAAAATCGCCGATCGATTCGAACTAACAAAATTTGATACTTTTTCTTTGATGTAAACAAAGAAACTGGCAACGTCGTTTTGTCATTAACGATATTTTCTGTACGCGCACAGACTTTTCAACAGGTGCACCAACTCCTGAAAACGAAACCAAGGTCAGAGTTGTGATTTTATAATTGTGAATGGAGTATACGTACGTTTATCGAGTCTTCGGCTAACGTTTGCCTTGTCCACTTATGAATCGTCCTTTAGGGATTGGAGCAACCCCATCCCTCATCATAGGATCGGCAAGAGTAGGTGAATATTTTGTTATGAATATGTTAAGACAAGTCCTGGCTCTTCGTTTGCTGATGGAGCTTGGGATGAATGGTCTCGGTGTTTAGACTATTCATGCATTGTCTCTTTCTAGTATCAGTTTGGATATTCTATATACATTTTATGTTTCCTGTTTAACTCTTTGATCTGCAAATCTGACTTTTCATTAAAAGATACTGAATTTACTGAAGTATTTCAACTCTGGAGTTTTAAACCTAAAGATCCTTCTTTGACCTCAGTAATATCAATCAGTGTGAATGAATGATGCCTTTGCAACGATGAAAAACAAACGCTTTTGGCAGTCTATTCTAGAGTTAAATTCTTCGATATCCTTACAAAAGACATACACAACTCTGTGGTCTTTTGACCGCCGCACAAAGCTAATAAAGTTCAAACGTTCGAAACATGACATTAAAAACACGCTGCCGCCTCCCTCCTACGGATTCGGTCCTCATTATCCTGTCAGTCAGTCCACAATATCCGTGGCGCAGAAAACAATCCTGACAAGCCCGGAGCATCGCGTGGAAATAATCACCATTTACGGTTAACGCTGATAATGCACCGAGTCCATTTCAATCAACCATCAGCAAGCAGCGTCACGTGACAGCGAAAGTCATTAACATGAAAGGGAAGAATAAAGAATCACGTCTCTTTTATGAATTTTAGCGAAAATGAACAACCAGGCGTGACGAGATTTCGATCTACAAAAACGCCAACTGGGAATGTTGGAAATTGAGTTGTGGCGGTTTTCGTGGACATTCTAGGAAACGCCATGAAAAAAATTATGATGTTTCTTCCAGGAAGTTATAACTGAGCTTCCACAAACTGAGAGCAAGAACCTCACTAACTGTGGGGATAACGGAAATATCTTGGAGTGGGGGTTTGAAGTCAAATACCTAGGAATAACCCTAGATAGCAAACTTCTGTGGAATAAGCATGTTGATAATGCTACTGGCAGAGCTACAAGAGCTCTGATGGCATGCAGGCGTCTATGCGGCAGGAATTGGGGCTGTAACCCAAAAATACTGCGATGGATGAACGTCATGATAGACCTATAGTCACATATGGGGCAGTAGCCTGGTTTGCTGTGGCAAGTCAGGCAAGTACGAGGAAAATGCTCGACAAAGTACAAAGGCTGGCCTGTGTGTGCATCACGGGAGCTATAAGAACGTGTCCAACCAGGGCGCTTGAGATCATCACAGACCTCACACACATCTAGTGATTGATAGGGTAGCCCATGAGGCCTTCCTCGAGTATCTAAAGAAGGAGCAGGCAATGAGAGAGTCAGGTTTCAGAGAGCTTGGTCCTCTCTAAATGACTACACCTCATCTGCAAACCTTCATAGTGATGTAATGATCAAGAAAGTAAGCACTGAGAAAAACTTCAGTACAATGCTAAGCAAAAGAGACGATTGAAAAAGGGAATACACCAACTATAATTTCAAAGAAAATAAAATAAAATTTTATACAAATGGTTCTAAAACCGCTACAGGAGCTGGCGCTGGCATTTACGGGACAAATACCAAGTGTGCACTATCGTTAGGCTCCTGTACAAGCGTCCTTCAAACTGAAATACTTGCAATCGGAAGATGTCTATATATAAATCTAGAAAGAAACTATCAGAAGTGCGATATAGCTATTCATACAGATAGTCAATCTGCTATTAAAGCACTGAGCTCCTACGTCATCGACTCAAAGCTGATTTGGGAGTGCCGAAACAAACTCAATGAGGTAGGCAAGAAGAATAAGGTCTTTTTAATCTGGGTTCCCGGTCATTCGGGAATCGTAGGAAACGAAGAGACCAATACACTGGCCAGAAAGAGCGCACAAACGCCACTCACTGGCCCAGAACCCTTCTGTGGTATAGAAAAATGCACCTATAAGAAGGAGTTTATGCTGAAGGAGAAAACCGGAAGAGAAAAACTCTGGCGGAATCTCCCAGGGATGGATCACTCCGAAAAGTTCCTCCGGAACTTTGAAACTGCTGGATCCAAAAAATATCAGGATCTCAGTAAAAACCAACTTCACTTACTCACTGGCTTTCTCACAGGACATTGTCGCCTAAAGAAGCATCTGTTGAGAATGGGTTTATCGGACACTGACGAGTGTAGATTCTGCGGGGAGGAGGAAGAAACTCCTATTCACCTGGTTACGGAATGCTATGCCATTGCAAGCCAAAGGAAATAGTGCTTTTGACAAGAAACTTGTAGAAGTGGGGAGTTATCCTTATTGAAGCCGTGCCGGATACTGGATTTCATCAAATCTCTGGAACTGGAGGGCGAGCTGTAGGAGAAGCGGTGATAACAGCTCTGAAATGGTGCACAATAGACCTTAAGGTCGCAGTGGACTGTAGCCCCTTTTCACTATAACTATATAACGATAACTGTGGGGATATCCAGCAAGTTGTTGTCTTCTTCTGGATTCAATAACGATCAAGCTCCACTCCTCGGTTACGTCCGGACCTACGCATCAGGACCTCTCATCTTTCCCGCAAACCTGTCACCTGTCAACACGTGGTTCTTGATTCGAAATAAGACGCTGGTATCAATCAAACCCCACATCCTCGAGTGGTTCCCCGTCAAGTCCTATCTCCAGGAGCATCTCGGTTTCCTGGATCCCGATAGAAAAGAGCGCGTTCGACTTCGACGAACATTTCTGAGCGCCCCGACGCTTCCTCATTCAGCACCGAACGTGGGAGGATTCATTTACCGGCTGTGAGATAAGGTAGTTCGTTTTTTCCCTGCATCTGGAGGAATGAAAAAGTCGTCTCTAACTTCTTCCATCACTTAAAAAGTTTATATACGTTCTGAGCATTCGAAGTAATAAAAAAGTGGAAATAGATTTTAAAAGCGCATCTTGAAGTTTGACGGGTGTTCTTCTACGTATTCTTTATCCTTGTTTTTATTTTTTGGCTGAGAGGTTTCTGCCGGAATTGTTTCGGAGGGGGCTTTTTGTTCCTGCGTATCGAGCAGAAAGAAAAGTAACGTTCTCTGCTTTCGGTGAAATTTCTGGTTGTTGAGTTATCACCTTGAATAACTTGCAAAAATTGTGGAAAATAGTTGAGGGATTCCAAGCCATTGACAAAATGCAATATGTGGAGCAAAATACGTATACAATGTATAATTTCATGCTTTCCAGAATTCAAATTTATCTCACACATTTGTGGGATTTCATTATAACATATCTCTACATGAAACGTTTTTCCACCATAGAGTTTCAAGTCTTGGCAAAGTTGATAAACATTCTGGCAACATTGTTAACTCGTATAGAGATCAGATAAATCATAAATTTCAGCCATTCTGTGATGACTGTGATATTATGAATCCAGGGAAGCATCCAAATTATTCTCATGATTTTTCGATCAAATTTTATCGGTTGAAATTGGGGATAACTCGAAAACGACGCGACGCGTTTTATTGAAAAAACATAGGAATACTTTTATTTTTTTTAATGATTGCTTCTTTCGAAAATATAAACCGTTCTTTTTTTTAAGTGGTTACGCTGTAACTTTTATACCAGGAGCAATATTGAATAAGTTTTGATTGTGGAATATGCGGCATGAATAGAGTGAACAATTAACCAAAATTCAGTTCATTTGAAATAATGGTCCCGAAGATATGAACAGAGGAGTGTTTTTTCATGATAATTCGAAACTCTGTATCTTTCAAACGAAACCAAATTGTGAAAAATGTTATGAAATAAAAGTGTTTCGTTTGAGAGAGGAATCTACAGTTAAAATACACACAACCAAACTTATATGGAATCACCCAGTATTAAGATGAAATATTATTTTGATATCTTTTTCGTTAGAAGCAAATAAAAAGTGCATGTGTTTACTCACAAAAACAGTTAGGTTCATAAGCACTTGATAAGATTTGGCTTTGCAGTGTCGATTTTGCCATTTCGTTCGAGTCCAGAGAGGAAGAATTATTACTATGGCAGAACAAGGTATGTCAAAAAGACAGATTGCAAGAACGATGGGGTTACACAAGGGGTTGTTTCAAAAACCTATGCAAGGTTTCTGGAGTTAGGAACCCTAAAAAATAGGCCGAGAAGAAGTCGTGGAAGAGTAACTACAGAAAGGCAGGATCGCTTTTTAGCCCAAACAGCAAGAAGAAATCCCGCAGTATCTCATTCAGAGCTTCAAAGGCAATTTTTGCAAGCTACAGGTGTTAGTGTTCTGTCGAAACGATCTGAAAAAGACTTCGCGCTCGGGAATTATTCAAGAGAAGAGCGTTAAGAGTTCCAGAACTATCAAGGCAAAATAAAGTTGACCGTTTTAATTGGTGTTTAGAGCATGAAAATTGGACTATTGAAGATTGGAAAAATGTCTTATTTTCGGATGAGACCAGAATTGGCCTACGATCAGACGACCGGCGTGTTCGCATTTTAAGAGGTAGAGGGAGGCAAGCTAGGCTTCAAGCTGCAAGACCGATCCCTAAATACAAAGGAGGTACTGTAATGTTTTGGGGCGGAATTATGTTTGGTGAGAAAACTCCTTTCATTCCCATTAGACAATCTCTGACAGGGCCTAGGTATGTTGATCTAGTGCTACAACCTGTAGTGAGGCTCTGGCGAGGTGCTTTTGGAGATTATTTCCTATTTATGCAGGATAATGCACCTCCACATACCAGCAGAGTTGCAAAAAATTTTTTCGAAACAGAAGGTGTGACTGTTTTAGAGTGGCCTTCTTGTTCACCGGACCTAAATCCTATCGAGCACCAGCACTTGTGGGATAGGATCAAAAGAAAAATTAGAGCTCGTCAAAATAATCCTGGTAACGCAGAGCAACTTATACAAGCGGCTTCAGAGGAATGGGCAAATGTTACAGAAGAAGAAATTAACAACTTAATAGAAAGCATGCCTCGTCGAATTCAAGCTTGTCTCAATGCCAGGGGTGGTAATACTGATTATTGATTTGTTAAAATCGTTTTATTTGTTGTTCAATTCTCAGTTACATAAAAATTATTTTTAGAGAAATTTACACTTTTAATTTTCTGTTCTATTATAAAAATAATCTTTCAATAATTTATATTATTTTTGTAATAAACTTGTTTTGGGAAAACTGCTCCTCACTTTTCAGCGACTTTTTTTTAATTAAAATTCGTTTTTTCCAAATAACAGGGTGATTCCATATAAGTTTGGTTGTGTGTACCTATATGTACAAGTCAAAGACTCACCCTGCATATTCAGGTATGGAACGAGAACAAGAATAAAACTTGTTTCCCGTATAATTTAATTTCGTTATTATTTTCGTGCAAACCGGAATCATTGCCTGATATACCCAGGAGGTCTAATCGATAAGCGAATATCTCTAGAGATTCCATATTTAAATTCAATCAAAACGCAACAAATCCATCATTGTATTCGAGAGAGTATTTCCCATCCAAAAATTGAATTAATCCATCGCTGAAACCATTCATCATCGGATTATCATCGGTTTTCGCTCATCAAAAATAATTTGATCGAAAATTTCGTCTGAACATATTTCGTCCTCAGAGTTCCACCCTGCCTCGAGACCATTATTTGACAATCACTCTGAAAAGAATATTGTAATGACACCTTTTCACGCACGGGAGCCCTATCGGGTTCCACCAAAAAATCATTCATCAAATGCAGGTGAAAGATGCTGATAATAATTGAACATCAAGGGGATGGAAAAATCGGGTCTTTCGATAAAGAAGGGGAGGATGACTATGCAGTAAGGGGAAGCTGGTATTTTCAAGGAAAAAAGTTTTCTTGGTCTTGGTAATGAAATTTGAGAAGTAGAAATTATGCCAGCACTATGTTCGCAAAACGTCCTGCTATCCTTTGAAGTATTAAAAATGTCACTAAAATAAAGTCCAGTTTTCCGAGAATTTCACGCGAATCTGTCTACAGAAAGTTAAACGACGTAGGCTGCGAACAAAATCCCTTCCTAGAATCCTTGGATATACCTTCTAAGTGCTGGAAGGGCCGAATCCCCCCGAGACAAATTGGCAACACCGCCAGCGATTTGTCCCAGAAGAGTGAACGAGAAAAAGCTCTTGACTAACACACTTCGATATGTAAATTATGAGTTGCTTCCCTGGAGAAACCTCTCATTTTACTGATCCTTTCTCTCAATTCCTCCGTTTCTTGAAGATTTCCAGAATGGCTCAGTTGTTCCGCATAACGCCTTGTCATAATAAAAAAGATAATTTTCTTTGGTCTAGGAAAATACAGATGGGACAATGTTATCGTAACATTCATATTTTACACAACATCCTCAAGCGCTCAACATTAGAAATTCATTATACCAGGTGAGTCTTTCACTTATACCTAATATCTAAATATATCTTTCGAACAGAGCTGAATTTGGAATGATGGAAAATGGAAAAAGGTTCCTTATGACCTCAGGAATCTACAGCTGAAAAAACTTTACAAGTCAAAGATAAGCCCCGTATACTGAGGCTGAAAATATGCGTCTTCTAGATCCTGAACACCACATCTTGTTTTGTCAGCTAGGAAACTACAGAATTTCATAAAGCATCACCTCAACGTTTGAATGAAGAATTCTGGAAAAGGCTCGACTTACTTCCTAATGAAACACTCAGGGATCATCTAGGCAGCTTATTTTCCAGCGAATTGTTACATTCAAGTTGTTAGATCCTCATTTTTTCTTCCAGACTCAGTGCTACGAGGATGTATTGATATCTAGTTAGACTAGAGTACTAGACTAGTTCCATGCATAAACAAAATATTGCTATACCATATCGACGAACAATAACTTATGAGAAGTGTCAGTGTAGAGTGCGACGTCAAAAAAGTAAACCAGAGTTACGCAATAAATTAAAAAAAAATATGTCCTCCGAAATTGTAAAAATCGAAAAATTGGAGTATCGAGCCATCATCAAGTACCTGTATTTAAAAGGGTTAAGAGGTAAGCAGATTTACGAAGATATGCTTAATACCCTTGGGGATCCATGTCCTTCGTATGCGACCGTGAAAAATCGGACTGCAAGCTTCAAAAGAGGTAAATTTTCCATTGAAGTTGATGACCGATCGGGAAGGCCAGTTTCTGTGTCAGTCCTCGAAAATATCGATGCAGTTCATGACATGATTTTATCAGACCGTCGAATTGGGCTAAAACGGATATCTGAAGCACTGAAGATTCTATACGAACGCGTTCATCATATAGTTCACGTCAATTTGGACATGAAAAAAATTTCTGCAAAATGGATCCCCAAATGTTTGAATGTTGACCAAAAGCGTGCAAGGGAGGACGCATCGCGTTCGATCTGTGCTCGATTTGAAAACGATGTAGACTTCTTAAACCGAATTGTTACTATGGATGGGTACATTTCTACGATCCAGAAACAAAGCAACAATCGATGGAATGGTGACACTCTGGTTCTCCAAGACTTAAGGAGTTTCGTGTCCAAAAATCTGCTGGAAAAGTTCTTGCTTCAGTTTTTTGGGATTGCCATGGAGTAATCATGATTGATTTTTCGGATAAGGGTAGAACAATAACTGGGATTACTATTCGACATTACTGACCACTCTACGGGAAAAAATTTGAGAGAAAAGACGCGGAAACCTATCCAAAGGTGTTTTGTTTTTACAGGACAACGCCCCAGTACACAAATCTCATATTGCAATGCAGAAAATTCGTGATGTAGGGTGAGAATTACTAGAACACCCCCTTATTCACCAGATTTGGCTCCGTCCGACTATCATCTCTTTCCTCAACTGAAAAAAAGTTTAGAAGGTCGTAAATTTTCTTCCAACGTGGAGGTAATAAAAGCTGTGGAGGACTGGTTTGCAGAGCAAGAAGAAACATTTTTTTTTAAATGTCTAGAGATAAAGAGGAGAATATGTTGAGTAAAAAAATATTTTGACATTGAAATTTTGTTTGGTTCTATAGTAGGCTAAGAATTTTCTAATATATCCTCGTAGTTTCAGCATTTTCTACTTTTTTAGGAGATATTCCTTTCCACTTCAGTGGGATTGTTGCAAAAGGGGTAGATGATTTCAAGGTTGAAGGATGTCCAAAACATTCCATTTTCAGTACTCTATGTTTGCAAACATCCGCTGAAATACGCGTTCAAAAGCCGACTGAATAATAAAGGAACCTGTGTCCCATCGAGCGGAGAAAAACATATTTGAATTTGTTGCGAAAGCGATGTCATTCCTAGTGGTAATAATAGGATTGCTTCTTTCACTCTGTCGTGTTTCGCTCTGACAGCAACGCTGGGGATGTTGGAGATATTTGTTTGACAATTTAAATAAAACCCATTGTTGGGTCACATTCTCACTGTCAACTAGGAGACGTCGGAATAACGGCTTTATATAACATGTAAGACGGCTGTGAATTTTCCTGACACTCGATCATTGGGTTCGTAAACATGTCAGCCGCACTTCTTGATATTCACACATGTATAAACATGTTCCCGTTTTCCAGTCGTAGCGCGAGTTGATGGAGGTATATTGAGGAGTATAGATTCACTCACCTGTGAATAATGTTTATAGCTCTGAACAGTTTTTTTTTGCCTGCCTGATGTGGGAACTCTGCAAATGTCATCCAGTGGCGTAGTGACCAGTGTTCGGCGTGTTCGAAGAACACAGGCCCGGGCCCCTATAAGGGGCCCGGACGCTTGGGACGACTAGCGTTAATAGGGAGGGTAGGGGCCCGGAAAATATCTTGAACACAGGCCCGTGGTGGCGTTACTACGCCACTGATGTCATCACACAACAAACAACATTCATTATCTCAACCGAGAAGAGAAACGTAAAAGGAAATAGGACACAACTTTGAGAGTTTGACTGAAAATCTTTACCAGGATCTCGGTGGCATATTTTCGAGATTCAATTCGAATTTTTCATCATCATGCTGAATATTATTACGAAATAAGTGGAGTTGAATATCGATATTCAAGTCCATATTTTTTTCTTCCCCTTCTCACATCTTCCTTATGAAGGATACTCTGAAGGATCAGTTGCGATGAGAGTAATAACCTCGTGAGGAATGAAAAATGTTGTTTACGTATTTGGCTTACATTTGCATTTCCTGATACTCGGAATCTTTAATGGGGAATAAGCAGGCACTTCCTCTTATCAATGGGGATATATTGGAGAAGAAATATTCAGTTTTCCAAACCGAAAGCTCCAGATGCTTCTCCTGAATATTTATTTACCCAGTATTTCCTTTCATGAACCATATCTCTCCACCAATATTTGAAAGGATTTCTTGCAAATAGAGATGAACCAGTAATTCCTTATGATCCATCAACAAACATCACATCCATTTTCCGTATCATATTTGCCAATTTGAAGAATATACATCGTAGGAATTTTTGAGTTGTTTCTCTAACTGTCGCCTTTATACAGGGTCATAATTTAGTATGGTGTTCTTCCATAGCTGCCAAACAAGACATCTTAGAATTTTCGTTCCAAAAGAGACTTCTAGGAGACTTATTTCTACATTTCCAGAAATTATTTTTCAGTATACAAGGATTTTTTAAATGGATCTCCCCATATTTTTTTATTTATTTTCAATGTGTTCTAAGTCCTCTTTAATGGTGTGAAATTTTATATCTAGAGGTTTTTTTCCACCGGTGCAGATCTTATTGAAAGAAAACTGTGAAATGTTGAGGGCCGTCTGCTTAAAGTCCTCAAACTCTCAGAAAAAGCAGAAGTAACACAAATTCCATCATAACTTTGTTCAACTGATATCTGCTGAGTTATCATAGCAAAATAATTATCTGACTTTCTACAGGGTGGCCGTTATTAACTGTCAAATATTGAGAATTTCAAATGGATGTTTCTCGATTCTTTCAAATGCAACACCCTGCTTATTTTTCATGAGACTACTGACATTTTTGCGAAAGTATTAGTGGAGCTCTTGAATTCACCATATCTGTGAATAGACAAGCATATCCAGTGAAATGAACATTTCCTTGGCCTCAAGATCTCTAATTCGACTTTTCGTTGTATGATCAATTCTGCGAAACTTCTTGATTGCTAACTACCTAACTCTGACAAGCAGATCCTGTAATTCTATCACAAATCTCATAGAGCAGTATTTGCTTCTTCTAGGAATTAATCTCACACCTGGTTCCTATGCATAAACTGCTACACTGCTTGTTAGTTGGAAGTTTCATACTTCCTTGCATTACGCATACAGGGGATTGATATGTTGCGGATGGATTAAGGGAGAAATTATTATCGGAACTTGAGATCTGAAGCTTCAACAATCACTGTTCTGAGTTGAAGGGGAACCAGGGGATAGGGAGTGTCTTTCGATGCGATATCAGGAGATTTTGGAGATTACCCTGGCTGTCAATATAATCATGCAAGATTCAATTCATTACCCCGTGAATGTTGCAGGATCGTGGTGGTTAGGAAGGGAATTAGGGATGAATTGAAACAAAGCAGTTGCACAATGGGGGTAATTTGCCTTGATGGAGATGTTCAATTATTGAGTTATCAGCGAAACATGTTTTGTTCTATCGTTCATCTCATATGCGAGGTGCACTCCAAGAAATCTTCGGAGAAAACCTGCTGACAACGGCGTGGTTTATTCAGAGGTCCTTGATGCTTCAGTGTCATTTCACATCTTTCCAAATAGCTCCGATTTTCATTTTCATCAAGTGTATTTCAAGATCAAGAAGTGGTCGTTCTTGTTGTAATAAATTATCAGATTTCACATCTTATTATTAGATTGAGAGCTTGTTAGGTTTGCTTCAGTGCAAATTAGCACAAATAGTCAAGAACCCATCATGTTTGAGGTTCTCCAGGATGTCAATCATTGACAACCAATGAATGGGCATTTCCAGTCATTTTCAGAAGAAATATATTTTGACATATTGGATTCTCACGAAATTCGTGATTTTTTTTTAATTTTTTCTTCATCAATTTATACCCTTGAAAAATATTGAAAACTCAAAAATAAACTACCGAATTCAAACGATCAGAAGAAGCGGGAAATCGTGTGACGTCGGAGGCTAGAGAGATTTTTGATTGGTTTTTACTCGTCATGACGTGCTGCTGATATAAAAATGACAGCATTGCCAAATCACAAAAAAAATTAGCCTGAAATAGGCTTTGCTTCCACTTTCCTAATAATATCATAATATAATGTTGATTTTGGATGTTTTCTTTGATCATCATGACATTTTTATTTGTACTCCATAAAGCTTCATAATATCATTCAATTTACGACCTCCTTATTGAAGATAAAGAGGGTTCAAGTAAGCAGATAGGTGAGAAGTTCAATTAAAAATAATTATCCCTAGTCTACACAGGTAAGAATTGCTATATATAGGCCGGTCTTCTAATTTAGGAAGCATTAATAATTATTTTCATTTTGAGAAGTGCAAATTAGTGGTAAGAATAATTATTAATTTGGCAACTGTGTACCTAGGAGTATAGAATATAGAGTATAGAATGCGCCATTCTATAGTACGCAGAGAAAACGTCGAAATGTCGAATAATGACAAATAAGAAGGTTATATTTTCATTTATAATTTGTAGGCGTGGTTGTTAAATCAGTATTTGTACTTTCAGAGAATGAGTATTATATCAACTTTAATGGAAATTAAGTTGTTATTTGACGATGTTTCAAAAATATTATAGTGATCACATCAAATACAATACGATTACTGAATATATTCATGAATAAATTCAGAGATTTTACAAAGACTTGACAACAGCGGCGTGTCTCTCAGTTGCTCTGAGCCTGGTCCCCTCCATCACTAACTTCAACCAATCATATAACAAATTGAGCCACTGACGTCACAGCAAAGGGACGTTTGAATCCACACGTGTTGAAATCACATTTTCAATATCGAATAATTAATCAATTCTTCAAAATTCAGAGTGAATAAATGGTTACAAATGTTTTAAAAACTGCCCTTTATTACGTCATGGGAAGAAAAGTGCATATTTTGTGGTACTGGAAATCCTTATTATTCTAAAATCATGTGTTTCCTAACTGGGATATCAATTGGTCAGTGTAGGTGCACCTAAATATCAGAACGTCATCTCCCGCGACCTGCCGCCCGCCAGGGCGCACTCTTAACGCCCGATTACGCCCATTCATACAGTTCCGGCTCGTTTTGTACGCACGTTAGTGACAATTCATTGGTGCCATTCACACGAGCGATTATTTCCCGTGTTATCGGATGTGTGTATGTTTGTCCACTAGGGAGCAATGAGAGCATCCTATTGTGTACGGAATGTCCTCCGGTCCACACTAAAAATGCTTTTGTAGTTCGATAATGCGAACGCGTATATCGTGCCCATGTATTTGTTTCGAGGCCGCCCGTATCCCTTTCTACGAATGTTGTAACGAAGTTTTGTTCCCAGGATTATTAATTGTATCGAATGGAAATTCCTGTGAACGATTGTTCTGGGTGATACTCTCGGTGTACGATGGATTTTCATGATCCGGAACTACCCAGCAAACTCAGACTTCTCCATGAGGTTTCTGAGGGGTTACACTCCATTGAGTATAGATGTGTCCGCGAAGCTAGATATTCTCTATATTAATCTTTGGGACCTCTGAGTGTTTCCTGCACGGTTTCAGACTGTGTGTACCCTAAATATTTGATTTCTCATAAATGAACATGAATCGACAACTTTTCAAGTGGTCACATAATTTCTGAACTTCCTTGACCTCTGTCTAGATTAAGAGCGAGATATTGGTGGGATATTCATTCAGCAAATCTCCATAGCTACTTCTGCTGTGCAATCAAGTTGACGCAGTGGGTGAGGAGTGTTTCAGCTTAATTAGACCAATAATAATCAAGATACCCTTCTTTCCAGAATCTCTGGACCATTCTGTGTCGCCAATCAACTGATAAAACTGCGGCACATACTTCCCAGAAACCACCAAATCTTTGTTCTGCTTACTCCGCATTTCTCCAGGAGGATAAAATTGTGGATTTACCCTCTGCTCTAGGTAATAATACCTACGTTATGTCTTTTAATTAGAACCGTTGATGGCAATCAAAGAAGAGCACACCAGAGCCTCGACAACCACAGACTTGATAATATTGCAGTCTTCATCTGTCTTCATTACGCAGAGCGCAAGGCTTCCTGATAAAACGCCAATTAGAATCATACTATTCAGCGTCTTGAAGATAATATTTCGTAAATTTCATCCCAGATCTCCATTCTACTGTGGATGTAACGGGTGAGGGAGGTAATCATTTTCCGGGAATCGTCCCATTGTTTAGTCTTTGCTCAATCTTCACTGCTTTTGCCGGCTAAGTTAGACAAAGTTCGATGTGAAGGCAATTTAGGTTCGGCTCTGTCATTGTTGGTGAAATTTCTCTAATAAGGACTAATGATTTTCTTGGGAAATATTGATGATTTCAGTCTGAAATTTTCGGCTTTAACCATTTTTCTCTGAGTGTTAACTACACTTCATTATCCCTCATTTCGAATTTTGCTGGAATAGTCGCTGAAATACTCTACCTATAAATATTTCAAAGAAGACATCGGATTTTCATCACGAGAAAACAGAAATAAATTCAATATTATTAACTTGACGAGCAGTTTAGTCTCTGCAAATAACTTGCTCCTTCACCATTTCGCAACTCTGAAGAATTTGGCATAGATGGAGTGTTTCAAGCGAAGCATGACCATGTTGTTTGAAAACCAACAAAAAAAATATATTTTCAAGTGATACACCTTTGTTTTTAAATACCCTGCATCGACATATTCCGAAGAAGAAATTGGGGTTTCCTCATAAAAGGCATATCAATTTAAAATTGTCTACTTAAGGGGACGTTATACTCTGGCCGGCGGCACTTATTCTCCATTCAAAAAGTGCCTGCCTTTCATTTTCCCAAGTTCAAGACCTCAATTTTCAACCTGAAAGCTTGATTTTTTTAATTCTCCTGGAATTTCAGACAGTTCTCTGCGATTTCACACTTTCTGGGAGTCTTTTCAGTATTTCCATCATTTTTTGCATTATTTAAGCGCCTATCCAAATGGAATTTTTTTTTAAATACAGAGAATTGATCTATCGAGGGCACTTCAATGAATTTGAGAAAAATTGATGAACAACCGCCGAAAAAGGATTATGAAGTCAATTTTCATAGACTCTCAAATTCAACCCAATTTTTTCATGCGAAAAAATAAGTTTTTCGAAGAGAAGAAATTGGAGTGTCCTCAAGACATCCCTTAACTTCAATTTAAAGAAAAAATCAAGCTTTTAGGAAAAAATTGCCCATGGCGTAAACTCGGAAAAATGAAAGGCACTTCTCGAATAGACAATCAGTGCCGTAGCGGATTTTTTCATGCGAAAAAATAATTTTTTCAGAGAGATGAAACTGGAGTGCTCTAAAGACATCCTTCAACTCCAATTTTAAAAAAATCAAGCTTTTAGGCGGAAAATTGAGGGCGTGAACTGGGAAAAATGAGAGGCACTTTTTGAATCGAGAATCGGTGCCGTAGCCGTCGGCCAGAGTGAAATCATAGCAATTCATGGTATTCGAGAATAACTTGCCCCTTCACCATTTCACAACTCAATAAAATTTGACCTAGATGAAATTCATTAAGCCGAGCATGAGTATGTAGTTGAAACCAACAAGAAAACCATGTTCTGTAATGATACTCAACTGTTTTCGGAAAAGATCATTCTTTTGAACACTCTACATATACAGGGTGGGGCAGAAGAACCTATCCGATTTCAAATCCCTTTTTCTCAGAAGAGAGATCAGGTAGAGTAGTGGGGTAAAAACCGTTAGAAAGCTGGTTTTATGCCATTTGTCAGTAGTCAACATGCCTTGGTCTGGGGGCCCTACTTTTTTGAAGAAAATGGGCAAACCGTAACGGTCAACAGCGAGCGCTATTGTTTCATGCTGGAAAATTTTCTAAGACCCAAAATGGAAGAAAATGGCGTGGAAAATGTGTGGTTTCAACAGGATGGTGCAACCGCCCACACATCGCGACGATCAATGGACATTCTCAGGGAACTGTTTCCCGGTCGCCTCATTTCTCTGAGAGGTGATGTTGGCTGGCCGCCGCGCTCACCGGATCTCACTCCATGTGACTTCTTCCTTTGGGGTTACCTCAAATCGAAGGTTTACCAGCATCGACCAAGGACCCTTCTTGCTTTACGAAGGGAAATTGCTCGGGCAATTGAAGAAATTCCTGTGGAAATGACGGTGGAAGTCATGGAAAGCTACCGCGAGCGCCTAAATAAGTGAATCCGCTCCCAAGGACGACATTTGAGTGATGTGCTTTTCAAAACTTAAATTTAAAAATGGCATAAAATTTGCGATATGTTAATAAAAAAATTTTTTGACAAGCTGAGTGGTTTTAATTTTATAACGTTTTGAAATCGGATAGGTTTTTCTGCCCCACCCTGTACTTATTCCGAAGAAGAAATAGGGTTTTTTTTAATAGAAACAAAAAATAATTCAATATTGCCAACTTGACGAGCAGTTTAACCTTTGAAAATAACTTGCCCCTTCACCATTTCGCAACTCCAAAGAATTAAGCATGAATGAAAGTCACAAAACGGACAATCTAGTTCGAAACCAACAAAAATACAATATTTTTGTGGGGATCTTCATATGGTTTGAGACACTATTCCACTGAACCAATGCTTTCAAACAAACAGCTGGCATCAACATATTCCGAAGATGAAATTGGGGTTTCCTCAAAAAAGGTATATTAATTTAACATTCTAAACTAAACTAGCAGTTCATAGTATTTGAGAAAAACTTGCCCCTTTTCCATTTCACAACTAAATAGAATTTGACCTAGAATTTCATTAAGCCAAGCATGAGTATGTTGTTGAAACAAACAAGAAAACCATGTTCTGTAATGATACTCAACTGTTTTAAGAGAAGATCATGCTTTTGAACACTCTACATATATATATTCCAAAGAAGACATAGGGTTTTTCTCAATAGATACAAAAATAATTCAATATTGCCAACTTGACGAGCAGTTTAGTCTTTGAAAATAACTTGCCCCTTCACCATTTCGCAACTCTACAGAATCAAGCATGAGTGAAAATTTTAAAACGGACCATCTAGTTCGAAACCAACAAAAATACAATATTTTTGTGGGGATCATCATATGGTTTAAGACACAATTTTACTGAACCAACGGTTTCAAACTCAAAAATTCGAGGAATCGAGGAAAATCTAAATGAAACGAAAACTACAATTTATTTATCCACAATATTGAGACACCCCGTCAAATTTTCCGCCCTAAATACCCTGTATTCACCCCCTGTTCCTCGAAACCCACATTTAAAGCTGCATTGTTGCGAGACCGTCTTGTCAAACGTTTCCTACTTCGTGGTGATTTGCCTCCAGGAATAATTCCATGTCAACTGTGAAAACCGCTTACCCGTCGTCTTTTGTCGGATCCCCTGTGCAGTTTCGTCGAAATAAATTAAACCAATTCTAATTCCGTCCTAACAACATATAAAGCGGTCTCTGGGAGCCCCGATCGCTCTAATGATAATAGTGTCTGAAACGCCGGGCCACGTCTCTTGGTGAAAGATCGGTTCAGCGATTCTGCGGCGGAAACTGGGAAGATCGGTCTTGAGGAGGTTGCTGCACTCTGTTTCGATCTCTTGCCGGTCGGTAATTAGCTTTTAGTTCGGTCGGAATTGACACAAAGTAGTTTGCAATGATTCTCTTGCTTTCAGTGGTTATCCAAAGGATCATTGTCTGGTCTGTACGGCCGGTGGCGTAGGTTCCATTTCAGCGTTCCTTTCAGATCATTCCCATTGCTTTTATACAAAGGCAAATGACTGGTTGGGTGACTTCAATTATTTTCGCGAATTCTTTATGCAAATGGGATGAGCCTCTTAAATTCTTTCATAGATTTTCATGAAAATTTCAAAAAAGTGGTCAAGGGTTTTGACCAATATGCAGTTCTAGTTAATAATCAATACCGAACACTCGAAATGAGAAAATTATACGGACTGATTTCCTCCTTAATCGCCTTTTTCAAGTCAAAAATGCAGACCTTAGAAATAAGGTCTTCAAACATCGCCCTAACATGATGACTTGAAAAAGGCAATCAGGGTGGAAATCATACAAAATGAAACCCCTATGCTGGAAATCTTTCGCGTAAGACTCCACATGTACGTCGCTTGCCGAGACCCTCATTTGGATTATATTAATTTCAGACATAAATGAAAAAAACTTGATTATGTAGGCTTTTGGAATAAGAAAAAAAATTTCCAATATCTTTTTTCATATTCATTTAACAGCTCCTTCAAATGCGGGAGAACAAGTTGCTGCACCAGATATATTCTATGATGCATCCACACCAAAATTCGGCTCTGTTAAAAAGATGTAGCCATTCAGAAAAAATATTGTGCTAACTACGGCCCTGAAACGATAGTCTGGAATTGATGCAAAGTTCATATTTCTCGATAGAAATTGAGTTGATACATTTAGAAAATACTCAAGAAGGTACTAACCTTATTCGTATAAAAATGTTAAAAACACGATATTTCTTAACAAAAACAGTTTAGAAGGATTATTTCTGCAATTGAAAAGCCATATTTCTTTTATCGAATTAAGTTCCTTCTTCGATTTTCCCGAAGATTAGTTTGTAAACACTAATAACTTGTTCATATTTTCCTCGAAATTCCCAAACAATATCATGAAGAAAGACTTTTCATTCAGATTTATTCTTAAACAACCTAACCTAATCTAATTTGTATCGATTCTGTGAATGTTTGCACAGAAATTTCAAGAAGATGTTGTCAGCTTGCTGATATTTTCATTGAGGTTGAGGATTTGTTACGAAACATAGTATAAATCACGATACACTTGTGTACCGTGGTATAAATATCTATGAATTCTGCCGTTTCCATCATAAATCGACTTTGCCGCTAAATTTAACCACGCATGCGTAGAGCGAAAGCCGAAAGATTGGTTATCTGGAGGCCAACTATAAACAATAACAAACCAGAGTCTCTGAACAAACTGTAAACATTATGTGAAGTTCTGAATATATTCAGTGAATTATTGTTCTAATGTGATTATTATGTGAAGCGAATTAATATAATCTTAACCGTGCCGAGTTCATAAAATTCCAAGAGGATATTGTTAAGATAGAAACATCGACACAGATTATAAGGTATCATTTTATTTTTATTCAATTTAATAAGTAGTTTGTATCGAGATTCATCATTCATATCCGAATTTTGTATTTAATCGACATTTAACTTCAATATGAACCGATAACTATGAATTTTCAATAGAAACTGTGCGTGTTAAATCCTCCTTGGTGTTCAATTTTATCTCCCACCTTTGTGGGATTTTATTATTAAAATATCTCGACAAAGTTGATAAATATTGTGACAACATTGTATAAACTCGTTTAAAGACCAGAGAAGGAATAATATTCGATGATATTTAATTCAGAGACGCATTCAGATTATTCTTGAAATTAATGATTTTTTCGTCAAATTTCTCCGGGTGAAATTGGAAATAACTCGAAAACGAAGCGTTTTATTGAAAAAAAATAAGAATACTGTTAGTGTCTTAAATGATTGATTCTTTCGAAAATATGAACCGTTTATCTTTTTAAAGTGGTTTTATGGTCTTTTAGCGTGTATTGATGGGTCGACTACCCTGTAACTCTTATACTAGTAGAGATGTTGAATCGGTTTTGATTGAGGAATATGCACCATGAAAAGAGTGAAAACTCAACCAAAATTCAGTTCATTCGAAATAACGGTTCCGAAGATATAAACAAAAGAATGTTTTTTTCATGGACTTTCGACACCCTGTATCTTCGAAACCAAACCGACTTTTGAAAAATGGTATAGGATAAAAGTGTTTCGTTTGATGAGAGGAATCTACATTCAAAATATATGTACAAGTCAAAGACTCACCCTGTATACAATGAACACTCGAAATGAAATTCGGCTGGTATCGAATCATTATTGGTTCCCGAAACGAATAACAAATTCATCAATCAAAAATAGCCTATTTTATTACACATAAATACCACCAGACAAATACTTCAATATCGTTTCACGTAATTCGTTGCAATTGTTTTTTTCCATATACCTTTACAGAATGCAAATTCGAGGAATTCACATAGGATCAATTCCAAATTTCAATTGAAAATATATCATCCAAACGAATTAATTATTTTGCTCAAATTGTGAATTTAGCAGGCAGCTGCAAACGCTAATGGATTTTTCGATCAGAACTCGTTAACTTACTCTAATTGGTAGCAAATTTTAACTCTAATTGATGTTAAATAGGGTTAAATTCCAGTTTTTCAGTAGTTTTCCTCGCCGGGACGCACTCAGGGTGTCGAAATAAAACGATTATTACATCGGTTATTGCGCGGTGAATATCGGAGTGATTTATCATTCGTAAATATTATTATTCGTAAACATTATTCCATGAAAATGCGTTCGATTTGTTGACTTTGAATGGTTTCAAATAATAATAATCGCAGAAAAATATGTACATTGGAGTGTTAATTAAGTAATTTCATCGTCATGTTTGTTCAATTTTAACTATAATTAATCATCTACTCATCGATGATTTTGGACGTAATTCGAATTTGAGGGCCAGAAATCCATAAAACTTGATTTTCCTCAAAACGAATTCGGTGTAAATTAATACTGACGTAAATTCTAAAATCAATTACCGCCCCCATTTTATTGAGAAAAGCCGGCAAGATATTGATGAATCCAACCAAAATCCAATAGGGAAACAGCAGCATGACAGCAATTTCAGCAGATTTCGTCTGAAAACGCCGCCTATTAGAGGGCAAATTCACGCTTCTATTTTGTGCAAGACTAAGGGGGTGACATAATTCAACTTCAAAGGCAAACAAAGCTCAGACATTGGGACTTTCGAGACTCCATTCTCTTTGTCTGCACTTTCACCTTTTTGTTTCTTTTGAATGCGTTCCGCCTTCTCTGTTGATTCGTTCTTGTATTTCGGAAAAATCAGCCTCCAACAATTATTTATTTATAATTATTTTTGGGGGACACAAGGCTCGCATCGGAATTCTGTACGTTTGATAGTCGTTGAAAATAATTTGCCCCTTCACCATTTTGCAACTATACAGAATTTGGCATACATGAATTATAAAACCGACAAAGGAACTATATTTTATGGTGATACTCAGTTGTTTTGAGGTTTTATTGAACAGAATAATTGATTTCCAACACTCCACATATACGTATATCAAAAAATGATAATAATTCAATATTCTCAACTTGAAGAGCACTTTAGCATTCGAAAATAACTTGCTCCTTCACCATTTCGCAACTACATTGGATGTTTTATCAATTTCTGCCAGTTTGATCTACGCGTGCCAAGTCAAGGCGTAAATACTGGATGAAATAATGGAGAGCTGCATAAAGAATTGATTAAAGTTTTGTTCACGTCTATCAAATTTGGCCTCTTCCTTTCAGTCAAAGGAACAAAACGTTCAGAGCATAATCAAAAAAACATCCCAAATATTGCGCAGCATGAGTTCAAAGGGCTCATAATTAAGACTTCGCAATTTTTTCCAACTCCTGTTAAGCCGTTCCAGAGTATACAAGAAATTGACGATTTAATTAAAAACGAGAGTAAGAACAAGACCTCTGCGTCAAAGTACAAAGATCGCTTGCACGAAATAAATGACTCCTGTTGGTAACAAAGAAAAGTAACAATTTAATGAAGCAATTAGTGATCGAGTTGGCGAACGACGGAATCGAACGTTAGAGGGGGATACACCGTGTTTGCCATCCTCTTTCCCCAGTTTTCGAACATAGCTGACGTTAACGAAATCTCTTCAAGTATTCGTAGAAGAACTGCAATTAGAGTCAACTCCAAGTACGTGATCGGAGTGCTGATTTTCGAGGGGCCTCACTAATGGATTTCGGTGTAGTGTCCGTTTTCGAATGAAAAATTACATTTAGATTTTTAGTCTCTCTTCTACCTGAACCCCTCGACCTTGTCAAGTATGCCTTTGGAATTTGGTTATGAATATCGATTCGTATACGATCAAAAATGTCGTCCCTTTCACTCTTAATTTTTTCGATTTTTCATTTTCAAGTTTTGTTCAGCCGCCCAGAGCAGTCGTGGTATGGGTGTTATGGGTCGTCATGATGTCTAATATGAATGGTTCGAGTGGTTCGAACAACTTCATTAATCAATTACACCGTTACATCCTACCAGATATTTTCTATAACGGGGAATATGGTGTTTTTGAGGGGTCTTACCCCTTGATCATTTTTCCACCAGAATGTAGATTTTTGAAATAGCTCATATTTTGCACATAGGTACTTAGGACTGTGCTGATCATCAATATATAGATCAAACTTGGTTGCGGTGAGAGGGAAGGACGCTATGACAGTTTGAAATATCCAATTTTTCGAAAAATGGCATCTCACAGGTCAAAATCTAAACTATGGTAGATAGAGCTCTGAATTATTTTTTATTGCATTCAGCGACCTCGGAAACCTATATTTTGATACCAAATTCAGCCATGAAGTCTTCATGAGCCAAGAATTTCAATTTTTAATGATATCGATTTTTCATTTTCAAGTTTTGTTCACCAGCTCAGAGCACTCGGGGTTTTGGCGCAATCGGTCGTCATGATGGCTATTATTGAAGATTCGAGTGGTTCGAACAACTTAATCAATCAATGAAACCGTTACATCCTACCAGATATTTTCTATAACGACGAATATGGTGTTTTTGGGGGGTCTTACCCCTTGATCATTTTTCACCCAAAAATTCAGATTTTTGAAATCGCTCATATTTCGCGCAAAGATCTTGAGACTATGCTGATTAACAATATATAAGTTAATCTTAGTTGCTGTGAGAGAGACGGACGCTGTGACAGTTTGAAATTTGAAATTTTTCGAAAAATGTCATTTCACAGGTAAAAATCTAAACTATGATAGGTAGAGCTCTGGATTGTTTTTCATTGAATTCAGTAAGCTCGAAAACCTACATTTTGATACCAAACTGAACCATAAAGTCCTCATGTGCCAAGAATTTTCATTTTTATTTTTTTCTATAATTCAATTCCAAGTTTCGTTCACCAGCTCAGAGCACTCGAGGTATGGGTGTAATCTGTCGTCATGATTGCTATTATTGAAGATTCGAGTGGTTCGAATAACTTTATCGATCTATAACAACGTTACATCCAACCAGTTATTTTCTATAACGAGGAATATGGTGTTTTTGGGGGGTCTTACCCCTTTGTCATATTCCACTCAAAATTCAGATTTTTGAAATCGCTCATATTTAGCACAGAGATACTTGGGACTATGCTGATCAACAATATATAAATTAATCTCAGTTGCTGTGAGAGAGACGCACGCTGTGACAGTTAGAAATTTCCAATTTTTAGAAAAATATCATTTCACATGTGAAAATCTAAACTATGATAGTTAGAGCTCTGTATTATTTTTATTGAATTCAACGACCTCGAAAACCTACATTTAGATACCGAATTCGTCCATGAAGTCATTATGAGCCAAGAATTTCAATTTTGAATTAATTCGATAACTGAATTGTACAGGGTGGGCAAAATTGGTGCTACATGAACTAAAACTTTTAAACCCGAGGATATAGAGGAAAATGAATGGCACCTTATAGTCCTCTTTTTTCGATAAACCGATAATGACATCAACTGCATTTCCCTATCTTCTTTCGTTTCCGAGTTATAGGCCAAAATTGAAATTTGGGCGATTTCAACTTTGGTCATTATCTCCGTTTCTGTTTATGCTAGGATGTTGAAATAATAACATTATACAGGCACTTTTCTGATAGCAATCCAGTGGCGTATTCTGATTTTTTCTGGGAGGTATATTTGCTGAGTTTTAACATAAAGTTGTGTTTTTTCTTATGGAAAAGTAGTTTGAAATGAATCAGAAAGAATCGTCATTTATTTCCTGTTTCAAAAATGTATCATATGACGTACGTCGCCCTCAGATTCGTTAAGATATTATGAAAAATATGGTTTGTATATGGAATTCAAATTATTGAGTGAATCATATAATTAATATGTGTCTCTACGCATGGTGTAATTATCATTTCACAGTTGAATACTTGATAGTGTGATCTCTGTTTGAAACAACTGTCAGTTATTAAACTTTACGATACTTGTATGGTTAGAATTTGTTCCTGTTATTCTCATGAGCTATGAGCTGAAATAAAACATTCAACATATCATGTTTTTCGAATATTTTCATAACGCCAACGATGACTTCAAACTCTAATAACTGACAGTTGTTTCAAACAGAGATCACACCATCAAGTATTCAACCGTGAAATAATAATTACACCATACGTAGAGACACATAATTCTATGCTATGATTCGGCCTACTCAAGACTCAATAATTTGAATTCCATATAGAAGCCATATTTTTCATAATATCTTAACGAATCTGGGGGCGATGTATGACATATGATACATTTCTGAAACGGAAAAAAAATGGCGATTCTTTCTAAGTCATTTCAAACTACTGTTTCCATAAGAAAAAACACAACTTTATGTTATAACTCAGCAAATAAAAAAATCAGAATACGCCACTGGATTGCTAGCAGAAAAGTGCCTGTATAATGTTATTATTTCAACATCTTAGCATAAACAGAAACGGAGATAATGACCAAAGTTGAAATCGCCCAAATTTCAATTTTGGCCTATAACTCGGAAACGAAAGAAGATAGAGGAATGCAGTTGATGTCATTATCAGTTTCTCGAAAAAAGAGGACTATAAGGTGCCATTCATTTTTCTCTATCTCCTCGGGTTAAGAAGTTTTAGTTCATGTAGCACCAATTTTGCCGCTTCTCATAGTTTTCAGTTACTTCATCATCACCGAAATATTTCTGCTGGATTGTTTAAAATACTCAATTATGCGCTTCGTAACTGCTACCCACCACACACATAGTTGCCATTCTAATGTTCATCAAGCGCCTGAGGAATATCATAAGTCCTCATGACACCTCAAAGCTCTGATACGCCGATTCCACAACCTCATTCCATTTATGCTAATTTATGCGTATATTCCCTGTTCCGCATAATTCCTATTCGAATCCACCTACCCCCCGTTCGAAATCCCCTTGAAAAATGCCGCAACCTCTGATGCGCTTAGGGGGCGAATGCCTCAGATAACATCAGAAGATCAGGCACTGTGGGCTGAGATCACTTACGTGCCCTTCCAACCTTCATAACACTGCTCATTATTTTCCGTTCTAGTTTCTGTAGTTAGGTTGCAAGCTCCTTGATAGTCTTGAAGCGAAACAAGGTTCTTGTAAATCGGCTTTAGGAGGGTTTGCCTATCAGTACGCCAATGGTTGGAGTATTTGGTTCAAGAAGTTGGAGAACGAGCTATCCGGTTCAATTTATTCCTTTTCTGCGGAGATTCAGTGAAGGTGAAGTGTGAATAGGATTTATTACACTCTGGAGTCGACGCTGCAACGGGTGATTCACCATTCACTTCGAAATTACACTGCGCAAAAAAATTAACGCACACACTGAAAATTTCAATTTTAATGAAAGTTAACTCTACATTGACTTTATAACTTATTTTTTCTGTTTTCTCGGGAAGGTTTTGAACGAAACAAGACACATTAAATGGAAGAAAAATTCGGAATTCCACCGAATCTTATGTGAAAGAAGATAAATGAACAATTTTCAAAATACTGAAATGCTGATAAGTGATTTAATACTTGGTATTTCCACCCCTTGCGTTAATTACAGCTCGGCAACGACGGTTCATACTCAAAATGAGTGATCTTAAAATGTTCTGATCTAATCCTTCCCAGATTTCTCAGAGTTGGATTCCTAAGTCATTAAGAGTAGCTGGATGATTCTCTGAACTTCTCAGCCTTCTATTGAGGTTGTCCCAAACCTGCTCAATCGGATTGAGATCTGGACTTCTCGCTGGCCATTCCATTCGAGAGACTTCAACCTCTTCAAGGTACTCCTGAACGATGCGCGCACGATGGGGTCTGGCATTATCGTCCATAAAAATGAAATTTTCACCAATGTATGGAGCAAATGGCACTACATGCTCTTCAAGAATGTTCCTTATATACTTATCAGCATTCATAGCTCCATTACCAACGACCACTAGGTCTGTGCGAGCAGTCAAAGATATTCCACCCCATACCATAATCGTTCCTCCCCCGAAACCAGTAGTATTCAGGAAATTGCACTGAGCATATCTTTCATGTGGACGTCTGTATACAAGGGAACGTCTATCACATTGGTAGAGGCAGCATCTAGACTCATCTGTGAAAAGAACTCTTTCCCAATCGGCCTCTTCCCAATGGATATGCTCTCTCGCAAAATCCAAACGCGCCCTTCGATGGGCTGGGGTAAGAGCTGGGCCTCTTGCCGCGACACGAGGCCTTAAATCACATTCTCTGAGGCGATTTCTTATTGTCTGAGTGCTAATTTGCACCTCATGAGTTTGCTCAAGCTGATTTTGAAGGAGGCGAGCGGTTGCAAACCGTTGTCTCAACGAAGAAACTCTCAAGTAACGTTCTTGAATGGCAGTTGTTACCATAGAAATCATAATATACTTACTATAAGTAAGTATATATATTATGATTTCTATGGTTGTTACCCGTGGTCTACCCTGTCCTGGTCTTCGGACATTCATACCTGTCTCCCTGCAACATTCTGGACACACTTGTTTGGGAAAATCCAAACCTTCCTGCAATTCTTGTGTATGTTCACCCTTCTTCTCGCAAAACTACCGCTTGACCCAAGGGTCAAATTGCGTGTTTCGCGTTGCATAGCGATCGAGTGTAGAAAATCGAACGAAAGAAAAACTATTGATCACTAGAATTGATCGAGAACAACTGATTTTAGAATGGAGCCAATACATTCAAAATCTGATAATATCGTCTTTTTTTATTCCTGCTGGGAGAAAACATCTGTAGTGAAGAAAAACGTTGAAAGTGGATAACATTATGCATGCATAATTCTGATAAAAATAATTATCATTGAGAACACCTTCAGTTGTGGAATAAATTTGAGATTTCCATAATGTGGGTTAATTTTTTTGCGCAGTCTATTAAATATCTCATTATTATTCGTTCAGTCCATTTCCAGCCTTCGGGCTTGAAATGAGTGGTGTTCATTTGATATTACATGGTTTCGTGATATTGTGGAGACTTGGGTGTCCGTATTAATTCATATCGCATGATAACAATTAGGACTCATAGGTTTTTCTCATGGAGTTTTGTATTAACTGCGAGATTATACCTACTATATTTAGAGTGTAAGTCGAGAAATCAGTTACGAATGAACTACATAAAAATATTTTGTGTATTTCCTCTCATAATTCAGGGATTAAAAGCCCCCTACGACGAACAAATACCACTCGCCCTGTGGAATATAAGGTACCACCTCATACTAATCTGGTGGTTTATCGATTCGGGCACAATGGATGTGTAAAGGGGATGAACAGTTCTGTAGTTTGTACAGCTCGTGGCTTTGTTTGTAGTTTCAGTTCATTAGTTGTATCAGAGTGGAAACCGATCAAGTTCATCCTAATCCTCCAAGTTTGCGAATAACGATTGATGTGGTCCCCATGAAACCGTTGGAGGTTAATTCTTCGATAGGAGGCTCTAATTGTGGGAAATATTGATGATAAATATGTTCTACTACAGTTACTCAGTATCCCACAGACACGATTCGGTGTACGATAATTTATTCATTTACTCCCTTCACTTTCATAAAGTATCATATTGGCCGAGA
This sequence comes from Adalia bipunctata, assembly GCA_910592335.1. Classification (NCBI taxonomy): domain Eukaryota; kingdom Metazoa; phylum Arthropoda; class Insecta; order Coleoptera; family Coccinellidae; genus Adalia; species Adalia bipunctata. Next base: position 68,597,084 of record OU342949.1, on the reverse strand, counting down.
TTCAGGTTTATCAAGTTCTTTTACTTAAAACTGACGCAGGTTGGTACTCGTGAAATGTCAAATAATTCTCAGAGACGTTGCCAGTGCTTATTTCTATTTGCTCTTTTCAAACTTTGTGAATAGAGTTAGTTTTTTTAATGTTTAAATGTGACACAGGGGTGTATTTCAAATTATGCAAAAAGGTATTTGAATGTCTTCTGTGCGCTTATGTGCATATTTCGTAGATCAGTGAAATCATTGTTACTTGGGAAGGTTTACTACAGTACAGAGCTGTGCCAAAGCATTGTGCTTTGTGCTCGTGAAAGTACTCGAAGCCCTTTTGTGCTCCCGAGCACTGTGCTCCCAAGCACTTTTCGAAAGCAGTGCTTAGTGCTTAGTAATTGGAGTGCTTCGGCCAAAGGCGTAGTGCTTAGTAATCCCAAAAGTGCTCCCGAGCACTTTTGCAGATTACTAAGCATTAAGCCCTGAGCCAATCTTTTACGAATTTGTTTTTACATCAATAAAATCTTGAATCAACATTTCCTTACATGACAGTAACATCCCAAAACATCAAAACTTGATCATTATGAAAGGAAAATTGAATTGCCGATGTGTATTTCGTTAAATGGTAATTTGTGCGTTGACAACTCAATATCAATAGAAAAAGCAAAAGCCACGATTCTGATCTTTTTTACGTTTTCATCTGACCAAAGAGTCTTGTATAGACAACATCAAAACGTTGCATACAGTTCATTTAGTTCTAATTTTGATACTTCTTCGTTATTTGTTACGCAACAATGTTTTGCAACTGGTTTGCTCCTGATAAATCAGTGCAAGAATTGACTGAGGAACATTTCCATTTTTCCTTGAATTTTTCATTTAATTTTGTTCCAAGGATTGGGAGTTTTCAGAAAAAAAAGTGAACTCGAAAAATTCAGTATATTTATGAATATTATCAAACAGAGAGATCCAGGAGCGAATAGCCTTTTTCTCTTTCACTACCAAAAAGAATTTATTATAATATATTGAATCGAATTCAACATTTTTAATATCACATACCTATGCCAACTAACAATTTCTTTTCCGATTAAAATAACATCACTTGCAATATTTCCCAAAAAAAGTGCTTAGGGCTTAGTGCTCAAAATGTCGAATTACTTTCACAAAGTGCTCAGTATTCGCGAGCTTTTTGTGAAAATAAGTGCTTTGTGCTCGAGACTCGGGAGCCTTATCATTCAAGTGCTTAGTGCTTAGTGCTCGAAGCATTTTTCTTCAGTGCTCGTCACAGCTCTGCTACAGTATAGATGAATATTTGTCAGATGGGCTTTAGAATTTGATTTTGAGTTGTTGAACATGTGTATTCTTTTTTTTTTGTTTTTCTAATTGTTAACATTATCTTGCAATCATTGACATGTACTATACATTGTAAAAATGTCTGCTAGGATGAATAAAGATTATTATTATTATTTTTATTATTATGTCTCAAGAATTTTGAACAGTGGGGAATTCCATAGATCCGTCTGATCGTTTTTCTGTCGGTTTATTCGAATACTTTTACTCTTTTTTCATACATGTGTCTGCCACAACAGTGAAATACTATATAAAACGTTGTTTTTTGCTGGGTAGCACTTTTAGTTCCTTCAACTATCTCCCTTTTATGTTTTCAGTGTGGTTCAGTTCAGAGTCTGGTAACGTTACCAATAATACCAATGTTAATTTCTATTTACTCTTTTTGAACTTTGTGAATAGAGTGAGTTTTTTTAAGTTTTAACTGTGACACAGTTGTGGTATTTCAAGTTGTGCAAAAAGGTATTTAAATGTCTTCTGTAGGATTATTTCCTGAGAATTTTGAAAAGTAGGGATTTGAATAGGTCCGTCTGTTCGTTTAGAAGTTTATCTGTTGGATTTTTCGAGTACTTTTATTCTTTTTTCGAAAGAAACTATCACAAAGTGACGGACTATTCTGTCCACTATTCTTCGGTAAAATTTCAACACTCGATTCTTGATTTCCGTACAAAAAAATAGCATACCTAACTGAATCTCATGTTTATATACGTGAAATATTTCCAGTATCAACAGAGAAAAAAGATTCTTCAATATTCGCCAGGTCTTTGGAATTATTGAATTCACATAAAATTTTCTCAAATTCATTATTTTTCCAAAGTAAATAAGCATTTCGATAAATACGTAATTACAACGACCTCCATGTAGAGAGGACAACGAGCCTTAGTTATCTGATAAAAAAATGACTATAACATAACATTTTCGAAATAAACACGGTGAAATGTGTCAGAATGTCATGGCCAACCGGGATTCATTGAAAAAATCAATGGAGTATAACTACTTTTTTCTTATGACCCGAGGTCGGATAGTATAAAGATATTCTGAGACTATGACGCCCTCTATGAAGAGCAAATTCATTATTTTAAAGAGATCTTCAGTATCGTCTGAGCGAATGGATTATTGTGGTGTACTAAATGCCGAATAACCGACGGTGATCATTATTGGGGTGTCAACAAATGTCTGTTTCCTTTCTATCGAGAAATTCCAGAAAATAGATCCTAGTTCGAAATAATTCGGAATCACAGTTCATTTTAATTTCGAGCGGAAAGAAAGAATTCTCACTGAAGTCGGTAAATCATGAAAGCGAATCGAAAATCTAATAAAACCCGGAACAGCCCGGAGTTTCTCCAAGTTACGAACAAATTCCGAACGTTTCTTTGAGCGATTCAAAAACAAATAATGTAAGAAAGTCTCAATCCAGAAAATTTTCCACTTTTTTCTTCGCAGTAGTTGAAACGAAGGCCTTTCAATTTAAATGCCCATAACCTTTGAACAGCTCCTGTTCCTGGTTTGTTCGTAGTTTGTAGGGAAGTTTGCGGAAGTTTTGGTATGTTTGTGGGGCAGCTAACTGGACAATCTCAGTGTTATTCACAGGTTTTGGAACTTGAAGTGTGGACGCAACTATTCGAAATTGGAATCTGAGCCTTAGAGATTTTTGTTGAGAGCTTCAAAACTTCGAGAATAATTATGAAAGCAATAACCTGCCAGAAGGAGCTTTTGATCGGTTGGTCGAATCCAGAAAATCTTAAATAACTCAGAAACTACTGAATTTAGGAGCAAGAGCATCTGAGAGTGCTATCATTATTTTTCTTCGCAGAATCCAACGCACTCATAGAAAATAGGATTCTATTTTAAAAAACAGAAGTTATGGCAAATTTTCGATCACAGTTTTTGACACGAAATTTGAAACACCCTGTGATGATATTTATAAAATGAAGGTGAATGACCTTTCCACATTCTTCTACTTTGACGTTGTGAGAACGGTTTACACTCGGAATGTTCAGAATAAGAAAAATTAACATAATATCTACTGACTATGAATATTTGACTTTTCTTCAGGTTTTTCTCGATATTCTGAGAACTATTTGAATGAATACAATGGTTTTAACAGAAATATTTTCAGCATTGAATGAATACTCATCAATCATATCAAAAACGAAAAAATTGAAAAAAAGTTTTCGAACAAATTTATTTTCACTCTTTGTATAACCTTCTTTCACTCGATTTTTTCTTGTTTTTTGTAACGCATTTTTCATTTTCGAGTTTTGTTCAGAGGCTCACAGCACTCGAAGTATGGGTGAAACTGATCAGCCAAATGGGTGGAAAACGCCTTCAGATTCGCCAGGGATTTCTTGGAAAGGACGAATATGGTGTTTTTGGGGGGTCTTTACGTATCTATATTTCACCAGAAATGTTGACATTTTCGAAATCGAGTTTATTATGCCTAGAGATACTTGGTACAATGCTGATTAAAAATATTCAAACAAAAAGTGGATACGATCAGAAGCGGGATATGACGATTTTGAAATCTCGAATTTTTGAAAAAATGCCATTTCGCAGGTCGAAATCTAAAATATAATAGATAGAGCCTCAAATTAAATTTTATTGGATCCAGCGTCCCCGAAAACCTATATTTTGATACCAAACTTGTCCATATAGGCCTTTTTTTACTCGATTTTTCCTTGTTTTTCGTTTTGCATTTTTCATTTTCGAGTTCTGTTCAGAGGCTCAAAGCACTCAAAGTATGGGTGATACTGATCAGCCAAATAGGTTTTGTGAATGGCTCGAATGGGTAGTAGATCTTCCAGGTGGAAAAACGCCTTTAGATTCGCCAGGGATTTCTTGGAAAGGACGAATTTGGTGTTTTTGGGGTTTTCAAAAATATTTTAGCTCAGTAGAGAATTTCGAACAATATCATAATCTCAACTCAGATTTCAAATATGTCCAGTTCTCCAGAAACGTCTAATAGGCACTCGAACTTGGGAAACCCTGTATAACAAGACGGCAGAAGCAATAATAATAACCTGTCTCGTTTTACGAAAGCCAGGAAGGATTCTATTCGCCAGTGGCGGGGACAACAAAGCCGAATTCAGTTCACGATGCAACAACTACTTGACAACTTTTTCTCGCCTGTAGACACTCGGACAAGTGGAGAAGCTTCAAAAAGAGTTTTGAAAAGAATTAATCACTTGGAAAAGAATGTAATTGAGATTATGTAGGTCGTACGTTGCAATACTCCGTTCGATAATGGCTATTCATGGTGGGCATCGAATAGGAAATTGTGCATCGCTCCATTATACCCAATTTCGCCTCCATTCAACGACGCACATACCAAATTCATGGAATTTGATCGAATCAAGGAGCCGTTGAAGTGTCCGGGACTCCGAGGATCAGAAACTTCTGCGGAAACTTGAAGTCGGTTTGTGGGGCCTCCCGGAGTCAGTCCACATGCCGGCGGAGCTCCCGCATGCATGAGCCAAGAGAACCAAGGCCGTCTTTGTTCCCGTGATGAATAACGCCAACGGGGCAACTGTTTGACAGTTCCCGGCTGGGATATTCTTGAAGTATACGGCGGACAGCGGGCTGAATGTGGGGTGCGGTAGCTGCGGACAACTCGCCGGCAAACTTCTGAGGGAAACTTGTGGAGTATTTGCTAATTGGCGAGCATCAAGTTCCACAATTTCGAACCTATCGTTTATTCCGTTCCCTACATAGTTCTACCTGTTTTGTGTCCGAGGGAAGGGGGTTCTGATCGGTGGGGGGGCTGGGTTTCGATACCGCTGGAATTCCCGATCGCAATACGGTTAGGTATAGCTGAAAAGTTCACCAGCGGCGGATTTTCCCACCAATTTTTTTTAGGTACATTTTGCCATAAAAAAAATCGATCCGTTCTACTATCAAGTGGCAAAAAGCTATATTTTAGATGATATGAATTTTTGAAATTTGCATAAAATGATAAAATATACCATTTTAAAACCTATAATTCGATTACTAAATACGAGACTAAATATGATATTTTTATGGAATATTGTTTTTGACATATAACTTACCCAATTATTGTCCTCCCCTTGAATTATTTTAATAAGAGGGGCGGCGATAATGTTTTTTTTTTGTGGGGGTAGGAAATGAAAGAATAATGCTGCGAAAAGGTGAATGCGCAAGGCACCCCAAGACCTCCACGTTTGTATAATGATTGTGATTAGGGTTACAACCAAATGTTGTCAATTGTCAATTCTCACTAAAGATTTACAGGTGCATGACGACAAAATCCAACTGACTCAACAACTTCTGGCTTCAGTCGTAAAATTCAAATTTTATTCAATAACGGCAGAAGTAGGTACTGATTTTAAAGACATAAAATGTTTGGCTCACTCTTAATAGTTTTTGAACAGCATGCGATCGAAATTACAAAATTATATGGTTACCATTGGAAAAAACGAGATTTCATAGTTTTATTCATGCTCACTTTGAAGCCTTGTTTACGACACCCTGTATAATATTTCCTCATAATTCAGTATCAGCGTACGAGGATGTATTGATATCTAGTTAGCCTAGACCAGTTCCATGTATAAACAAAATATTGCGATAGCATATCAACGGAAAATAACTTATTAGAAATGTCAGTGTAGAGTTCGACGTCACAAAAGTAAACCAATAAATAAAAAAAAAAGATGTCCACCGAAATTGTAAAAATCGAAAAATTGGAGTATCGAGCCATAATCAAGTACCTGTATTTAAAAGGGTTAAGAGGTAAGCAGATTTACGAAGATATGCTTAATACCCTTGGTGATCAATGTCCTTCGTATGCGACCGTGAAAACTTGGACTGCAAGCTTCAAAAGATGTAAATTTTCCATTGACGATGATGACCGACCGGGAAGGCCAGTTTCTGTGTCAGTACACGAAAATATCGATGCAGTTCTTGACATGATTTTATCAGACCGTCGAATTGGGCTAAAACGGATATCTGAAGCACTGAAGATTTCATACGAACGCGTTCATCATATAGTTCACGTCAATTTGGACATGAGAACAATTTCTGCGAAATGGATCCCCAAATGTTTGAATGTTGACCAAAAGAATGCAAGGGTAGAAGCATCGCGTTCGATCTGTGCTCGATTTGAAAACGATGTAGACTTCTTAAACCGAATTGTTACTATGGATGAGATTTGGGTACATTTTACGGTACAGAAACAAAGCAACAATCGATGGAATAGCGACACTCAAGATCTAAGAAGTTTCGTGTCCAAAAATCCATGGAGTAATCATGATTGATTTTTTGAATAAGGGCAGAACAGTAACTGTAGATTACTATTCGACATTACTGACCACTCTACGGGAAAAAATTAAAGAGAAAAGACGCGGAAAGCTATCCAAAGGTGTTTTGTTTTTACAGGACAACGCCCCAGTACACAAATCTCATGTAGGCAATAAAAAAATTCGTGATTTAGGGTTAGAAATACTAGAACACCCCCCTTATTCACCAGATTTGGCTCCGTCCGACTATCATCTCGTTCCTCAACTGAAAAAAAGTTCAAGAGGTCGTCTTCCAACGAGGAAGTAATAAACGCTGTGAGGGACTGGTTTGCAGAGCAAGAAGAAACATTTTTTTTTTGAACGGTCTAGAGACGTTGCAGGTTCGCTGTAATAAATGTATTCAATTAAGAGGAGAATATGTTGAGTAATAAAATATTTTGACATTGAAATTTTGTTTGGTTCTATATAAGGCTAAGAATTGTTCAATATATACTCGAAAAAAACTTTTCAGAAGGTGGGATTTTGGAGATATTGACACTAATTTGTGACACTCTTCCTGACAACAAATTCGACATTCAGGCTATAACACAACAATCGCTTGAAGTGGTTGCGCATATCATACATCAAATCAGAGTAGAATTAAACGAAGAATTCGAATATATGTAAATAGACAGGGTGTTACATTTGTGATAACGAAGTTCGTGTACTCGAAAACATAAATACAGAATCTTGAATTCGTATCAAAATTCTTTCCTCGAATACTTGAACCAATTAAAAAAAATCACCCAGTATATTTCACTGATGAAGAAGATGGAAAAGGAGGATGCAGCTGGAAATATCGAATTCCCAAATTCCCCAAAACTCGATACCTTCAAGCGTTCAAGCGCCGAAACTTTCCACCGTCGAACACGTGCCGTTCCCGAGTCGCTGCCCTCTCCAGTGATTATCCCAACTCCAACTACGGTCGGAACAATACACTGCGATCTCTCCAAACAAAAATATTTTGACTTCGCGAAACTGCTCCGGGCTTGGATTTCCGCGATGCCGACGACGTCGGGGAAGCGGGCAAAAACAAAGATATCCCGGACTATCACAATTGAATTTACGGCAGAAAATGTTAACTCGCCCAAACGGCTCTGAAAGCGACTCCCAACTTCCGTTTCAAGGAGGAAGAACTAGTTTTGAACTTTGCGCGTCCTTTTGTATTTGTAGGTGAGATCTCGCACAGCTAAATAATTCGAGAACCGGGGCTGAAAGGTGGGAGTGAGTTATTCGAGTCGGAGTGCGCCTGCTGAAATTGCTCGACACGGTCTCGCAGAACTGCGATCTGTGACGGGTTAACCGTTAGATCCATTTTGGACGGTCTACATCGAGAAAATAATTTTTTTCCTTAATATACTAACCTCATCTGCAAACCTCCCTAGTTATGTAATGATCAAGAAAGTAAGCACTGAGAAAAACTTCAGTACAATGCTAAGCAAAAGAGAGGTTTGGGAAAGGGAATACACCAACTATAATCTCAAAGAAAATACAATAAAATAGTATACAGATGGTTCTAAAACCGGTACAGGAGCTGGCGCTGAGATTAACGAGACAAGTGCCTAGTGTGCACTATCGTTAGGCTCCTGTACAAGCGTCCTTCAAACGGAAATACTTCGGAAGATGTCTAGATATAAATCTAGAAAGAAACTATCAGAAGTGCGATATAGCTATTCATACAGATAGTCACGCTGCCATTGAAGCACTGAGCTCCTACGTCATTGACTCAAAGCTGATTTGGGAGTGCCAGAACAAACTCAATGAGGTGGGCAAGATGAATAAGGTCTTTTTAATCTGGGTTCCCGGTCATTCGGGAATCGTAGGAAACGAAGAGGCCAATACACTGGCCAGAAAGAGCGCACAAACGCCACTCACTGGCCCAGAATCCTTCTGTGGTATAGGAAAATGCACCAATAAAAGGAGTTTATGGTGAAGGAGAAAACCGAAAGAGAAAAACTATGGCGGAATCTCCCAAGGGTGGATCACTCTAAAAAGTTCCTCCGGAACTTTGAAACTCCTAGATCCAAAAAATATCTGGATCTCAGTTAAAACCAACTTCACTTACTCACTGGCTTTCTCACAGGACATTGTCGCCTAAAGAAGCATCTGTTGAGAATGGGTTTATCGGACACTGACGAGTGTAGATTCTGTCTGGAGGAGGAAGAAACTCCTATTCACCTGGTTACGGAATGATATGCCATTGCAAGCCAAAGGAAAGAGTGCTTTGGACAAGAAACTTGGAGAAGTGGGGAGTTATCCTCCTTGAAGCCGTCCCAGATACTGGATTTCATCAAATCTCTGGAACAGGAGGGCGAGCTGTAGGAGGCGCGATGATAACAGCTCTGATAAGGTTCACAATAGACCTCAAGGTCGCAGTGAACTGTAACTCCTTTTCACTATAGCTATAACTATAACTATAACCACTCGAGATGAAATTTAAGCAGGTAAAATTTCTCTCTTGTAATATTCAAGTTTGTTACTTTTCGGCAATTTCACTCATGACATTTATCCATTTTTTCGCCTCACGGCTCGTGATTTTGATACACACGTCATTCACGAAATTGCCTCAGCAACAAACTTTCATGTTACAATCGAGAAATTTTGCCGGCAAAATTTCATCTCATTTTTTCCCTGATACATTTCGTCTAAATTTCCTTTTCTTTCATTTTTTACCCAACTATGCTAAAAATTCAAAGAAGGAGAAATGAGACGAATTTCTCCACTGATGAAAGGGGTGTAAAGGTGAAGCTAATACTTCAAATCCCTTCGAAAACAATTAACAAAACCCGACAACCCCAAAACGAGGACAAATTGCACAATCAGTTTTCGAAAGCATAATCTCCCAGCCGGCCGAACCGTATCATATTTCACCCCGATTTTTGCCATCATCCCCCTCCCTAAACCGCCGATCTTCGTCGAGTTCCTCGCAACGCACTAAACCGATGATAACTTTTGAGTGGCGTGGCAAATAACCTGTGAATTATGTAGGGGCCGGTCTGCGAAGACGGCACCAGGGCACGGGGTGAGTTATGGAGACAGAGTGGAGATGCGATAACACCTGATCCTAGCCGGGCGTCGGGTCACGCTACCCTCCTTTCGTTATGAGGAGGAATTCTTCATCCCTTAACACACCGAACTCTGTGGATGTATCCGACTCCATTAATTAGTCAGCAGTTTCGGAATTTCCAGGCTTACGATCGCGTACAGGAGGGTTTTAATTATTCCGTGGTTTGGAGGCACGCCACACTCCAACTCCTCCCCATCGGTTCTTTCTTCTATTTCGATATATTCAGTATCATGTCACTTCACTGGATAAACCCAGAAAAAATCAATTTTACCGAGTTCAAGATCTAAATGGCTGACCGTTCTGGGTGTGAATTAGATCAAGCGCGCGAATGCTCCATCTTCAGGTTCGTGCTGTCATAAATAGTACCTTATTATGGCATGTGGTGGAAACAGAACGCTAAAAATTGTCCGAGCATTCAAGTTTCAGTTTGGTGAGGGCATTACATTCCACTGCAACTTCAAGGTCTTTTGTGTCCCCCACCAAAGCTGTTTTCGCTACTCCGCAATCTACAGCTCGTACTCCAGAGTTCCAATGAACTCCAGACACTCCAGTATCAGAGAGGTCTTCAAGGAGGTTACATCTTCGTCCCTCCGTTGATTCTCTTGTCGAAGACATTCCTTGCGCAGGCTTGTCATGGCCAGACATTCTGTGATCCGGTGAACAAAAGTTTCCTCATCTACAGAATCTGCACTCGCCAAATTCTGACAAGAAGGAAGCTAGTGAGGAGGCGATGAGACTCAAATATAAACTGCTCCACATGAGTTTAGAGATATGGACTTAATACAAGCCTGTAGGTCTGCGTATACAGAGTGGTTAAGAAAAATCGAGTAAAATAACGAAATTTTATTCCCAGAGAATTCAAGCATTTTAAGACTATCAATACAATGTATGGCCTCCACGGGCATCAATAACAGCTTGACATTTTCTTTGCATACTACACACGAGGTTGTTGAACATTTCTTGAGGAATTTGGTTGCATAAACGGGGCAGAAGCTCTCTCAGATCATTTAAGGATTCTGGGGTAGGTTGATGATTATCTAATCTTCTTCGGAGCATATCCCATGCATGTTCTATGCAATTCAAATCTGGTGAGTGCGGAGGTATTGATAAATGTGGAATACCAAGCTCCTCGTGCGCATTCTCAACTATGGATGCACGGTGCGGTCTAGCGTTATCGTCTAAAAATAGAAAAGTTTCACCAATAGCAGCGTGAAAATTTGGCACAACATTGTCAATGACATGCTTCCTATAGTGTGAGGCGGTCATATTCCCAGGACAAATGTGTGGATCTGTGCGCCCGTTGAAACATATCCCAGCCCATACCATAACACTAACCCCTCGGAATTAATGGACTTCTTGGACATAGCGACGATTACAGGGTATGCGTGGTATTGTCCATACCCTTATTCTTCGAGAATCTGAAAATCGTCCATATCTGGATTCATCAGTGAAAAGGACACTAAGCCATTGATCGTTCCAATTGATATGTTGCCTTGCCCATTCCAGTCTTCGACGCTTATGGTCACGTGTTAATGGAACTCCTCTTAATGGACGTCTAGAACCTAGATTCACCTCTCTCAAACGTCGTCTGATGGTTTCGATGGAAACTTATAAAAAAGGGTATTCCGTAGCATTCTACAATTCTACATGTAGATGTAGGGTTTCTTCTCGCCGAAACGGTGATGAAACGATCCTGAGCAGGTGTTGCTTTTCTTCACCCCCCAAGCCTTGGTCTTTCCAACACGGAACCTGTCTCCCTGAACCTATTCCAAAGTCGAGATATAACACTTTGGCTGACTTGGAGCGTTTCCGCTACAACAACCTGAGTTATTAGGCCACCCTGTAGCATTCCGATAGCCCTATAGTCTCAGCGTTTGTTAATTTACGTCTTGGCATTTTCAGAAAACTCGTTTCAAATCCAAGCCGTTGATAAACTGACTTAATTTCAAAATAAGATCATTCATAAAGCATTATGCAAAGAACCAAACTTCAGAAAAAAGGCGACCAGATTGACGAAATGTCTCATACTGATTTTTATTGGATCGATTCAAGTTGTTATTGAGTTTTAAATGATTTTACAGCGATTATCTCGAAGATTACATACTTTCAAAAACGATTGAATACGATATCCCTTACTCTTGTGGAGCAGTTTATTGTTGTTTCTTAGACATTGTCACACAAAATTGAATTTCAATGTTATATCCTATCATAGTTTTCATGAAATTGTCCGAAATTGAATAGATCGCGATAAAAATTGAAAGTGGATTGTTGGCTCACATATTATTCCGTGTAAATAATTCAAATTGACGTCATATTCCCTCGAATGGTTAAAATGCTATTCATGTATTCATCGCCAGAGATTGATGGCATGCCCCATATTCACGATTGAAATCACCGAAATAATGGGCCATGATCACCGAGAAATATCGCTGGAATAACTGTAATTCCCATGAGTTGAGTTAACCATATTGAATATGTCGATATTTCGTCAAAAACGAAATATCGTTTTTAAATCACAATGTGCATGGTACAGCGAAAGGGATTATATTTAAATACGGCCTCATTTTTATGCGTCCTCTAATTGAAAATACTCGTAACGCAGATCTGATTCGAATTTATTTTCATGATACATTATTTTGAAGTAAAACCACCTGGGGCTAGAGCAGTCCCATGTCCGATCTGGTTGAACTAAGTCACACGGCACACAGGTGCTCGGAAAAGTCTGCTTTCAGCGTCACATCAGAACCATATACAAGACAGAGGTACGAGGATGTATTGATATCTAGTTAGCCTAGACCAGTTCCAGGCATAAACAAAATATTACGATACCATATCAACGAACAATAACTTATTAGAAGTGTCAGTGTAGAGTTCGACGTCAAAAAAATAAACCAGAGTTACGCAATAATTAAAAAAAGATAACCACCGAAAGTGTAAAAATAGAAAAATTGGAGTATCGAGCCATCATCAAGTACCTGTGTTTAAAAGGGTTAAGAGGTAAGCAGATTTACGAAGATATGCTTAATACCCTTGGTGATCAATGTCCTTCGTATGCGACCGTGAAAAATTGGACTGCAAGCTTCAAGAGGTAAATTTTCCATTGAAGATGATGGCCGATCGGGAAGGCCAGTTTCTGTGTCAGTCCCCGAAAATATCGATGCAGTTCATGACATGATTTTATCAGACCGTCGAATTGGGCTAAAACGGATATCTGAAGATTTCATACGAACGCATTCATCATATATTTCACGTCAATTTGGACAAGAGAAAAATTTCTGCAAGGGTAGATGCATCGCGTTCGATCTGTGCTTGATTTGAGAACGATGTAGAATTCTTAAACCGAATTGTCACTATGGATGAGACTTGGGTACATTTCTACGATCCAGAAACAAAGCAACAATCGATGGAATGGCGACACTCTGGTTCTCCAAGACCTAAGAAGTTTACTGTCCAAAAATCTGCTGAAAAGTTCTTGCTTCAGTTTTCTGGGATTGCCATGGAGTAATCATGATTGATTTTTTGGTTAAAGGTAGAACAATAACTGTAGATTACTATTCGACATTACTGACCACTCTACGGGAAAAAATTAAAGAGACAAGACGCGGAAAGCTATCCAAAGGTGTTTTGTTTTTACAGGACAACGCCCCAAAATACAAATCTAATGTTGCGATGCGAAAAATTCGTGATTTAGGGTTAGAATTATTAGAACACTCCCCTTATTCACCAGATTTGACTCCATCCGACTATCATCTCTTTCCTCAACTGGAAAAAAGTTTAAAAGGTCGTAAATTTTCTTCCATCAAGGAAGTAATAAAAGCTGTGGAGGACTGGTTTGCAGAGCAAGAAGAAACATTATTTTTGAAAGGTCTAGAGACGTTGCAGGTTCGCTGTAATGAATGTATTAAATTAAGAGGAGAATATGTTGAGTAACAAAATATTTTGATATTGAAATTTTGTTTGGTTCTTTAGTAGGCTAAGAATTTTTCAATATATCCTCGTATCTCCCTGAAACTAAGAAAAGGAAAAATCTTCCATCCTTCTCGCCTGATTTGCCATGAAATCAAAACAACCCCCCGAAAACTCCGTGGCCTTCGATTCCACCGGACACGACCGGAGTGATGAACATTATCAGTGATTGCTAGAGGAAACAACGGTATCACGTCCCGTATTTATTTCGAGGAACTCGGCCCGGAATTGGAAGTTATATTTGTTCAGTTAATTGTGCTCACGAATCAGAAGTAATCTAGTGGGCCGGAAAGAAAAAATATCGTTTGGATGGCGGCTGGCCGCCGGCATTGATGAAACGGAATTAGTGGCCACGGAAGTGGCCATAAGGCACGGCAGAAATAAATTTTTCGCATTCGTTTAATCGCATTGCGAGATCGGCAGCGATTGGGTTAGAACTGATTGGCCCAGGTTTACTCTTCGCTGATTCATCCTCTTGGGTTTGGTGCTTTATGCATCAACGTGCAGGAGAAATAAAATCAGGAATTGAAAAATGGTAGGAAATATTCAGTATAGAATAACGATAATTATGGAGGAAATAAAAATGGTTGGGAACACCCTGTATAAGAAATACTGTTATCATGAAACGCTCACTCGAGTATCGGGTGTTTTTCTAAAGTGATAGAATTTTCGATAGGGATAACTGTGATTTGACAATAAGTAGAAGCCATGTTGTTTCGACATTTCTGTTCAGTAAGCATTGACAAATTATCATATACAGGGTGAGTCTTTGACTGTAGATTCTTGAGGTCAAACGAAACACTTTTTTTCTATACCATTTTGCAAAATTCGGTTTGGTTTGGAAGATGCAGGGTGTCGAAAATCCACCAAAAAAACACTTTTCTGTTTATATCTTCGAAACCGTTATTTAGAATGAACTGAATTTTGGTTGAGTGTTTACTCTATTCATGTTGTATATTCCTCAATCGAAACCTATTCAATATCTCGCCTAGTATAAAAGTTACTGGGTAGTCGACTCATCAATACACGCTAAAACACCATAAAACCACTTTAAAAAGATAAACGGTTCATATTTTCGAAAGAATCAATCATTTAAGAAACTAAAAGTATTCCTATGTTTTTTTTCAATAAAACGCGTCGTTTTCGAGTTATTTCCAATTTTACCCGGTGAAATTTGACGAAAAAATCATTATTTTCAAGAATATTATGAATGCGTCTCTGAATTAAATATCATCGATAATATTATTCCTTCTCTGGTCTTTAAACGAGTTCACAATGTTGTCACAATATTTATCAACTTTGTCGAGACTTAAAGTCAAATGATGAAAAACGTTGATGTAGAGATATTCAATAATAAAATCCCACAAATGTGGGAGATAAAATTGAACACCAAGAAGCATTTAATACGCACAGT
The DNA here is from genome assembly GCA_910592335.1 of Adalia bipunctata. NCBI lineage: Eukaryota > Metazoa > Arthropoda > Insecta > Coleoptera > Coccinellidae > Adalia > Adalia bipunctata. The sequence goes on along the minus strand of OU342949.1, from coordinate 68,582,020 downwards.
TTCTATTAAAAATTTATTGTTACCGGTCCATATTGAAGTTAAATGTCGATGTTATACAAAATTCGGATATGAATGATGAATATCGATACAAACTACGTATCGAATTGAAATCAATGAAAAATAAAATGATACCTTATAATCTGTGGCGATGTTCCTATCTAAACAATATCCTCTTGGAATTTTATAAACTCAACAAGTTTCAAATTATATTAATTCACTTCACATAATAATCACATTAGAACAATAATTCACTGGATGTATTCAGAACTTCCCATAATGTTAGAGTTTGTTATTGTTTATAGCCTCCAAGGTCCAAGGGTAATTGAGATAACCAATCCGTCGGTTTTCGCCATACGCATGTGTTTTATTTCAATTCAATTTCTTTCTACAAAAAACATCCGATTAGTTATAAATCAAGTAAAGTTATAAACCAATTAGTCTCTGAAAAATTCCATCAAACAGGTCTTTTACTCCACTATATGATATGCCAGATTCTCAGGAGCACCCTACCTTTTTCTAGTCAAAGAAGATCGAATGTTGGAATATAAAACACACACTTTTGGGGAGGGATAAACCTTTGAAAGAACCAAACGAACGATTGCAGCGAACTTCAACATTATGGCTTCCTTACAAAGCAAAGGTCCTAGACAGGAACAGCCTATGTGATTGAGCTAGCAGCACGTGAAAGACTCGAAAAATTATTTGAAAGTAGAATTTCCTCTCTGAACATTAAGGGCCGGATTCTTGTACGTTTAATATGTCTTGCAACAAAGCGGAAACATAAAGGCGCAGCTCAGGCCCTTCATTTGCGTGGATCAATCGGCTCGGGATGTAATCGAATTTATCCATCAAAGGGCGGCGTTTCAATCACGCTTTCGAAGGAGATTATTGCCCCCTTTTAATTGTAGCAAAACTGTCAACGATTTAACGCCGGCTGATGGGCAATTCGTTTCCGTTTTTGAGTTTTCAAAAGGGATCAACGGATCGTTTTATCGGAATTGAAACGCAGAGCGATGGAAGGAATTTCTCGTTTGGCAGTGAAATTCTTCAAACGACGAATCCTTGTCCCACGTCAAATTTCCAGAAGGTGGTTATTTGGATCAGCTAATCCTCAGCACTAGAGCCATTGAGGTCGGTTTGAAGTAGATAAAAATAGAAGACAAACAATATAAAAAGCTGATCCTCCCAAAGTTGTTCGGAACAAGAGACTGTAAAACACAGCCAGGTAAATGAAGATGTAGGTTTAAGCGGGACGGTGCCACATGTCATACCGCTAGTGGAAGATTGACGATCTTGCCCGAGTTTGCTCCTGGTCGTATCATTTATCGATTTCGCCTCCACGCTCTTGGGATTCACTTCCGTTAGACCAATCCTGGAGTACTGGATTCAGCACACGTATAACGCTAAAGGTAACATCAATCGGTATAAGAGGAATTTCAAATCGTGACAACTTGTCACAAATGATACCTGATAATCGGAATAACAATACCTATTGAATCACATGAATAAGGAACAACCATAAGAATCGAGAGAACAGGTATCCTGCTGCTTCAGAAAACTTTTCCAGTCATCGGAAAGACTGAATTCCGCCTTTGGTTCAATCCTTTGTTATTCGTTAAGAATTCGTCAATAGAAACATTTGCCTCGAGCCATTATTTGAAGCCAATTAATTCATATTCCCAGCCCTTGGAATTCCATCAAAGGGGTAGATTCAACTACCTCCAATAGATATTTTAATCATCTCCTTTCCGAATTTGCCTCAAAGAAGAACAAAACCTAGCCACCAAAGTTTCCTCTGAAATTTATAGAATCCCTGAAGCGTAACTGTCTGCGAAGAAAACAAGTGTAAATGAAAAGCGGTTTAATTAAAAACAATTGTAAGATAAAAACCGCTCTAGACCAGGGACATAATTTCGTGAAAATGAAGCTCCGGTTGAAGCAATTAATTAAAATTAGGAAGAGTTAATTTAGATTGAACATCCATTTCAAGCGAGTAATTTTTCAGATGCAGTGGGTGCACAGCTGATATATTACGTTCGTTGCTGTTTCAATCAGCCTTTCGTAACGAGTTAGAACTTGAACGGTTCGGAAAAAGGAATGGAATTTCGCTATGATGTCTGCAGATCTACCGTATGAATTTTTGAACGACGAATTTTGGCGAAATAATGAAGTTTTAAAAAAGGAATTATGGCACTACCAAACAATCAATATTTTACTGAAAGCAAGAAGTTTGATTACCAGCGAAGTTCTGTGAAACACAAATCACAGCGCCATTTTGGACATCTTTACTTGATTCTGAAGGATTCAGTTGAATTCTGAGCATGCAGTATGAGAAAATACACTGCGCAAAAAAATTAACGCACATTATGGAAATCTCGAATTCATTTCACAACTGAAGGTGTTCTCAATGAAAGTTATTTCTATAAGAATTAGGCAAGCAAATGTTATCCACTTCCAACATTTTCCTTCAATACAGATGTTTTCTCCCAGCAGGAATAAAAAAAGATGATATTATCAGATTTTGAATGTATTGGCTTTCTAAAATCAGTTGTTCTCGATCAATTCTAGTGAACAATAGTTTTTCTTTCGTTTGATTTTCTACACTTGATCGCTGTGCAACGCGAAACACGCAATTTGGCCCAAGAAGAATGCGCCCAAGCGGTAGTTTTGCGAGAAGAAGGGTGGACATACACAAGAATTGCAGAAGGTTTGGAGTTTCCCACACAAGTGTGTCCAGAATGTTGCAGCGATTCTACCACGGGTAACAACTGCCATTCAAGAACGTTACTTCGTTTCTTCGTTGAGACAACGGTTTGCAACCGCTCGCCTCCTTCAAAATCAGCTTGAGCAAACTCATGAGGTGCAAATTAGCACTCAGACAATAAGAAATCGCCTCAGAGAATATGATTTAAGGCCTCGTGTCGTGGCAAGAGGCCCAGCTCTTACCCCAGCCCATCGAAGGGCGCGTTTGGATTTTGCAACAGAGCATATCTATTGGGAAGAGGCCGATTGGGAAAGAGTTCTCTTCACAGATGAGTCTAGATTCTGCCTCTACCATTGTGATCGACGTTCCCTTGTATACAGACGTCCACATGAAAGATATGGTCAGTGCAATTTCCTGAATACTACTGGTTTCGGGGGAGGATCGATTATATCTTTGACTGCTCGCACAGACCTAGTGGTCGTTGATAATGGAGCTATGAATGCTGATAAATATATAAGGAACATGCTTAAAGAGTATGTAGTAACATTTGCCCCATACATTGGTGAAAATTTCATTTTTATGAACGATAATGCCAGACCCCATCGTGCGCGCATCGTTCAGGAGTACCTTGAAGAGGTTGAAGTCTCTCGAATGGAATGGCTAGCAGGAAGTCCAGATCTCAATCCGATTGAGCAGGTTTGAGGCTACCTTAATAGAAGGCTGAAAAGTTCAGGAAATCATCCAGCAACTCTTAATGACTTAGGAATCCAACTCGGAGAAATCTGGGAAGGATTAGATCAGAACATTTTAAGATCACTCATTTTGAGTATGAACCGTCGTTGCCGAGCTGTAATCTGTAATTAACGCAAGGGGTGGAAATACCAAGTATTAAATCACTTACCAGCATTTCAGTATTTCGAAAATTGTTCATTTCTCTTCTTTCACATAAGATTGGGTGAAATCCTGAATTTTTCTTCCATTTAATGTGTCTTGTTTCGTTCCAAACCTTCCCGAGAGAACATAAAAAATAAGTTATAAAGTCAATGTAGAGTTAACTTCCATTAAAATTGAGATTTTCAGAATGAACGTTAATTTTTTGCGCAGTATATTTTCATCATCTGCACATTGTTGAACGCTTTAACGACCGATGTTGATAAATCAGTTTTTCCGGGAACTTATTCATTTTATCATTCGACAACGTATGTCTGAGATGTAGCCGTCGATTCCATTGAATCCCTCAAGTCATTGATATTTCCCAATCGACATTCGCCATCCAAGATACCGCCCCTAGAAGGAAAACCCGATCGTGCGAGAAAACTGAGCCTTTGAACGGAATTGATTAAAACCAGGGGTGAGGCTGATACCAGTTTCCATCATAAATGAAAGTCAACGCCTGGCATAAAAGGACGTGGAAAGCACGAAAGGTCACTCGGACGTTACGCGGTAATACCAGTTGTAACATTTCCTATGGGAAAAATGAATCGTTTGTATTTTTCATGCTGTCGTTGTGTTTGAGACGAATATTCCGTCGTCTATCTAAGCAGGCCATCTGGATATTGCCGAAGGGTAAAAATGTAGGAATTGATTCGGTTTGTTTGTATACAGTGGTTTGAAATGATCTGATCACGCACATGTGTCTGTCACAACACAAGAGTGCAATCATTACATAGTATAAAACTAAGTCGCTGTCGCAGTCTGTCCCTATGTATGCTTAAATCTTCAAAACTACGCAACGGATTTCGAAACGTTTTTTTCAATAGATGTAGTGATCCAGAGGAAGGCGAAGGTTTAAATATGTATGATACATGCATAATATTGTAGAGAAACACTGATGAATTTACAGGTTTCCAATGTGATGTCGTAAATAAACATATTTTTCTCGCTTGCATTGCAAACGCCGACTGAACCCCATGAGATAAATCAAAATGATGTACTCGGTGTTGCACACCTAAAAAAGGTCAACAAAAAAGTCCGCGATGGTATATGTCTATCTCTTAAGGATAACCCACAATAACCATTTTTTATCCTTTACATTTCACGAGAAAAAATGGCTTATTTGGGAAGTTATTTTAAGCAATACAGCATTAATCCTCATCCAATTGAGTACCTTGAATACATTGTCCATTCAATATAGTTCAATATAGCCTCTTACAACATGTAATTTGAATGAGTATTTCCGAAGATATTACAGATTTAAAATGCAGGGACATAGCGGTGCGGCGCCAGCACTACCGTTGTTTATAAGGACATTCTGTAGTCGGTAGGTATATTATTAAGTACATATCAGCATTGCATCAGTTCGTATGCGGCGTAGACCAACAATTTTTTTTTAAATTGAAGCTTAATCATTTCTGGTGCTTTTAACTTTGAAGTTCTGGGCACATTCCTCCTATTTACACCACAAAGTGCGTTCTCGACATGGATATCCTATTTTCCTACAATGTAACGTTCAATAAACAACCCTGTAGCTAAAGGTCAGCTCGATTCAATCAGAATCACGTATCGCCACTTCAGTGAATTCCTGAAAATTTCGTTATCCCTCCAAAAACACGAAAGGAACAAACCTAGCCCCACACCATCGCAAACTGCATGGCATCGCATACCAGCGTAGACGTGGGTCAGTCAAAAGGTCTGCTCGGCATAATTAACGACCCCAGCATTCGAAGTCGATGTTGAAATCAGTTTGAAACGTATTTCAACACTTAATAGCTTTCAGACCAACCCGACGAATCAAGTTGTACAACTTCGTTATCTATTCAGACCCATCAAGTCGTTGGAATTTATTATCTATCCTGTATACAAGGGGCTTGCATGTACGATTAGGGGAGAAAAAATTGAGACATCACTTTGGGGAATATATTAGAGGGCGTGGAACACTCATTTGTATCCAGCCCTTCTCTTTCTAACTTCGGGAAGTTTTGTGCTGGCCAATTAGAATAAAAGGATATTCTTAATTTAGGATCCTATTCTCCTTCAACTGTATCCTTAGGAGTTTCATCTTGTCGATGCCTTCAGTGACCTGATACACTCATTCATCACACAGGCTTGAAGCTAGTGAGTAAAAACCCAAGCTGAGAGATTCTTTAAAACATCGCTATCGATGTTGAAGAGCTACAATACGAGAATATATTGAAAAATTCTTAGCCTACTATAGAACCATACAAAATATCGATGTCAAAATATTTTATTACTCAACATATTCTCCTCTTAATTGGATACATTTACAACAGCGAACCTGCAACGTCTCTAGACCTTTCGAAAAAAATGTTTCTTCTTGCTCTGCAAACCAGTCCTCCACAGCTGATATAACCTCCTCGTTGGAAGAAAATTTACGACCTTTTAAACTTTTTTTCAGTTGAGGGAAGATATGATAGTCGGACGGAGCCGAATCTGGTGAATAAGGGGGGTGTTCTAGTAATTCTAACCCTAAATCTCGAATTTTTTGCATGGCAACATGAGATTTGTGTACTGGGGCGTTGTCCTGTAGAAACAAAACACCCTTGGATAGCTTTGCGCGTCTTTTCTCTTTAATTTTTTTCCGTAGAGTGGTCAGTAATGTCGAATAGTAATCTCTAGTTTTTGTTCCACCGTCATCCAGAAAATCAATCATGATTACTCCATGGCAATCCCAAAAAACTGAAGCAAGAACTTTTCCAGCAGATTTTTGGACACGAAACTTCTTAGGTCTTGGAGAATCAGAGTGTCGCCATTCCATCGATTGTTGCTTTGTTTCTGGATGGTAGAAATGTACCCAAGTCTCATCCATAGTAACAATTCGGTTTAAGAAGTCTACTTCGTTTTCAAATCGAGCACAGATCGAACGCGATGCTTCTACCCTTTCACGCTTTGGTCAACATTCAAACATTTGGGGATCCGTTTTGAAGAAATTTTCCTCATGTCTAAATTGACGTGAACTATAAAATGAACGCGTTCGTATGAAATCTTCAGTGCTTCATATCCATTTTAGCCGAATTCGACGGTCTGATAAAATCATGTCATGAACTGCATCGATATTTTCGGGGACTGACACAGAAACTGGCCCTCCTAATCGGTCATCATCTTCAATGGAAAATTTACCTCTTTCGAAGCTTGCAGTCCAATTTTTCACAGTCGCATACGGAGGACATTGATCGCCAAGGGTATAGAGCATATCTTCTTAAATCTGCTTACCTCTTAACCCTTTTAAATACAGGTAGTTAATGATGGCTGGATACTCCAATTTTTCGATTTTACAATTTCGGAGGGCACCTTTTTTTTAATGTACTGCGCAACTCTTGTTTATTTTTTTGACGTCGAACCCTATACTGACACTTGTAATAAGTTATTGTTCGTTGATATGGTATCGCAATATTTTGTTTATGCATGGAACTGGTCTAGGCCACCTAGATATCAATACATCGTACCTATGAGACTTCATATTTCAGTATATTTTATTATCCAGTATCTTATTTTCCAGCTGAATATGAACAGAAACTTAGATAAACTAATGGGGATGCTCAAAATGAGAAACTGCAGCAAAAACTCTGTGGTAATTGAAGAATATCAAGCACTTTCCGAAACTTAGTTGTACAAGTTATTAAGTGCTTTCTAACTCGTTTGCGATGTTAGGTCGAACGAAGGGCCATAATAATTCACCTTCTAGCATAGAACGTCTACTTGAGAGATGCAGAGCAAGTGCTTCGAATATTGATTCCAATTATTTATTCAGGAGGACTTGTGTTAGACGATGTTGCCTATTATGCAACGCTTTGTCTCACGCAATCGATGGAAATGATTATCACTTTATTGATTCAATCTGTGGAAGAAATGTTTATAGAAGAATGACCTCTTCAATAATAAGAATGAGAGCTTCACTCATTCGTGAAGTTGAGAATTCTGAATGTAAAAATTTTTGTGGCAAAATTGGATGAAACTTATTTGTAATGGCTTCTATTCCCATTGAAAATCTTAGGGGGTAATGAGTGTATTATCCTATTGCAGAGATCCTTGTTAGGTCCATTTTGTAGAATTTCATTTTGAATATTCTGTATTTAATTGAAGTTGTTGAACATACCTCATTGAAAAACGCTCTATATTCACAAAAACTGGCATGCAATTTTGCAGAAACTGTCTTGTGAAAGGTAGCACAATACAACACAGCTGTAATGAATTGGAGGAAAATTTTTCATCATTATTCATTCGGAAATTTGAACTCTGTTCCGGGAAAATTGAAAAACCAGCAAATGAACCGTAGCACGATTAACAAAGCAAGTCGATTCTAAATAAGTTTTATTTCGCTCGAATTCCAAATTGAAAAAAGTTAATTAAAAATAACTCCCATGTCCCGAAACAAACAAGTTTTTTATGAAATCATAACGGTTCACGAGGCGGGAATATCACTGAAAGACCTCCATGGAAAGGGGCTTTCTCTTATTAAAAAGTTCGTTTTATCATTCGACGCTTTGTACGGCAAATTAAAAAATGAAGTGGAATGGAAAGATTGGCAGAGACGGGGTTATCAGGTGCGCGCTGATAACGATTCTGCTGAATTTCTATGAATACTTGATTAGTGTTCCGAAAAAACTGCGTTTATGTTCATTTTTCTCGCTATTTTGCTGAGAAAAAATACCCATATTTATCCATTGTATGAAGATACGTACCTACTTGTACGTATACGTTGTACGTTTGCTCTCGGCACTGGCAGATACAGGGGGGGCATGGCCCTCCTTGGACGTCGAAATTACCAAAAATCCCTTTATAGTATAGTAGTCCAATAGATCCCGTATATTTCAATAAAACATTTCATTTCAAGTATTTAACTCCTTTATTGGTGAAAAACTTCTATCCATTCATGGCCCCCTCTGAAAAAATTCATGCGCCCCCTGAAAAACTGTCTGGATCCGGCAGTGCTACCACCTCAGTATTTCTCAATCTGTTCTGATAAGAAAAAAATGTTTTCAACGAGAACATGAAGGTTCCTGTTGCTCTATGTCCTTGAAGACATCTGCTTATACAGGGTGTACCAGGAAGTCCATAGAGAACAAAATCCAAATTTCTGATTGGTACCCTATATTTTTCATTATGCTCTCGAATTCTGTGTAAAATTCTAGATATTTCTTTTTCATCTTACCATAACGCATAATTCAGTTGTTCTCGAGATATTCCTCTTTAAGTAGAAATTTGGTCAAACACAGACTACTCCGCGAGAGTGTAACCTACACTGCGGCCCTAAACGCCGTTCAGAGCGAGTAGGAAAGATCATCCGATAGAGGCGCCACCGTGCATTCTATGGAATATCTCAATAGAACTTACATTATCTCTATAGGTTCTATGGATATCTCTCTAATTATGAATGAAATGTACAATGGCGCTCTCTATCCGAAACTCGCTGAACTATAAAATTAGTGAAAATGTGGGTAAATCAAGAATTTTTTCCCGCTAAAATTTGAATTTGGCCATTCTCTGCCAATTCCGTATTTCGAGTTGTTTTTCTGAATGAAATTATCTGTAGATTCACTTTTAATCGGAAGTTGAACTATTTTCATAGGTCTTTCGTTGAAATAAAACAGAAGCATGAGTTGGCGCATTTTCTTCTATTTTTGAAAGAAAAAAAATGAACTGTTTAAATGAAATGGATGTCAATTATTTCATTAAGAACTTCAATCCTTTCTGAGTTTATCCACAAAATTTCAGTTCTCAAAGTGAAACCATTTTCAAATGCAACTTGAAATAAAAACACAATACATTGAACTCCCACCTTCATGTTCTAATTAAAATTCTCTGGGGCTTTTTCACTCCTACATTTTTTCCTCATAGTTTATAGCCAAGAGCTATTTTCCGCAGAGATTTTTCTATCCCGAAATTTTTTCCCTGTAGATTTTACAATAGCAGCATTTGTTCTCTGGGGTTTTTTCTACCCCGAAAATTTTTCCCTGGAGTTTCTTCAACCGCGCAATTTTTGTTCCCGGAGTTTCTTCAACGCGCAATTTATTTTTCCCAATAATAAAGATACAGGGTGTACGCGGTGTACTAGGGAGCAGTTGGACGAAAATTATTGGAAGAGGTGGATTGGACTTGAAAAGTTCAAATTTTTTCAAACCTCACTGGATTTTTATGACAATTTAGATTTTTGCAATAAAATCGTTCCCAATTTTCTTCTCGAAATCGGTAGCAGCTACAACAAAACTACAAAAGACCATAAAGTTTAGTATAACAACAATGCTTCTTTTAACAATATTTCGAACGAACAGTGGTTCACCAAAAAAAGTTCTGGAGGAAAACAAGTGACAGTGTTCCAGGAGAATATCATCCTGTAGATTTGCAATCGAAATTGGAATGTAACATGGTGAGGACTCTAAATTTTAATTTGTATGCCTAATTCCAGTTCAAATGTGAAATGCAGATACTATGAGAAAAAAATTGAAAAATTTCAAACTTTGAGTAATGGCCTTTGTTATAAGTCCTATAACGTTGGTAAGAAATTTCTATCTATTGATGCCCCCCCCCCTGAAAAACTGTCAGGATCCGCCAATGGCTTTCGGTGTTGGTCTCAAGCTGTGTTCGAACGTGTTCGAACGCAGGTGTTCCCCAGAGCTCAGTTCTTTTAATCTCGTGGTGAAGTTTTTGTTTTCTGGGAGAGGTATATTGAGATGAGAAAGTGGAAAAGATGGCCAAGAGTGAAACTGGATCTTCAGTTTATCTTCTCTATCAGACTTAATATGATTATAATCAGATTGCCATTAAACTTGAGGATCGAAGAGAAATTGTTGAGGTGTACGCATAAGAATAGACCCTTGTGGTACAAAGCTCAACGCGATGAGAGAGGGGGATTGAAGGATGACCATTCCACTGCTGACAGATTTTTTGCTGACGAATGTTCCTCATTCTAAATTTTTCCCTAAACCTCAGTCCAAATTCCCACACCTGAGTCCATCGCAAGAAGCCAATCTTCTCGGCTTCATGGCACGATAAGTGATAAATTCCATAAACTGGAACACCGCTGGCCAACTTCATAATCTGATAACTCATCGCTTTAATAGCGAGAGTGCCAAGATCCTGTCCGACTTAGGGGAACTCGATATGTGCACCGCCATAACGGGCATAAAGGAAACTCGGGAATCGGGATGGCCTCTCATTATCTGAGTTATTCCAGGGCACCGCCAGTCGACGACTGTCCCTCGTTAGCAGATCGACGATAAGGAAATGCACTTTGGGGCCTTTTTATCAACCCCTCTAGAGGATGCTGTGGAGCAAGCGCCACGTCCACAATGACCCGAGCCTTCAGCGCTATTTATGTTGTACACGAGTGTAAGTGGAATTTAATGAAGTCGTTTCAAGGAGCCGGAGAAGTTATGTCGAATGTGCCTATTTGAGCGGGGAAACGTTTAGGATGAATCAATAATGGGGTTGGGTCGATGGTCGAATACTTTGGGAATGTCGATAGGGTAGTTTGGCAGCTGCCATCCACTTTGATTCGGGATGCGACTTACGGACTGCCCGCGCAGTTACCGTTTGGCTTTTTCAGATAGTACCAGAGACATATCGTCCCCAGGTCACACAGCTGTGAGCTCTAAACAATTCATTCTGGTCGTTCATCGCCCGGACAAAAATTGGGACGTCTGTAGCAACCAGCAATCTCCAAATCTGAAATCTGACCGAATCCATTCGTACAGCCCTAATAGATATTAAATGTTTTTTGAGGGATTGATGTAAAGAATCCTCTCGAGGATGGCTAAACTCGGGGAACCAATTTTACTAATACTTTATAAGTGCTCTCGCGTATAGTCATATTTCTACGCTAGCCTAGCGCGGTTGAGTGATCTTCGTAGATATCCGGAATATTTTATTTTGAAGTTCCTACGACCATTTGGCGAAGAATCAATCAGTATAGTTGCCATATTTCATTTATTTTCATCACATCTCTTTTTTCAATTGGAATTCGAAAATACTCGAAACATTTCAGTCATTCATTAAGAGTACAGACAAAGTACAATTATTAAAATTTAACTCAACATAAGATTCGTTGCTATTCTATATTTACTCCATTCACAATCATAAAATCACAACTCTGGCCTTGAAAATTTGAAACATTCCACTCTGTATCGAAGTTATGACGTTTTTCAAAATATTTTTATGTTCCAAGTCGACACTATGTTGCCCTTTCTACATTCTTAGCGTATTTCTCAGAATGTATATTTAATTTTGGAGAACACAACAGAAAATTGTGAACAATATTCTACATGTAAAGGAGTTTTTGGATTTATGATTGTAAAGATTTATCGATGTGCTTTGTTTTCATCATGATATTGTATGTGATATGATTGTGAGGGTGCATAACATTTATATTTCTAATATTTCTTTATTTCAAATAAATAACAGTTTTATTCATTCATCACAAAGAAAATAGACATAATAACTGAATTAACGAATTTGTTTACAGAGAAACTAATAATTTCAATTCAATAGTGATTGAGTTATTGGTTATAAATTAATAAGCAAGAATGTCAATTCCTGAAAGCTTTACAGATATACATTTCATTCATTTGATCTTATGGACAAGGAGTAAAATATTCTGACTGTATATTAATTTATTAGTTTGAAAAATATTCATACATTACTACCACAGTAGGTTTGTACAAATAAAATGGAATAGGTCGAACATATGCTTCACATTTATCATTCACCTGTTCTAAAATAAGACACAAACTCCTGGAATATGGAAAAAACCGATGTATTCTGGTTCAATATAGCCTATTTCTACTTTCGACGAAGGATTGATAGGAATGAAAGCTCCAGTGACACATTTCAATTCCTCGGAATTTGAATTCACCTACCGTTGAATGCAATATGTATTTCTTTTTTTTAGCTTTTTCGAAGTGTTTTTTCTGAAACGTGAAAACGATCAACAATAATCATTTAAAGACCGATGATAGCCATCCAGAACCCGTTTAGGTACTTACGAAAATCGTGCAATTTCATTCTGCAAGTTCTTTCCTCATAATTCCTCGAAAATCCCACCTGAACCATATTTTCCGGTCGCTTTCGTTAGAATATCGTATAAGGAAGCCTTTTTTGTCCATTTACACATTCCAAATAAATTTTGAGCACCAAAAACGATACCGAAACTAACCAAACTTCTGGTGGAGCGGAATTTCGTTTGAAATCTTTCTAAACGGCCAGATACCTAAAAAAAACTTCGTTATCAAGTGTAAAAAGGTCGATTAGTACTTACTTTCGCTTTATTTATGCTTATAAATCGATTTTTGGTCAAATTCAAATTTGCCGTTCGTACTCACGCCAAAAGTCGTGAAAGGAAAAAATGACACTTGCACAAAATTTCTCATATCGACGGGAAACTTCTTCTGGACGACGAAGAACGGAGAAAAAGGCGATTTCCTATCGATATTTTGCCCCAAAATCGCCGATCGATTCGAAATAACAAAATGTGGAATATTTGTGATACTTTTACTTTGATGTAAACAAATAAACTGGCAACGTCGTTTTGTCATTAACGATATTTTCTGTACGCGCACAGACTTTTCATCAGGTGCACCAACTCCTGAAAACGAAACCATGACCTCCGATGTGATTAAATGAAAGTGAATGGAGTATAGTCAACTCAATCGTGTTGTCATAGTGATTGATAATTGCACCGTATTCAATTGTTCCACATGATACAGAATGGCATCATTCGAATGGTGATTTCAACTCTTGGACTTAATGAATTCATTTGGAGATGTAGGCATCTTCATAAACTACTCTTCTTGGCCTTATTACAGGCAATGACGATTGTTCCTGAGAACGAACAGAAGAGTTACGATTCCTTTCACAGATCTCGCACAATGAAAACGTTCAGCGTAATTGATCAAGCTGAGCTCTTAGCACCATTCACAAATTAACTCGATTCCCGGAATTCCAGACAAAAATTACAATAACTTGTCGTACCTTCGAGCGCCCTTTAAGCTTTCAACCGGAAGAAAAAACCGAGTTTCAAACGGAAGGGTTGAAAATGAGAATTTTCGAGTGAACGCTCCGCTAGAAACTCAACAGGAGGAAATTTCATTTCTGACGTTCCTCAAAGCACGAATTCCGATGCAATAAATTTTTAGGACGGCCATTAATTAGGAGTTGAGGAAGCTAATTTGAATTTAACAATTATTTCGAATTGAAACGATCGTTAACGTAATGCTGCATCGCATATTAGAGGAGATTCTGAAAGACGATTTTCTTTTGTGGGGGTAATCTGGGTAATTTTGTGCCTCCTCTTGGGATGTTTGGAGCAGAGAATCCCCCAAGATGCTGTACTTCCTACGATTTGGCCACTAATGCACAGAAAACATTTTCTATTATATCCATATATCTAATAATTCCTATATGGGGAAAGAGCCAATCAAAACTGAAGCTGGGCTTTGGTAACTATCCCGATCTGCGCTTGTGCGGCAATATTGAGAATAAAAATATTTTTTTAATTCTATCTCTTTCTGACACATCGCATTATGTCGTGAAACGTATGTCATTCTTAACTTCATGTGAATAGTTTCGATCGTAACCTCACAATTCAATGTCAAATGTTTCAATCGCTTTATTCCGTTTTCTTCAAGTCCTTAATATCATTGTTAACGCCTATTCATATTCTAAAATTGAACTGAAAGTATTTAAGTACTTATTTTCATTCTGGATATCTATTTTCTTGTTGTCTTTCAGAATAAACATAACCTCTAAATTTCTCGCAATTTTTGAATTTCCAGTTGACGCAAGCGTGCAACTCAAGCCTTACCAAAGAGTTGGCTTCACTTTGTGACTGTGAAAAGCAGGGGTATAATCCATATTGGTATTAGTAGATATATGATTATATCCCTTGCCTTGAAATATCGCCACAGAATATTCGCCACAATTTTATAATCTAATGAAGTGGAGAGACAATTAAACAATGATAAAGAAACGGAATTAAACATCTCTTTCATGAACAATAAAAGAATGAAATAAAAGAAAGTAGGTAACAAAGATAGAACAAGTAGAACCAATGCGGGAGAAGAAAATATCAGCTATAATTAGATTTTATACAATCTCTGGAAAAAGAGATATCGAAAGGCTGAGAAAAACATGAGTATCCTAAATGGCAGAATTTTTTTTTTATTTATTCATTTATTCCGGACCCTTAAACAGGAAAAAGCTGGTACCAGAGCCTATATTGAAATCTACCATGAACAACAATAATATTCTTAATAATGATCTGCCCCCAAAGCTATAATCTCTGCTAGCTAGTTTTCTCTCAAACAGATCTCTCTATGTAGTGGTCGATGGAGTTTCATCTGACTCTCTACCCATAAATGCTGGTGTTACGCAGGGATCAATTCTGGCTCCAACACTATTTCTACTTCACATCAACGATTTGCTGGAAGCAACTTCGTGTCCAGTGCACAGCTTCGCGGATGATAGTACCCTCCATACCGTCTTTTCTTCTAGGGCTCCAATACCAGGCCGCCAAATCAAAAACGAACGAGGAAGAAATGTTAACAACATAAATATGGACTTGGCAACAATTCTTGAATGGGGATCTAATAACTTGGTAGAATTCAACGCAAATAAAACACAAGCATGTCTTTTCTCTAGAAAAGCCGATCTTACTGTGCCCAGCATAAAATTGTCGGGGGTGACCATACCATTGAAGTCATCCATTTCGATGCTTGGCATTACTGTCGGCAGTAACCTTTCCTGGAAGAATCACGTGAGATCCATTGCTAAAAGTGCATCCCAAAAACTTGGTTTTCTGTTTCGTGCCAGGAGCTATTTCACCTCAGGTCAGCTGCTTATGATCTATAAGGCATAGATTCGACCTGTCCTGGAATACTGTTCCCATATTTGGAGGGCTGCACCTAAACACACCCTAAAACTCTTGGATTCCGTACAAAAAAGGGCAATTCGTCTCGTCGGTGATGCCTCGCTTACAAGCTCGCTCACTTCTCTGGAACACCGTAGAAAAGTGGGCGATCTGTCTCTATTTTATAGATATTTCCATGGGCGATGCTATTCTGAATTATCAGCAATCGTTCCCCCTCTAGCAGTCTCTTCCAGACTAACCCGTCAAGTTAAGTCTTCACACCCCTTCGTGGTAACTTTGGAGACCTGCAGAACATCTCAGTTGAGATTGTTTGAAACTACTCTGAAGTAATGCTCTCATTGCTCTCGATGAATGGTCTAATAAATAAGAACATCTTTTCACAGCTCCTATCATTGGAGATATCTTTTTTGATAGATAATCTTTATGGGACCTCCAACTCAACTTATTATCTGTAGTATGTATCCATTCAGATTTGATTTTGATCCTTTTAATTATAATATTTATATCACAGTATCCAAGTAAATACCATTAAATGGTATCCAGATGGTCCCAAGACCACGATAGGGGCTGGTGCTGCAGCATACTGGGCAAGAACCAAGTGTACACAACCCTTAGGGGGATTTTCAGGCATTTTCGCAAAATTTCATCTGGATCGAACCTGTTCGAAATTATCATGACAATCCTTCGAATCTAGTCTTTGTAGAGAAACACAGACCATATCAGCGTGCGACATATCGATGGATCTTTTGCGTTCGTGGAGGAAACCTAGAAATTCTCACAATTATTTCCTAGTACGAACGAATCGATATCTTCCCATTTTTCCTTCTGCAGATCCCGTATCCGGATCTTCAATCTCCAATCTCTCATTCAGCCGTACCACATAAAACCGAAGTTTCCATCCGGACACTTCGAACTGTCACAGAGACACATTGTTCCGGAAATCGGAAATCGGGAAACGTTCTGCACTTATCAGCGATTTCGGAGATCGAACCTGACAAACGGCGCCCCTGATTGCGGCAGGTTGGACCCGATCACGTCCAGCAGTTACTCTGGGCTGGTCCGGGTCTCCCGGAGTTCGTGGTACGACGATTGTCGGAGTGACTAAACAAGCCTCGGTGTCAACCAGGATAATTGCGACGGTTATTGACGACCCTCCGTCTGGACCCGCTCCTTTCGCCGCTCCTGAGTATGTGCAGGTCCGAATGTTACACAACTAGGGAGATTTTCAGAGAGGTGCATGAAAAAAT
This sequence comes from Adalia bipunctata, assembly GCA_910592335.1. NCBI lineage: Eukaryota > Metazoa > Arthropoda > Insecta > Coleoptera > Coccinellidae > Adalia > Adalia bipunctata. The sequence goes on along the minus strand of OU342949.1, from coordinate 68,565,249 downwards.
TCGGACAAGACAACATAGTGAACCAAATTGGACAAATCTGAATGTAAAGACCAAGTTAAAAAGTAGATGAACAAAACTGATGTCGGTGGATCGTTGTTTGTTTATTACCGTTGAACGAGGGGGGAGGGTACTGGAGGTAACTACCCTCCTATGAGAATCGAAGACCTAAGAAAAAGGTGGTGCACATGAAATAAACTGCTCCACATGAGTTAGGGATATTGACTTAAATTGCAAAAAAATATAGTTAAAATAAGATTTTTGTGATGAAAATTCATATTAATATGATTTCAAGTTGCAAATTAATTTAAGCCTATAGGTCTGCTGCGTATACGGGGTGGTTAAGAAAAATCGAGTGAAATAACGAAAGTTTATTCCCAGAGAATTCAAGTATTTTAAGACCATCAAAACAATGTATGGCCTCCACGGGCATCAATAACAGCTTGACATCTTCTTTGCATACTACACACGAGGTTGTTAAACATTTCTTGAGGAATTTGGTTCCATAAACGGGGCAGAAGCTCCCTCAGATCATTTGAGGATTCTTGGGTAGGTTGATGATTATCTAATCTTTTTTGGAGCATATCCCATGCATGTTCTATGCAATTCAAATCTGGTGAGTGCGGAGGTATTGATAAATGTGGAATACCAAGCTCCTCGCGCGCATTCTCATCTATGGCTGCACGGTGCGGTCTAGCGTTATCGTCTAGAAATTGAAAAGTTTCGCCAATAGCAGCGTGAAAATTTGGCACAACATTGTCAATAACATGCTCCCTATAGTGTAAGGCAGTCATATTCCCAGGACAAATGTTCAGATCTGTGCGCCCGTTGATACATATCCCGGCCCATACCATAACACTACCCCCTCGGAATGGTTGGACTTCTTGGACATAGCGACGATTACGGGGTATGCGTGGGATTGTCCATACTCTTATTCTTCCAGAATCTGAAAATCGTCCATATCTGGATTCATCAGTGAACAGGACACTACGCCATTGATCGTTCCAATTGATATGTTGCCTTGCCCATTCCAGTCTTTGACGCTTATGGTCAAGTGTTAATGGAACCCTCTTAATGGACGTCTAGAACCTAGATTCGCTTCTCTCAAACGTCGTCTGATGGTTTCGACGGAAACTTGGACCCCATCTGCATTTTGAAGAGTATTCCGTAGCATTCTACACGTAGATGTAGGGTTTCTTCTCGCCGAAACGGTGATGAAACGATCCTGAGCAAGTGTTGTTTTTTGTCGCCCATCAAGCCTTGGTCTTTCCAACACGGAACCTGTCTCCCTGAACCTATTCCAAAGTCGAGATATCACACTTTCGCTGACTTGGAGCCTTTCCGCTACAACAACCGGAGTTAGGCCACCCTGTAGCATTCCGATAGCCCTATTAGCCTCAGCGTTTGTTAATTTACGTTTTGGCATTTTCAAAAAACTTGTTAAAATGACTTCATTTCAAAATAAGAACATTCATGAAGCATATGCAAAGAACCAAACTTCAGAAAAAAGGTGACCGGATTGACGAAATGTCTCATACTAATTTTTATTGGATCTATTCGAGTTGCAATTGAGTTTTAAATGATTTTACAGCGATTTTCTCGAAGATTACATACTTTAAAAAACGATCGAATAGGATATCCCTATTGTGGAGCAGTATATTTTATTGCTATGATTAAAACACAGAAAATTTCTAGTTATTTTTTTGTAACTAGAAATGAAGCTGTGACTGGACTTCCAAGACCTGCTCCGATGTCAATTATTCTTGGATGGACTATATTCATTATTTATTGCCTTTTCAATAATCGGGGAGTCATAAGATGAAGTCGTCTGCCTTAACGATTGTGTTGAGTCTTGCAATTTGACAAAGTCAGACTTATATTACATTATTTCGTTTCATTTGAACGATTTGAATACTACTCCTGGATCTCTTTGATCCGATTCAATTAACCTCTGATTTTCGCTTGAAATTAATTCTTGAAACAAAATGGAATGTGAACGCTTCACGAACGAAATACCTAAATCGCGTCACATCGAGAATAATATGCAGACTTAATGGTAATAACGTACGTCTGAATAGCGTCAACTTGAATTAAGTCAGAGGCCGTAAAATTCGGATGTAGATCCGCCAAACAGTGGCTGAATAAGACTCGTACACGAAGGATTCGCGACAAACATTTCAATACCCGGAGCAATCTCTCACCCCAGGTGGGCGTTCGACACGAGTGTGTCGTTGTTTATAACGAAATTACGCCGCTCCAGGAGTAATAACTCCGTCGGATGTAATTCATATTCGAATTTCTGTCGAACCTATTCATCAGTCGGCAAAGATGGGAAAAGGGAGAAAGTCGAGGCGCGGCGCGACATTTATTACCGAAATGCGTCAGCCTCAACGGGATAGAAATTTCCTTCCTGATAGATAGACATTTCCATAAATTCGGCGACGCGTCCGCAATTGATAAAATTAAACGTGAGTCGGGCTCTATAATTAATTTTCGAACATAATTTCGGAGACGTCTCCGGAATATGAAATTAATCGCCAGGATTTCGGAATGTGCATTCTTGAAGGACGACATTTGCATGCGCAACGCCGGGACGAATGTCTGTAATTTTGCCGGGGCCGTATTTTATTGCAGTATGAAGTTGGATTTTACTTCTTTAATATCAGTTCAGACTTCCCTTGATTTATCTCGGAATGAGTGGGTTGGCAAGCCTAGATTTCGCCAGTCAAGAAGAAGACTACCACTATTTCGACTGTTCGTACATCTGGGAAGCATAATGCAATTCACGAGTGATTTATACAGAGTGTACCTTTGTATTATCCGATTTCGAACTTCAAATTCCTCCCATGAAACGAAACACCATCAAAAATTTGGCCTTCTTTTGAAAGATAAAGTTTGTCGAAAATACAAGGACACTTATTTTTCCACCCAAAAAGTTTTCATTTTCGAAATCGAGTTTCTTATGCCTAGTGGTAGGTAGGTACTTGGGACAATGCTGATTTGAAATATATTGGAAGAAAAAGTGGATACTATCAAAGGAACGAGAGCTATGACGAAAAAAATTTCGATTTTTTTGAAAAAAATGCCATTGCGACACTCAAAATTTGAACTTTTCTAGATAGCGCCTTGAAATATTTTTTATTGAATTCAGCGTTCTCTAAAACCTATATTTCGATACCAAACGTGACTTTTTTACCCTGATTTTCTTCAGTTTTATGTTTTCCATTTTTCATTTTCAAGTTTTGTTCACATGCTTAGAGAATGCAGAGTTTTGGTGTTATGGATCAGCAAAATGTATAATATGATAGCTTCAAATGGGATGAAGACCATAACGATCGAATAACAACTTCAGATTTTCCAGGGATTCCGTGTTGATGACGAATATGATGTTTTTGGGTGGTCTTACCCCTTTGGCATTTTTCATCCAAAAAGTTGAAATTTTCGAAATCTATTTTATTAGGCCTAGGGATACTTGGGACAATGCTGATTAACAATATACAAACAAAAAGTGGATCCGACCCCAACAACGGGAGCTATGACGATTTGAAATTTAGATTTTTTGAAAAAATGCCATTTCGCAAGTCAAAATCTACAATATTCTAGATAGAATCGTGAAATATTTCTCATTGAATTCTGCGTCCTCGAAAACCTATATTTCGATACCAAACTTGACCATATTGTTCTTTTTTACACTGATTTTTTTTAGTTTTATGTTTTCCATTTTTCATTTTCGAGTTTTGTTCACACGCTTAGAGCATGCGGAATTTTGGTGTTATGAATCAGCAAAATGGGTATTCTGATAGATTTGAATGAGATGAAGATCTTAACGGTCGAATAACAACTTTAGATTTCCCAGGGATTCCGTGTTGATGACGAATATGGTGTTTTTGGTGGGTCTTACCCCGTACGTATTTTTCACCCAAAAAGTTGAAATTTTCGAAATCGATTTCATTAGTCCTAGAGATACTTGGGACAATGCTGATTAACAATGCACAAATAAAATTTCGACCGCAGGAACGGGAGCTATGACGATTTGAAATTTAGATTTTTTGAAAAAATGGCGGATACAGGTGGGCCCCTCACACCCTTGGACCTCGAAATTTACAATAACCCCTTTATAGTAGTTCAATCGAACCCTGAAATTTTCAATAAAAAAATTTCATTCTATGTCTTCAATTCCTATAATGTTGGTACAACATTTCTGTTAATTCATGTCCTCCCTTAAAAAACTCATCGCCACCCCTGAAAAACTGCTTGAATCTTCTAGTAATCTAGTGTATACAGCTCGTCCACTAGCTCCAAAACTTCAATGAACACCAGTATCTGAGAGGGCTTCAAGTATTAGAAATTCGAATTTGCTATTAGTTTTGGTAACAACGCATCTATTCTCGTGTTAGGTTCTCATGTCATCAGCACAACAATCCAGTGTTCAAGAATCTTCAATAAAAAATTCCTTCCCTCCGAAAAAATATATCCAAGCCTTCACCGAAAATAATGGGAACAAATTTATTTATAATAGCATCTGTTCGCGTGTCTAACGGGCCGCACCGTTCACACTGCACGTTTACGTGGGCGTACGAGGGCACTTATTGACTGGCAGTTAATCGTGTTGAGAAGAACCACGCGTCATGTAACCTTACACGACACGAAACCCCTTCATCATACATTTGATTTGATTGGATTTGAGGTTGAACCGATCGATTATCTGTCCTGTATTCCCCGAGGTATAGGTTTGTCTTCGACTGCATTATTCATTCCGTTGGTCGATTGGCTGTTAACGTGCCCATGGAGGAATACACACTTGCACCATATCCAGAGATACTTTCACTCGGAGATACACAGTTTGAATTCCTAACAGCATGAAGTAGTTTCTTATTCACCAATGGTAGCCCATAACTCTTTGATTTGATGACCTCAGACTAATCCGAGTCAGTCTAAGATGCTGCAGAGCAAACTTTAACGAATTGTTTATCTGTGTATTACAGTTGATATCACAGCCACTCTTACAGAGTCTATGGAACAGATGTATGCTACCACTGAACATCAGAGCAGATGCAAGGCTGGGATCTTACAGACCAAAATGGACTGGCAATTCTCAAGTGAGCATCTGAGGGCTTTGGAAGCATGGCTTTAAATTCCTATCAAATGGAGAAGTGGCTTTATGTTGAAGAAGCAGAGCCACATCACCTTGTTCAACATCCAGCTGAACTGAAGTTAACAACGCAAACGATCTTTTCTGGTATATGCAGATCTCTCTTCAACAGAGGTTTCGCAGCTGGTATTCAGTGCGAGGCTCCTAGGTATGCAGAAGGGGACTACTGGGATGCCTCATAACAATATTCCAAGATCTAAGAGCACTTGAATGCCTGGAACATAGATCTAAACAAATCTGGAAAAGCCGAGAGACCACAATGGATGTCTTTAGTGCAGAACCATTTTGAAGGTTGCGTAAGGAAGAAGAAGAAGAAACGGTGTGTTGTAATTTGGTGTCTAGCTGTTGAGCAGTGAGATATGGCACTTATCTCAAAACGAGATCCACGTATATACCATAATGTGAGAGAGATTCAATGCTTTCAACTCCCTTTCCATTCAAATCGGCATAACTCCGGAGTTTCAAACCTAACTCCTGCATCGTGGAAACGCCCACACGCCCACTGTTGAATATTCAACTCAATCTACTTGACCCTCATCCAAATTCACAACAACCTGCATCAAAACTGGCAACTTCTCAGAATACGGTCAACGTTTTATACCATGCCGTTCTTCGATCCAGGAAAAACTTGTATATCCGAATTTTAGTGGCAGGTGATCACCGTCGTTATAAATTAAATAATGCTTCGAAATTTTTACGGAACTTATTATGGGTCGTAAAGTGTCAGCCGGATCCGTAACCTATAAATTCAAGTTAGGAGCTACTTTATGGCTCAATTCATTGGGGAGCTGATTGCACTCGAGGCTCTTGATTAATCGGACCGCTATCGAAACTTTTTTTCGGTTTTACGGGAATATCAGCCGGGAATATTATTTGGTGGTTTTACGACTCCGGAGACGATTAATATTGGGGATAATTTTTCATGATACTGTTTCTCCAAAGATATGTCATATCATCTTAGGCTTAGGATTAAAAGTTTTTGCCAAAATTCGAATTCTCCAAATATGACTGAGAAATCATTGGGAAATCTCAATATGGCTACAGCTTCAATACTGCAGTTACGATTTTCTTCTGAACGCCGAGAATCCAAGTGCTGTATCACAAGAAATCGGAAAAATTGAACACAATTATTCAACTCGCTTCCCTTCAATGAATAATGAAGTCCAAACAATATCCCTAATGTTTATTTCTTGTCTTATCAAATAGTAACTTTGAATTTGAACATCAAACCATCAATTTTCTCGAAAAGCACTAGGATTCGAACGAGCGTTTTTGTGTGGAAAATATTTATTTGAATACGAATGCGAGCATTCATGAAAACTGATGTTCCGTGCTTTCTAAAGAGTAATTACTGAAAAGTATCGGAGTTATTCGGAGTTCTCGTTGTCGAACTTCAATAATTCACATGAAATGTTACATAAAGAGGCAACTTTCCAGGAATTCCATGATACAAAATTTTCCAAGAAATGCTACAGAAGATTTCATTATGCTTTGATGTGAATATACCTGGAGAATTGATAAAACGCTCGATGAAATTCCAGTGCAGAATATATTATCGAGTAACTTGGAATTTTGTGTGGGTAGGTCCATGATGAAGAAACAGTCGACCATGAAAGTTTTTCGGGGTAAACAAGTTGGGAATTCATGATTTTGCTAATCGAATAACTCTCCATAACTTCAATAATGCAAAGGATCTTTTCTCTTTGTTCCTTGATGGAGATTTCTATAGTTATGACACTTCGATATTGGTTCAAAGCTTGCTCCTGGCTTTTGATTATGGATAGGGAATAATAAACTAAAAGCACTTGGTACTTTATAAATAATATAAAGGGAATTTCAAATTGCGCGATTTCTTTAGAATAAATGAAACACAGAATTTGCATTCATTTTCAAAAACTTTTTATTGGTAATCGAAGTATCAGTTATGACATTTATGTACGAAATAGTATATTCTAAAACTAGTTGCAGAATGGGATCCTATTCCAATACGAATGCATAAGTATTGGAATTGCATTCTGCAACGAGTATAAGACGATATTTTCTCTATTTCAGTCAAATTTCGTTGAAATTCAATGAAAAATTCAGATTATACGTCCTAGTGACTTTTGTATTGTATCTTGGCAGTTGGTGACTGTTACGAAATTGACATTTCTAAATTGACGTGTGTTGAAAATTGATAGGATCGGAAGCCAGTGCTGACAACCAAAAAACGAAAAATATAACCGAAAACAATGCTGTAATGAGTTCATTACAGCACTGTTTTCAGTACTGTAATGAACCCATTACGATACTGAAATAGAGAAAATAATATCTGCCAAATGGCCTCCTCTTGCAGCTCTACAGACGTCCACTCTTTTGTTGAAATTTTAAATGACATTTTGACATAATTGAGGCGTTATCTCACTAATGACACGAATAATTTTATCCTCAAGTTCAGGAATCGATTGTGGATTATTCTTTCAGACCTGGCTTTTCACATTCTCAAAGAAGTAAGGTCCAATTACACCATCTGACCTTAATGCACACCAAACAGTGACTCGTTTAGGATGCGTAGGTTTGTCATGAATAATTCGTGGATTTTCCTCACCCCAGATACGACAATTTTGTTTATGAACATAGCCACCAAGTTCAAAATGTTCCCCATCAGAAAACATGATTTTTTGAGAAAAATCAGCTGGTTTTTCATCGATGAAATTGACAAATGAACGACGTTTTAAATGATCTTATAGCTTCAGAGCTGAATCCTTATGTAAAATACGCCATGTTGTGGACCCACTGAGTCCAACTTGTTGTGAACGTCGCCTAATGGACATTTCAGGGTCTTCAGCAACACTTTCACGAACGAAATCAATATTTTCTTATGAACGACCGCTACGACTGTATTTTTCACTTTTTTGGTCTTCCACAGAACCGGTCTCTTGAAATTTCTTTATAATTCGACCAATAGTGCTTTCAGGTTGACGATTATGTTAACCATAAAATTCACGTAATTTTCTAAAAACATTTCAGTCAGAACGCTGATTTTCATAGAATAATTCAACAATTTGAACGCGTTATTGTATTGTCTACGAAGCCATTTTCACAAATGTCATACATCACACTTCCTTGATGTCAAAATACCTCGACGAATTCATTGCGCCATCTTTATTTTATTTATTCTTAAAAAAACCGCGCAATTTGAAACACCCTTTATCATCCTCAAGAACTGATGTTTATAATCCTACGATGATATAGATCGATGTTCATCCTTTTATATACTGCATGGATCCTGAGGATCTGGGAGCCGTGACTCAGTCGGCAGTCTGGGAATACAGAAAATGATAGGTCGGTAGTTTCCTTTGTCATTCCGCTGTGAAGATATTCATTGAAAAGGACTTCTAAGTCAATAATAGGATAGAAAAATTATTTGGGGCAGGAAGTATGCTTCGTGAATCCCCTTGAATGAGCACATCGGTCGCACCCTTCCTTTCCTCCCTAAGCAACTCCGCAGCATCACCTGGGAAACTATCTATTTAAAGTTAGAAGTTACAACGGAATGATCAAAATAACTCCAGCTCTATCTCATCCCATTTTTCCCATTCGCATCACGTACGCAGGGCTGCCAACTTTACACATTCCGAAGGCAAACGGGACTCTGCAGGTGTTTTCGTAAAGAGGACGTGCTACCGCGTCACCAGGGGGCGCTGAATACTAGTCGTTTTGCGTAATTCTCTTTTAATGTTTGTCGAACGTGGGAGGTTTAAATTTTTAATTACGCTGAATAGGGTAACGCCTGGCGGTGGGGTTGTTTAGGAGGGGGTTGAGACTTTTTTACGGGTTTTGAGTTGATCTGATGCTGGAATGTATGAACTTGTAGACGTTCTGGGAATGAATTCGATGCAAATATCTTGAGAAGTGTGGGGAAGATCCAGTACTAGGTGGTAAACCCACACTCTTCGACTCTATGGTTTACAGCTCTCAAGAATCGAGGTAAAACAATCGCCTGGACCCCTTTCTCTCCCTCTCTTCAGTTTGTCCAAACACAGTTCGCCATCCCGAGCCAGTTGCATTCGCCTGCAAAACTATTCAAAACCCACGTTTTTTCTAAAAAAAATTCGTTCCGTGAAAAAAAAGGCTCTAATTCGTATAACACACACACACACACACACACGAGGCCAAAAGTCAAGCAGATATGTCTCCCAAGACATCAGTGTATAGGGTGGATAACACATCATTAACAAATTTATTAAAAAAAATTGTGAATCCTTCTTCTTCTTCTCCAAGTTTTAAGGGTCTACATCCCTGAAAAAAAAAGGCATTCAGAAACGATTTATTTTTTCTGATTGATGAAGGGATGTATGAGTGTATAAATATAAAATAATAAAAAAATATTTTATAAGTATTAAATGAATAAAAAGGATATTCCCCATCATTTTTGGTTATTTTGTAACATTTCCATCATCAAAACGAACAAATTTTTTTGTGTTTTTTCATTTCAGTATCTATTGAAGTCTATCATTCAGTTAATCAAATGTTTATCTCATTTTTCTTTTGAAATTTACCGTTTTTTTGTAAATAATATTACAACAATGTGTTGTTTTCGCGAAATTTATTTCCTTGAATTTTTCTATTCGAAATGATAAATATCCATTTTCATCAAAGACAATTTATTAAGGTTTGTTTCAGCCGTCGATTAGTGAAAATTAATTGTTTCTTACAATTGTGGATTCTAAGATGGAATTTAATTTCTTTTAAATGACACGCCCCGCAGGTATCTCCTCCCAGATGACTGGTAAAGGAAAATTAGAGTGTTATACAGCCAGTGTGAGATCTAGTTCAGTGTAGGATTTCTTGTTATATTCCCTGCGCCCCAACATTCATTCTATCAAGCTGAATAATCCAATAAATAAAAATTAATGCACTGCACTGCCATCTGGCGGTATACGTTTCTTATTTTGAAGGCTGAAGACTCTTAATCATCTACTCCTTGCTATACTATAAATAACAATAACAATACTTTTATTCCCAAAATCATTTTACAAAAATAGAAAAGTAAAAAAATAAACTTCTGAGTCACAGCTTAGAGTTTTTGAATGGATATTCTAAGAATTCCTTAATTGGATATGGTTCCATATCAAGAATCAACTCAACAAGTTCACATTTGAAATTGCTATATCCAACCAAACTGGTAACAGATTTGAGTAGAGCATTGAAAAGTTTATTGCTCATGCACTTCGTGTTTTTTTCAGTTCATGTCTTAGTATGTCTATGTTTTACCAAACAAAAATTAAAATTGAAACAGCTTCTTCTGGGTGTTGCAGTTTCTTTGTCAGTTAGTATATTATTCAATCTCAAATCTACGTTTTTATCTTGAATTTTTGTTTGATAAGAAATGGTATCAGTCCTTTCTTATCTTCAAGAGAGCTGTATGTATACAGGGTGGTGGTCCAGATCGTAACCAAGAAACTTTAACCACATATTCTATATCAGAAATAAGCCCTAGTTTGTCATATAAACATATGTCGAGAAATGTTTCCTCTCCGAGATAGAGGGTGTTCAAATTATAGAGAAAAAAATGTTTTTTATCAACAACTTTCACACTGCTTGAAATATTTTTATGAAATTTGAGACATGAGTTGTGAGCGTCAAGGAGCACTTTTTGCATAATATCATTTCTTTTCTATTCTACCAGTGGCGTTCATACTGCAGCAAGACTGAATATTTTCAGATAAAAGAATAATAAGTCACTGGTTTTTCCAACAATAAAAATTACTATTCAAATCCTTATATAATTTGGAGCAAATTCGTTCTCTTGACTTTTTTCTGTAGGAGGCACCGTTTCCGGTTAAAAAAATAAAACACATTCTCGTGCAAAAAAATGCCAAAATTTGATATAGCAATAAAAAGCTTACTACGGTTTTGTAGCAATTTTCTAAGATTAGATAAATTCAACACACACCCAACTCCTATTTTTAGGGTAGAATAATTTGATTAAAAAACTTAAATGACAGTTTTGGTTTCTAATTACTCGTTCACAAAAATAGTCTTATTATTATTATTATGTACCTACCTACTATATAAAATTTTGGCGATTTCTTCATCATTTTTTAACCGGAAACGGTGCCTCGTACTGCAAAAAGTCAAGAGACCGAATTTGCTCCAAATTAAATAAGGATTTAAACAGTAATTTTCATTAACGGAAAAACCAGTGGCGTATTATTTTTTTATCTGAAAATATTCAGTCTCGCTGCAGTACGGAAGCCACTGGTGAAATAGAAAAGAAACGATATTATGCAAAAAGTGCTCCTTGACGCTCAAAACCTATGTCTCAAATTTCATAAGAATAATTCAAGCAGTGTGAAAGTTATTAATAAAGAACATTTTTTTCTATAATTTCAACACCCCGTATCTCGGAGAGGAAACATTTCTCGACGTATGTTTATATGACAAACTAGGGCTTATTTTTGATGTAGAATACGTGGTTAAAATTTCTTGGTTACGATCTGGACCACCCTGTATTTGCCAAGTTGTTAACCCTTGTTGACGCTTGTCAATATTTTGAGTCGTATGAAGGTATGCATTTTCTAATACGCCTGAGATATGAATCCTCTTTTTATTTTAAAAAAGAAATCGTCCAGTTCTCTTATTCGCCCATTTTTAGCGCCTAACGCTGGACCATTCACGATAAGTTGATGACAGGATAAAGTTCATGTTTGTAATGTATTAGGTCTATTAGGAAAGAAGAAGAATATTTTAAGTTGTCAATGTCAATATGAAATGATATGTCATGTTGTGCATTAGGTGTAAGAGAGAGAGAGAGTAGTAAGAAGAACGTATTAGAAACTGTAATGTTTTATCCGTAAAATTAAATTACCCATTTATCCAGTAAATCGTGTGTTTGGATTATTTACCCGTACACAACAAATTGTGGCGACGAGGATATAGAACCTATAGTAGGGTTATTTTTGATATATATTCAATTTATTCGAAACTTCACACGTTCCTGGTGTCAACCACGTGCACAAAAACGTGAAGATGACGGAAGAAGGGGCCCATCAATCTGAAATTGTGGTGGTGAGCAACGGCATTTGCCAATTAAATGGTTTTAAGGCTGGAGACGATTTTGAAATATTCTCCGAGAGATTAGAGCAATACTTTATTGCCAATGCAGTGGGAAACGACAGGAAAACTGCTGTCCTGCTTACTCTGGTAGACGAGGATGTGTACAAAACTTTGAAGAACTTATGTGATCCATCATTACCTAAGCAGAAATCATTCAAAGAACTCGTTGAACTATTGGAAACACAATATAAAGCCAGGGTGAGTGTTTTTCGTAAACGCATTATATTCGACCATTTAAGGCAGGGAGAAGAATCTATCAGCGAATGGTTTGTTAAAATTAAGCAATTTGCTGCCCCATGTAAATTTGGAAATTCCCTCAATGAAAGAGTCAAGGACAAGTTTGTAACCGGCTTGAGAAGTGGTCCCATTTTAGACAGACTTTGTGAGGAAGCAGAAAATAAATCCTTAACGGCGTTGTATGAAATCGCTGTGGGAAAAGAAGCAGCTTTGAAGGAGACAAAAGCGGTAGAGGTTAACAGGGTGAAGGCGTACCATGATAGGAAGAAATCGGAGGTCCATCAAAAGAAGACGAAGATGTCACCGAGGCAAGAAGAAAAGAAGAATGGTCCAAAGTGTTTCGCATGTGATGGTGTAGGTCATGATTTTGCCAAGTGTAAGTTTAAAAAATTCACATGTAGGAAATGTAAAAAAAAAGGGCATATTGAAAAAGCTTGCAAGGGGGAAGTAAATATGGTTGAGGAAACATTTGAAGATATACATATTTTTGAAATGTTTAATCTTAGAAATGATCATTCAGATCCTATTTTTGTTGATGTTTGTTTGAACGATAGATCATTTGAGATGGAAGTCGATACAGGAGCAGGTTTGAGTTGCATGCCATTCAAAATTTATCTAAAATATTTTAAGAGCATTCCATTATCGGATACTCATGTTAAATTAAAAACGTATGATGGAACTGTGATTATCCCCAAAGGATGTTTAAATTTGAAAGTAAGGATTAGGGGTGTTGAACATGATTGTAGTTTTATGGTAGTTGAAAAAGGAAGTAGATTATTGCTGGGAAGAGATTTGTTGAATAGGTTTAACATAGATTTGTTCACAGTATTTAAAAATATCAATTCGCTTGAAAACAAATCAAATTTAAATAATTTGCTGGAAAGATTTGAAAACTTATTCAGTAATGAACTGGGTTGTTATAATGGTTCAGAGATTTCATTGGAAATTTGTCCAAATGCTAAGCCAATTTTCTGTAAACCTAGGCCAGTACCTTATGCTTATAGGGAAAAAGTTAAAGTGGAATTATCCAGACTGCTAGAATTAGGTGTAGTTGAAAAGGTTGATCATGCCGAGTGGGGTACACCATTAGTGATTGCGTTGAAGCCTAATGGCAAGGATATTAGGTTGTGTGCTAATTATAAGGCGACAATCAACAAGTATTTGGTAGATGTTAATCATCCATTACCTCTGATACAGACAATTTTTGCAGCTTTACAGGGAGGTAAGCAATTCACTAAGTTAGATTGCAAAGATGCGTATAATCAGTTGAGAGTAGATGAAAAAACAGGGTTTCTCTTAGCTTGGAGCACAGATTTAGGCATTTTCAAATTGAAAAGGTTACCATATGGTACCAAACCCGCTTGTGCAATATTTCAATCAATTTTAGAGAAAGTTCTTAGTGGCATATCTGGAGTCGTAGTCTTTATTGATGATATTGTAGTTACAGGTAGAACAAATGAAGAGCATTTAAAAAATTTAGAGCAAGTATTGAGTAGACTTGAGAGGTTCGGACTGAGATTGAATAAACAGAAATGTGAATTTTTTAGAGACAATATAACTTACTTAGGACATCATATTTCAGCAGACGGTTTAAAAAAAGATTCTGATAAAGTCGCGGGAATTTTGAAATGTTCGAAACCTAAAAATGTGACGGAAGTAAAAGCTTTTTGTGGAATGGTTAACTATTACCATAAATTCGTTCCAAATATTTCGGTAATTTTAAAACCTCTTTATGATTTATGTATGAAAAATGCTCAATTTATATGGTCCAAGAGGTGTGACAAAGCATTTGAGTTGGTAAAAAAAGAATTAGTATCGGATAAAGTGCTGACACATTATTCTTTAGATAAGCCTTTGAGGTTATCTTGTGATGCATCATTTTATGGTATAGGAGCTTGTTTATCGCATATGGGCTGTGAAAAAATTATATCATTTCCTAGCAGGAAGACATTTCGAAATAGTTTCGGATCATAAAGCTTTAGAAGTTTTGTTTGGTGAAAATAAGAGTTTACCGCAAATGGCTGCTGGACGTGTCCAGAGGTGGTCATTATTCCTTTCTAATTTTGATTACTCATTCAAGTACATAAAGGGTTCTGAAAATGTTAAGGCAGACGCACTGTCAAGGTTACCAGTACAAACTATATCGAAGGATTATGAAGAGTTTGATTATGTTCATTTTGTAGAAGGTTTGAATGTTATTGATATTGCTAAAGTCAGGTCAGAAACACGTAGGGATGCAACTCTGGGTAAGGTATTCAATTTAATTAGATATGGATTTGAAAAAGAAATTTGTGATGATAGGCTGAAAGCGTTTTATTGTAGAAAAGACGAGCTATCTGTGGATAAGGGTGTAATTATGTGGGGATACAGAGTTGTTGTTCCGTTTACTTTAAGAAAACAGTTGTTACAGGAATTACATGCTAATCATGAAGGGATTGTGAAAATGAAAACGAGGGCAAGATCTTACTTTTGGTGGCCTTCATTAGATAGTGATATAGAAAAGTTAGTGAAAAATTGTGAAATATGTATTAAACAAAGGCCAGAACCGCCTAAATGTTTTTCAAATTCATGGATGCGAGCAAATAAACCATTACAACGTGTTCATGCGGATTTTTTAGGTCCATTCATGGGTAAAACCGTTTTAGTTATTATTGACTCGTACAGTAAATGGCCTGAGGCGTATGTCATGAATAAATCAGGAGATGCAAAAGAAACTATCGAGAAGTTTAGAACTTTTATGGCCTCGTTTGGTTTAATCGAAGTACTTATTACAGACAACGGCAGTCAATTTACATCTCATGAGTTCACACAATTTTTGGCAAAAAATGGTATAAAATTTTTAACTTCTCCTGTGGGGCATCCATCTAGCAATGGTCAGGCTGAAAATCTAGTTAAGAGTTTTAAAAATTGCTTGATTAAAAATGCAAAGGATAGCTCTAATAAGGGTGTTAGTTTCCAAACATTATTATCTCGTTTCTTATTTAGTTATAGAAACTCTAATCACATGTCTACTGGTGTAACACCAGCAAGTTTAATGTTTAAATTTCAACCTAAAACTAGACTCGACATAATGAGGTCGTCTGAGATGCTCGATAAAATAAACAAAAATAATGAAGGGAAACATATTAAGAAATTTGAGATCGGGGAGATTGTGTATTGCAGAGATTTAAGAAATCCTAATAAGAAAAGTTGGGCAAAGGCAAAAATAGATGAACTAATTGGTGATTCTGTATACTTCTGTAAATTGTTAACGGAGAATCTTGTGTGGAAGCGCCATGCAAATCAAATTATAAAATGTTCGGAAAATATTATTGAGGAATCAAATGTGATTCCAGACAAGATTGCTCTGAGAAGAGTTGATAGTAATGTATTATTAGAAGATAGTCTAAGAGAAGAATATGTTAAAGAAAAATTGTTCTTGGGTACAAATGAATCTGAAGTTGATCGTAATAGAAACTCCTCAAATGAAATTGTAGAAGAGGAAAAACAATTATTACCAGATAAGCAAGTCAAGGAGAGTATGTCGGAAAGTACCGGATGCAGGATGAATTTGAGACCCAGGCACAATATAAAACCACCTGATAGGCTAGAATTGTAGAAGGGGGATGTTGTAATGTATTAGGTCTATTAGGAAAGAAGAAGAATATTTTAAGTTGTCAATGTCAATATGAAATGATATGTCATGTTGTGCATTAGGTGTAAGAGAGAGAGAGAGTAGTAAGAAGAACGTATTAGAAACTGTAATGTTTTATCCGTAAAATTAAATTACCCATTTATCCAGTAAATCGTGTGTTTGGATTATTTACCCGTACACAACAATGTTCCAATGACGCCATCCCGCATTTTTCAAAAGCAGTTCTCTCCTGCCAGGAGCAAATCTCCATTTCCGCGAAAACAAGCCGATCCCCATCCCCATTCTCCCATCAAATTATTGCGAGTAATTTCGCTCTGCAGGCCGATAACACGTGCTTGAGAACGCCGCGGAACGGGCCCACAAATCTCCGCAAATGTTTCAGAAATATAATAATTGGGCCGGATTCCCAGTTTTAACGGTTCAAACTTATGCAATTTCTTGAGATGTGCATTTAGAGGGGCCGTGTTGGGCCGCCGTAATGGAACCTTCTATACGTTAGAACGCTGATGTCGGAAATAATCCCATGAGTGGCTTGTTGGGAATTAATTAGAAATGTGTGCACGTAGGAAAGCAATTTTGTTGACAGGAAAATGAGATTGAAAATTACGCCCCTGGAGGATTCTCGTGTTCGGGCTTTTGGGAAAAATGGGACTACCTGAAAAACGTTGGGTTGGAGCAGATCCATTTTTCCACGGGAGAAATCTCCTAGGATTAGTGTTCAAGCAGGTGATTCGATTTGAGGATTTTCGTCCAACTTCATAAAATTCATTTAAATCGAACGCTTATCCAAATTACCAACGTAAAAACCGGAAATCCAAGAATAGATTTACAGAGTGAATCTTTGACTTGTACATACAGGGTTGGGATAAA
The DNA here is from genome assembly GCA_910592335.1 of Adalia bipunctata. Classification (NCBI taxonomy): domain Eukaryota; kingdom Metazoa; phylum Arthropoda; class Insecta; order Coleoptera; family Coccinellidae; genus Adalia; species Adalia bipunctata. Next base: position 68,548,258 of record OU342949.1, on the reverse strand, counting down.
GTTTGGCACCAAATTAATATCTTTAAAACGAAAAACGCGATATTTTTGAAATTTGGCAGTTGAGTGTAATGGACCACAATGCATCTGATAAGCATATTTTCATTAATGAGATACTTCCGGTTTAACCGGAAATGACAAAAAAAAATTTTATTTAAATGGGACACCCTGTATATTTCTGCAGATTCTGAAAGTGCACCTTGTTTCGGATCTGTCCATATCGGGTTCCATGCTATTCTTGACGTATTTTTTATGAAAATCTATAAAGAGAAGAAGTACAGGGCTTTTACTAGTAGAAAAAATTTATTGAAAATAATTAAAAAAAATCATTTTAAATGTTCGAAGTGCTTGCCATTCACTCAGCTGCCAAATTTTAAAATTACCGTCCGTTCCGTTTTGAATATATTAATTTGGTGCCAAGCTTTATCCCAACCCTGTATACTTCAACTGTTAATTCTTGAGACCAAAAAAAACCTTTTTTTCAATTTAAATTTCTCCGAATTCGGCTCTGTTTAAAAGATATAGCCATTTGAAAAAAAAGGGCCAAATACGTATCTGTTACGATTCTCTGGAATTGATGCAAAGTTCATATTTCTCGATTGAAATGATTTTAGGAAATACTCAAGTACTGACCTTGTTTGAATAAGAATGTTACAAACACAATTTCCTAACAAAACACTTAGTTTTGTCCGATTATATCTGCAATTGAAAAGCCATATTTCGCCCACTAAAATAAGTTCATTCTTCGATTTTCCTGAAGATTGGTTTGTAAACACTAATAACTTGTTCATATTTTCCTCGATATTCCAAAAATATCTCATTAAAAATTGTTTTTTCATTAACCTAACCTAACTCCATCAACCTAGGTCATAGGTTGACCTAACCTAACTCATTTTCTATGATATTTCACAGAGCTCTTGAGAAGACGATGCCAGATTCTTGATTTTCTCTTTGAATAATGGTGCGCTACCTGATTATTTCAGATGTTTCTCTTCGTGATGATTATGTGAAGACTTTCATTGAATTAATGTAATTATAACCGTGTAATGTCGAGTTTATAAGATTCCAAGAGGATATTGTTCAGATAGAAACATGGCCACAGATTATTTATTGCCAAGTATCATTCATTTTTCTTCAATTTCATTCATCATTGATATCCGAATTTTGTATTTCATTGACATTTATTTTCGATAGTCGATGGCCATGAATAAACTTTTCTTCTTCTTATTTTTAATATGGATCGGTAACAATACATTTTTAATAGAAACTGTGCGTTTAAAATGTAGAATTTCATGCTTCTTAGAATGCAATTTCATCTACCACATTTGTGGGATTTTATTATTACATATCTCTACATCAAACGTTTTTCCTTCATAGTGATTTCAATTTTGTCACAGTTGATGAAGATTTTGAGAACATTGTGACTTGTATAGATATCAGAGAGATTATAAATTTCAGCCATCCTTTTATATTTGAGATCCAGGGAAACATCCAGATTATTCTTAATTTTTTATATTTTTTCGTTTAATTTTATCGAGTTGAATTGGGAATAACTCGAAAACGACGCGTTAATTTGAAAAAACATAGTAATACCCTTACTCGTTAAAATGATTGATTCTTTCGAAAATATAATTTTTTTTTCATGTGGTTTTATAGTATTTTTGCGTGGATTTATGAGTCGGCTACGCTGTAACATTCATACCAGGAGTAATATTGGATAAGTGGAATGAAGAATATGCACCATGAATAGAGTTAACAATCAACCAAAATTCAGTACTTACATTTGAAATAACGGTTTCGAAGATATAAACAGAAAAGTGTCTTTTTTATGGATGTTCGACACCCTGTATCTTTCAAACGAAACCGAATTTCGAAAAATGGTGTTCCGTTTGACGATAGGAATCTACAGTTAAAATATATGTACAAGTCAATGACTCATCCTGTATAGGTATTGAGATTTACTGCTACACAAACGTTGAGAAGAAATTTGTGGCCGTTTCGATTCCACTTAATATTCATTTATGAGAAATCGAGTGCAAAATGAGGAAAAACATACCTTTTTTTAGGACAAGAGGTTTTCTATTATATTCTTATTATATCTGTGAACGAGTCGATGTCGCTGACCTATTTGATGGAACACAGAGAACGTAGTGAAAAGTCAGAATCCCGAATTGAGAGAGCAGAGTACTCGAGATTCGGCTCGAAGTACTAAAACAAAAGCATAATATTCAAATTAAGTCTTCATTTAAGGAACTCGAGGTTGGGTAAGTGTCGAATCGACGATTTTCCAAGTGTAGGGGTGAGTTCGGGTTACGAGGGGTGAAATGATACTCGAACTCCTTCAAGGGTTTCGTAGCACACGAAACTGGAACTTCACGGGGTGGTTTTTCGACAACGACAAGGAAAGCATCTAAAAGGGGGTCTAGGAATCATTGTCACGTTCACACCTACGAAAGGGCTCGTTGGTTCTCCACAAGGGTTGATTTATCATTCATTCATTCAGAATGATCAGGGTGGTTGATATACCTACTACCCTAATTGAATGATCGAAAATTTTGATAAGCGGGAACGGGGACAGTTAAAAAGTTCGGTGGATTAATCACGATCATCAATCATAGAAGGAAAACATCTATGACAGTCATGACCTGATTAATCATTCATTCGGAATATTGAAGTGTTATTCTGAGATGAGAGAAAAATCGATTTGTCATGTGTATTAATTGAATCATTCAATCATTCATTTATATTTTATTCGTTTTTCATTTCATTTCTATAATTTTAATGTTCTAAACAGAACTTTGATAGACGATAATAGTAATTCACGTAACGAGTCCGGAAAATAGGGTTTTTTTGGACGAATAGACAAAATTCTAGGACGATCCGGAGGCGAGTCCTGGAAGTCTGTGAGTCCAAAAAAACTATTTTCGGGCGTGTTGCGTACAATATTTTTTCGCCAACCGTGTAGAATTACAAATCAATGAGGAGGCACATTCCTTTATTATACATTCTGATTCTCATTTGACTTAAACAGAACAGAATTGTCATCTGTTATTACGTTGCTATTGTGATGATCATAACATAACGACGTGATGATACTTTCTCAAAAAAAAGCGTCCGGGAATTGAGTAGATACATCCCGGACGGTTGCCGAAAAAAAATATTTTTTACGGGGTGTTTGAATTGGAGGTATAAAGGAAATAGGAAGATTCCTTGAATAATTTAAAAAAAGGCCCATATTCACGAGACTGCGGACGTTTCGTTTTCGAAATACGGTGTGTGAAACTTTGAATTTTTTTCAAGTTTTCTTATCAGTATATCTGCACTTAAAAAGATGTGAAATATTTTTTGGAACACTGTCCCCTGTTCTACTCCGAAACTTTTTTTTGGTGATCCTATGTGAGTTTCGAGAATTGTAACAAAAAACTTTGTTTTCATATTAAGATTCATAATATCTTGTAGTTTCATCGTATCTGATACCGATTTCGAAAATTGGAAAGATTCAATCGAGAACCGGAAAACCTCAGGAGCATCGAAATTGTCATAAAAATCCAGTAAGTAAAAACAGAAATCTAAACTGTATAATCTTCGTTCAATTAGAACGAAACGTTGGTAGTCTCATGTTTCTTAGATATTTTTTCTTAGAATTATGCAAGGAATCTCCCCCTTGGCGCCCACAAATTTTGTAAGCTTGCAGCCTGATGGGAAGAATCCACAATGATGAAATTCAGTCAAAGACTGTATATTCAGTAGGGGTATAGTTACATAACCTGTATCGAATTCCAAATTGTAATTAAATACTAATTGGTTATGATATCACATTTACTTATCCGTTCCTTTTCCTTCGAGAATGCTTGTTAATTTTACAATGTGTGGGTTGAAACGCTCATTACAAGCCACAATGTAACTTGTCTGGGGTGGAGGTTTAGTCTGATTTACGCAAATACTAGAGTTCTATTCAAGGGCGGTCCTAGGCTGATTTCCTGGGGGGGGGGTAATAATTGAATGAACAATTGAAAAGACTATAAAAATTTTGTTTTGTTAGTTTTTTATAAATATCTAAAATTTTAAAAATCGAATTGGTTGTAGTGCTCTGGGGGGGGGGTAATTACCCCCTTTACACCCCCCCCGTAGGACCGCCCTTGGTTCTATTCCAATGTGATTCCTGTTGGATCACGCAGCAATTGCTAGGAAAATAGGGCTGGTTGTATCAGAAACCAGGGGCGTATAGAACAAACGTGTCAATCAACTCACACAACCGTCTCTATTTCCTGGTTTTCAAATTTGACTGAAGAATAATGGACACAATTGTGCGCATCAATAACAGCTTGACATCTTTTTTGCATACTACACACGAGGTTGTTGAACATTTCTTGAGGAATTTGGTTCAATAAACGGGGCAGAAGCTATCTCAGCTCATTCGAGGATTCTGGGGTAGGTTGATGATTATCTAATCTTCTTTGGAGCATATCCCATGCATGTTCTATGCAATTAAAATCTGGTGAGTGCAGAGGTATTGGTAATTGTGGAATACCAAGGTCCTCGCGCGCATTCTCAACTATGACTGCACGGTGCGGTCTAGCGATATCGTCTAGAAATTGAAAAGTTTCATCAATAGCAGCGTGAAAAATTAGCACAACATTGTCAATGACATGCTTCTTATATATATATATATATATATATTCTTATGAAATGGAGCTGTTACAGATTTGTTTTTAATTATGGCATGTGTCTCGAAAAGGCAACAAGGAACAGATCATTCAAACAAACATATTGATCCATTCCCCGCTCCTAATCTCAGTGTTAGCAGAGGAATGTCAAACGGGGCACCATACATTTCTGCGTATGATGCTTCTTATAGTGAAAGGCGGTCATATTTCTAGGACAAATGTGTAGATCTTTGCGCCCGTTGAAACATATCCCGGCCCATACCATAACACTACCCCCTCGGAATGGATGGACTTCTTGGACAAAGCGACGATTACGGGATATGCGTGGTATTGTCCATACCCTTATTCTTCGAGAATCTAAAAATCGTCCATATCTGGATTCATCAGTGAAAAGGACACTACGCCATTGATCGTTCCAATTGATATGTTGCCTTGCCCATTCCAGTCTTTGACGCTTATGGTCACGTGTTAATGGAACTCCTCTTAATGGTCGTCTAAAACCTAGATTCCCCTCTCTCAAACGTCGTTTGACGGTTTCGATGGGAACTTGGACCCCATCTGCATTTTGAAGAGTAGGTATTCCGTAGCATTCTACACGTAGATGTAGGGTTTCTTCTCGCCGAAACGGTGATGTAACGATCCTGAGCCGGTGTTGTTTTTCGTCGCCCACCAAGCCTTGGTCTTTCCAACACGGAACCTGTCTCCGTGAACCTATTCCAAAGTCGAGATATCACACTTTGGCTAACTTGGAGCCTTTCCACTACAACAACCTGAGTTAGGCCACCCTGTAGCATTCCAATAGATTACATACTTTTAAATACGATCGAATACGATATCCCTTACTTTTGTGGAGCAGTATATGCGCGTCGTTGCCGGTTTCATGAGTGCTCGGCTTGTATATGAAGAAGGCTGTGGCCATAGGAACATTCAATAATCCCAAGTACAATTTCCGCTTTTATTCCCCAAAGTGAGCAAGTAGAGTCGTCCTCGAACTGACTCAACCAACAACATAACGATTGAACTCGTTTTCCAAGCATCTATACGATCTCACGTGAAGCCGTTCCCCCTCAATTACCGGGACAAAAGTCCCGTTACAATCCTGTATGTTTACAGCGCATCGCCGGTGCGGTTAACTAAAACTGCGCTCCCTTTCAACAATTCCCGTGTAAATTTGCCGTAATTAAATTAAAACTGCATTGATATTTCATCTGGAATTTTCATTAGTCGATGGAATTCAAACAGCGGTGGCTGCAAATACGACGGCAGCGGAGACAGGGTGGATACGGTTTTGGGAAAATTTTAATTTGCGGCAACTACGGTATTGTCGGGTTGAGGCAGCATCGGAAAATATTTTCCTTTGAGTTCGAAGTTTGGTAATGAGCAAGAGAGTTCGATGGGATCACCTTCGGCAGGGGGAATTTGTCATTCATTCTGTTGATTAACGAGCGACATGAGGAAAGCAGGAGCAACTTCATGGGGGAATTACTTGTTCGAAGCTTTGTGCCGAAACAGTTTGGCTGAAAAGTTTTTCAGTTCATGGAAAACATATTTTCTACCCCAATGCTAACATAACCTGTCTTTATTAATCAAGCAGCACCTCGACGGGTGTTCCACAGGGCCCCCATTTAGGACCGTTAATTTATACGAATAGAGTATCGGTTTTATTCAGTTATGGCATTCTTTTTTATTTCTTTTTCATATTTTATCTCCATCTATTGTTCAAATGGGTGTTCCTAAATTGTAGGTTCAAAACGAGAGGGGAGATTCCATGAAAAATTTTAAGGGAAAAGGTCCCATAACCATGGTACCACAAACGTTTTCTAGATACAGGATGTACTAGGGGGTGTTTGAACGAAAATTATTGAAACAGGTGGCTTAGACGGGGTGGAAATGGCCAGCCAGATCCCTAGACATAAATATTTTAGATTTATCTTATGCTAATTGGATTTTTATGACAATTTCGATATTCCTGGGGATTTCCAGAGAATCGTTTTTTTTCTCGAAATTGGTAGCAGATACGACGAAGCTACAACAGACCATAAATTTTGGTATAACAACAAAGCTTTTTGTTTTAATCTTTCAAATGGACAGTGCCTCACAAAAAAAAATTCTGGAGTGAAACAGGGGACGGTGTTCCAGGAAAAATATCTTGATCAAGGTATATGAAAGGGCGCTCAAATGTTTCTGACTTGAGTAAGCACTTTTCGTGATCCATTTTTCATGGAAACCTTCATAAAACGGTTTAGAGGGCCGGCTGTCAAATTTTTCGATTCGTCGCCAAGAAATAGTCCTTTCAATTAAAGATATGATTGAGTTGTCGAACTAATTTGCTCGCCAAAGATGCCGAAATAGAAGTCTTAACTTTAAAACGAATAATGCTTCCAGGCCACCGACATTTTCCAATCATCTCCCAACCCTTATATCTGAAAGACTTAATTAATTTACAAAGGCCGCAGTTCAGATGTTGAATTAAATATTCTCCGACACCAGATGAATCCTGGAGTGGTTTCGTATAATCCTTTTAGTTTTTATCCTTCTCCCTCGCCTCAGATTCTGTTTACCTGCTTGTTATGTAGAAGGTTCTGAGAATCAGCCTCAAACGCGTATATAAAACGTTTCATGATGAAATACCTGGTTTTATTTTCGTACCCTCTAAATCAAATTCAAAAGTATTCACGTTTCCACAAAGAAAAATTGTGTCTTCGGGAACACCTTAAAAAACATCGCGGTTGCAAAATTCCCCTATCCAATCTGCCGATCAAAGCGCTCGAATATCCCCCTTATCTAATGAATCGGCAATCAACTATTACCATAATTTCCTAAAATAAAACCCTATCCGGCAATATTCCTCGCCCTCTCATATTAGTGCACCAAACCGAAAGAACAAAATCAATTTTTATTGTAATATGACGTGAGGTCCCTCAATATATCACCGTCAGGTGTCGCTATTGGCGTATTTCTTGGACTCATTCATTCCCGCATACCACAATTAAAATAATTGTGTTATTGATATTTAGCAGCACTAACGACTGGGTTGATTTACTGGCAGGGATTTGTAAAGTGTACTTCGACGAGAGTTATCTGGGCTTGGGGATCTAGACTTCGGAAAATCATAACCTTGCAAACAAATGGCTTTCAATATTAGGGTCTCATCTACGGTGAAAAAACGACCCTCTTAATGGGACAACATCCATGTTATTTCCTTTTTTTTCAGCTCCACGATGTAATTTCATTATAGAAAGGAATCTACAGAAATGTGGTAAAATCGACAACGATCTTCTATGTACAGAGTGTAACAGCCAAATGGAATAAATTCGATAACGAATAAATGAGGGCGTGTTGGGAAAAACGCTCGGACACGTCGATTTGTAATTTTAAATGCGCATATTTTTCAAGAAAATAATATTATATAGGGTGTTCCATGTGACCGTGGCCAATACCAACTTTCTTATTTCAAATGCAACCCCCTGTATATATAATATTTATTTTTTGGATTCTTCGGAGAATTCTAGACAAAATTCATGCACAATGTCCTATACCTATCTTTAACTATTTCGGAAGTATTAAGTGTTTTCAGATTTATTGCAAATCAACGTTTCAAATAAAAATTATTTTATTTCACAAATTCGGTACATTACACTTAAAACCTAGTAAGTAATACTGATTATTTCTTAATTATTAAAAAAAAAAACATTAATGTCAATGTAGGAAATGTTCAAAATGCTCGCCGCGAACGTCTTGGCAACATGCTAATCTGGTGTAGAATTGTCTTCTAACGTTACTCAACATTTCAGGCGTGACTGATCAAATAGCAAGCGTGATTCGGTTTTTTGAGTCGTCTAAGTTTAAGGGTTTCGTTTCGTATACAATACTTTTGACATATCCCCACAAAAAGAAGTCGAATGTAAAATTGTGAAAAATCTGAAAACACTTAATATTTCCGAAAAAGTTGAAGATAGGTAAAGGACATTGTACATGAATTATGTCTGGAGTTTTCTGAAGAATCCAAAAAATAAATAATATACAGGGGATTGCATTTGAAATAAGAAAGTTGGTATTGGCCACGGTCGCATGGAACACCCTATTTAATTATATTTTCTAGATAAATATGCGCATTTAAAATTACAAATCGACGTGTCCGAGCGTTTTTCCTAACACCCCCTCATTTATTCGTTATCGAATTCATTCCATTTGGCTGTTACACTCTGTATGTATTCCTTGAAATTGAATATACCGCATTCAATACAGTGAACTCTATACTACTAGAGTTCACTGATTCAATGACAACGCCTACTGCTTCTGTGATTTCTGTAACTCCTGTGGTATCACATGCATGGAACGGATTAATTGCCTTTGGATTATGGCTCTATGTAATTTCGACCTCAAGTAAAGATGAGAAAGTTTAGGAATCAGTTACTCTGAATGAAATAGTAAGGAAAAATTGATAATCTTCTCCTTACTTATTTACTTTTGAAACATAAATACACTTTCCATTCGTGAAAAAAATCAAGACAGTGACAAGGTGACTTCCCTCACTATAATTTGTTTTATATCATTCCCAGCCCTGCGATATAAGATTAACTTTTATATTTCATTAGTTCCTTGAATACCTTTTTTTTCCATTTTATGTTTCATTGGACCCCCATTTTCAATATCGTGGTATACGCCAGCAAAGAATGCAACATAAAATTTCCATTTGGATCGTTCGCTTCAACATTCTCCCCATTCCGTGTTCGGTTATATCCTATTTTCCGTTTTATGGACTCATTCTGATCAGGAATTGCACTCTGGAAATGAAGAAAATATTCAGAGTTGATGTTTTGTGACACCAACCCCCATATCGTGAAAAAACATGGATGTAAAATGCTAATGAAGTGGCTAGACCGCAAAGTTGTGAATAAGGTTTATGGGAGATCGAAGAAAGTCTTTAGAATTAATGCAGCTCTGAATTACTGTTGTTTGAACTCGCAAAAAGAAGATTCTCTGAGCTGATGTACCGAATGGACCACTGTTATCTTGATTAGATCTGCATATTCGAGTCTTTTTACAGCGTTTTGATGCTGCTGGAGTGTTTTCCTTTCGGTTAACTTCTTATCATCTTCAAACTGATGACATGAGAGCTCTGTGCTTTAGTTTCAGCTTGAATGTTGGAATGGATCGCTTGGTCACTTTTTTTTTTATGTTGTGATTTTCACGAAAAGGAATATCCCGTAATGTTCAGAGAACATCGTGAGAACCAAGGGCAAGCAGGTAGGAATTGGTGTCCTTCTTGAATTTCTGGAGGTTATATGCCTCGGGAACACCTCCCTAGGCAATGTGTTTCAAATCCTCGCTGTTCGTTGTATGAACGAGTCTTTGAAGAGAGATGTTCTGCAGGTCTCCAAAGTTACCACGAAGGGGTGTGAAGACTTAACTTGACGGGTTAGTCTGGAAGAGATTTCCAGAGGGGGAACGATTGCTGATAATTCAGAAGAGCATCGCCCATGGAAATATCTATAAAATAGAGACAGATCGCCCACTTTTCTACGGTGTTCCAGAGAAGTAAGCGAGCTTTTAAGCGATGCATCACCGACGAGACGAATTGCCCTTTTTTGTACGGAATCCAAGAGTTTTAGGGTGTGTTTAGGTGCAGCACTCCAAACATGGGAACAGTATTCCAGGACAGGTCGAATTATGATCCTATCCTCAATGCTACACTGCCCTGAGAGTCACTCTGTTGACTTTGGCCAGTTGCTTTATGGCGTTGCGGCATTCCCATGTTGAACACTGAGTATCTTCAGTTAGTTTCCCGAGCTCTCAGTGCTGTTTAATTCTGCAATTCTCTCGCAGGCCACATTTCCTAACATGTAGGGGGATACAGATTAGGTATGACCTCTAACACTGATTTGGAAGACGCATTGGTGACATTGGGGCTTACTAGTAGCTAGATCAGCAATCACTCCAAATTAATAGAGAAGATGAACCTGATCCTGTGTTGATTAATTACCATATACCTAGTCTGCTTCAACGAGCTGATGGATGTTTTATAGAATGAAGGAGAGCACAACACGAATCCTCTCTGTCCTCACTATTAATATCATAAAAATTCTAGTCGCAATCCCAAAAAGTGGACGAAACGAAAAAGTTTACACTCCAGAAACTTCAAACTGGTGTAAAAATGAGCTGAAACAATACAGCCCTGCTCGAACGTGAAGATATAGAAAATAAATTGAAATCTAATATACTGAATTCAGTGGACTCCGGAGCGACATAGTTGAATTATAGCTGTATAAAAGGCAGGAACCTGTGAAAAAGCTTCAAACAAGTTGTTTCCACTCGTCGGGCAGCTGTTATTGTCGACTCTCACGGATTCACAACTATTACGGAAATGCCGAGAAAAAGAGCGCCCATATATTTATGCCTCTGTGAACTTTCGGTTCGGGTATGAAATTACCATTGATTTTCGTTTTTCACATCGCGTACGCGCTTCGTAAGTCTGATATCATTTGTTTTCCGTTCTGTTCCTCCGAACGTTCAGGAAATTTTCAGGATGCTGGGATGATTGGGCCGATTTGGCCGCAACGAGGGGTGGAATTTTTGCGAGGTTCATTGCTTTACCTTAATGCTTTCTCTTTCACTTCCTTCCATGTTTTTTAGACGGTTTATTCCATCCCGTCAGAGCCAAGAGCAAGCTGGAGGTTATGTACCTATACAGGGTGAGTCCCCTCAGGCTTGATCAAATAATGGTTCAATGATTCATCAACGAGTTTTGTCGACGTGTTTCTAACGTCCAACAATTGATGGCTCATAGATTTTCAAAATTACGTGCCATTGAAGACCATGGACCTTTATCAGACGTTCAAAAATTCATTCGCAGTAACAGTAGACCTTTTATAAGCTTGAGAATAGAACCTCTTGGCAAAACCCTCTCACGTGAAGCTATATACTTTAGATTGCGGGACACCATTTGCCATGGTCATACTTGACAGACATGCATAGTTCAATGGACTACGTCAATCAAATATACTGCTCCACAAGAGTTAGGGATATCGTATTCAATCGTTTTCAAAAGTATGTAATCTTCGAGAAAAGCGCTGTAAAATCATTTAAAACTCAATAACAACTTGAATCGATCCAATAAAAATCAGTATGAGACATTTCGTCAATCTGGTCGCCTTTTTTCTGAAGTTTGGTTCTTTGCAATTGCTTCATGAATTTTATTATTTTGAAATGAAGTCAGTTTATCAACGGCTTCGATTTGAAACGAGTTTTCTGAAAATGCCGAGACGTAAATTAACAAACGCTGAGGCTGATAGGGCTATCGGAATGCTACAGGGTGGCCTAACTCAGGTTGTTGTAGCGGAAAGGCTCCAAGTCAGCCAAAGTGTGATATCTCGACTTTGGAATAGGGTCAGGGAGACAGGTTCCGTGTTGGAAAGACCAAGGCTTGGTGGGCGACGAAAAACAACACCTGCTCAGAATCGTTTCATCATCGTTTCGGCGAGAAGAAACCTTACATCTACGTGTAGAATGCTACGGAATACTCTTCGAAATGCAGATGGGGTCCAAGTTTCCATCGAAACCATCAGACGACGTTTGAGAGAGGTGAATCTAGATTCTAGACGTCCATTAAGAGGAGTTCCATTAACACGTGACCATGAGCGTCAAAGACTGGAATGGACAAGGGAACATATCAATTGGAACGATCAATGGCGTAGTGTCCTTTTCACTGATGAATCCAGATATGGACGATTATTCAGATTCTCGAAGAAAAAGAGTATGGATAATCCCACGCATACCCCGTAATCGTAGCTATGTCCAAGAAGTCCATCCATTCCGAGGGGGTAGTGTTATGGTATGGGCCGGGATATGTTTCAACGGGCGCACAGGTCTACACATTTGTCCTGGGAATGTGACCGCCTTATACTATAGGGAGCATGCCATTGACAATGTTGTGCCAAATTTTCATCGATGAAACTCTTCAATTCCTAGACGATAACGCTAGACCGCACCGTGCAGGCATAATTGAGAATGCGCGCGAGGAGCTTGGTATTCCACATTTACCAATACCTCCGCACTCACCAGATTTGAATTGCTTAGAACATGCATGGGATATGCTCCAAAGAAGATTAGATAATCATCAACCTACCCCAGAATCCTTAAATGATCTGAGAAAGCTTCTGCCCCGTTTATAGAACCAAATTCCTCAAGAAATGTTCAACAACCTCGTGTGTAGTGCAAAGAAGATGTCAAACTGTTAATGATGCCCGCGGAGGCCATACATTGTATTGATGGTTTTGAAATGCTTGAATTCTCTGGGAATAAAATTTCGTTCATTTACTCGATTTTTCTTAACCACCCTTTATACGTTGCGGACCTACAGGCTAAAATTAATTTGCAGCTTGAAATCATATTTATATGAATTTTCATCACAAAAATCTTATTTTAACTATATTTTTCTGCAATTTAAGTCAATATACCTAACTCATGTGGAGCAGTTTGGAAAAAGGTCATCCATATGGTACACTGATGAATCCAAACCTGCGTAGGGAACAGATACCTCAAAAAGGCGCTCATATATATGGCAACAGACAGTCAATCTGCACTAAGAACTCTGTAATCTAACTGCCAGTCTACTTATCTATGTTTGACCAAAAAAAAATTAGAATTCAAACAGCTCCTTCTGAGTATTGCAGTTTCTTTGTCAGTTAGTATACAGGGTCTTTCACGAGGAACCTCACCCATATTAATACAGGAAACTACTGAACGTATTCTCATGAAATTCAGCACTTATAAGTATTTTACGATGCTGATGAAATCTAAAATATTTTCAAGGCATGAGCACCTCCGGTTTTTCCGGAAATGACGTCAACTTCCGTTTTTCAAATTAGAACACCATTTTTTTATTGCAGAAATAGATTCCTTAAAAAATTTCAAGTTATTTTGATGTAAAATTTTTCAGTTTTGGTTGGAAAATTCGAAAAAAAAAATCGAAAATAGAGCTCCGCTGAAACAAGAATAACTTCGAGGTTTTTGGATGATAAATTTTCATTTTTGGGTTTTTTCAAGACGTAAGATTGATGTATCCACTTTAAAAATCGAAATCGCGATTCATGATACAGGGGGTGAAAAAATCGCTTTCAAAGTTAGGGATGACAAAATCGTGAAAAATCCATTTTTTCAAATTAGAACCCCATTTTTTTATGGCAGATATTGAATCTACGTTAAAAAATAATGTGAGTGTATGCATCACACCCTTGTCCTAAAGTGGATATTAACTCAGAAAATATCCATTTTAGGGCAAGCATACACTCACATTATTTTTTAAAACGTAGATTCAATATCTGCCATAAAAAAATGGGGTTCTAATTTGAAAAAATGGATTTTTCACGATTTTGTCATCCCTAACTTTGAAAGCGATTTTTTCACCCCCTGTATCATGAATCGCGATTTCGATTTTTAAAGTGGATACATCAATCTTACATCTTGAAAAATCCCAAAAATGAAAATTTTCCATCCAAAAACCTCGAAGTTATTCTTGTTTCAGCGGAGCTCTATTTTCGATTTTTTTTTCGAATTTTCCCGCTCAGAGAGAATTTTCCAACCAAAACTGAAAAATGTTACATCAAAATAACTTGAAATTTTCTAAGGAATCTATTTCTGCAATAAAAAAATGGTGTTCTAATTTGAAAAACGGAAGTTGACGTCATTTCCGGAAAAACCGGAGGTGCTCATGCCTTGAAAATATTTTAGATTTCATCAGCATCGTGAAATACTTATAAGTGCTGAATTTCATTAAAATACGTTCAGTAGTTTCCCGTATAAATATGGGTGAGGTTCAACTATTTCAAATATCATATTTTGAGTAGTACGTAACTTTCACGAACTAATTTAAATTTAACTAACTTATAAAAAATCATACCACGTAAAGCGAAAGCGATTTCCCAACGAATTTTCCAAATAGCAGATCAGGTAGATCTAAAAAGAATCCTCTCTAACAAAATGGGAACGGCCAGTGATTACCTAGACTTCCGTAACCCTCAAGAAATCTCTCAGCCGGCAGCTATCCCGAAACAAGCTCCATTTACATCCCTATTCCAGGATCCGAACCAGCTGGCCTTTTCCCGTATTCCACGCGCGCGAACCTTTTAATAGTCACTATTTACATCCGGAAAGAGAGCCAGTTCAATTTAGCCCAGACGAAACATTCAATCCGCAGCGCTGTGCCCAGCGTTTTAGAGTCCTGATCCTGAATAATAGATGGCGGGACGAACGATCGGAACAAGATATAAACAACGGGGAACGAACGAAGATTTACGCCACCCGCCTCACCTAAAACTGCCATAATTGAAAGGTTGATCCCCCCCAGGAGTTCATGCCTGATTCAGTAGTTTCTGGACGGACCCAGCATGGCAAATCCTTTATTTGGCAGGACGCCTTGGGGCAGGGATACCTGCTGGTCAATTAAACGTCAAAGGTCCTGATGTAACGGTGTGATTTCTGTGTTGCTCCAGCCGATGGTTCTACGTCGAGATGGTGGGATTAGCAACAGTTCGAGTGTCATGTTTAATGTATGATGATGCGGGGTATTTGAGCTCGCATATACTGCCTGAATGGAAACTATTGTTTATGCTGAATCGATGGTGGGAGGGCTTGAATAACAGCCAGTTTCAGAAGTTCGACGGCTTCGTCAACCTGACTCCCCTATGTTTTCCTCATTGATGAATTTTGTGTTAATGGATTCACATCAGACATTTTTCTGAATCTCCACATTACTGTAGCTCCGACGATTGGTGATCTCTTGAATGGATTATATTCAAGAGCCCTTTCACCAGTTCCTGATTCCATTTGAAGGGATTCTGGACAGAATCGAGTGTATACTATCGTAAGGCTCAGACGCGATGATTACAGCTCTGAAAGGGGGCACAATAGGCCTTAAGGTCGCAGTGGACTGTAACTCCTTTTCACTATAACTATAACTATATCCTAAGGCTCTTGCTGTGTCTTTATCGATCAGAAATACTTGCACTGAACGAGACACATTAAATGGAAGAAAAATTCAGGATTTCACCGAATCTGATGTGAAAGAAGAGAAATGAACAATTTTCGAAATACTGAAATGCTAATAAGTGATTTAATACTTGGTATTTCCACCCCTTGCGTTAATTACAGCTCGGCAACGACGGTTCATACTTAAAATGTTCTGATCTAATCCTTCCCAGATTTCTCCGAGTTGGATTCCTAAGTCATTAAGAGCTAGTAGCTGGATGATTTTCTGAACTTCTCAGCCTTCTATTGAGGTTGTCCCAAACCTGCTCAATCGGATTGAGATCTGGACTTCATGCTGGCCATTACATTCCAGAGACTTCATCTACTTCAAGGTACTCTTGAACGATGCGCGCACGATGAGGTCTGGCATTATCGTCCATAAAAATGGAATTTTCACCAATGAATGGGGCAAATGGCACTACATGCTCTTCAAGAATGTTCCTTACATACTTATCAGCATTCATAGCTTCATTATCAACGACCATTAGGTCTGTGCGAGCAGTCAAAGATATTCCACCCCATACCATAATCGATCCTCCCCCGAAACCAGTAGTATTCAGGAAATGGCACTGAGCATATCTTTCATGTGGACGTCTGTATACAAGGGAACGTCGATCACAATGGTAGAGGCAGAATCTAGACTCATCTGTGAAGAGAACTCTTTCCATATCGGCCTCTTCCCAATGGATATGCTCTCTCGCAAAATCCAAACGCGCCCTTCGATGGGCTGGGGTAAGAGCTGGGCCTCTTGTCGCAACACCAGGCCTTAAATCATATTCTCTGAGGCGATTTCTTATTGTCTGAGTGCTAATTTGCACCTCATGAGTTTGCTCAAACTGATTTTGAAGGAGCCGAGCGGTTGCAAACCGTTGTCTCAACGAAGAAACTCTCAAGTAACGTTCTTGAATGGCAGTTGTTACCCGTGGTCTACCCTGTCCTGGTCTTCGGACATTCATACCTGTCACCCTGAATCGCTGCAACATTCTGGACACACTTGTATGGGAAACTCCAAACCCTTCTGCAATTCTTCTGTATGTCCAACTTTCTTCTCGCAAAACTACCGCTTGAGCACATTCCTTTTGGGTCAAATTGCGTGTTTCGCGTTGCATAGCGATCGAGTGTATAAAATCAAACGAAAGAAAAACTATTGATCACTAGAATTGATTGAGTATAACTGATTTTAGAATGGAGTCAATACATTCAAAATCTGATAATATCATCTTTTTTTATTCCTGCTGGGAGAAAACATCTGTATTGAAGAAAAACGTTGAAAGTGGATAACATATGCATGCATAATTCTGATAAAAATAATTATCATTGAGAACACCCTCAGTTGTAGAATAAATTTGAGATTTCCATAATGTGCGTTAATTTTTTTGCGCAGTGTATTTTGGCGAAGGGGGTATCATCCTTAAGTCCTATAGCTTCAAAGATTTGACTTATCCTGGATGACCTTGTATATCTGCAGTTTGTATGCATTACTTTTTAGTCTCTGATCAGGTGCTTTTGTACTTATACTTCTACTGAAGCTGGGAGGGAGATATAGCTTGTGCAGTGCCTGAGTAGTGATGGTTAAGTCATATTCTCTGTAAGTTTTTCTATTGGTATTAAAAATTGATATCTTTGTGGTTGAACATCTGGGTTTCACTACTCCGATGTCGTCTATGGACTGAAATTCGCTTGGGAAACAATTGCAAGAACATGATCAATAACGCAATAATTGCTGTGAGAAATAATGTGCAAGATCCGAAAAGAAAGATACTCTTCCGAAAGACGATCGAACCTCAGTCTCATGCTGCTAAATAATGTAACAATCACACGGCTTTCGGGGAAACCTTGAAGCCAGAAGAGAAAATGGCAAAAGCCCGCCAAGCTCCCTGTCAAGCGGATAAAACAACCGTAATATGCCCGTTTTCGCAATCCTACTCCCAGTGAAAAAGGTTTTCGGACAATGCCGGATTAATTCGGAATCTCGCTAAAGCCTTTAATATCTTATGAATGCTGGCGCAACGTTTGCTGACATAATTATTCGGTGTTCTCCATACTTTCGTCACGGGCTCTCTTCGAAAAATGGGAGAGATGTCTGTCGAGGGGAGAATTTGAGTGATGAAGCTGGAGAGCTGGTGAAGGGTGTGTTTGGAATATTTTCGATGATTTTTGGATTATTTATTACCGCATTAGAGTTTCAATATGGCTCAATGATTATGTCATGACAGACCGATAGGTTTTAGGTTCATTCCCATGCATCATTCAATGAGGATTTCAAATACCTCAAAATATGCACAGTGGATAGTTTATAACACATTTGTAACCATTTGAAGAACTGATTAATTATTCGATATTGAAAATGTGATTTCAACACTTGTGAATTCAAACGTCCTTCTGCTGTGACGTCAGTGGCTTAAGTTGTAATATGGTTGGTTGAAGTTTGTGATGGAGGAGACAAAGTCCAGAGTAACTGAGAGACACGCCGCTGTTGTCAAGTCTCTGTAAAATCTCTGAATTTATTCATAAATATATTCAGTAATCGTATCATATTTGATGTGATCACTATAATGTTTTTGAAACCTCGTCATAAAAAAACTTAATTTTCGTTGAAGTTGATATAATACTCATTCTCTGAAAATACAAATAATTATGTGGCAACCACGCCTACAAATTATAAATAATAACATAACCTTCTCATTTGTCATTATTCGACATTTCGACGTCTTCTCTGCGTACTATAGAATGGCGTTTCTTACCGTTTAGTCTAGGAGTATTCTAAACTCTATATTCTATACTCCTAGGTTACGTCAACGACTGACGACTATACACAGTTGCCAAATACATAATTTTTCTTACCACTAATCATCACTTCTCAAAATGAAAATAATTATTAATGCTTCCTACATTAGAAGACCGGCCTATTATATACCAATTCTTACCTGTGTAGACTAGGGATAATTATTTTTGATTGAATTTCTCACCTATGCGCTTACTTGAACCCTCTTTATCTTCAATTAGGAGGTTGTAAATTGAATGGTATCATGAAGCTTCATGGAGTAAAAATGAAAATGTCATGATGATAAAAAAAAACATCCAAAATCAACATTATATTATGATATTATCAGGAAAGTGAAAGCAAGGGCTTTTTCAGGCTAATTCTTTTTTTGTGATTTGGCAATGCTGTCATTTTTATATCAGCAGCACGTCATGACGAGTACAACCAATCGAAAATCTCTCTAGCCACTGACGTCACACGATTTCTAGCTTCTTCTGATCGTTGGAATTCGGTAGATTATTTTTGAGTTTACAATATTTTTTAAGGGTATGAATTGATGAAGAAAAATTAAAAAAAAATCACGAATTACGTGAGAATCCAATATGTCAAAATATATTTTTTCTGAGAATGACTGGAAATGCCCATTGCAACAAGTACCTACTTCTGCCTAAAAGACTCAAACAGGAGAATGACTATATGGTGGAATTTTGGTGCCAGGTGAACCACCATCAGAAGTCATTTTCGTCGAGAGCCTGAATGGTGCTGATCATTCCCCAGTTTTTATTCCTACCCAGCATCATAGTGAAGCCATCGATGCTTATCTGCCTGGTCATTTCGTGACTGCAAAGGTTTGCTGATGAGATGTAATTGGTCAGAGAGAACCAGGAAATGTAGGAGTTGGTAAGCATAAAGTGTTCATTATATTGTTCCTTATTCATCCACTATGTGAAGAATAGTAGAAAAATTAGAAGCATCTGGTTCAGTTATTGATCTGAAATATCAACACGAGCTCGTATGTGACCTTCAAAACACAAAACCAAGGCAGTTCCTGAAAGTATGGCCGAGAATACTGAAACATCCATTCGTCATCGTGCACAAGAATTGGATCATCGCAGTAGCTTCTTTTCTTTCTGAATTAACTCTATATTCAAGTGACTCTCCAATCATCTACTTCGCTAGTATGAAGAAGAATGAACAGAGAGAATTTCTTTCTCTCTCTTCAAAACACAACGTATGAACTGCTCATTCTTGGGAACCCACAAAAAGATCATCTCCCTCGAATTCAAGAGAGGTCGAGGCTATTTCCACGAACCCGACAAAATTCCCGAGAAAAAACTTTCCCGAATCTCCCCCACTTTAACCGCCTCCAACGGACTCTCAATCATATCGAAAAACTATGACGCTGCCGGAAAAACAGGAAAGAGGGAGAGCCGAATGATATCGCCATCCGATGATATCCCTGGAGCAAACGGATTAACACTCCCAACGCGAACTGGATGGACCGAAGGTGCGGCTCATTTGCGATAAAGCAAGCCACACGTGGCTTCTAACAGCATTGGCGGTTGATGCGGTTCCAATTGATAAATCAGTTCATACCCCGTCTGTAGGAAATTATTGGTTTCTGTGGGAGAGAACTAAGGTATTCAGGTAATCAGGGACTTGGCAGTGTTAGATAACTGGGTAGGAAACATAGACAAAAAAGTATGTGTCTTTTATGAATACAAAATACTTCTTTCTTGTGAAGGATTCCTGTATTTCCTCTATATTTATATGCAGGGCATAGAAAGAAGAACAATCAATATTCCTATGGATCTCCGAAGGCTGTCACATCCTGAGGAGATATCTGACAGTCAACCTGCTGCTTATTGATAGCGTTCAGCTAAAGTAGTTCACCAGTGCAGAGCTACTCTTCTATAGCTTGAAGAAAGGAACAGGCTGCACTGATGCAGGTTCCACACCACTCCTACGAAGAACCTATTGCCATGCCAATACTGAAGCAATGGGCTCTTTCTTCAGCCCAGAACGGATCATTGGGCCATTCAGTGGCTAGAGATGGAAGAAGAAAGTCACTGGGCGGAAGGGGTATGATGTATTTGAGAGGTCCTCCCCTCAGAATAACCAAGGGAAGGTTGTTATGAAAGTGCTCTGAAAACAGTTACTGTTGCCTTCACTGCACATCAGACTCTAGGATCATAAACATTTGTGGACATGTAGAGCCAGCATGGAAGATAATGGGACTACACAGCACCATTGAGGCCATAAGGTATTCATATATCTCGAGAAATATCCGAGTTCCCTGAAAATGGAGCAGAACAAGGCTCGAATTCCTTGACTTCTTCATGGATGTCGCCCTTGGTTCTTAGTTCAAAACCAGTGAATCGGATAGTTTTCAGATGCGAACTAGTGGCAATATCTGTGAATGAGTCCAAAGAACTGGAGCCTTCTCCTGTTCCATTTGGATGAACTGGGATGATCCTGTAATATGTGAGTGTCTTACAGAAGACAGAATCAGATTTGTGAATCCAGTTTCGAGCAAATTAACCTTGGAAAGCTACTAAATGTTGAATGACTTCCTTTCTTCCATTGTTTACCGCTCATTTATTCAGTGAGAGCTGTCAAGCTCTGGTGGTGAATGTTTCATCCCTTCGCATCATCCTTATTCATGAGAAAACGCTACCTGGTCGCGAAAATTACCACCTGGAAGCGAAAACCACGAGAAACCGCTTCGAAACCGGCCATAAATAAGCTTTTTCGAAATTGACAACATTTTATGACTCGTTCATTTAAATTTCAAAGTTACGCCGCAAACTAACACGTATGGGAAATACGGTTCCGCTCGGCAAATTAATTTTACTAGCGCATAAAACCGGCCAGAACGGCCGTTTTTGTACGTTCTGTAAGTGCGGGGACTTGTAATTTCTGCTGCGGTAAATCATCGGAATAACTACCTGGGTAGTTCGTTTGCTCCGACGGTTTTTTTTCGCAGCAGGCAGAGTCACGTAGGTTGGAAACTAAGTTGATAATAATACTGGAGACTGGAAAGCTTTCAGCGGAATCGTTTGATGGTGGACGTGAATTCATTACGAATTCGACTGGCTTACACTGGCCCACAAATGCGATGAGAATATTCGATTCTGAAGGTATGAGCTTGCGAGAATAATGAACAAGATGTCGCTTCTTCCTAGCGAGCACAAAAAGAGAATCCTGGCACGAGGACGAGGAAGTACGTGCGACTGTCAATTATTGAGTTACAAGGACTGAAACTGTTTTGGAACTATCTCATGTCCCTCTCCTCGGCAGCCTTCAATGATTGCTTTCCACTGTCCAACCTCATTGAACAACTCCAGGTTTAGACGTTTCATCGAAACTATATCCTACAGTGTGAGATTTTGTCGAGATCATCAGAGCCAGTTCATTTAAGCCCAAAACCTCAAACCTGATTCTGCTATTGGCTTTGCACTAACAGAGTGCATGCTTTATTGTCTCGACATCCTTCATCAGCAACCTACAAGTTGTATCTGCAACAATGACTAATTCATATGTTTTCTGCGACCACTGCTCATGTTGTATGCAGCGAAGAGTGCCTTGAGATCAGTACCAGTTTGACCCATCCAAGAATTGGTTTCTATTGTAAGTGGATCCTTTATGGTCCTATGAAAATGTTGACCCTGCCAAAGTTTACTGATAAGCAGCTCATCTAACTTATGGCATTTTTGTCTTGGCATTCAGAGTGCTGATTGAACTCCTGCTGGTCCTCTCATGCCAGAGTGGTCTGGCACTCTTTACAATTAATTTAGACCACTAAATGGGGAAGGAGATGTTCTATAACTGTTTTGCTCTTGTCAACTGTTGAAGATCTTGGAGCATCTTGGGAATTTGCTAGGGTTTCTCTGTTAGCCAAAAGGCTTTCAAAGAGTGGCTTGACACGCCGTATTTCCTTAAACTGTAGCATTCTTAGGTTAGACGTTTGCAACTACAGACTTTTCTTCTTAGATAAAACTTATCTAAGAAGTTTTGGAGACATCTGTGAACCACGTAGATCTCTAGGGAAGAAGTTCTTTCGAATTCTTCCAGTCTTGAAAGCCTAGTTTTGGTTAATGCTTTCAAACCGGTTCACCACAAAAAATGACCTCTACGAAATGAGGAGCTGATTGGGTAAAGAATGAAGCTGAACTTCTCTCTACCCATAAATGCTGGTGTTCCGCAGGGATCAATTCTGGCTCCAACACTATTTCTACTTCACATCAACGATTTGCTGGAAGCAACTTCGTGTCCAGTGCACAGCTTCGCGGATGATAGTACCCTCCATACCGCCTTTTCTTCTAGGGCTCCAATACCAGCCCGCCAAATCGAAAACGAACGAGGAAGAAATGTTAACAACATAAATATGGACTTGGCAACAATTCTTGAATGGGGATCTAATAACTTGGTAGAATTCAACGCAAACTGTGCCCAGCATAAAATTGTCGGGAGTGAATACCATTGATGTCATCCATTTCAATGCTTGGCATTACTGTCGGCAGTAACCTTTCCTGGGAGAATCACGTGAGATCCATTGCTAAAAGTGCATCCCAAAAACTTGGTTTTCTGTTTTGTACCAGGAGCTATTTCACCTCAGGTCAGCTGCTTATGATCTATAAGGCACAGATTCGACCTGTCCTGGAATACTGTTCCCATATTTGGAGTGCTGCACCTAAACACACCCTAAAACTCTTGGATTCCGTACAAAAAAGGGCAATTCGTCTCGTCGGTGATGCATCGCTTACAAGCTCGCTCACTTCTCTGGAACACCGTAGAAAAGTGGGCGATCTGTCTATATTTTATAGATATTTCCATGGGCGATGCTCTTCTGAATTATCAGCAATCGTTCCCCATCTGGCAGTCTCTTCCAGACTAACCCGTCAAGTTAAGTCTTCACACCCCTTCGTGGTAACTTTGGAGATCTGCAGATCATCTCTCTTCAAAGACTCGTTCATCCAACGAACAGCGAGGCTTTGGAACACATTGCCTAGGTAGGTGTTCCTCGAGGCATATAACCTCCAGAAATTCAAGAAGAACACCAATTCCTACCTGCTTGCCCGTGGTTCTCACGATGTTCTCTGAACATTACAGGATATTCCTTTTCGTGAAAACCACAACATAAAAAAAAAGTTGTTGAGTTTGTAAGTGACGACATAAAGTACTGCAGCATTACCTAATGGTGATGCATATCCGAAATATCCGGAACATTGTGATTAGGAATGTAATAAACGCTAATATGATGCTCACATCATGATTTATGTTGGGACAGAGTGAAAATCAATAATCAGCACGAGTCATATATTGGTATTATTAGATTTCAGCAAATTTGACAGTTAATGAAAGTTCTCAGGACGAGCAGATAATTATCTAATGGTTAATTCAATCAGATGAATATATCCGGATTATTTTCCAATTTCACGTTGAGTGCATATTGATTTATTCATAATTCGAATCCAAGAGTGCTTACGATTAGATTGTTGAGGTTCCATAACAAAGCTGGACAATAAAAAACTCAAACATGGACACACACAGGCATTTGATTCTCACGAACCCTCAAGGTTCTTCAAAACGTGAGAAAGAACCTCCTCGAACAGCCTGTTCATTCCTGGAAACGATCCAAAAATCTGCTCCATAATGAAGCAACAATGTGCTTCGTTCAAAGACACACTGGATAGGATCCCTTAATTTAGCTGCCATGCAGCCAAGAGCCAGGACTAAAAGGATCGGCCTTCTCATACCGAACGTGCTTTGAATATGCTTTACATCTGTAGAAATGCATGCCCGGTTCCAAGCAGTCTGGGACCTCTGAAACCATTCGAAGGATTCGAAAGCAGACTGGAAATGCTGAAAAACCTCTTTCGTGCTGAGGAAATGTTTATAACTCTCCAACCGGACGGTCTTTGGCTGGAATATCAATGTAATAATTGTGGTTAGGTGTTCGATATTGCAGGATCTTCCTGAAGGTTATGTGTTGGTTGTACTCAGTTTCGAAGTTGGCGATGAAAATGTCATGAGGAGTTCAATTTCGACGGAAATATAATCGATCCATAAGATCCTTGAACAAGTTAATGAACTTCGAGGATGGAGCTTTCTTCAACAGGAAGTAGATATTTATCAATTCATAGTGAATAACCCGGTACTTAATTGGATAAGGATTAATGCTATATTGCTTAAAATAACTAAATAAGCCGTTTTTTCCCGTAAAATGTGAAGGATAAAAAATGGTTATTGTGGGTTATCCTTAAGCGATAGGCATATAACATCGCGAACTTATTCGTGGACCTTTTTTAGGAGTACAATACCGAGTACATTATTTTGATTTATCTCGTGGGGTTCAGTCAGCATTTGCAATGTAAGCGCAGAAAAATGTGTTTATTTACGACATCACATTAGAAACCTGTAAATTCGTCAGTGTTTTTCTACAATATTATGCATGTATCATACATATAAACCTTCCTCTTGAATCACTTTATCTATTTAAAAAAAGCGTTTCAAAATTTGTTGTGTGGTTTTGAAGATTTAAGCATACATAGGGACAGACAGCGAGAGCGACATTGCTTTATACTATGTAATGATGCTAAAAAACGGTTTGGCGTTTTCCACCTTGTATATATGTTCATGTATTTAAAATGTTCAAAAAGCTCTCGTTCTATTCAATCTCCACTGTATTCGTTGACTGGATCATCATTGGCGTCCGCACATTATATTTAGCGTTAAGACAAATCTAATAATTGGGAACCAAATTGATGGCCAACCCCTCTGCGACCAAATGCCCATTTCATATTAATTATTGGCTTTGTTGCCGCCAATGAACGCTTCCAATTGCGAATGTATAACATGTGGTTTAGGAATGGAATGCACTTAATTCACAAAACATGTACCGAATCCCTTTATGTCAATCATGAATTAATAATGCGTAGTAATTGTCGTCAAAATGGGGAAATAACTCCTCCATCATGCATTATTCAATGGGATTGTCTGATGCGTATCGATGGAATACGGTACGAGCCACAAGTTTCGGTGAAATTGAAATTCCTCCCTTCTCAATTTTGGTTGTTTTTGTGTTTCGCAAAAACTTGGGTGAACTTGGATTATTGGCAACTGTGTCACAGGCAAAAAACTATTCTATATCTATGGCAGACGAAATGAAGTGAGATAGATATTCATAAAGAATGGAAAAAAGGAATGTTTTGGTCCCGGGAAACAATGGAAAATTCGCAGACTCACCCTGTGTATTTCTCAAAACGCACAACCCATATATCGCTTCCCAGGATCCATATATCATCACTGCTCATCAATGAGCTGATCATAACTCCCTGAAACTCTATTAAATCCAGATGGGGGCAAGTTTGCAGATCGCAATCTCAGCATTCTCGGGGCCTCGAACTTCAGGTTAGTTCCCTGGGGGCACCGCAGGATCTAGGTTATGTCACCCGAGCATAGATTATGTCTCTGACCGAACGCGATGCCTTTCCCCAGCCAGAAGGATGTTGAATTCGCGTTATGTTTGCTTTTGATTGATTGAACAACCGCTTTTCGGTCCTCGGCAAATCCCCTGTTTCGTAAGATTTGAAGGGTTTAGGGATTTTTGGTATTTGCTCCCGATATTTTAGACGCAAGGAAGAAATATCGGATTGAATCGCAAGAATTTATTCTTCAGGGACTTCGATCATTTAGGGAGAACCACCGATACTTTGGAATGAATGATTTCAAAGTGATCCAAGATGAGGTGAATTTCAACCTGAATGAGAGCAAAATTCCATTCTATTCGCTAAAATTTTGCGTCAAACCTCTTGGCATGTGAATATTCAATATTGTCGACAAACTCGAAAATTCGTTTTATCAATTTTTTTGCATTTGCATTGGGCACACTCGGTGTAAGTTGCGACATTGTAATTTGAGATTTGTGGCTTCCAGATTCCAATGAAGCTATTCGTTTTTTCCTTAAAAAATCCCTCTCTACTATCAAAAAGATTGCTTTCATAAAAAACTTCTTCGACTCATATCAATTAACAATGAATATTGTGAAAAGATTCTACTCCCATATGAAAAAATCCTATGTACGAAATGTTTGAAGCACAAAAGTAACTAAGCAACTGAAGGATATCATAATCTATAAATCTTTTAAGATCAGCATCAAACAATGGATGATCAATGGAAGAAGGAATTTTATAGCGAATATCATTAACCGCAACTAAAATAGACCACAAGAATATTTACAAAACGAATTTAAGAAGAGGAAGAAATAAATAAATAAATTTCAACAAAATTTCTAGATTGGCGACATAATAAAAAACGAAACTGGAATGGAAAAATCACCAATATGCGACACATGGCACGGACAGGACGAAGCAACAACCCTAAGATGACGTTATTTTGTTTCTTTTATTTTTGGTGCATAAAATTGTAATATGTATTAGATTCAAAACCTTTTGGAGTTGGTTGAAGTGTATTCAGTTTCCGTAGAATAAGGTTTATTTTAGTCACGTACTGAAAATTATATAATGTAATTATCTCTGTGACTTTTTTATGTTAATTTCAATGAGAACGAATAAACATATCTATCTACCTATCTATCTAGCTATTTCCAGTAGCTCCTATAATTTTTATGATTTTTTATATAATAATAAAGAATGGTAGTCTCTTTATCTCTTTCTCATTTTGATCGAATTGAAATATTCGAAAAGTTTCACACTATTTGAAAAAAATCCTTCGGTAACTTTAAATTCTTAAATGCATGCAAAAGATTTCATGGATAAAATTTTTTTGGAAATTAATAAATGTCCTGATCAGGCTATCATTTCTCGAGAAAAAAATTGGATTAGAAATTACTTGTGAGATTAATGTCACTAACATCCTATTCTATCATGTTTTTGAGTCACAGTTCAAATTCCACAATCTTTTTCTATTCTTTCTTAATGCTCGTTATATTTCAAATTTCGCATCGTTATAGAGTCAATAATGCCTGTTGATATCTCGATATCAACTTGTTTTGGGTTATCAACAACTTATGTCATCAATACTTCGAAAGCTTGGTAAATAAAACTCTTCGATACCTAAATAAGATACTTATATCTCATTCCCAGTCAACTCTGCGATACTGAATCTCAAAATTAGGTAAGGGTAATTTTATTAATTCAAATTTCCCAGAATTATTTTCCTACCTTCTCGTTCTGTCGCTCTAATCCCTATAGCTGGCAGGGAGATGAATCCAATCAAAAGTTCAAGGAAAACCAGTATCCTCATTTTAAGCCACGGATTTCAAACACTCGCCTCAAAACACTCTGAATTTTCTGGGCCAGTTACTCTGGAAACTCACTTAGGGTCTACATGCACTCAACTTTTCGCTCTTTCGAATTTAATCCTTAAGATGAGTGGAGATTTATTTTTCGGTAAATATTCAGTGGGTACTCAAATAAAATTCATCTCTACCAACACAGGTTCTAAGAAAGTTTCCGGAAAAACGCGAAAGTCAAACGACAGCCTTCAGAAGATCTTCCGGTGGAAACTCCTGCTCGGAAAACTTTCGCGGACACCTCGGGGGCTTTTCCAGCCGTGAGACCGAAGTTCGACAGTAGAAGCGCGAAAAGCGACTGTAGATTGGATAGGTTGGGAAAACCGAGGAGCGCTGAGCATGCGTACGCTCTCCTGCCCGACCGAATATGCGAATTTGCCGCTTTGCATTTTGTTTATTCGCTGGCTGTTTTTGTTTCATCAACGTCTCTTTGATCTGAGCGAATCCCGATGTATTTCCGACTGTATGGAGCGAAACGTCGATCGCGGTCAAACCATTTTATCAGGCAGTTTTATCGCTAAATTTCGTTGGTGGGGTTGGGGATTGAATAATTCACGCAGACAACTGGTTGACATATTGGCAGGTCGTATTTGGACAGAATTGATGGCGTTTCACGAAACAGACAGCTGAAACGACAGCATACAAAGGGAAAAAATTAAACATATTCCTCATATAATGCTGCTTCTTGAAAATTAAAATTCGATTTTTTTTTGTTTTCTGGATCATAGGAAGATATCTAAAATTACTGTAAAAACTCCACTCGCATCACTGAAATGGCAGAAATATCTGTTTTTTGAGCTGTTTTAGATAGAATCTCAAATCTTCTAGGTGCAAGGATTCAAGATTCAGGTTGACGAGGAAATTATGAATGAAAATTGTTATCATTTACAGCACGTTGAAGTACTAAATGGCGGATGCGACGGTTTTCTGTGAATTATTGTGTTTTGGAAATCCTGAGGTGATAGTTTCTCAATTTGGCACTCAGTGTACATTCGATAGTGCATCTATCCAGGGATACTATCCAAAAAACAGTGTTGCCATCAAAGAGAATGGCGAAGGCTATAAAAATTTTTGAATTTCCTGAGTCTTTGACTTGTACATATATTTCAACTGTAGATTCCTCTCATCAAACGAAACACCTTTTTCCCATACTTTTTTTCAAAATTCAGTTTCGTTTGAAAAATACAGGGCTTCGAACATCCATCTAAAAAAAAATTCTTGCTATATTTCGGATGAACCGAAATTTAGTTGATTGTTTTCTCTATTCATGGTGCATATTCCTCAATCAACACTTATTCAATATTTCCTTTGGTATGAAAGTTACAGCGTAGCTGACTCATAAATCCAAACAAAAATACCACAAAACCACTTGAAAAAGATGAACGTCCTTATTTTCAAAAGAATCAATCATTTCAAAAAGTAACTATCATTATTTATAACCAATTTTACCCGATAAAGTTTGACGAAAAAATAAAAAATTATAAAAATAAACTGGATGCTTCCCTGGATTTTCAATATCACAAAATGGCCGAAATTCATAAACTATCTGGTCTCTACACAATTTAACAATGTTGTCAGAATGTTTATTCACTTCATCAAGACTAAAATCTCTACGATGAAAAAATTCACAATCTTGCATCGTCTTTTCAGAAGCCCTGTGAAATATCATTGAAGATGGGTACGGTTAGGTCATTGACCTACAATGCTATGACCTGGGTTAATGGAGTTATGTGAGGTTAGTGAAAAAACAAATTTTTTTGAGATATTTTTGGGATATCGAAAATATCAACAATTTATTAGTGTTCACGAACTAATCTTCAGGAAAATCGGAAAAAGTACTTATTTTGGTGAAAGAAATATGCCTTTTCAATTGCAAATATAATCAGACAAGAAAAAGTGTTTTTGTAAGGAAATATCGTGTTTGTAAGATTCTTATTCAAACAAGGTTAAAACTTGAGTATTTCCTAAATGTATCAACTCAATTTCAATCGAGAAATATGAACTTTGAGGTGTTTGCAGGGAATCGTATCAGGCACGTATGTGGCTCAATTTTTTTTCAAATGGCTATATCTTTCCAACAGAGCCGAATTCGAAAAATGGAGAATGAAAAAAAGGATTATTTTGGCCTCAAGAATCTACAGTAAAAATATACAGAGTGTAACAGCCAAATGGAATAAATTCGATAACGGATAAATGAGGGGGTGTTAGAAAAAATGCTCGGACACGTCGATTTGTAATTTCAAATGCGCATATTTTTCAAGAAAATAAAATTATATAGGGTGTTCCATGCGACCGTGGCCAATACCAACTTTCTTATTTCAAAAGCAACCCCCTGTATATTATTTATTTTCTGGATTCTTCAGAAAATTCTAGACATAATTCATGTACAATGTCCTATACCTATCTTCAACTTTTTCGGAAATATTAAGTGTTTTCAGATTTTTTACAAAAATTATCATTTTGAATGAAAATTATTTTATTTCACAAATTCGATACATTACACTCGATACTCATTTCCCATTTACCTCTTGATATGAAGAAAGTAAGCAAAAACGCCTGAAATGTTGAGTAACGTTAGAAGACAATTCTACACCAGATTAGCATGTTGCCAAGACGTTCGCGGCGAGCATTTTGAACATTTCCTACATTGAAGTTAATGTTTTTTTTAATAATTGAGAAATAATCATTATTACTCATTAGGTTTCAAGTGTAATGTTCCGAATTTGTGAAATAAAATAATTTTTATTTAATACGTTGATTTTTGCAATAAATCTGAAAACACTTAATACTTCCGAAATGGTTAAAGATAGGAATAGGACATTGTGTATGAATTGTGTCTAGAATTTTCTGAAGAATCCAAAAAATAAATAATATACAGAGGGTTGCATTTGAAATAAGAAAGTAGGGATTGGCCACGGTCGCATGGAACACCCTATATAATTTGATTTTCTTGAAAAATATGCGCATTTAAAATTACAAATCGATGTGTTCGAGCGTTTTTCCCAACACGCCCCCATTTATTCGAATTTATTCCATTTGGCTGTCACACTCTGTATATACAAGTCAAAGAATCACCTTGCACATTGAAAACCAAGGAACTTTTACTGAACATAACAGATATTTTTCTGAACCTCGAAGAAGTCCATATTATTCATTGATTTCGTAACACCCTGTATATGGAACAAAACAAGTATGTAGACTCAACAATTCATATTGTTTCATTCTCGTATTCAATTCATTTCCTGCTTTTCGCCACATCATCATTGGGTATATCTACGGGTCCTCCAGATTGAAAAACCGACTTTCATAACCAACAAAAGTTGTTAAACACCAGCTTTCTCCTTCAGCATAAAACAAAACATATTCCCCAACACAGAAATGCATTGTATCCAACATAATGCGCTTATAATATTGCCCAACCGAAGCGAACATCCAACTCTATCGCAATACCATACATCTCCCTGCAGAAATAACATTACGAAGTGCACATCAAACTCTGTTCATGAGCTAATACCCAAACAAAGTAACGAGAAGTTCGTCTATTTCCTCGGCTTTCGGGACGGAAAATACAACCGTGGGGGAGCATCCCGAGCCCTTCGAAAGCGACGCAAAAAGAATAAGAAAGCCCCACTAATTAAGTCGGGCTGTAAACTAAAGCTCAAGAATCTCCTATTAGAGTCAACTGAATTTCTTAGAGTTTTATTGGGTCGTTCAATTTGCCCAATTGGCTTTGATGCGTCCAATCAACCCGTATACCTTCCTGATGTAGTTCTTGGGAGTGCGCTATCGACTTCGGAGGAAGGGACTTTGATTTAAAGTTAAACAGCGAAACTTAGACCCCGCGCTGTATCTTTGGGAGTTTCGTGATTCATCGAGCGGTTTTTATGATGATTTGAACTGCTTTTCGAGCTGTGGCCTACTCGTTCTTCATACATCTGTATGAAAACTGTTGTTTCGTTGACGTACCTATCATTTTGTAATTTTTAGTGTTTTTGGGAAGCCTCATATCCTCCTCAGGAATGCTGGATGATCTACTGACTCACTCTGGTCACCTGCCTTGTTTCTGACCTTTACCCAGCTGACGTCCAACTATAGACTCGTCTTGACTTCTTCACAGATCATATCAAGACTCCTGAAGGTTTGAAGTTATGGTACCATCAGATTATTATAGTTATAAAAGGAAGGGGATACAGTTCACACTGTTCACACCACGCAAGTTTCTTGTCCAAAGGATTCTTTCCTTCGGGTTGGTTCTTACTGAGATCCAGATACCTTTTGGATCCTGCAGTTCCAGAATTCCGAAAGAACTTCCTGGGAGATCCAACAAGAGTGCTTCCCTTTCGGTTTTCTCCTTCTCCAAAAACTCTTTCTTATAGGTGCATTTTCCTTCAACACAGAGGTTCTGGGCCAGTGATTAGCAGGAACCAAGATTAAGGAGACCTTAATTTTCTTGCCTTCCTCATTGAATTTCTCCGGCACTCCCAACTCAACTTTGAATCAAAGACATATAGTTATAGTTAAAGTGAAAAGGGGTTACAGTTCACTGCGACCTTAAGGTCTATTGTGCCCCCTATCAGAGCTGTTATCATCGCGCTTCCTACAGCTCGACCTCCAGTTCCAGAGATTTGATGAAATCCATTATCTGGGATGGCTTCAAGGAGGATAACTCCCCACTTCTACAAGTTTCTTGTCCAAAGCACTCTTTCCTTTGGATTGCAATGGCATAGCATTCCGTAACCAGGTGAAAAGGAGTTTCTTCCTCCTCCCCACAGAATCTACACTCATCAATGTCCGATAAACCTATCTCAACAGATGTTTCTTTAGGCGACAATGTCCTGTGAGAAAGCCAGTGAGTAAGTGAAATTGGTTTTTACTGAGATCCAGATATATTTTGGATCTAGCAGTTTCAAAGTTCCGGAGGAACTTTTCGGAGTGATCCATCCCTGGGAAATCTGCCAGAGTTTTTCTCTTTCGGTTCTCTCCTTCAGCATAAACTTCTTCTTATAGGTGCATTTTCCTATACCACAGAAGGGTTCTGGGCCAGTGAGTGGCGTTTGTGCGCTCTTTCTGGCCAGTTTATTGGCCTATTCATTTCCTACGATTCCCGAATGACCAGGAACCCAGATTAAAAAGACCTAATTCTCCTTGGCTACCTCATTGAGTTTGTTTCGGCACTCTCAAATCAGCTTTGAGTTAATGACGTAAGAGCTCAGTGCTTCAATAGCAGCTTGACTATCTGTATGAATAGCTATATTGCACTTCTGATAGTTTCTTTCTAGATTTATATCTGGACATCTTTCGATAGCAAGTATTTCCGTTTGAAGGACGCTTGTACAGGAGCCTAACGATAGTGCACACTTGGTATTTGTCCCGTCAATGCCAGCGGTTCCAGAACCATCTGTATACCATTTTATTGTATTTTTCTTGAGATTATAGTTTGTGTATTCCCTTTCCCAATGCTCTTTTTTGCTTAGCATTGTACTGAAGTTTTTCTTAGTGCTTACTTGCTTGATCTTTACATCACTAGGAAGGTTTGCAGATGAGGTGTAGTCATTTAGAGAGGACCAAACTCTCTGAAACCTCACTCTCTCATTGCCTGCTCCTTCTCTAAATACTCTGAGGATGGCCTCAATCAAAGACATAGAAGCTCAGTGCTTCAATAGCGGCTTGACTATCCTAGTGAATGGTTATATCGCACTTCTGATAGTTTCTTTCTAGATTTATACCTAGACATCTTCCGATTGCGAGTATTTCTGTTTGAAGGACGCTTGTACAGGAGCCTAACGATAGTGCACACTTGGTATTTGTCCCGGCAATGCCAGCGGTTCCAGAACCATCTCTATACCATTTTATTGTATTTTTCTTGAGATTATAGTCTGTGTATTCCCTTTCCCAATGCTCTCTTTTGCTTAGCATTGTACTGAAGTTTTTCTCAGTGCTTACTTTCTTGATCATTACATCACTAGGAAGGTTTGCAAATGAGGTGTAGTCATTTAGAGAGGACCAAGCTCTCTGAAACCTGACTCTCTCATTGCCTGCTCCTTCTCTAGATACTCTGAGGATGGCCTCAATCAAAGACATAGAAGCTCAGTGCTTCAATAGCGGCTTGACTATTCGAGTGAATGGTTATATCGCACTTCTGATAGTTTCCTTCTAGGTTTATGTCTAGATGAGATGTTCAGAGAGGACCAGACTGTCTGACTCTTGATTCATCAGATAAATCCTATATTTTCTCTTAGAGCTTCAGTAGAACCACTCATATTCGTATTACTCACCGGGCTTAGGCTCTAACTATCGAAGCTTCTAATATTTCCTGATTTCGATGTTGGTGCCACCGCAGACAATGATGTTTTTGCATGGTGCTAAGATGTTTAATGAGTTAGAAGAAAAGTATTAACCACCATTGGATCCTTAGGGCCATCAACCAACTTCTTTATACCGTGCAAACATATGAGATAAATTGAAGATTTCCAACCTTTCTAACTCCCCTACTTGAGGCCCAATTTAACAGCTGTTCCTATGGCGAACACGTAGAACAACACCTGAAATATAAAAAAGCAGGAAACCCCGCTTCGTGAATTTACATAAAACCCAAACCGAGGACCTTTTAAGGAAATTTATATTTCGATGGAAATGAGCAAATTTACGTGCGCTTTTTTAATCGGGCACAAACGAATTAGGGACGAAGTGTTTCAAAAACGAAGAGTGACAACAGAATTAGCTCAGTTCATTTTCTGTGTGTGTGTGAGCGGTTGAGTGTGTCCAGAAAAAAGGTGAGCATGATTTAATTTGGAGGCCCGCAAACGCTTATGAATTTATCTCGGGGGAGTGAACATATTAGTGCTCTTGTTCGAATTAGTCATAAACGAATGCTTTGTGAATTTTGGCTTGTGGAACCCAGACGTATTTTTCATCCCTCCCACACGGAAATATCTTGGAGTGGGGATCTGAAGTCAAATACCTAGGGATAACCCTAGATAGCAAACTTCTGTGGAATAAGCATGTTGATAATGCTACTGGCAGAGCTACAAGAGTTCTGATGGCGTGCAGGCGCCTATGCGGCAGGAATTGGGGCTGTGAACCAAAAATACTGCGATGGATGTACGTCATGATTGTGAGACCTACAGTCACATAATATGGGGCAGTAGCCTGGTTTGCTAGGGCAAGTCAGGCAAGTACGAGGAAAATGCTCGACAAAGTACAGAGGCTTGCCTGTGTGTGCATCACGGGAGCTATGAGAACGTGTCCAACCAGGGCACTTGAGATCATCACAGACCTCACACCTCTACATCTAGTGATTGATAGGGTAACCCATGAGGCCATCCTCAGAGTATCTCAAGAAGGAGCAGGTAATGAGAGAGTCAGGTTTCAGAGAGCTTGGTCCTCTCTAAATGACTACACCTCATCTGCAAACCTTCCTAGTGATGTAATGATCGAAAAAGTAAGCACTGAGAAAAACTTCAGTACATTGCTGAGCAAAAGAGAGGATTGGGAAAGGGAATACACCAACTATAATCTCAAAGAAGATACAATAAAATGGTATACAGATGGTTCCAAAACCGCTACAGGAGCTGGCGCTGGGATTTACGGGTCAAGTACCAAGTGCGCACTATCGTTAGGCTCCTGTACAACGTCCTTCAAACGGAAATACTTTCAATCGGAAGATGTCTAGATATAAATCTAGAAAGAAACTATCAGAAGTGCGATATAGCTATTCATACAGATAGTCAAGCTGCTATTAAAGCACTGAGCTCCTACGTCATTGACTCAAAGCTGATTTGGGAGTGCCAGAACAAACTCAATGAGGTGGGCAAGAAGAATAAGGTCTTTTTAATATGAGTTTCCGGTCATTCGGTAATCGTAGGAAACGAAGAGGCCGATACACTGGCCAGAAAGAGCGCACAAACGCCACTCACTGGCCCAGAACTCTTCTGTGGTAATGGAAAATGCACCTATATGAAGGAGTTTATGCTGAAGGAGAGAACCGAAAGAGAAAAATTCTGGCCGAATCTCTCATGAATGGATCATTCCAAAAAGTTCCTCCGGAACTTTGAAACTGCTAGATCCAAAAAATATCTGGATCTCAGTAAAAACCAACTTCACTTACTCACTGGCTTTCTCACAGGACATTGTCGCCTAAAGAAGCATCTGTTGAGAATGGGTTTATCGGACACTGATGAGTATAGATTCTGTGGGGAGCAGGAAGAAACTCCTATTCACCTGGATACGGAATGCTATGCCATTGCAAGCCAAAGCAAAGAGTGCTTTGGACAAGAAACTTGTAGAAGTGGGGAATTATCCTCCTTGAAGCCATCCCAGATAATGGATTTCATCAAATCTCTGGAACATGAGGGCGAGCCTTTTCACTATAACTATCCCTCCCTCATACGAGTGACCTGTAACCCTTTTTTATCTCCCCACCATAGATTAAGCCCCATTCATCCTGCCCTATCAATATCTCCCAATTCTTCTCCAACCGCCGGTCCTAGATCCTCCGAATCGGCCTCCCCTCCGAGCCCGAAGGCCCGAAATCTTGGCTCTCAAGGAATTGGGCCGTTTCCGTTCGGAACAAATCACGGAACCAATCTAGCATTCTGACGACCAATGTCTAAACATAAATTAGCGCACTCAATCCAAGATCGACGCAAACAGTGAGCGTTAGATCTGTCGGACGATAAATTGGCTCCGGCTAATGCTCGGGCGGTAATTCACTTAGCTAAACCGAGCGCAGGGAAGCCCTCGAAAACGCGTCTGTCTGTACAGCCGCATCAATCTGTGTTAACTTTGGTAGTAGCGGTCGAATTCTTTTCGGGGTGCGTGAATAATTATGTGAAAGATGGTACGGCGTGTAGTAACTGTCTAGGCACTCGTCATCATCCTTTAGAAACAATGAAAGCGTAGACAGCACGCAACTTCTTGCTATATATTTGAACTACCTGCTTTACAAGGTTGTTACCAGCTGCCTGCAATATTTGAATGGGTAGGGAAAGTACGTACAAAATGACATAGGGTTTTATTTCAGAGGCATAACTTGTTAATAGTGAATCACAGTAATGTCATATTCGACACCTCTGATCTTTGGTCCTTTCTTTATAAAATCTAATCAACCTTTATGAAAGAAAAAATATATTCTTAGATAAATTGGGATAAACGAAATTCATTTTGCTCGCATGCTATGGACAAAATGACATACCGGCAATAGGCAACTGTATTTTTCTACTTATAGTTACAAAACTACTGACAAAGTTCACGAATGAAACGCTTGGTTCTTCTAGGAACGCACAAGATGCGTGAGCCCAATGCATGCACCGTAACCAGTCTTCTTCAGGGCTAATCCTGGAGAAGATATAAATCGGGAAAAAAGGTCTCATAACAATAGATTGATGGACACTGGAAAGTCGTCTTCATGATCTCGAAAGTTGCTAGGAACATTTTCTTCTTCATTGTCTTCTTTAAATGATGCACTAGGGACTTGTCTCCTTGTTTTGGAGGAGGTATTGGCTCTTTTTTGATTTGATTGCAATCTTATTAGGTTTAGAAGTTGAAACTAAGAACGTTTGTCGAGTCCTCGGCTCACGTTTGCCTTGTTCACGTATAAATTGTCCTTTAGGGATTGGAGAAACCTCCTCATAGGATCAGCAAGAGTAGGTTAAGATACATTGCCTTTATTAGCCGCAGATGAAGATTTTGTTATGAATATGTTAAGACAAGTCCTGATTCTTTGTTTGCTGATGGAGCTTGAGATGGATTGTCTTGGTTTTGTCCGGTAGATACGGTTAATTCAGCTGAAATACCTATGTCATTTTGTCCGTTCACTGTATATGTCATTTTGTCCATATAGCGTTATAAAACTAGAAATGTATCGAATTAATACAAAAAGTATATTCAACATACAGAAAGCTCCGTGAGTACAATGACGAATAAGTAAAGTTTGAATTGAATGCAATTTGAATGAAAAAAATGGTGAAAACTGGCCATTTCTTCTTAAAATTTGGCGCAATGAAAACAAACTCGTGACCTATTGATTTCTGTTATCACTCATAACGACCGAATGAACCAGAGTAGCTCTTACTAATTTTTAGAGGTTAATTGAAGCCACTCGGGTCGTGTAACGTGATAGGCAGTTCCGCATTTCATACCTCCGAACTCAAGTTATGATGCCTATGTTATTTTGTCCATATATGTCATTTTTCGATGATTTATTTTCGAGTTTTAATTGTTCACAGAATTTTCATGGTGTGGTTGTTATCGATCCTGGAAATTGCTATTCTGGAGAAATCGACTCGTTCAGGCAAATTTTCATTCAATAGCACCGTTGGTTTCTTCAAGATGTTTCTTTATCAAATTATATGGTGCTTTAGGGGTTGAATATTTTCCACCCTTAGAAGATGAGAAATTTGAAATTGCTGGAATTTTTATCAGATATAGTTTGGACTATGCTGGTCAACAATATATAACTCAAAATTGGATGCGATGCGAGGAGCCGGAAATACACTGCGCAAAAAAATTACCGCACATTATGGAAATCTCAAATTTATTCTACAGCTGAAGGTGTTCTCAATGATAATTATTTTTATCAGAATTATGCATGCATAGGTTATACACTTTCAACGTTTTTCTTCAATACAGAAGTTTTCTCCCAGCAGGAATAAAAAAAAGATGATATTATCAGATTTTGAATGTATTGGCTCCATTCTAAAATCAGTTGTTCTCGATCAATTCAAGTGATCAATAGTTTTTCTTTCGTTTGATTTTTTACACTCGATCGCTAGGCAACGCGAAACACGCAATTTGACCCAAGAGGAATGTGCCCAAGCGGTAGTTTTGCGAGAAAAAGGGTGGACATACACAAGAATTGCAGAAAGGTTTGGAGTTTCCCATACAAGTGTGTACAGAATGTTGCAGCGATTCAGGGAGAAAGGTATGAATGTCCGAAGACCATGACAGGGTAGACCACAGGTAACAACTGTCATTCAAGAACGTTACTTGAGAGTTTCTTCATTGAGACAATGGTTTGCAACCGCTCGCCTCCTTCAAAATCAGCTTGAGCAAACCCATGAGATGCAAATTAGCACTCAGACAATAAGAAATCGCCTCAGAGAATATGATTCAAGGCCTCGTGTCGCGGCAAGAGGCCCAGCTATTACCCCAGCCATTTGCTCCATACATTGGTGAAAATTTCATTTTTTATGGACGATAATGCCAGACCCCCATCGTGCGCGCATCGTTCAGGAGTACCTTGAAGAGGTTGAAGTCTCTCGAATGGAATGGCCAGCAAGAAGTCCAGATCTCAATCCGATTGAGCAGGTTTGGGACAACCTCAATAGAAAACTGAGAAGTTCAGAAAATCATCCAGCTACTGTTAATGACTTAGGAATCTAACTTGGAGAAATCTGGGAAGGATTAGATCAGAACAT
The DNA here is from genome assembly GCA_910592335.1 of Adalia bipunctata. Lineage (NCBI taxonomy): Eukaryota > Metazoa > Arthropoda > Insecta > Coleoptera > Coccinellidae > Adalia > Adalia bipunctata. The sequence continues at coordinate 68,509,069 of OU342949.1, read as the reverse complement.
TTTAAGATCACTCATTTTGAGTATGAACTGTCGTTGCCGAGCTGTAATTAACGCAAGGGGTGGAAATACCAAGTATTATATCACTTATCAGCATTTCAGTATTTTGAAAATTGTTCATTTCTCTTCTTTCACATAAGATTCGGTGAAATCCTGAATTTTTCTTCCATTTAATGTGTCTTGTTTCGTTCAAAACCTTCCGAGAGAACTAAAAGAAAAGTTATAAAGTCAATGTAGAGTTAACTTTCAATAAAATTGAGATTTTCAGAATGTGCGTTAATTTTTTTGCGCAGTGTATTTTGCACATAGATATACTCCATTCACATTTATAAAGTATACCGGTTGGCCATGACATTCTGACAGATTTCACCGTGTATTTTTTGAAAATGTTAGGTTATGTTAGGTTTTTCTGTCAGATGATTGAGCAATGTTGCCCTTTCTTCATAAGAGTCGTAGTAATTACGTATTTATCGAAATGTTTATTTACTTTGGGAAAATAATGAATTTGAGAAAATATTATGTGAATTCAATAATTCCAGAGACCTGGCGAATGTTGAAGAAACTTTTTTCTCTGTTAATACTGGAAATATTTCACATATATTAACATGGTTGGAAGATTCAGTTATGCTATTTACTTGTATGGAAGACAAGAATCGAGTGTTGAAATTTCACTGAAAAATAATGGCCAGAATAGTCCGTTACTTTGTGATAGTTTATTCGAAAAAAAAATCAAAGTACAATGGGATGAAATAAGATATATACAGTATAATTCATAATGTAATTTCCATACATAATTTCAATGGCATTACAGCTTAAGACATAATTTTTTAACAATATTCAATTAGTAATTTTTCAAGAGAATTGCACACATGGAAGAGTTCAGGTGAAAACTTCTGATGTAAGCAGTAGGTACCTAATATTGAATTCAAAAAAGTCTACTCATGGAGGCTATGAATACAATCATTAATAAAGATTCTTTTTCAAACTGGCATATAATGATTGGATACAAAAACTTGAGAAAACTGTAACTCATTAAAGAAATTGGATTTGAATATATAAAACGTCCATAATTTTCAATCACAAAACATTATTTTCTAACATTGTTACATGTATATGTTTCTTTGAGAAAAGAAAGGTTAGGTTATTTGATGTATCAAACATTATAGCATGTTCAAAGCAATTACAGTAATAGCAAAACAGATTCGAACAGGACACCATACATTTTTAACTATGATACAAGAGCACAAAGATAAAAACCTCTCTGAGTAAGTATAGAGGTTTTGGAATTTTTTCAAAGAATAGGCTGACATATTTATAATGGATGGAATCTTCTTCAGGAATAACATTTTATCTTTCTTTTCGATTGAGACTGACAAAATATCTTGAAATCATATCTGCAACAGAAAAGGAGATAGAAAATCATCAGGAAATAATAAATAATATAACCTACATTTGGTCCTTGACAACGAAGGTCTTCTGACCAGATCTGGCCCTCCAAGCAATTCTTTCCCAGATTCCTGATTGGTTATTTTTCTATCTAGGTGGTTTGCAGCAACTTCCTTTTCCATAGTCTAGGCTTTTTGTCATTTTGTTTGATTCAGTTGAACCTCCTTGATCGTAGAAAATCTTCGATACAGTACTAGTTGAATAAGGAGGGTATTCGACATTATTGCACTACTAGAATATCCAAACGTTAGGTCTTTCACACTGCCGGATAAAGGGTTCTGTTGAACTTACACTAGTAATGTTCCTTTTGGAGTTTTTGAACCTCCATCCATTTTGAACTCCCCATTTTAAGTGGAAGAGACGAGTTCTCAGAATTTCCTCTACATATTATTCCATATCCATTAGATCATTGTTTGAGTCAGAGTAACCCTCAGAAAATTCTGATCTGAATCAGATTCTCCCAATGAAATAACGAATGGAGGAATATCTGCCATTGGAAGATTACCCATGTATTTCGTCCAGTCCTCTGTGATAAGTTTTTGACTCTTTCACAATGTAAATAAAAAATTTTGCCACATATCTGATGTACATTTTGAAAGAGCCAGACTCCATAAATTCAACACTATATCCGTTGTATAGGGATGCGAATTTATGTTTTTGTTATAGAAGTTCTTACAAAACGTCCATGCCATTTCAATAGGATTGTACTGACAATGGTATGGGGGTTATCTAAGAACCTCATGCTCCTTCAAAAGGTCATCAACACATATCGTCTGTGTCTGTCAGTTCGATGAGGTAATATCAAATTCCAAAGTTGTTTCTTGGTAAAATTTTGATTAAAATCAATCTTGTTTTTAATCAACCAATCCTGCATCTCGCTTTTTTTGCTGGAAAAGGTGGGTGGTTTATCCAATTGAACCGAATGATATGGTGCATTGTCCATTACCACCACACATTTCACAGGAATCTTAGCTAAAGATGGAATCAGTTGTTTAATAACCAAATTCTGAAAAATTTCACTGGTCATTGTCTTGTGATAGTCACGGTCATTGTTTTTTAATCTAAAATGAAATCAGAACCTTCTAAAAACCCGAAAGTACTTCCTGCGTGTAGAACTGTGAAACGTTTTCCTTCTGATTCAATTTTGGATGGATTACTCATCATATCCGATTCATGTGTCCAGCGACGAACTGAAGTATCGTTTTGGTAAATCCAAGTTTCATGTAGAAACACAAATCAAAATTTGCGCAGGAAAGTAATTTTGTCTGCAACAACATGTTTTTGTTCACATAAAATTTTGCGTTCATTTACCCTTTTGTATTTGTAACCCATTGATTTCATGATTTAAGTGATGTCCGTCCTCCGTTATATTCCAAATGTTATTTTGCAAAAGTGAGTAGATTATCAATCGAAAAATGTTCATGTTTCGAATTATAATTCCAAATTTGTCGTTGCAGATCTTTTTTTCAAAATGAAGTCTTCAGTCAATGTCTTTTTTGGTGCACAAATAGAAGGAAATTCTTTGTCGTCTCTTTCACTTAAAATCCTCCTGTTTGTGTTTATGTGCAGCTAAAAAATAAATATCTATTCTCATAAAATATAATACCTTGGTTTTTACACACATACGTTAAAAATGTTGGATAGCTGGTATGATAAAGTGTTGATTCCAAATTGATACTTTTTGAATGAGCCGATTTCAATTCTTCCTCATAGTTTGTCTCTGCTTTTTCGTCACTACCTTCGGCATTTTTAGTTTCCTGGCGTGATGAATATATTTATATTTGTTAAAGTAAATGTGATCAACCCTTACCGAACAGTTTTTATAGTTTTTTAATTCAGAAAGCGAAATATCTTTCAAGTGAATCAGACTTTTATTGTTTATTAATCAAACTTGACATTTCTCTTATCAGCACACTAATTAAATAATTTGAAGACTTCAAGATCACTTCAAGAATATTGAGGGGATAAATTAGCGAATTAACATTGGCAACGTTGTTTAATTTTCACGAGTGCCAACCTGCGTCTGTTCTAGGGGAAAAAACTTGATAAACCTAAAACCTGGCCAACCGGGATACTTTATAAATGTGAATGGAGTATACTTGGGACTATGCTGATCAACAAGATATTAATCAATCTTAGTTGCGGTATGACGCTATGACAGTTTGAAATTTCCAATTTTTCGAAAAATGCCATTTCACAGGTGAAAATCTAAACTATGATAGGTAGAGCTCTGGATAATTTTTTATTGGATTCAGCGACCCCTAAAACTTATATTTTGATACCAAACCCAGCCATAAAGTCCTCATAAGCCAAGAATTTTCATTTTAAATTTTTTCGATATTTCATTTTCAAGTTTTGTTTACGAGCTGAGCGCACTCGTGGTACGAGTGTTATCGGTCGTCATGGTGGCTATTCTGATTGATTCTCTTCTAATACCTACATTTCGATATCGAAGTCAACAATGTTACCCTCATAAGTACATAAGCACATATGACAGCTAGGAACATTTCTACCGTTTCAAATACGTTTGGATAGCATTCATCCTTCTAGTAAGGCCTCCACTCAATTCAGCGTAATGCAGAAATTTCCAGAGCAAGACGGACGAATACACAAATTCCATTCCAACTGCCATACCATGAATACCTTCCCAAAGGTAATAAAAGAAAAAATAATTTCCTCTCATGCACCCTTCCATCCGAACGTATACATCAAACTCCTGATGAATAAAGATAAACGAACTTCACCAAGGTCCGCCAAAATTCATCACCATGAATCCCAAGTAGCCCACGTCGCTCTCCTCGAGGTCAGACAGGATAATTCATGAATAGACAGCATAATTCCGCAGGTATGAGCATGTATTCTGAGGATGTACTGAATTGGCCGAATGAATATACAGAGACGTACCCACTTCTAATCAATTAGCCCTGCATTGTCCGGATTAGATGTTTGGGGTTATTCTGCATGGGAATGGAGCAAATTAAATTTCCTTATCAATGGAGTCAGTTGACCAACGTTTACCCCCTGTCAGGTAATGCAGTGATCCTGATATACAATTGATTAGCCTGGCTGGATCTTGATGGTGTCATTAACTGCTACTGCCGGCGATATTATTGCCCTGCTGACTATGGACGTTAATGGTTTCCAGGGAATTTGAGACAGTCCAAGAATTCGAAACTGGTGATCTGTTGTAACTCTTCTCCTTCAGATCTCATAGCACATGGAAAAACAATGAAAAGATATCATAAAATGATAAGGCCTTAGTCAATGTCCGAGGGAAAATTTTTGACGAGAAAATTTATATCTCTGCAAGTTCAATCGATCCTTAATATTTTCAATAAATCAATTCATGCCCCTCCTGAAAAGCTGTCTGAATTCGCCAGTGGTTCAGACGCTCAGAGTACTCAAAGTATAGGTTATATTGAGCAGCCTTATGGGTATTCTAGGTATTCTTCAAGAACGGAAAACTACTTTGGATTCGCCAGGGATTCCTTGGTGATGAAAAATATGGTGTTTTTGGGGGGTCTCACCCCTTTTTTTCATCCAAAAAGTTGAGCTGTCGATATCGATTTCTTTATGCTCAGAGATACTACGAACAATGCTGATTAACAATATACCAATAAAAAGTGGATAGAACCGCGAGAGCCATGACGATTTGAAATTTCGATTTTTGAAAAAATGCCATTGATAAGTGAAAATCTGAACTTTGTTAGATAGCGACCTGAATTTGTTTTTATTGGATTCAGCGTCCTCGAAACCCTATATTGTGATACCAAACATGTCCGTATAGGCCTTGTTACAGTCGAATTTAAATTGTTTTATTTTTTCCAAATTTCATTTTCGAGTTTTGTTCAAACGCTCAGAGCACTCAAAGTAGAGGCGATACTGATCAGCTTCATGGGTATTCTGCATGATCCGAATGGGTAGTAGATCCTCAAGATCGAACAACGACTTTGGATTCGCCAGGGATTCCTTGGTGATGACAAATATGGTGTTTTTGGAGGGTCTTACCCCTTTGGCATTTTTCACCAAAAAAGTTGAGATTTTCTAATTCTATTTTATTATGCCTAGAGAGACTTTGGACAATGCTGATTAACAATTCCCAAACAAAAAGTGGATACGATCATAGGAGTGGGAGCTATAGCGGTTTGAAATTTCGATTTTTTGAGAAAATGCCATTTGACAGGTGAAAATCTAAACTGTGCTAGTTAGGGCTCTGGAATTGGAATTGGAATCTGGTCTTTTATTGAATAGAGCGACCTCGAAAACCTACATTTTGATACCAGAATCGTCCATGTAGCCCTCATAAGTAATGAATTATTTCTTTTTAATTTTTTCGATATTTCATTTTCGAGTTTTGTTCACGAGCTCAGAGCATGCAGAGTTCAGGTGTCATGATTCAGCAAAAAGGGTATTCTGATAGATTCGAATGGGTTGTAGACATTCACGATCGAATGTCAACACTAGATTTCCCAGGGATTTCTTGGTGATGACGAATATGGTGTTTTTCGGGGGTCTTACCCCTTACGTATTTTTCACCCAAAAAGTTGGGATTTTCGAAATCGATTTTATTATTCCTAAAGATACTTGGGACAATGCTGATTAACAGTATACAAACCAAAAGTGAATACGACCAATGGAACGGGAGCTATGGCGTTTCGAAATTTCGATTTTTTGAGAAAATGCCATTTGACAGGTGAAAATCTAAACTGTGCTAGTTAGGGCTCTGGAAAGTCTTTTATTGAATAGAGCGACCTCGAAAACCTACATTTTGATACCAAAATCGTCCATGTAGCCCTCATAATTAATGAATTATTTCGTTCTAATTTTTTCGATATTTCATTTTCGAGTTTTGTTCACGTGCTCAGAGCATGCAGAGTTCAGGTGTCATGAGTCAGCAAAAAGGGTATTCTGATAGATTCGAATGGGTTGTAGACATTTACGATCGAATATCAACACTAGATTTCCCAGTGATTTCTTGGTGATGACGAATACGGTGTTTTTGGGGGGTCTTACCCCTTACGTATTTTTCACCCAAAAAGTTGGGATTTTCGAAATCGATTTTATTATTCCTAAAGATACTTGGGACAATGCTGATTAACAGTATACAAACCAAAAGTGAATACGACCAATGGAACGGGAGCTATGGCGTTTCGAAATTTCGATTTTTTGAGAAAATGCCATTTGACAGGTGAAAATCTAAACTGTGCTAGTTAGGGCTCTGGAAAGTCTTTTATTGAATAGAGCGACCTCGAAAACCTACATTTTGATACCAAAATCGTCCATGTAGCCCTCATAAGTAATGAATTATTTCGTTTTAATTTTTTCGATATTTCATTTTCGAGTTTTGTTCACGAGCTCAGAGCATGCAGAGTTCAGGTGTCATGAGTCAGCAAAAAGGGTATTCTGATAGATTCGAATGGGTTGTAGACATTTACGATCGAATATCAACACTAGATTTCCCAGGGATTTCTTGGTGATGACGAATATGGTGTTTTTGGGGGGTCTTACCCCTTACGTATTTTTCACCCAAAAAGTTGGAATTTTCGAAATCGATTTTATTATTCCTAAAGATACTAGGGACAATGCTGATTAACAGAATACAAACCAAAAGTGAATACGACCAATGGAACGGGAGCTATGGCGGTTCGAAATTTCGATTTTTTGAGAAAATGCCATTTGACAGGTGAAAATCTAAACTGTGCTAGTTAGGGCTCTGGAAAGTCTTTTATTGAATAGAGCGACCTCGAAAACCTACATTTTGACACCAAAATCGTCCATGTAGCCCTCATAAGTAATGAATTATTTCGTTTTAATTTTTTCGATATTTCATTTTCGAGTTTTGTTCACGAGCTCAGAGCATGCAGAGTTCAGGTGTCATGAGTCAGCAAAAAGGGTATTCTGATAGATTCGAATGGGTTGTAGACATTTACGATCGAATATCAACACTAGATTTCCCAGGGATTTCTTGGTGATGACGAATATGGTGTTTTTGGGGGGTCTTACCCCTTACGTATTTTTCACCCAAAAAGTTGGGATTTTCGAAATCGATTTTATTATTCCTACAGATACTTGGGACAATGCTGATTAACAGTATACAAACCAAAAGTGAATACGACCAATGGAACGGGAGCTATGGCGGTTTGAAATTTCGATTTTTTGAGAAAATGCCATTTGACAGGTGAAAATCTAAACTGTTTTAGTTAGGGCTCTGGAAAGTCTTTTATTGAATAGAGCGACCTCGAAAACCTACATTTTGATACCAAAATCGTCCATGTAGCCCTCATAAGTAATGAATTATTTCGTTTTAATTTTTTCGATATTTCATTTTCGAGTTTTGTTCACGAGCTCAGAGCATGCAGAGTTCAGGTGTCATGAGTCAGCAAAAAGGGTATTCTGATAGATTCGAATGGGTTGTAGACATTTACGATCGAATATCAACACTAGATTTCCCAGGGATTTCTTGGTGATGACGAATACGGTGTTTTTGGGGGGTCTTACCCCTTACGTATTTTTCACCCAAAAAGTTGGGATTTTCTAAATCGATTTTATTATTCCTAAAGATACTTGGGACAATGCTGATTAACAGTATACAAACCAAAAGTGAATACGACCAATGGAACGGGAGCTATGGCGGTTTGAAATTTCGATTTTTTGAGAAAATGCCATTTGACAGGTGAAAATCTAAACTGTGCTAGTTAGGGCTCTGGAAAGTCTTTTATTGAATAGAGCGACCTCGAAACACTACATTTTGATACCAAAATCGTCCATGTAGCCCTCATAAGTAATGAATTATTTCGTTTTAATTTTTTAGATATTTCATTTTCGAGTTTTGTTCACGAGCTCAGAGCATGCAGAGTTCAGGTGTCATGAGTCAGCAAAAAGATAGATTCGAATGGGTTGTAGACATTTACGATCGAATATCAACACTAGATTCCCCAGGGATTTCTTGGTGATGACGAATATGGTGTTTTTGGGGGGTCTTACCCCTTTGGCATTTTTCACCCAAGAAGTTGAAATTTTCGATATCGATTTTATTATACTCAGAGATTCTTCGGACAATGCCTATTAACAATGTACAAACAAAAAGTGGATAGGATCACAGGAGCGGGAAATATGACGATTTGAAATTTGGATTTTTGAAAAAATTGGCATTTGACTGGTGAAAATCTAAACTATGATAGATAGCGACTCGAATTCATCTTTATTGAATTCAGCCTCCGCGAAAACCTATATTTTCATACCAATCATGTCCATATAGGCCTTGTTACAGTCGAATTTGATTTTTTTATTTTTTCCATATTTCATTTTCGAGTTCTGTTCTGACCACTGGTGGACTCATTTCTATGGTGTGAGTATTAAATGAGCTTGTTGAGAGTAACTCGAAAAATAATATGAAGTCATTCTAAATTCAATATTTTTTATGCAATTCCACAATATGGGTACCAAATGAAAGGGCTTGTTGAGAGTTACTCGAAAAAAATGTTGAAATTTTTCTGCATATGCGTGCTATTGCTATCTACAGAGGATAACAGGAATCCCGTTTTCGAAAATCCCCGATTTCTTCTCGTTTTCATTCCAATACGTTCAAAAAATCGGGTCTGGAAACAACAAAGCCGAACAAAAAACATAACTTCCCACTCCCTGAACTGCTACGAATACGCTCTCACGTCGTAACTTTCCTCATCGACACCGTCGTTTACAATATCGTAAATAAAAAATTTCTTTTCCGCCGAGGAAATTCTTCGACATCCAGGCCGAGTTAGAGATAACACCATTTCGGCTCGCTGTACAATGAGGATAAACTTTAGGAGAGGAAAGTTTTCTATTTACATGCTGAGTTTCGGGGGTATAAGTCGTGTTCCATGCAAGAAGTTTGGGAAAACTTTAAATTTAACGTTGGCAGTGATGAGTCACCGGGTCTGTTATTCGGAAAGGTCCGCGTCAGACTCGTTCGGGAAATCGTGTCCTTGAATATACCTTCGCGAAACGAAACATGCCCAATCCTGTTTCTTCTTCTAGAGGGTGCTTCAAATTGTTCGTTTTTTTTAAGAGTAAATAAAATATAGATGGCGCATTTTGACATTTACCGTCGCCGTTCAGAGCGAGTAGGAGAACTCATCCGATAGAGGCGCCACCGTGCATTTTATGAAATATCTCCATAGAACTTACATTATCTCTATAAGTTCTATGAATATCTCTCTAATTATGAATGAAAGGTACAATGGCGCTCTCTATCCGAAAATCGCTTAACTATGGAATTAGAGAATATGTGGGTTAAGCAGGAACTTTTTCCCGCCATTCCGTATTTCAAGTTGTTTTGCTTGTTGATTCACTTTCAATCGGAAGTTGAACTATTTTCATGGGTCTTTCGTATGATATAAAACAGAAACATGAGTTGACTTATTTTCTTCTATTTTTGTAAGAAAAAAATGAACTGTCGAAATGAAATCGATTTCAGTTATTTCATTAAGAACTCCAATCCTTTCTGACTTCACCCACAAAATTTCACTTCTCAAGTTGAAATAAAAACACACTACATTGAACGCCCACCTTGGGTATACATTCCTGAAAAAAAAGGGTGTCAGAAACGATTTATTTTTTCCGATTGATGAAGGGATGTATGAGTGTATAAAGATAAAAATAATGAAAAAAAATTTTTATAAGTATTAAATGCATGAAAAGGATATTCCTCATCTTTTTTGGTTATTTTTCACCATCAAAACTAACAAATATTTTTGTGTTTTTTCATTTCAGTATTGAAGTCTTTCATTTAGTTAATGCAATGTCTATCTCGTTTTTCTTTTAGAATTTACCTGTTTTTTTGTAAATGATATTACAAGAATGTGTTGTTTTCGCGAAATTTATTTCCTTGAATTTTTCTATTCGAAATGATAAATATTCATTTTTCTCAAAGACAAGTCATTAAGGTTCGTTTTAGCCGTCGATTAGTGGAAATCAATTGTTAATAACAATTATGGATTTTAACATGGAATTGAATTCCTTTTAAATGACACGCCCCGCAGGTATCTCCTCCCAGATGACTGATAAAGGAAAAAGAAAGTATTATACCAAATTATACAGGCAATATGATATCTAGTTCAGGGTAGTATTTCTAGTTATATTCTCTGTGCCCCAACATTTGTTCTATTAAGCTGAATAATCCAATAAATAAAAACTAATGCAATCCTTCAATGAAAAATCTTTTAGTGCAAATTCATGTTAGTATCGCTTCTGCTTCTGGAAATCGTCAGAAGACTTTAACTGAACTGCTTTTCTCTCCCCTTTTTGTAGTTTCCTTCGAATAAGACCTGAACTGTTGGAAAAATGTCCCTAAGATTTTGCGTCATGAAAGAGGTAATGAAGGTCCTTGAAAAAATATGTGAAAATATATGGGGTGATCCATTGAAGAAATCATGCATTTGTTGAAAAACATTTATCGGGGACACCCTGTATATCAGAAAATAATTTCCTGAGATGCAGAAATGAAGGTACAAGAGGTCTACCTTCCAACGAAATCTCTTAGATTTCTGGTTCGGCAGCTATGGAAGAAGAACGCACTGTTGCAGGACCCTGTATAACACACTTACAACATAAGGTACATGTAAAGACGGTTACCAAGACAATACAGCTCCATAGACTCACTGTTGGAAAATCATCAGATTCCATGTAGAGCCAAGGCTTCGATAGTTTTCAGTTCTCCATCCTGTTTTTGAAGCAACCAGTTCTCTATGACTTCACAGAACGAGCTATGGAAAGTTTCCAGCGCGAAGCTGATTGTGAGTTAATCCCCCTGCTTGAGACAACCCACTTGATTATCCAAATTATCCAGCAATATGAGCACGCATCTCCCACATCAGACTACATCTCCCCGCTTTTGCCGTTTGCGAGACAGTCAAAGACGACTTAATTTCTCCCAAGAGCCCACAACTCCATATCGCCCCAATCTGTCCTGCTATCAGCGAATCTGCGACCCGTGAAAAACAGGAACTGATCTATCATGAAGCTAATCCGACCGCCCCGAAAAAATCGGAATTAACTCTCAAACAAAGCGATAAAGCTAAGGATAGCGACTGCTCTGGTTTTTACAACCACTGTCAGATAAACTTTGTGGGGATAAAAATGTCTGTGGCGGTTGAAGAGGGTTCGAAACACGTTCGGGGTGCCCTAATCCCGGATTGGGGTCGTGTACAATATTATCGCCGGGCATGTTACCTTCTTGTTGATAAATTCGTCTATAATGTAAATAAATCTTGCGTCAGATATGTGTGGAAGACATCCAAGTCAGAAATTGGTTGAGGTAGTGGAGAATCAAAATGAAATAAAATGAAATATACTAAGGGCCGGTTGTAAAAAAGAATTTCAATCCTCGGTTGAGCCCAAATCCGCCGTCGAATGTCGATTTCCGTATTATAATCATCCAACCTCGGGTTCAACCCTGGATTGACTCAACCGGTGAATATAGCTCCGTTTGAGATTTGAACCGAGGATTGAAACGTTTGACGTTTCTAGATGGGCGACAACTAACCTCACCTTATGTTAAAAACAAAACAAAACATTTTGTTGTGGCACATTGAAGTTGCTTGGAAAGAAAATATTATTGATCATATTATATTGATAGAATGCCTGATATTAATCACAGTCTTCTGTAGGTTTGCTATGTATTAATAATTCATCTTTGGTGTTAGGAAAAATATTCCTAAATTGAAACTGAATTTTTGTGCCTTATCTTCGAGGGATAGAACTGCCAGGTTCCTGCATGAATATCATATCGAAAATGACTCTAGTTATGATAATTATGAAATAACTGCAAGGCATTCAAAAGATAGTACGATGGTGAATTTTATCATTCTATCAAAATGCCAAGCCAAGCAATCAACAGGAATAGCAACTAACAAGGGAAAGGTTGTATTGACTGACCAAATTTCGGTGTATTAGAACCGTGTTGCTGGAGCTCACTCACCGTTCTAGAAGGATTTCTTGATTATTATTACATAGTATAGGTCCATGCTTATTTTAATGGGTTGTGAAAATGCTGAATGCTTCGGATGTGAAAAGGATTACTTTTCTTCAAATGTCCAAGTTGCTAAGCTTATAAATTTGGTAATTCTCATCATAGAAAATTTTTAATATACTCTAACTAAAGAAATGATTGATGACACCGATCCCATCTCGCAGATCAATGGATGATCAATTATTCAATGAAGCTCACATATGAACTATGAATTGAATTTAAAGACTCTCTGGCGTGTGAAAGAACATTTCCCATTCTTTTATTCGGGATCTGATCACATTTGGAAACAACTATTATTTTTGTGACCTGCGGAGTCCTGTATAATATTGCTAGACTGATTCTATTCATGACTCTCAACCTAAATAGTGAATAATAAATGCTATCTTCAAATTTAATGTGTATTTCATGTACTAAATCAAACAAGATCAAGAATGATTTGTTTCTATCCTAAATATAACTACATCCTTGTACTAAATGTTAATGCAATTTCATTGGATGTTTTGTATTGTCCTAGCTTTTATTTGGTTACTTGGCATAAGAGTTTGAGATAAGACTTCTCAGAATATCAAAATAGTACAAACTTAGATCATTCGAGTCTTTGAGTCAATGGCATAGGAGTTCAGCGTTTTTTACGCATCTCAACTATCTGAATGGATCGCTATGTCACACCCTTGATAGTTTTTTTTTTTCAGGTTTATGTCTACGTATCTTTCGAATGCAAGTATTCCAACCTCAAAAAACATTCGACTGGGAGCCTATAACGATAGCGTACACTTGGTTCTTATTTATGTTACCAGAGCTTTCCTTCAAAATTACGAAGGGAGAAGCAAAAATTTCACAGTCAAATGATTTCGTATTCTTCTTCAAGGTTCCTATGGACATACATGCATACAATAGTTTCGATGCATCAATCTCTGAACCCATTCTAGCAGCTTTCGACTAGAACATCCACCTTGAGTGTCATTCAGATCAATATTTTCCACATGCCTCTAAAGCTATGTTGAAAATATCGATCACAAATAACGTCGAGCCATTCGCCATGAAATTGGTCTCCCAAATAATGGAAAATGCATGGAAATACGTGCTGTTGAAGTTTCCTGATACACAAAAGGAAAATGTAGGTAGAGTTTGCTGCTGTACAATTACATTAATGGAGTGATGCACCTACCATTCGATCAGGAATTTCCGACTCCAATATTCTTTATATCTCGATTTCTTTGCGTTTTTGAACGTAATAATTCTGATATTGCATCTATCAGAAAATTTTCCAGCCAGCGTAAGATCTCCGAGAGAATACTGATATCCGAGGAATCGATATGAATAATTTAGCCTGTATGAGGTGATCTTGAAAGGATTCGAGGAAGCGGGAGCACCGGGGTTATTTATAATCCAAACAAGATATAGAAGATTTTAATATAAAATTCCGTGTGGAGTTCGCGAACAATATATATACCTGTCTTCTCGGCCCCGAAAATTTATAGAGGAACGTGCCTCCATATTTACCGAAGTTTACATAGGAGTAAATCACGGTCCCAAAATGGTGAGATAAGCGCCGTACACATCGCGGGGTGAGAGCCGAAGAGCGGCGTCTTAGAGCCGGTTAGCGCAGGATCTTCTAATAAAACTTTTAATTAGGCAGACATCAAGTTGCAATATAAGCCAACGCAAAGAACGATTATCGTCAATCACAGATTAAGAGCCGGCTACTCTTCTTCCCTACACAGCGGGGTTTCATTCAACTCGGCGAACTGTCGACAGAGATTCTGCACAAACAAAACCGGAAAATTTAAAACTTTATTCCTTAAGTGTGTAACTTTCACAATTTCCCCGGATTAGGCTTTATTATGTTCGGGCCGTGCCTGTTGCAGAAGTGGATTAGCGGTGTTTATATTGCGAAATTGGAATTTGATTGGTACGGCCAATTCGGCGAGGAGAGTTGGGAGTTTTTGAGGAGTTTTCCGTGACCAAAGATGGGTTATTGGTCGAAAAGGATGAATTCGAGAAAGTTGAATCTACAGGATGTTCATTTAATTGAGAGTATACTCCTAGCATAATTCCAAGAAAAAAAGGCCCACACACAAAAAACACTGTTAGTAGAAACAATGGCATAACCATTGAATCAATGATATACTGTATTCCCTATTCCTGAATGATTACTATATTTAATTCAATGCTTATCTTGTTCTTCCTATGCCAATGCTGCCTATTTTTGATTCAATTATAGGTCTCATTGATTTCATCTAAGCAGTAAAAGTATTCAATGAAATGCTATAATTGGGACAAGAAAAGCGTTAGTTAGTTTCAATGAAAGAATACAATTAAAACAAACCCAACTTTTTTTCTATCAATTAACTATAATATTTCAGGAAAATAAATATATTATTGAATAACTATACATTTGGATTGTTTTAAATGTAGGATATATTGAAACAGAAACAAGATGTAATTTCTTGAAAGGTAGTTTACTATAAAAAGAATGAATGCTTGATTTTGATTTAAATAAACTTCATATTGGAGAAAGGAACTACATCAATTGAATCAATATGATGCAGTTGTTAGAAATATTTTACTATATTTGAATTGAAAGTTTATCATTGTTAATTTAACTCTTCAATTTATTGATTGAATGATAAGATGTATCAAATAAGACTGTTTTGAATGTTTTACATTTGTTTTTTATTTTATCAACAAAATCCGAGACAAAATCATAAATGTTGTCTCAAGAACACAATAACAATAAGTAAACAGAAACATACTAATATTCATAACAAAACAATAACTTATTTCCTCTAATTTGAACATAGTTACGGTACTGTGATAATAAGCGACAATATTAAATAGGGATCTTATTGGATATTTTTCTTTTCGATTTTCTAAACCTCAAAAAACTACATAAGCAAAACCTTATTTGAAAATAGAATGAATGTTAGAGACTTGATAAAATTTTTACTAACATCAAACTCTGTAAGTAGTGGATAACTGTGGGACATATGTGTATGATCAATACCCAGTTTCATGAAAAAACAAGTTACAATTTTACAAGTAAAAGTACTTGTAATGCACATTGAAAACAAGTGAATTTCACCAAATACTGTTTCCACTTTTCTGTCTAGCCTTGAAGATGATTTTAGATCAGAATCTAAACCAGTCGGCCATGTTTTGAGAAGTGGTTTTGTTGCATAAACCTGATTTTTTTCCTGTTAATCAACCCCAAAAAAACAAATAATTTATTCCATCTTCAATATCCTGCGTCTTGAACCTCCAATTAAGGAGCATCCTGTGTATCGATCGAAAACTGCATTGGTAACATATTCATGGGTAACAGTTACTGGAAAATCGCAGGCGACCGAATCCAAGTAATCAATAAATAATAGTCCGCCAATGATAATAATTCTTCATTCGACTACACGCACCCCCGGTCGACCGAAGAACCTTTTATTAGTCATAAATTATTTCCAATTCCATTCGGCAGTCTCCTGGAAATATATAAAGATCGCAAAGGTTGATAAAACCGAGAATGCGAAAACAAAGACTTGCCTCGTAATAGGAATTGATCAGGAATTACCGAGGTAACGATGCTAAGCCATTGTCGATGCCATATTTTTCATTTTGTCCCTCTTTATGTTGGTTCTAGTCGAACCGAACATTTATCGTTCCTGGAAATTCTACGACCGTTTTATCGGGCGAATATGTGTGAATTTTTTGGTTTTTCATTGGGCTGAATGGTTTGTCCCATTAGGGCGAAAAGAAGAAAACGAAAGAGAGCATTTTTGATTGGCTGAGTTACTTTTCATGAAGACTGAATAGTGAGATTCAATAATCAAAGAAGACGAAAGCAAATAACAATGTCAAAATATCGTTTTATCAAATTGAATTTTCCAAAATATGCTCGACGAAATTAAAAATTGTGTTATTGAAATCGGCGCTCTATGAAGCAAAACTTCGATGCCTGAAACAGCTCAACAAAGATCCGCTGATGGAGAATTCTGTTCATTAATGAGATCCATTTCTGACTTAATGAAAATAAACTAAATAGCCGGCTTCGATGGAGGTATAGATTGCTCTTGTACCTGGCTAGATTTTCGTCATGATCCACTGACAGATACAGGGGGGCCGTAGCCCCCCTTGACAATCAATAATAAACCCTTTAAAAAATGAAAAACTGTCTGGATCCGCAAGTGGTTCACACGCTTAGACCATGCAGAGTTTTGATGTATATCAGCAAAATGGATATTCTGAAAGATTCGAATGGGATGTAGACCTTCGATCACATAGCGACTTTAGATTTTCCATGGATTCCGTGTTGATGACGGATTTTTCACCCAAAAGTTGACATTTTCGAAATCGATTTTATTAGGCCAAGAGATACTTGGGACAATGCTGATTAACAATATACAAACAAAAAGTGGATAGGATCACAGGAGCGGGAGCTATGACGATTTGGTATTTCGATTTTTTGAAAAAATTCCATTTCGCAGGTTAAAATCTGAACAATTCTAGATAGCGCTCTGAAATATTTCTCATTGAATTCAGCGTCCTCGAAAACCTATACTTCGATACCAAACTTGACCATATTGTTTTTCTCAAACCAGATTTTTTCAGTTTTATGTTTTCCATTTTTCATTTTCGAGTTTTGTTCAGACGTTTGAAGCATGCTGAGGTTTGGTGTTATGGATCGGCAAAATGAGTATTCTGAAAGATTTCAATGGGATGAAGACCTCAACGATCGATTTACAACTTCAGATGTCCCAGGAATTCCGTGTTGATGACAAATATGATGTTTTTGGGGGGTCTTACCCCTTACGTATTTTTCACTCAAAATATTGACATTTTCGAAATCGATTTTATTGTCCCAAGAGATACTTGGGACAATGCTGATTAACAATATACGAACAAAAATTGGATCCGACCACAGGAACGGGAGCTATGACGATTTGAAATTTCGATGTTTTGAAAAAATGCCATTTCGCAGGTCAAAATCTTAACTATTACAGATAGCGCTTTGAAATATCTTTCATTGAATTCAGCGTCCTCGAAAACCTATATTTTGATACCAAATTGACCATATTGTCCTTCCTAAACCAGATTGTTTTTAGTTTTATGTTTTCCATTTTTCATTTTCGAGTTTTGTTCAGACGCTTAGAGCATGCTGAGTTTTAGTGTTATGGATCGGAAAAATGGTTATTCTGAAAGATTCGAATGGGATGAAGATCTTAACGATCGAATAACAACTTTAGATGTCCCATGAATTACGTGTTGATGACGAATATGGTGTTTTTGGGGTGTCTTACCCCTTACGTATTTTTCACTCAAAATGTTGACATTTTCGAAATCGATTTTATTAGACCAAGAGATACTTGGGACAATGCTGATTAACAATATACGAAAATTGGATCCGACCACAGGAACGGGAGCTATGACGATTTGAAATTTCGATTTTTTGAAAAAATGCCATTTCGCAAGTCAAAATCTTAACTATTACAGATAGCGCCTTGAAATATTCTTTATTGAATTCAGCGTCCTCGAAAACCTATATTTCGATACCAAACTTGACCATATTGTCCTTCCTTAACCAGATGGTTTTTAGTTTTATGTTTTCCATTTTTCATTATCGAGTTTGGTTCACAGTAGTCTCTTCCAAGTACAATCTGAGGCTCAGTCGAAATAATCTGAAAGAAATTTGGTAGCCTTTTTTACAGTCCCTAATGAAGTGTCAGCCTTCACATCAAATGTTATGAGTTGTATTTCATTTCCCTGAAGCTCACGATGAATCACCAAATTTTTTGAAATACTCATTAGTTAAAAGATGTCAGCCTTCGGTAATATCTTCCTAGGAAGCCTGGCTGGATCAATATCAAGTATCTGTGTATTTCAGCAATTTTGTATTTACGAAAAAAATCTCTTGACTCATTGTAATAGGAATTTATCTCGTATTAAACACTGTGAGTTATACCATCTCGGAATCTCAATGAAACGGGCATGTGATTTTTAGTTTGATACAAAGGTGACCAAATATCTTTTCACGCCACATTGAATAGAACTTGGGAAAAAAATAAGCAATACATGAAATTTGAGATAGATTTCTGCGCCCCAAGAATCATATTTCACAATCGATAACGCATCTTTTCAGGAATTCTTTTCAAAAAACAGACTGAGAGAATTTCTTCATTTGGAGTCTTGCCTTCAACAAGAGTGGCAAAGGGTGTATTTTCCCCTTATTTCAAAAAATGTTGAATATCTCGAAAATCGGGGAACTTCTACTGAATTTATTTTTCGGAACAGTCACAAAGTCCTCTACTATTTCACCATTCATTACGCCACACTCTGTAACTATATCTGAGCATAGCACAACGTCTTCCCAGCCGTTGTCTTTCTTTCATCCTCGATGGTTCGAGTGGGAAAAAAGTCCGAACCGTTTAGTTGCACGCTTATGATTCTGCCACTGAAAGCTCATTTAAGTTTCCAGTGCGGCTCGTACTCGTGGATTCAAGAGAGAACAGTATTCAATTTTAATCAATCCCCGGCACGAGTATCGAACTGTTCAACCTGTCGCCGTCAACTACACAAATTGCTCCATTTCGCACAAAACACCTCCGAC
Organism: Adalia bipunctata; assembly: GCA_910592335.1. NCBI lineage: Eukaryota > Metazoa > Arthropoda > Insecta > Coleoptera > Coccinellidae > Adalia > Adalia bipunctata. The sequence continues at coordinate 68,490,017 of OU342949.1, read as the reverse complement.
CTCACGATGCATATTTAACGAGGCTGCGGCGAGAACGGAACAAATCTGACAACATCCCCGTTCGTCTCGAACACCCCATATCACGCTCTCGGCCTTATGTGTACGTCGATTCAATTTGGAGAACCTCGGGGGCCGCGACCGCCGACGACCCGCCATGAAAGTTTCGAAAGTCTCTTAATTACATCGAATCGTTTTCGCAGGGCCCCATCAAAGCGGACAAATAGCTCCTCCATAAAGTAATCAGACGCCGAGGACGACGTCTGTATAATTTCTCGGCAATCCGGATGTGCGGGGAGATATCCCGATGACAGTAGTCGTTCCTGTTCGGATCGGGAACTTTTTCGAGGGGGCCGGATCGGGAAATGCGGAACCGGAGTATGACAGCTTCCGGAAAGTTTTTTCATAACGGTTGCTGTGGATTCGGGGCTGGGGGGAAGGTTCTTTGATTGACTGTCATTCGGTGTGAGTCGGAGTTGCTGGCTTACTTCGGATGGATTTTGGAGACGGACGTTGATTTCGATTGGTTAATGAGGTCCGAGATCTTCAAAACAAAGCATATGAGATTGCCCATTTACCCACAGTCTTCACCATACCTCTTCTTACCGCATTCATGAATTTTTTCCAAAACGGTAGAAAGATCTTGTGAAAATTATCATTTCCGCAAATCGCTAGGAAATTTTGACATTCCTGACAAAATTTCTCGTAAGTAATATCATCAGGGCATCCAATTTTTCCGAAAAAACACGTTGCTAAGTAATAATAATAATAATAATAATAATAATCTTTATTTTCAGTATAACCATACTTGAAAAACGTCAACAAAAGCATTATAGTATATGACAATTCACAATTCAACATTTATAACAAACAATTCATTTGGTTAGCAAAAACATCACAGTCAAAATATTCATTCACATTATAAATTGCGGTCTTCAAAAGTGCTTTCTTCACCTCAACACCGAACCGTGTTCCATTAAGAGCTTTCAAATGATCCGGAATCGTGTTGTAAAAGGCAGGACCCCAGTGATCTATAAAACGCTGAGACGATGCCAAACGATGAAACGGTGTCTCCAATGCTGACCTATTTCTGGTGTTGTAGTAATGTCTGCATAAGTTTCTGGGAAATTCATCTTTATTATTATGGACGTATTTGAGGCAAGCTAGTATGTACATGCAGGGTATAGTGAGGAGTTTTTCGGTTACAAAAACCTCTCTGCAGCTCTCTCTAGCTCCAAGACCGTATAAGGCCCTCACTGCTCTCTTTTGAAGTCGCAACACCCTCGCCGCTTCTGATGTTCCCCCCCAGAAAAGGATTCCCTGAGATGCCACAGAGCAGAAGTTTGCAAAATATGTCTGCCGAGCAACCTCAACAGAAGCACACATTCGGATTCTTCGGATAGAGAACACTGCAACCGAAAGCTTCGATGTTAGAGCATCAATGTTTGTCTTCCAGCCCAATCTATTCTCGAGGTGTAGACCGAGAAACTTTATGGGTGGTGCTGGCGGTACCCCATGTGAAAGTAGCAGGCGCTGTGTCTTATCCTCATTAACTTTAAGTTTGTTGGCTTCAAACCAACTCGCCATGCTCTCCAACACGTTACCCACCTTTTCCCGGATGTCCTCGACAGTCTTTCCTCTCATCAAAATTGAGGTATCATCGGCATACAGTGTACCTCCATATATTTCAGTGCTCCACATCAGGTCGTTGATGTAAATGAGGAACAAAATAGGCCCAAGCACCGAACCCTGCGGAACACCTCTTTCTGTACCTCTTGCTGTCGACCTCTGCTCTGACCAAGTGACCAACTGATTTCTGTCTGATAAGTAAGAAGCAATTAATTGATGAGCTACCCCTCTAACTCCATAGTGCTGCAACTTGTCCAGTAATATATCATGGTCGACAGTGTCGAAAGCTTTCGTTAAGTCTAGGCACACCAGCTCGACCATATCGTAGCAGTCCCATGCTGATGTTGTCAACTTTATCATTTCCCAGATCGCCGACATAACAGATTTACCTCTCCTATAGCCGTGTTGGCATCGTGAAAAGAAGTTATATTTCAACAAGAAGCATGAGTGCCGGTGGCTACAAAAATCCGAGTCGAAGACGAGGATTTTTGCACCTGCACGAATGCTTTTTGTTAAAAAAATATTACTTAGCAACGTGTTTTCTCGATTTTTTTCACAGGAAAAATTAGATGCCCGAATGGTATTTCACAAGACTATTTCATGAGTAACAGATTATTCTGAATGCGCATTATGTATACCTACTCCATTCACAATTATAAAATTACAACTCTGACCTTGGAAATTTGACACATTCCACTCTGTATCGAAGTTACGACGTTTTTCAAAATATTTTTATGTTCCAAGTCAACACTATGTCGCCCTTTCTACATTCTTAGCGTATTTCTCAGAATGTGTATTTCATTTTGGAGAACACAACAAAAAAACGATATTCTACATATAAAGGAGTTTTTGGATTTATGATTCTAAAGATTTATCGTTGTGCTTTGTTTTCATCATGATATTGTATGTGATATGATTGTGAGGGTGCATAACATTTCTTTTTCTAATATTTCTTTATTTCAAATAAATAACAGTTTTATTCATTCATCACAAAGAAAATAAACATAATAACTAAATTAACGAATTTGTTTACAGAGAAACTAATAATTTTAATTAAATAGTAATTGAGTTTTGGTTATTTTTGGTTATAAATTGATAAGCAAGAATGTCAATTCCTGAACGCTTTATAGATAAACATTTCATTTATTTGATCTTATGAACAAGGAGCAAAATATTCTGACTGTATAGTAATTCATTAGTTTAAAATATATTCATACATTACTACCACAGTAGGTTTGCACAAAAAATGGAATAGGTAAAACATATGCTTCACATTTATCATTCACCTGTTCTAAAATAAGACACAAACTCCTGGAATATGAAAAAACCGATGTATTCTGGTTCAATATAGCCTATTTCAACTTTCGGCAAAAGATTGATAGGAATGAAAGCTCCAGTGACACATTTGAATTCATCGGAATCTGAATTCAACTACCGTTGAATGCAATATAGTCATATTTCTTCTTTTTTTCAGCTTTTCGACGTGTTTTTTTTCTGAAACATGAAAATGATCAACAATAATCATTTAGAGAAGGATGATGGCCATCCAGAACCCGTTTAGGTACTTACGAAAATCGTGCAATTTCATTCTGCAAGTTCTTTCCTCATAATTCCTCGAAAACCTACCTGAACCATATTTTCCGGTCGCTTTCGTTAGAAGATCGTATAAGGAAGCCTTTTTCGTCCATTTACACATTCCAAATAAATTTTGAGCACCAAAAACGATACCGGAACTAACCAAACTTCTGAGGGACCGGAATTTCGTTTGAAATCTTTCAAAACGGCCACGTACCTAAAAAAAACTTCGTTATCAAGTGTAAAAAGGTCGATTAGCTTTATTTACGCAAATAAATCGATTTTTGGTCCAATTTAAATTTGCCGTTCGTACTCACGCCAAAAGTCGTGAAAGGAAAAAAAGACACTTGCACGAAATTTTTCATATCGACGGGAAACTTCTTCTGGACGACGAAGAACGGAAAAATAGGCGATTTCCTATCGATATTTCGCCCCAAAATCACCGATCGATTCGTACTAACAAAATGTGGAATATCTTCGATACTTTTACTTTGATGTAAACAAAGGAACTGGCAACGTCGTTTTGTCATTAACGATATTTTCTGTACGCGCACAGACTTTTCATCAGGTGCACCAACTCCTGAAAATGAAACCATGACCTCCTATGTGATTAAATAAAGGTGAATGGAGTATACTTATTTCCCCTACTTTGTTCACCGTGTAGGAAAAGCCTTACATTCCTGGACGATTCTGAAGATTGCTAAGACGAGGCGCAAGCCGAGAAATTAGTTTCGTCCTATATTTTCACAAGAGAGCACTTTTTCAAAAATAATCAAAGTATGAAGCATCATTGAAATAGTCCAAAGAGTAACCCCTTCAATTTTTTTTTAAATAAAGTTGATGTTGCATTCAATTCATGAAGCGTCCATTATGGAAATTCCAACGGTAGATCCTCGGAGCTGGAAAAACTACTTTCCGATGATCCCTGATTCGCATCTGACTGCTCTTTTTCGTCATTTCACTCCAAAATACGAAATCCTACCGTTTCTCTCTAGTCAAAGCCGCAGAACTCATCAGACTTTTCTCCGCTCCTGCCCCACATCCGTCCACAATAATTCTACCGGGGGAATAACGCCGCCGCGTCAAATATCAGCAGCAGTTTCATAAATTTATAGGTCCGCATTTAAATTGCTAATGCATCCAGAGTTTCGCCAAACTAGCTGTAAATACACAGACCGGCGTTTCTGGGAACGCCAAGTTGGGAAGCCTGGAACCGAATCTTGCTGGTAATCATTATCTTTGCGAACAATAACACCCTGCGACATTGCCCGTGTTATATCTCGTCCATTGTTCGTCTGCCATCTGACTGTCAGCCAGTTGAGGGAATGCCGTAATACTTAACATATTGCACTCTATAACTACACAATATCAGTCCTCCGTGTTAATTAACATTGTTGGTAGTTGGGGCATGGGATCAGGGCGGAAACTTCATTTGCGGAATGGAGATATATGTTACAGGTGCTCCAATTGACCCCACCCTATATACATATCGATATATTGCCTCACCATTTGATACTTCGAAATATCACAAAAACCTAGACTCGATTCTGTTCTGGAAAATCCACCTTACTTCAATGTGACATTACGGCTATCTTTAGATCCGAACCAATTCTCTGTGAGACTGGGCCTCAGCTTTCCAACACGCTGTAACCTGCATCCGAATATACAATATAATTTCACCACTTTAAACAGATCCGATGACTTTGAAAATTGACACAACATTCATTGACTTATAAAATACAATAATTCTTTCATTCCTTCGTCCAATTGCTCTGACCGAAGTCACCAGAATGAAAAAACAATTATTTCAATAGAACGCCATTTTGTAACTATGATCTAATTTTTTGGACCCCGCCCTTTTCTTATGGCAAATGGCGTTCCGTCAAATGCTGTAATTTTTTGGTATAATGTAATACTCGACCTACTGATCAAGAGTGTCCATGGCCCCAACTCAATCCTATGACTAGTTTTCGAGATACAGGGCGTTGAAGTTGAAAATTACCCACTTTTACTACGCGCGTATCTCGAAACAGAATCGAATGAAGTTCATTTTTTCGCAAGAAACATTTCATTCTATCCCCAGGGAGCAACCATATAGAGGAATATGACCGAAAATCGTTACGAATACAGGGTTACCGATTTTGAAAGTATAAAATATGTCAGTTCCAGATCGAGAAGGTTAAGTGGACACCCTGTATTTTTGGGTTGATTTAAGGTGTTTGTTTGATTTTTTCAGAACAAATCATCATGGACTTCAAAGAATACAGGGTGATTCAGTCATGAAATAAACTGAACCCCACGAAAATACCCAAAAACCACCTTTTTTTTCATCACCCACTATTTCAAAATTACCTCCGTTGAGGTGGGAGTTTTCTTTCACCACTGTACTTGATATAAAAACATCAATACGACTGAGAGTTTTTATCCTCTTCCTAGGACCAGATTTTTTGCTGGAATAAGAATAGAATAACATGAATAAATAGTTTTCATATTACATACAAAAAAATCTGGTCATAGGAAGTGGATAAAAACTCTCAGTAGTATTGATGTTTTTATATCAAGTAAAGTGGTGAAAGAAAACTCCCACCTCAACGGAGCTAATCTTGAAATAGAGGATGATGAAAAAAAAAGGTGGTTTTTGGGTATTTTCCTGAGTTTCACAGTTTATTTCATGACTGAATTACCCTGTATTCTTTGAAGTCCATGTTCTGAAAAAATCAAACAAACACCTTAAATCAACCCAAAAATACAGGGTGTCCACTCAACTTCATTGTGAATAGTTTCTATAATAATGGAGTATAATATGCAGTATAATAAGTATGAATTCTGGGTAGTTCAGGTTTTTTCAATGTAACAACAACATATCTAGTGAAATAGTTCATTTTGCAAACGATCTCGCTCTGGAACTGACATATTTTATAATTTCGAAATCGGGCAAGCATTCAATTATGGATAACCCTGTATTCGTAACGATTTTCGGTCATATCCCTCCATATGTTTGCTCCCTGGGGATGGAATAAAATGTTTTTTGAGAAAAATTGAAGTTCATTCCATTCTGTTTCGAGATACGCGCGTATAGTAAAAGTGGGTAATTCTCAACTTCAACGCCCTGTATCTCGAAAACTAGTCATAAGATTGAGTTGGCGCCATGGATACTTTTGATCAGTAGGTCGAGTACTACATTATACCAAAGAATTAGAACATTTGACGGAACGCCATTTGCCATAAGAAAAGTGCGGGGTCCTCTGCCCATTTAAACATCCTGTACTGACCCATATCTTCCATTCTCGGGACAAAATCCTTGCGAAGTGTTCAAAATATCATCTCTATCCGAAATATGCCTGATTCTAGAACTGTAACTTTGAGAGCTCTGATAAATAATGCTTTTAATTGCCTAGACATTTCAATGGAAATAGCACAATGCTACCATCATAAAACATTAAAACAAAGCATAGGCCTGTATTGGAAATAATCTGCGAGTATTGAATTGCATTTTACATCGATATTCGGAATGAATGTCGACGAGGAGAAATTGAGTCAATTAAACATTAGCACTCTGTCTACACAATATCAGTTCTCTTTGTTAATTAACATTGTTTGTTCTTGATGCATGGGAACACATCTGAAACTTCGTTTACTGAACAGGAGTGTATGTTACAGGCTCTATGAACCTTGCACAACTACCTACTTCATTATTAGGACAACCTTCTGAAGGTATTCAGTTTCCAATTAAATCTATATTATGCTGCAGATACCTCGATAAGTTTATCAATATACTGTAGTACACCTGACAACATTCGATATGAGGGTTCAATATGTATACCATGTAACTACGCATTTAAAAGGTATATGCTCTCGTGTTGGGCAATATATGCAATTTTGAGTGATGGCATTGCACAAAATAACTGACTCACTGGTGGATTTGGCTGATATTAGAATTACAGACCACAAAGTCGAAGGAAGTGGGTGAATCATAGAGCTCTGGGTCTTCCTTGTTGCTGACAAAGTCCATTCGCAGAATGTGGAATCAAAAATGAAAATATGAACTTTGAATGTGATAGGTTTGGGAAAATTACAACCCAGTTCCTTAAAAAAGCCCTATTTCGTTTTCAGTTCACCACCCTTTGTGTATGTATACAGGGTCTTTCACGAGGAACCTCACCCATATTTATACGGGAAACTACTGAACGTATTTTCATGAAATTCAGCACTTATAAGTATTTCACGATGCTGATGAAATCTAAAATATTTTCAAGGCATGAGCACCTCCGGTTTTTCCGGAAATGACGTCAACTTCCGTTTTTCAAATTAGAACACCATTTTTTTATTGCAGAAATAGATTCCTTAGAAAATTTCAAGTTATTTTGATGTAACATTTTTCAGTTTTGGTTGGAAAATTCTCTCTGAGCGGGAAAATTCGAAAAAAAAATCGAAAATAGAGCTCCGCTGAAACAAGAATAACTTCGAGGTTTTTGGATGGAAGATTTTCATTTTTGGGATTTTTTCAAGATGTAAGATTGTTGTATCCACTTGAAGAATCGAAATCGCGATTCATGATACAGGGGGTGAAAAAATCGCTTTTAAAGTTAGGGATAACAAAATCGTGAAAAATAAATTTTTTCAAATTAGAACCCCATTTTTTTATGGCAGATATTGAATCTACGTTAAAAAATAATGTGAGTGTATGCATCACACCCTTGCCCTAAAGTGGATATTAACTCAGAAAATATCCATTTTAGGGCAAGTTACTCTTGTTTCAGTGGAGTTCTATTTTCGATTTTTTTTTCGAATTTTCCCGCTCAGAGAGAATATTCAACCAAAACTGAAAAATGTTACATCAAAATAACTTGAAATTTTCTAAGGAATCTATTTCTGCAATAAAAAAATGGTGTTCTAATTTGAAAAACGGAAGTTGACGTCATTTCCGGAAAAACCGGAGGTGCTCATGCCTTGAAAATATTTTAGATTTCATCAGCATCCTGAAATACTTATAAGTGATGAAGTTCATGAAAATACGTTCAGTAGTTTCCCGTATAAATATGGGTGAGGTTCCTCGTGAAAGACCCTGTATATCATGTACAAGTTGAAGATTTCCTAGTGATGATACGCTGAAGAGAAAAGTTCTTCATACAAAATTCTGCATTCAAAGTTCCATAGAACATCCGCAAAAATATTCGCACCCCATCGGAATAAACTCGCGATAACACGCAATCGCTAGGAACAAAAGTTTCTGTGGAAGAAGAGGAAAGCAAGATCGCAAAAGTTCCTCGACTGATTCTACGGAAGTATTTCGTTTCATGCGTAGAGCCTTCTGCCCTATTTAGAAATTTACATTGCGGTTTCAGTGATAAGGGTTCGCTCATAAATTACGAGTAAAAATCCGTTTGTAAAAGTTCTGCACAGATCGGGGTGTTTGTTCAACACCAGGAGGTTACGAGCTCTCTTCCGGTCTGAGAAACTGGAACCTGAATATCGAATGAGAAACAAAACATTACTGGGAAATGCTCTTAGGGAAGAGGGTTTGTATCTTCTCTTACGTTGAACTCGTTCGCTCATAAAGAAAATGTTGAGAATGTTTTGCATCCTTCGCATGATACACTACAAAATTAACGCATAACTCTACATTGACTTTATAACTTATTTTTTATGTTCTCTCGGGGAGGTCTCTAAGGAAACAAGACACATTAAATGGAAGAAAACTTCAGGATTTCACCGAATCTTATGTGAAAGAAGAGAAATGAACAATTTTCAAAATACTGAAATGCTGATAAGTGATTTAATACTTGGTAATTCCACCCCTTGCGTTAATTACAGCTCGGCAACGACGGTTCATACTCAAAATGAGTGATCTTAAAATGTTCTGATCTAATCCTTCCCAGATTTCTCCGAGTTGGATTCCTAAGTCATTAAGAGTAGCTGGATGATTTTCTGAACTTCTCAGCATTCTATTGAGGTTGTCCAAAACCTGCTCAATCGGATTGAGATCTGGACTTCTTGCTGGCCATTCCATTCGAGAGACTTCAACCTCTTCAAGGTACTCCTGAACGATGCGCGCAGGATGGGGTCTGCATTATCGTCCATAAAAATGAAATTTTCACCAATGTATGGGGCAAATGGCACTACATGCTCTTCAAGAATGTTCCTTATATACTTATCAGCATTCATAGCTCCATTATCAACGACCACTAGATAAGTGCGAGCAGACAAAGATATTCCACCCCATACCATAATCGATCGTTCCCCGAAACCAGTAGTATTCAGGAAATTGCACTGAGCATAATATCTTTCATGTGGACGTCTGTATACAGGGGAACGTTGATCACAATGGTAGAGGCAGAATCTAGACTCATCTGTGAAGAGAAGTCTTTCCCAATCGGCCTCTTCCCAATGGATATGCCCTCTCGCAAAATCCAAACGCGCCCTTCGATGGGCTGGGGCAAGAGCTGGGCCTCTTGCCGCGACTCGAGTTCTCAAATCATATTCTCTGAGGTGATTTCTCATTGTCTGAGTGCTAATTTGCACCTCATAAGTTTGATCAAGCTGATTTTGAAGGAGGCGAGCGGTTGCAAACCGTTGTCTCAACGAAGAAACTCTCAAGTATCGTTCTTGAATGGCAGTTGTTACCTGTGGTCTACCCTATCCTGGTCTTCGGACATTCATACCTGTCTGCCTGAATCGCTGCAACATTCTGGACACACTTGTATGGGAAACTCCAAACCTTTCTGCAATTCTTGTGTATGTCCACCCTTCTACTCGCAAAACTACCGCTTGGGCACATTCCTCTTGGGTCAAATTGCGTGTTTCGCGATCGAGTGTAGAAAATCAAACGAAAGAAAAACTATTGATCACTAGAATTGATCGAGAACAACTGATTTTAGAATGGAGCCAGTACATTCAAAATCTGATATTACCTTCTTTTTTTATTCCTGCTGGGAGAAAACATCTGTATTGAAGAAAAACGTTGAAAGTGGATAACATATGCAAGCATAATTCTGATAAAAAATAATTATCATTGAGAACACCTTCAGTTGTAGAATAAATTTGAGATTTTCATCATGTGCGTTAATTTTTTTGCGCAGTGTATAATGCTTTTGAATGAGATTGAAATTTGAAACTAATACATGAAGAATAAAAGACTTTATTTCTTTGTTCTGAGCTTCGATCTACTGATCTTCCTCCAGTTTCAGAGCTGTGGTGTATCATGACGTTTCAGGGATTTTTATTATCCATTATCCTATTTCATATGGGAATTCGTTAAAATGTGTTCGGATGTTTGGTCCTCCTAGATCTAGGATCTCATTCCTCATCTCCTTCAATGTCAAATTTTACCAGAAGCACCTGAGGAAGCTTCCTCAGGTGACCATATATCCCTTAGCTTTAGAGAACCTAGTGATATGTGGCTAACTTTCAGTGAGATCCAAAGAGAGTTCTGATCATTCAAGATTAGGGTTTCTTGCATTGGTCCAAGTCTACAATATTTCACCAGCTCTGGTTCCAACCCCATTCTTTCCGAAATGCCGATTTTGCTTGGAGTGATACTTATCGAGATTCACTAGAACTAGTTCCCCCAGCCCAAATTCTCAAACTCTGATCCTGCTCCTGTCCTCTCTTCATTATCCATGCAAATGCATATGCAACATCACCCTATTTGTGTAGGTGTCTTCTGGATTCCCTTCTGACGCCAATGCTTTGTCATAACATAGAAATTAGAAAGTTAGGCCTGGATTCAATGCAACTCAACACAACTGACACTATCTGCACATCTGTCACCTGAACTGTCCATCAAATTTTTGAAAGCAATCGATTAAATCCTCAGTGCAAATATTCGTTCATCATTTTCTGTTAGAGATGAAGAAAGAAATCAACATCATGAGAATGAATCACGCTCTCAACCTCGTAAGACCAAGCAGTAGGGCTAAAAAGTTGGATTCTAAACAGGAGATGAACGCGGTTGGACTCAATGCTTCAGACCCAATAGCCCCCACACCAGTCAAATTTCCCTGTGAGTATTGTTGGCATTCTCATAAGTTTTCCAATGAAAATTGGTGGAAAGGAAAGGTAAAATGTGGCTAATCATCGTCCACAGCGTGTGTAGCATTCTACACTACTAAGTCAAGACACGTCTTTAAAGCACTCGTCAGATTCTAGCAGGACCTTTGAAGGCTTCTCGCATAATAGCCGATCTGATAAGTCCTATGAGCGAAGCTGGAACGTAAACCTCATCCCATCTCACAATCTAAGGACTGAACGAAAATAAATTCGCTTCCACAAAAACGCTTATATCTTTTGAACCACTTGACCGATTTCGAAAATCAAACTCATTTTCCAATCATCTTCTAATTCCTAATTCTAATGAAAACTGTTGTTACAATAAGAAAACCAGAACTGTTTTTTACAAATTCATGGATTTTTTCTGGAATTCTTTCCATCATGCTTCTTATAGTGTTCTCAGTCAATTTTTGGGATGTTGTCTTCCACTTTTGCTTGAATTCCGCTAATTTTTTCGTTGATTCTTAGTCTTCTTCAATGCTCTTTAACCAAGGCACAATATCTTTCGATTGGCCTGAGTTCTGGGCAATTTGGTGTATTGGCCTCTTTGGGGACAAAAAGCACCTCATTAGCTTCGTACCATTCATTGGTGGCCTTGCTGTAGTGGCATAAAGCTAAATCCGTCCAAATGATTGTTGACACATCGTGCTCACGTAAAAATGGTAAGAGTCGCTTCTTCAAGCATTCCTCGATGTATATCTTCGAGTCAACAGAGCTTTGGCCAACGAAAAATTTGCTCCTTTTCCCACAAGTGCAAATTGCTTGCCAAACCAGGAATTTTTCAGGAAACTTTGCTTGTTTCTTCACGCGAAATTGTTCGTCAACATTTCCACGAGAATCTGCATTATAAAATTCCTGACCAGGAAGTTGGGAGAAATCAGCCAAGACATAGGTTTCGTCGTCCATCACGCAACAGGATAAATTTTTTAAGTAATCTTTTTTTAATTTCTTTGCTATTGATTTCGCTTCTTGATTCTTTACAGCGTTTCTGTCTGGCACTTTCTGCACTTTGTATGTTCTAAGCCCACAACTCGACTTGATTTTCTGAACGGTTGACTGCGAACAACCCACTATTTGGGCCACTTTACGTCCTGAAAGGTTAGGATTCTTCTGAAAAAGGCTGATGGCTTTCTTCACTTTTTTTGAGCTATGAAACCCCTTTTTCCTCCCGGTTCCTTCCTTGCGGTTAATTGTAAGATCTTCGTTGAAGCGCTCAACAACTCTTGATACCGTTTCCGGACGAACGCGAGCCTCTTTTGCGATTCTCTTGAAGCTCCATTTTTGACTATTTCGAAAAAGTTTCACTATAAATTCTCCCTTTTCGACTTCGCTTGACATTTTGCGAAAGGGAATTGGAATATCTATGAAGTAAATGTTCCACATGTTTCTGACGTTCATAACAAAGCTAACTATGATCAAATTTTGATTTTTTTTCTCAATTGGTTCAAGAGATATAGGCGTTTTTGTGATGGCGAATTTATTCTCGTTCAGTCCTTATGAAACACTCTGTATGGACACAGAAAGGAGAAAAATGTAAAGACATCACTCTATTACGTTTTTTTAAATACACGTGGTGCGAAAAGGATACTCCTCCCATAAAAATATTTTTTCAGCGAGGGGAAAGGCAGTGTCTCGGCATAAATTTCGCAGCTGCTGACTCGGAAAAACCAACTGAGATGATTATTATGAATAATAGCTCCTACCGTGCGTAATGAGACATTAAAAATCTCGAGGAGAATGACTCCGCTAATTTGCCATCTTGCTCTGTGCTCCACTCTTATTATTTTCTTATTCGTCCACGGTGCAGCGTTGCCCAACCGTGTCATATTCAATTTAACCCGAAGGAGCGAGTCGGGGAAAATTACACAAAGAATTAATTTTCGTGACTGCCTCACGGAACTGCGAACCGAATTAACAACCTCATAATATTTCATTATCATCTGGCGGACTGAAATTCTGATCCTGTGGACGTCCCGGTGCAATATGAGAGGTTATTGTTTCAGCGGATGATTTTTGTTCTTGAGGTAGACATTTTTCACATTCAAACCGTTATTAAAGGTACATCATTCATTTTTATAATGTATCCCGGTTGGTCATGATTTAGGTTTATCAAGTTTTTTTACTTGAATCTGACGCAGGTTGGTACTCGTTAAATGTCAAATTATTCTAAGAGACGTTGCCAATGCTTTTTTCTATTTACTCTTTTTTAAATTCGGAAATGGGGTAAGTTCTTTTAAGGTTTAACTGTGATACAGATTTCGTAGTAGTACTACATTTTCATACTGGAGTCTTTCAAGTTGTGCACAAGGGTATTTAAATGTCTTCTGTAGGCTTATTTCTTGAGAATTCTGAAACGTGGGGAATTCATTAGGTCCGTCTGTCCATTTAGGAGTTTTTCTGTCGGGTTATTCGAGTACTTCTATTTTTGTTCCGAATGAACTGTCACAAAGTAACGGACTATTCTGTCCATAATTTTCAGTAAAATTTCCACACTCGATTCTTGATTTCCGTACAAGAAAATAGCATAACTGAATCTTCCAACCATGTTTATATATACTCCATTCACAATTATAAAATCACAACTCTGGCCTTGGAAATTTGACACATTCCACTCTGTATCGAAGTTATGACGTTTTTCAAAATATTTTTTTATGTTCCGAGTCAACACTATGTTGCCCTTTCTACATTCTTAGCGTATTTCTCAGAATGTATATTTCATTTTGGAGAACACAACAGAAAATTGTGAATAATATTCCACATGTAAAGGAGTTTTTGGATTTATGATTGTAAAGATTTATCGATGTGCTTTGTTTTCATCATGATTTTGCATGTGATATGATTGTGAGGGTGCATAACATTTCTATTTCTAATATTTCTTTATTTCAAACGAATAACAGTTTTATTCATTCATCACAAAGAAAATGAACATAATAACTAAATTAACGAATTTGTTTACAGAGAAACTAATAATTTCAATGCAATAGTAATTGAGTTTTGTTTAATTTTGGTTATAAATTAATAAGCAAGAATGTCAGTTCCTGAAAGCTTTATAGATATACATTTCATTTATTTGATCTTATGAACAAGGAGTAAAATATTCCGACTGTATAGTAATTTATTAGTTTTGAAAAATATTCATACATTACTACCACAGTAGGTTTGTACAAATAAAATGAAATAGGTCAAACATATGCTTCACATTTATCATTCACCTGTTCTAAAATAAGACACAAACTCCTGGAATATGGAAAAAACCGATGTATTCTGGTTCAATATAGCCTATTTCTACTTTCGGCAAAGGATTGATAGGAATGAAAGCTCCAGTGACACATTTCAATTCATCGGAATCTGAATTCAACTACCGTTGAAAGCGAAGCTACCTACCAGGCTTTTCTACTTGAAAGTGGCTCGAACGTGAACCTCTTTTTTGTTTCTTCTTGGAGTGGAATTTTCGAGATATTCAAATGGTTACTCCGCTTCGTCGAAAGGTCAGTAAAAGCGTGCCCGGAAGAAAATTTCGAAATATCATTTTATTTTCCCGCCTACTCGGTCCGAAGTAATTTCCTCGTCAACACACGGAAGAATCTTCCCCTATACTCCATCTCCCAGCCACCATCAGTTTTAATAAAGCTGTAAAGCGTTCAAAGCGCAAATCACAGTATTTACCAAGTTACCGCATCGTTTTTAATGAAACCAGGACCGAACAATTCTCCACTGGAATAACGCACGTTATTGGAAAAATAACAATATGAATTTCCCTGTTTCTTTTTTCAAAATTGTTCTTTGCAGACCTCGCTTGAGCTCGAACGTATTTTTTTTTTATTTGGGGAATATTGAATATTCAGTTCGAACCACTGTAAGGGAAACTATATTGATAGAAAGAATAATTTTTTCTGGATACATTCGAGGACCAAAGCAACCAGTAGAGTTCGTAAATGAGTTAACGAAGTTTCAAGTTTTATTTTCACAATAATTCAGGAACCACACATCCGATCGTTTTGAAATTTGGTACGAAGCTGCATTATAACAACTTCTACGTGTGACCGAAATCTTGTGAAAATAATATTGTATGATCAAAACAATAAAAGAAGTAACGGAAGAAAGGACCCCGCACTTTTACTACGGGAAATGGCGTTCCGTCAAATTTTCTGAAATTTTGGTATAATGTAGTACTTGACATACTGATCAAAAGTGTCCATGGCCCCAACTCAATCCTATGACTAGTTTTTGAGATACAGGGCGTTGAAGTTGAGAATTACCCACTTTTACTACGCCCGTATCTCGGAACGGAATCGAATGAACTTCAATTTTTCTCAAGAAACATTCCATTACATCCCCAAGGAGCAAGCATATAGAGGAATATGACCGAAAATCGTTACGAATACAGGGTTATCCATAATTTAATGCATGCCCGATTTCGAAAGTATAAAATATGTCAATTCCAGAGCGAAAACGTTCGCAAAATGAACTATTACACTAGATATGTTGTTGTTACATCGAAAAAGTCTGAAATACCCAGAATTTATACTGGATGATCCATTATTATAGAAACTATTCTCAAGGAAGGTTAAATGGACACCCTGTATTTATGGGTTGATTCAAGGTGTTTGTTCAATTTTTTTAGAATATATCATCATGGACTTCAAAGAATACAGGGTGATTCAATCATGAAATGAACTTTGAACCTCACGAAAATACCCAAAAACCACCTTTTTTTTTCATCACCCTCTATTTCAAGATTGAATCCGACGAGGTGGGAGTTTTCTTTCACCACTGTACTTGATATGAAAATATCAATACGGCTGAGAGTTTTTATCCAATTCCTATGACCAGATTTTCAGTTGGAATACGAATAGAATAACATGAATAAATAATTTTCATATTACATAAAAAAAAATCTGGTCATAGGAATTGGATAAAAACTCTCAGCCGTATTGATGTTTTCATATCAAGTACAGTGGTGAAAGAAAACTCCCACCTCGTCGGATTCAATCTTGAAATAGAGGGTGATGAAAAAAAAGGTGGTTTTTGGGTATTTTCGTGAGGTTCAAAGTTCATTTCATGATTGAATCACCCTGTATTCTTTGAAGTCCATGATGATATATTCTAAAAAAATTGAACAAACACCTTGAATCAACCCATAAATACAGGGTGTCCATTTAACCTTCCTTGAGAATAGTTTCTATAATAATGGATCATCCAGTATAAATTCTGGGTATTTCAGACTTTTTCGATGTAACAACAACATATCTAGTGTAATAGTTCATTTTGCGAACGTTTTCGCTCTGGAATTGACATATTTTATACTTTCGAAATCGGGCATGCATTAAATTATGGATAACCCTGTATTCGTAACGATTTTCGGTCATATTCCTCTATATGCTTGCTCCTTGGGGATGTAATGGAATGTTTCTTGAGAAAAATTGAAGTTCATTCGATTCTGTTCCGAGATATGGGCGTAGTAAAAGTGGGTAATTCTCAACTTCAACGCCCTGTATCTCAAAAACTAGTCATAGGATTGAGCTGGGGCCATGGACACTTTTGATCAGTATGTCAAGTACTACATTATACCAAAATTTCAGAAAATTTGACGGAACGCCATTTCCCGTAGTAAAAGTGCGGGGTCCTTTAATATCTCTAGAACTAATTTCCAAATCCAGAATTTTTTCGTGAAATTCAACGAAAGGTCTTACCTATACCTGAATCGAAATCATGGTGCCATTAGAAACTCGGAAATCTGTGGTATACGAGCAACGTTCGACAGATAAAGTACCTGAATAATTCGAGCTAGCCGCAAATTTGGACGAGCCTGATTAATCACATTGTTTCAGTGATAAGGAATGCCATTCCCAGCAGAATTACCGTCTTGAAACCGGACATCTCAAGAATGGCTTACTCCAAGGGCGAAGAATCGAAAACAAGGGGTCCACTAGACTTATTGTCCACTTTCTTGAGTGGTTGTTTCAAGGGTATAATAGCTCTTGCTGCAATCTACGTATCCATAGACTTCGGCTGTTGGAACAAAACATACTTGGAACCGATTGAAAACGATTTGGAAAAAACAGAGCCTTCAGAAGAGATCGAAAATGCCGAATGGGACATGATTGCGAATTACATAGCAGGAAGAGCATGATGTGGACGTTGTCGTTTTCAATTCCTTGTGGTTGTTCCTTCATTCTTGTGGTAAGTGTCTTTTTCAGGAAATTATGAACTAGAATTATACAGGGTGAGTCTTTGACTTGTACATATATTTTAAATGAAGATTCTTGAGGTCAAAAAAATCCTTTTTTCATTTTCCATTTTTCCGAATTCGGCTCTGTTGAAAAGATATAGCCATAAAAAAAACTGGGCTAATTACGTGTCTGATATAATTCTCTGGAATTGATGCAAAGTTCATATTTCTCGATCGAAATTGAGTTGATACATTTAGGAAATACTCGAGTACTAACCTTATTCGAATAAGAATGTTAAAAACACGATATTTCTTAACAAAAACAGTAAGTTTCATCCGATTATATCTGCAACTGAAAAGCCATATTTCTCCCACCAAAATAAGTTCCTTCTTCGATTTTCACGAAGATTAGTTTGCGAGCACTTATAACTTGTTTATATTCTTCTCTTTCCCCCAAAACTATCTCAAAAAAAAGTGTTTTTACACTAATCGAACATAACTCCATTAAATTAGGTCAAAGGATTCGAGGTCAATGACCTAAACCTTACCCATCTAATCATATTCTATGAAAGATTTCATAGCACGTTTGAGAAAACGATGCCAGATTGTGTTGATTTTCTCTTTAAACAAGGAAGCAGTAGGTCCTCTATCATCAACGGATGAACTAACGCAAAGGCACTACTTTTGTTTACTTTTGGCGTCTTGTCGTGCCTCTTTGGAAATGTTCTGATTCTCGCCGATAGAGCGCTACGATCTTAATTTCAGTCAATGCGAAAGACAAATCGTTGTTCCATATAGATAGATAGATAGATATATTTGTTATTTGTTTATTCACAGTGAAGAATGCGAACAATTGATGTGAAAAGATTTTCAGTGAAAGTGAATTGATGTGATAATAACCGTCAAGTTTATAAAATTCCAAGAGGATATTGTTTGGATAGAAACATCGCCACAGATCGTGTAGTGTTAAGTATTCATTTTGCATTAATTTCAATCCAATACGTGGTTTATTGTATGAGATATTCATCATTAATATCCGAATTTTGTATTCCATTGACATTTTAGTCTTGACAAAGTTGATAAACATTCTTACAACATTGTTACCTTGTATAGAGTTTATTAATTTGAGCCATTCTGTGATATTGAAAAGCCAGGATTGCATCTAGATTTTTCTAATTATTTTGATTTTTTCGTCAAATTTTATCGGGTAAAATTGGGAATAACTCGAAAATGACGCGTTTTATTGCAAAAAATTATAAATACTTTTATTTTCTGAACCGATTGGTTCTTTCGAAAATATGAACCGTTTATCTTTTTCAAGGGAGTGAATACTTCACCAACATTCAGTTCTTTTGAAATAGCGGTTAGGAAGATATATTCAGAAAAGTGTTTTTTTCATGGATTTTCGACACCCTGTATCTTCCAAACGAAACCGAATTTTGAAAAATGGTATAGGTAAAATATATGTACAAGTCAAAGACTCTCACCCTGTATAGAAGACGTGCACAACGAAATATTATGTCTTATCTTACTCGGGATTTCAACTTTATTTCCACAAAAATGACATAATTTGTCTCTCAAGAGAATGAGCAAAAGCTATGGTCAAAGGGATAGACATGGTTTGGCGGCTTCCTGACTGCTTACATTCATGTTTGGTGGAAATTTGGTGCAACAAATATTCTTCATCGATGGCTGCTTTTCAGGGGATTCTATGCATCTTTATCATAAGTTTCTATGACCTGACAAAGTCCTCAACTGTCATTTCAAATATGTGAAACATCAAAAACCTTTCGGAAACAATTCAAAATTCCAGTAAAAGAAATGAACAAATCCAAAAAGTATGCAGATAAAGCAGTTACTCTATTAAGGAAAAAATGCAAGAAGAAAACGAACAAACTCGTCTATACCGATTATCCTAAAATACCGCGTGGTCACTGTCAACCTGTATATGTTCCAAGTAAGTAATCTTGTGATAGTTTCTGGAAATTTGGATTCCATCCTGTAAAACTTTTCATATATTGCAAAAAAAAAGAAAGGAGAACACAAATCAATTATCCTCTACTTCTGGCGACCATTTCAGTTAGTCTTTATGGAGGTATCACTTTCTGTTGGAAGGCTGCAGGTTGAAAAGGAGTATTTGGCTTAGCAAAACTGCTCATTTTGCTTGACCAGTGCTCTCACTTGATTCGACTAAAAAATTTCGGCTCTGCCATGTGTATTTAGGAGATTCTGGAGGTGGAAGGCAATTGTCCTGTCATCAACGCATTTATCATTCGCTACCGTCAATCACCGACACCACTCATGCAGGAATATCCTTCTCCAGAAATATTCAAACCATGCGGCACCAGGATACGCTACTGCACTGCCAAGGAGCTGAAGCTGATGACGGGCAGACGTATGTGCGAATGCCCCCATCCTAGCCGGGCCTTCGAGACCGGCAGGTTCATCGTCAACACCCTGCGGAACGCCATCAAAGCCGCCACCATCTTCGGAGTGGGCTACGTCACCTACGACATGGGATTCTGGGGCGTCCCCAAGGACACGCAGGAGACGTTCGCGGGACTCTGCGAGGCGATGCCCTGCAGGATAGACCCGTGCAAATGTTACGACTTCAAGGCGCCTAACAGGGAGTGCGAGGAGACTCTGGATCTGCTGAAGGTAACGCAGGAATCAGGTCACGGATTCGTCCTTTTTCTATATTTTTATTCAGTAGAGTCATTCTTTTTGAAACGCACCCAAAATTTTAAGGAATTCGAAGTATTTCCGTTATTGGGATGCCGCAATAATTTCATGTTTTATCACTTCTGGATATACGAGTTTCCATGAACTTCCTTATTCTGGTGGCATGCTCAATAAATTACCACATTCATGGAATATCCCTATGGAATGAAAACATTCTTCATTGAATGAAGCGACACCGAAAACCTACATTTTGATACCAAAAACATTCATGTAGCCCCCATAAGTTAGGAATTATTCAAGTTTAATGTTTTCGATATTTCATTTCAAGGTTTTGTTCTCGTGAACGTACCATTCAAGATATTGATGTTATTGATCCGCAAAACTGCATTTATTGAGGATTCGAATGGTTCGAATAAGTTGTCCGAGCAATCCCACCGTTAGATCCATCCATAATTATTTAGTATTGAGTTTAAGGTGTTTTTCGGAGGTAATACCACTTAGGCATTTTTCACCAAAAATTTTGAATTTTTCAAATCGCTCATTTTTTGCACAGAGATACTTGGACCTATGCTGATCAACATAATATGAATAAATGATGGCGGCGATCAAAGGATGGGGAGCTGTGATAGTTTGAAAAAAATTCGAGTTTTTGTAAAAAATGTCATTTGACAGGTGAAAATCTAAACTATGATAGATACAGCTCTGAAACATTCTTTATTGAATGGAGCGACCCCGAAAACCTACATTTTGATACCAAAAACATTCATGAAGCCTCCATAAGTTAGGAATTATTCAAGTTTGATGTTTTCGATATTTCATTTTCAAGTTTTGTTCTCGTGAACGTACCATTCAAGATATTGATGTTATTGATCCGCAAAACTGCATTTATTGAGGATTCGAATGGTTCGAATAAGTTGTCCGTGCAATCCCACCGTTAGATCCACCCATTTTTATTTGGTATTGAGTTTAAGCCGTTTTTTGGAGGTCATACCCCTTAGGCATTTTTCACCAAAAATTTTGAATTTTTCAAATCGCTCATATTTTGCACAGAGATACTTGGACCTATGCTGATCAACATAATATGAATAAATAATGGCGGCGATCGAAGGATGGGGAGCTGTGATGGTTTGAAAATTCGAGTTTTTGTAAAAAATGTCATTTGACAGGTGAAAATCTAAACTATGATAGATAAAGCTCTGAAACATTCTTTATTGAATGGAGCGACCCCGAAAACCTACATTTTGATACCAAAAACATTCATGTAGCCCTCATAGGTTAGGAATTATTCAAGTTTAATGTTTTCGATATTTCATTTTCAAGTTTTGTTCTCGTGCACAGACCACTCAAGATATTGAAGTTATTGATCCGCAAAACTGCATTTATTAATGGTTCGAATAAGTTGTCCGTGCAATCCCACCGTTAGATCCACCCATTTTTATTTGGTATTGAGTTTAAAGCGTTTTTTGGAGGTCATACCCCTTAGGCTTTCTCTCATATACTTCATATACTTCACCTTTTACCCTAAAACCAGTGGCGGCTCGTAAACTTTTATCTTGGGTCGGCAGATTCCATAAGAATTACTTCGATAATTAATCATAATCAGTTTCAAAATGAAGCAAATTTAGGTTTGAAATTTTTCAACTTTTTCGTTTTTATCTTGTTAGCCATGATATTGGGGCAGAAAACAAGCAGTTAGCAAAAAAGTTGATGTGTCATTCGAAAGTACACTAAATGGGGTATTTTTTGCTGAAAAGAAAACATGTCCATAATGAATAATTTTTCAACAAAACACCCATTGGAAAAATATGACTGGTTTTGTTCACTTCAGTATCGTGATATGCATCTCCTCACCAAACCCGCAATAGAAATATTTTTGGCACACTGAAATTCTTTTCTTGTAGAAAATTTAATACCATTTCCAAATATGTGATCGAATTCGATGAAGCTACAAGCATAACTGATATATTAAAGATTTCATAGAAAAAATTGAAATATTTCGTGAAAATGAGAAATGTTAAATTGAAGAATATCCGTCAAGATCTCTACCATGTGTTATATGACATTTTTTGTTGCAAATCACTTGAATAATCTCCCCTTGAAGTTTTGCCGTTTTAAAACTAGACACCCTGTATAATACCAATTCTTACCTGTGTAGACTAGGAATAATTATTTTTAATTGAATTTCTTACCTATCTGCTAACTCGAACCCTCTTTATCTTCAATAAGGAAGTCGTAAATTGAATGATGTTATGACGCTTTATGGAGTACAAATGAAAGTGTCATGATGATGAAAGAAAAACATCCGAAATCGACATTATATCATGATATTATTAGGAAAGTGAAGGCAAGGGCTTTTTCAGGCTAATTCTTTTTTTGTGATTTGGCAATGCTGTCATTTTTTATATCAGCAGTACGTCATGACGAGTACAACCAATCAAAAATCTCTCTAGCCACTGACGTCACACGATTTCCGCTTCTTCTGATCTCTTGAATTCGGTAGATTATTTTTGAGTTTTCAATATTTTTTAAGGGTATAAATTGATGAAGAAGAAATAAAAAAAATCACGAATAACGTGAGAATCCAATCCAAGAGAAGGAAGATCAATTCTGAATTCAGCTGACTCTGTTTATCTAACTCGGAATCTGTTCCAATGCTCGGAACATTAATTGAATGCGTCAAAAAGAGTTGATTCACTTGTAATTTTATTTTCATCCTTCAATACCGATAACACCCCGCCACTGGACCTTTCGAAGTTAGATGTTTCCACGGCAGTATCTGATGATATTGCTATTCTTAATGCAACCAATTCTCGAATTTATAAATGATATGCTGTGTCTCCTCTAACTCTGGTCGAAGTGTAAAACTAACTGAATAAGTGTTGAATATTATTGAGTAGTTGCTGCGCTCTCGCATAGAGGGCGATGTTCTGAGATAATACTCCCAGGCATTGTTTGTTCTCAGCAATTTTCGCAATGATATTTTTTCGAAGTTCAAAATCGCTTTGCAGAATCCCGTCGAAAAACATATTTCCGGCGTCTGAAAATATGTTCTGCGAATCCCTCACACCTGTCCCGAGATTATCTCCTAACGTTCCCCTTGTCCGGGCCCTCCTCGCCCCTCGTTATCTCGACGAAGGCCTAGATTGAACCATAATATTGACGGAGATCGTTCCGACGCTCCGCGTCTCCCTTCGCGCGTCCGTCCCGACGGCGCGGCTCCTTTGTACTCTACGTACCCGTGTGACAAAGCCCTCGTATGTATGGATGCGTGTGTGTTGATCCAAGGGCCCGTGTCAACAACTCGGGGGTCGGATATTCGGCGCGCCTCCGGTTTTATCGGCCGTTGCGCGCACCGCTTCGCAGTCAAAGCACGAATGTTGAGTGGAGATAGATTTTTGGGATTATGCGAGTCCGGGGTCCGGGCAACGATCGGCCCCGAAACGGAGGAGATAACGCGGTGCCGAGATCCTGTTTAGATTTTTCTCTATAGTTAAAACACAAGATGGAGCTTTTTATCGGATAAATTTCTTTTTGTGAAGAAATAATTTTGCCAATCAGAGATTTTACGAGAAAAACTGACATGACGAAATTTCGTCAAATGTCAGATTTTCGAGCAAAATTACTGATGGAAAAATTTTGAGTTGAAAAAAATTATATTCATGATATAAAAGCTCGAGTGATTTTTGGCAAGATAGATTAACGACCGAATATATAACAATAATAATAAATAAGTGACGGAAGTATACTACATTACACGGTGGCACCTCTATCGGATGAGCTTTCCTACTCGCTCTGAACGGCGACCTTAGGAGCAAACTGCAAAGTCTCAATCGCCAAAGCGTCCAAAGATCACTGAATGTTTTCAAACCAACGAATGCAAATTTCAGCGGGTCCAGCTCAAACATGTTTTTTCGAGAAATCCAGTGAAATATTTATCGACACTATACTTCTCCTGTTAAATATCAAATTTGGGCTCTGAATGTTTGAAGATTTTTTTTTTATTTACGCATGGATCTTCTCTCCTCGTGCCTTGTTAACAAAATTATTACTGGATCCAAAAAGCCCAAGAATTCCCAGAGAACGAGTGACATCGATCGTAGTGTTTCTGTCATTTTATAAACCGGAGTTCGCAAAGAAGGCGAAAATACTGATATCAGTACTCAGCATCGGATGTGCCTAAACTGAACATTCCTCTAGGGACGGAACCTCTCACCTTCCACGATAACGGAAAATCTTCTGCATATTCTGTTTATGTCATCATCAAACGGAACAGTCGACTCGCTACTTTTGATGCCTGCGTCCTATCATGAATATACATGACGCGCAAAAAACAACACGTAGGAGTCGGGATAAAAATCAGGAGTGCGAATACGTCGAAACATATTATTCACTTTCACACGGGTTTTCTCTGTTCTAGCACATTTTTCCTGCGCATTTGAAAACTGTATCTCCAAGAGAAAAATTTAAGACAACTGGATTTCCTCACTTGAGTTATACCTGATGATTAAGATTGTGTTTCATGAAACATAATATTATCTCAAATTCAATATTTTCCCAAAGTAAATGAACATTTCGATTAATACATAATTACTACGACCTCTATGTAGAGAGGAGAAAGTTATTTGACAGAAAATGACTATAACCTAACATTTTCAAAATATACACGTTGAAATGTGTCAGAATGACATGGTTAACCGGGATTTTTATAAAAGTGAATGGAGTATGTTTCATGAATTATGATTCTCAGGTATTTCAGGAAAACGTTTCAACCTGAGCACTTGCGGTTCAATAACAAGGATAAGGATTATCTTGTAGAAGAGTTCTAATAAGGATAGCATAATTTAGGATGAGTATAAATGGCTGAATAATTTTTTTCAGGTTTCGCCATACGACCCTTGCAACTGCGACAACCCCATACCCGTCGATATGGAAAGATGCTGTTACAAGATGAAGCAGGTGTGGAACCACACGGTGATCTTGGTCTTCGAGGGCATCGCCAACGCGCCAGACAACATGATCAACTTCGTGGTACGCAAATGGAGGGAGTTTATGCATACGGAGTGCGATCCCTGCCGACCCATGTTGATGGAGGAGTCCGAATTTCCTCTGACGGAATGCGACCTGGTGGACGACTACGACGAGAGGTACGCAGGGGAGCTGGTGGACGAGTGCGACGAGGTGGAGAAGCTGAAGGCGTATATAGAGGAAGAGGGCGAGGAGGGGGAGACAAATCTGCCGCCTTGTGGTTATTGAGTTTTCTCTTTCATTGTATTCGAGTAACTGATGAAGGTTCATAATAAAAAATTAGTCAATTCTTATTGATGTTGTTTGAATTGAGAGTAAACACATCGTCAGAAGTCTTGACACTATCAACTCTAAACTTGTTGAAACATGACAATTTTTTATGTGTGGAATCTTCACTATCTCATCACTAGAATGAAAACAACCTACAAAAAATTTTTCTTGTTCGATAGAATACAGAGGTGTGGTAGCAATAGGTACAATTGAATTTGGATTCAGTTGAGGAATAACTACAATTATTAATCAAAAATAAATAATCGATAAATTTAGATTTTTTCTCATTTCTCCTATTTTCTCCCCTTCTGTATAAGACAAAGGAAAACGAACAAAGATTTTCTATAAAATATATAGCAGTTGAAATGAAGGAAACTACACTGCGCAAAAAAATTAACGCACATTATGGAAATCTCAAATTTATTCTACTGAAGGTGTTCTCAATGATAATTATTTTTATCAGAATTATGCATGCATATTGCATATGTTATCCACTTTCAACGTTTTTCTTCAATACAGATGTTTTCTCCCAGCAGGAATAAAAAAAGATGATATTATCAGATTTTGAATGTATTGGCTCCATCCTAAAATCAGTTGTTCTCGATCAATTCTAGTGATCAATAGTTTTTCTTTCGTTCGATTTTCTACACTCGATCGCTATGCAACGCGAAACACGCAATTTGACCCAAGAAGAATGTGCCCAAGCGGTAGTTTTGCGAGAAGAAGGGTGGACATACACAAGAATTGCAGAAAGGTTTGGAGTTTCCCATACAAGTGTGTCCAGAATGTTGCAGCGATTCAGGGAGACAGGTATGAATGTCCGAAGACCAGGACAGGGTAGACCACGGGTAACAACTGCCATTCAAGAACGTTACTTGAGAGTTTCTTCGTTGAGACAACGGTTTGCAACCGCTCGCCTCCTTCAAAATCAGCTTGAGCAAACTCATGAGGTGCAAATTAGCACTCAGACAATAAGAAATCGCCTCAGAGAATATGATTTAAGGCCTCGTGTCGTGGCAAGAGGCCCAGCTCTTACCCCAGCCCATCGAAGGGCGCGTTTGGATTTTGCGAGAGAGCATATCCATTGGCAAGAGGCCGATTGGGAAAGGGTTCTCTTCACAGATGAGTCTAGATTCTGCATCTACCATTGTGATCGACGTTCCCTTGTATACAGACGTCCACATGAAAGATATGCTCAGTGCAATTTCCTGAATACTACTGGTTTCGGGGGAGGATCGATTATGGTATGTGGTGGAATATCTTTGACTGCTCGCACATACCTAGTGGTCGTTGATAATGGAGCTATGAATGCTGATAAGTATATAAGGAACATTCTTGAAGAGCATGTAGTGCCATTTGCCCCATACATTGGTGACGATAATGCCGGACCCCATCGTGCGCGCATCGTTCAGGAGTACCTTGAAGAGGTTGAAGTCTCTCGAATGGAATGGCCAGCAAGAAGTCCAGATCTCAATCCGATTGAGCAGGTTCGGGACAACCTCAATAGAAGGCTGAGAAGTTCATAAAATCATCCAGCTACTCTCAATGACTTAGGAATCCAACTCGGAGAAATCTGGGAAGGATTAGATCAGAACATTTTAAGATCACTCATTTTGAGTATGAACCGTCGTTGCCGAGCTGTTATTAACGCAAGGGGTGGAAATACCAAGTACTAAATCACTTATCAGCATTTCAGTATTTTGAAAATTGTTCATTTCTCTTCTTTCACATAAGATTCGGTGAAATCCTGAATTTTTCTTCCATTTAATGTGTCTTGTTTCGTTCAAAACCTTCCCGTGAGAACATAAAAAATAAGTTATAAAGTCAATGTAGAGTTAACTTTCATTAAAATTGAGATTTTCAGAATGTGCGTTAATTTTTTTTGCGCAGTGTATTCATACCCAACACTAGTTCAAACTAGTAATCTTAAATATCCATAACTAAAAAGAATACACAGTGTGACAATCTCCAGCTCTCCTGGATCAAACCCAGCCCAGACTCGAGATATAACGGATGGAAATAACAAACGACTCCTTAATATTGGATATAATTCGGAAAGGGGGAGGAAAATCAGTCCGTGAAAGATAATATTTCATCCGTCCCCCAAAGCCTGGAGGTAGAACGTCAGTATCTTTTCAGAGGAAGAGATAATATTAAACCTAGGCTATAAGAAGAGATTCTATTATGAACTGTTCAAGTTATGTTCCGGAGCCTTCGGGCTCCGGATTGAATCAGTCCAAATGTTCCGATCGTATCTGTGAGATAATAAAATCAAATTGTATTGGAAGCTTTGAACGAGTCATTCTGATGTAGACATCTCGCTTGGAACTGGAAGGGCTTAGAGAGGAGTTTGCTCGGTGCCTTGCTCTAGATTCGTAGGAAAGGATGGAGAAGGGGGTCAGATGAAGATATTTTCAGTATGCATCAAAAGAATAATTTCTTCTAAGGATAATCGAGATTCAGAACTGATTTACTTGATGAGAATCAGATTAGGTATGTACTGCATGTTACTTCTGCAGCTGTTGTGGAAGGTCATTTACGAAGAGTTTTTCTTGGTAAATGGTCATGAGACATTCAGAATATCCAAATGAAATTATAGAGTTTGAGTGAATTTCAAAAAAACAATGATTTTTAGTATAGAGTGGAGCCTAGTGATTCATTCGTTCAATTTCAAACAGAAAAAATCATCTGAAGTTTTCTTTCCATCTCTTTGTTTTTCAATGAAAAATTAAAACTGTTCTTATGTGCGTCAATAGATGGCACCAGCCTTCTGGCCTAAAAAGAACATTTTGACCGAACTATGTAGAGGAAAGTCACCAAAAATGGAATACCATTTGGTTTTTGGGATATAAAGAAAAAACTTCATATTAATTAAATCAGTTTAATGTTTTTACTAATCAGTCATAAATTTATATGAATTAATTAACAGCTTTTAATCAAATATATCAGTTATCGCATTAAAATCTAACACAGAAAACAAAATCACAAATGAGTAACCAAATATGGAATATAGGAACCCATATATGAAATATAAGCTTAAATCAACATAACAATAACAAAAATGGACATTAATATCTTTGAGATCAATTAAATGAATATAACATATTGTGATAAGTGAAAGAAGTTACATAATTACTTGCAAAAGTCACAGATCCAAGTATCAAACTCGGGACCAGCACAATCATAATGTGCCCAGAGCCCACACATCAAGCATATTCCATTATAAGACACCGACTACTGTCCATATTTGGATTTTTATATTAGTTTAAACTCTAAAATATTTTTTCAAGTCACAATATTTTAATGACAAAAGATCACAAAATGGTGAAATAAACATAATACCGATATACCAAATAGTATAACACTTATGTATACAAACAAAACAGCTTGTAATACTCATTTACTACTTACCTTCTAAAATTTTCTTCACGACAACAAAACAAAACACGCCTGCCACACGTTAAGCGTTTGCGCAACTGACTCGATGGTGTGAGTGCGATAGTTAGTAGACCGAATGAAACAGAAGAAGGTCGAATGTTCCGTTTATTACTTATAGACTTGGAGAAATGAAGGTATTCCATATTAGGATTCTATTTCATATTTGGTGACTTTCCTTTAACATTGTACAGATCAGATGCCGATATTAGTGGCCTGTTGAGGGACTAGTCACAACCCAACAGTGAAAAAAACCGAAATATAGTTCTCAACCATCTTACAACAAAGAACTCTCCGACCTCGTCCATCACAAGAGACTTCCAAGGTGCAAACAGCCACCGCGGGATAAATAATCATGTGACGAAATAAAAGCAACGCCGGATCGATAGAGACCACTCAGAATATATGGCTGTATTTCCCGTTCGAGCATCCATTGTCATAGTTTATCGACAATCGAGAGAGGTACTTATATGTTGTTGTTGTCTACAGGCAGCGGTTTGCTGAGGGCTCACGTACAAGAAACATGACGCAATAAAAGATGAGTGGGCGAACATCAGGAGCGTCTCAGAGTCGGCTTAGTGCTTCTTCTGGAGAAGCGGCGATGGGCGGTAATAAACTGGATGAGATATGCCATAACACTTTATCGCAGTTCTGACTTGAAAGATTGACGAGGACTGGGACGTCAAGACCGGTTCTTTGGGAGGCGAGGGACTTGTGCTGCTACATTCTGACAGTTTTCGGTACAACATAGACACCTGTAAGGAGTCTATAAGAGATTTGTGTCGGTTTCGATGAATCTGGTAGTGTTCCTGGAAATCTACTGATCAATTATTCAAGAAATATTTCAAATCAGGCCAGCAGCTGTTTTCTCTCTTCAAAGAAATGGCTGCAGAATCACTTTCTCATGGACCAAAAAGGTTCAAGTGTTCTATTTATCCGTTGTCACCTCATCATTGCTACTGTGGTGTCTTTCTCATGTGAAACAAGTTGCAAAAGATCTACCAGGAATCATTGTATCTAAAAGGATTTGCCGAAATTCAAGTAGAAATACAGTCTTTGACATGTACATATATTCTAACTGTGGATTCCTCTCATCAAACGAAACACCTTTTTCTTATGCCATTTTTCAAAATTCGGTTTCGTTTGGAAGATACAGGGTGTCGAAAATCCACTTTTCTGAACTGAATTCTGATGAAGTATTCACTCCCTTTATGATGCATATTTCCAAATCAAAACTTATTCAATACTACCCCCGGTATGAAAGTTACAGCGTAGCCAAATCATGAATCCACGAAGAAATACTATAAAACCACTCGAAAAAGATAAACGGTTTATATGTTCGAAAGGACCAATCGGTTTAAAAAATAAAAGTATTGTTAATTTTTTCAATAAAACGCGTCGTTTTCGGGTTATTTCCAATTTTACCCGATAAAATTCGACGAAAAAATCAAAAATCATGAGAAAAATCTAGATGCAACCCAGGCTTTTCAACATCACAAAATGGCTCAAATCAATAAACTCTATACAAGGTTACAATGTTGTCAGAATGTTTATCAACTTTGTCAAGACTAAAATGTCAATGGAATACAAAATTCGGATATCAATGATGAATATCCCATACAAACCAATTATTGAATTGAAGTTAATGCAAAATGAACACTTAACACTACACGATCAGTGGCGATGTTTCTATCTAAAGAATATCCTCTTGGAATTGTATAAACTCGACACTACACGGTTATTATCACATAAATTCACATTCACTGAAATTCTTTTCACATCAACTGTTCTCATTCTTCACTGTGAATAAACAAATAACAAATCGACAAATCTCCATCAAGCCGCTATACGCACGCTTCGTTCAACAACCACAGACCAACCGTTCGGTCTATGGAACAACGGTTTGTCTTGGGCACCGACTGAAATTAGGATCGTAGCGCTCTATCGGCGAGAATCAGAACATTTCCAAAGACGCCAACAGCCAAAAGTAAACAAAACTAGTGCCTTTGCGTTAGTTCATGCGTAAATGATAGAGGACCTACTGCTTCCTTGTTTAAAGAGAAAATCAACACAATCTGGCATCGTCTTCTCAAACGTTCTATGATAGCTTTAATAGAATATGGTTAGATGGGTTAGGTTAGGTCACTGACCTCGAATCCTTTGACCTAATTTAATGGAGTTATGTTCGATTAGTGTAAAAACAATTCTTTTTGAGATAGTTTTGGGAAAAAGAGGAGAATATGAACAAGTTATAAGTACTCACTAATTGATCTTCATGAAAATCGAAGAAGGGACTTAATTATTTTGGTAGGAGAAATATGGCTTTTTAGTTGCAGATATAATCGGATGAAACTTACTGTTTCCTTGTGACTGAAAAACCTCCTCCCTTACTGTTTTTGTTAAGAAATATCGTGTTTTTAACATTCTTATTCGAATAAGGTTAGTACTTGAATATTTCCTAAATGTATCAACTCATTTTCAATCGAGAAATATGAACTTTGCATCAATTCCAGAGAATCATATCAGAGACGTAATTAGCCCAATTTTTTTTAATGGCTATATCTTTTTAACGGAGCCGAATTCGGAAAAATGGAAAATGAATAAAAGGTTTCTTTTGACCTCAAGAATCTTCAGTTAAAATATATGTACAAGTCAAAGACACACCCTGTATATTCTCGATATACCCATATTGGATGTGGCCAGATTTCCGCAAGCATAATGACCATTAATTCAAGCTTGCCAAAACGAATCATTATACAGCCAATAATTCAAGCATTTCCTCCTCCGTTTCAATAAAACCCGAGGAGTTCGAATAGTAAAAACGTTGGAGAGTGAGCTGAGAAAGGCTGAAAGTATTATAGATATCTTTTAATATACCCGAAGAATGATTTATTTTTTCAACATCTGCGTTCGGGGAAGATCAACCCCATGAGTTACTTTCTCGAGAAAATTGGCGAATCTGGATATTTCCACGTGAAATTGAGGTTCTTTCGCGGCTGGAGGGGATGTGGAGACATCTGACAATCGGAACCTGACGTTTTTATCGATATTTCGTGGAATATTCACGGTCTGTCTGAATTAAACCTCAGACGATATTAATCGAAAAAGAAAATATCAGGTCGCAAAGAAAGTTGAGGAAACGACTCTTTGAATACTAGTCAAACCAAATTTGATGCATCTTTTGAGAGTTACATCCTTCGTATAAATGAAAATGCGTAGACTTTAGTTCAGAACACTATTTGAAACATCCCGGAAGAACTCATTCTTGCGGAAATTTCCAGCTGGTTTGTTTAATGTGGGCCATCCTGTATATTATCCAATATAGACATCCGAAACATCCCACTTTATCGAGATTCAACTGAACATTGTTATCTCAGTTGTGAATTCCCCATGTTTCGGTGGAGCAAACGACTAATCCTACATCGGAGATCAATATCCCGAAAATTATATCGGCTAACCATCTATTTGCGTTCTAACATCCATGTACCATCCTCCGCAGGGGGCAAGACCCCCCCGACCCCGGCAAGTTCCAAACCGAACACGTAGAATACAGCCATCCAGAGTAAATAAACACAATTCCAATCCAGGGGAGCGTGTTATTTGCCTGAGAATTGGATAACATTTAAACAAATAAATGGCTGGTTGGTCTTTCAAAATATCCCACACTCCTGCACGACAGTTCCCAGATTGCTGCCACAGCCAAGGGAAATTGTCAGGAATTAATTAACATTAAAATGTTACCCATGTCAACAAAAGGGATTGGACTGGGTTCCCTACGCTCAAGCTTGGAAAGTTAACAGACTGCTGGAACCATACGTCCATCTTCATATCTACGAAGAATTCGGGAGCATGCTCGACCTCTGACTCCAGAAATGGACCTAAGTTCAAAATTCATTTCTTCTTTACATGCTCCGATCGTAGAGACTGGATCTCTTCCAAATTCTGAGTGTAATCATTTATAAACTCCTCTACTGTCAGACTTGTACTTCGGGAGAGGAACAAAACTTTTTCAAACCATTTTTATCCATTTTCACATTCGAGTTCATTTCTTTAGAGACACCCTCGCAAGCTCAACAACACCCTGCAGATTCAAACGTTTGTAAAATGTCAGGGTAATGGGATAAAAATTTCCAGGCACCAATCTGAGTATGTCGTGCCACAGGAAAATTAATGACTCGTTCCAGAGATGTCCGGCACCCTTTCAAAGCTTTTCATTGGGTTATAAATGATTTTTTCAGACTGGCACTATCTCAGTTTTTACTTCAACGTTATCCCCAGCAAATGAAACCAGTTTTTCACGTTGTTTTTCTGGATGAAACATTGGTTTGTGAATACAGGATATG
This sequence comes from Adalia bipunctata, assembly GCA_910592335.1. Taxonomy (NCBI): domain Eukaryota; kingdom Metazoa; phylum Arthropoda; class Insecta; order Coleoptera; family Coccinellidae; genus Adalia; species Adalia bipunctata. The sequence goes on along the minus strand of OU342949.1, from coordinate 68,456,840 downwards.
CCACAATTTAATTCAATTTATTCGAGAAAATTGTTACGAGGTATATTCCATCAGTATTGTTTCTGAAATGATTCTCAATTTTTTGAGTAGGTACCTTCTGATTTGAAAATTAGAGAGAGCGGAAGAGAAAAATATAAGAAGCAATTTTTGGTGCCAACAACCAGACAAGATGACAAGATTACCAAGAAGCATCAACAACTGATCCAAAAACTATAGAATCCATTGGAATTAAAATTGCCAAGTGTAGTAATTGATCTTCTACCATTTATAATGAATATACAGGGTGTCCCACTAGTGCCGCAGCGGACGATATACGCGTAACGGTCTCAGATTGGCAAAATTTTTTGATGCAGACTTGATATACTACAAGAAGAGCACAACCTAAAAATATTTTCGAATATATCGGGTGACCCACAAAAGAGGAATAGAGGGTTACTTTGTTTTTTCAAATGGGACACCCTATATTCAATAGTGTTTTTCAATTCTCTGAAACTTCCTGCATGCTTTCGTATACTTTTCACATATTTTTATTCGACAGTTTTCGAAATATTGGCCATTTTGACAAAAAAATCATACTTGTAGAGGCTATGTTATCCAATTATATTTCACGAACCCTTTCACATACCAATAACAGTTTTATATGGATTGAAAGACAAGACTTCAAAGTATCCTACCCAGCTATAATACGGCATCTTCATCATACAGAGTGTCCACAAAAAGACTATCAACATGACGAATTTCAAATCGATTTTTCTTCATTTTTTCAAATGCAATGCATATAATTTTTTTTCATCATTGTAATCACCATTCATTTTACTTCATTTTTTGTCAAATACATGATATGCATATCTCTAACGGAATAGGGTTTTTTAGAGTTTTTCCTCCAAATTCACATTCACTTTCGAATTCAAAAAGCAGATTTGGCTTTTCTGTGGTTATTGAGAACTGTCAAATTATTCCACTCAGAATAAGCATCATTGAAGCTTCAATTCATATTATAGCGAAATGAGGAACTAGCAGGTTTTGATGTATCTACTCAAAAATGTGATGAAATTAGTTACTGAAGACAGAAACTTGCTTTCTGTACCCATTTTTCAAAATACATTTTTGATAATTTTCTTTGTTTCTAATTGGAACGTCGAATCTTCCAAAAATTACAAACAAGCTTTGAGCTTGCGAGTTTGAAGATCTGCGTGCGTGCCTGTGAAACTTATGAATATCATTTTTTCGAAGAAAGTTGTATAAGGATAAGAGCGGGCACTTTTTTGTATCCTGAAGTTTTGAAACTCGTTTTTTTGAGGCATTCATAACTTGTACATTCAAACTCATTGGTATTTTTTGAATTTTTACATCATTGTGTGAGTATTCATCCAATCCGTAAAAACTATGATGATTTGAATTGAAGCTGCAATGATGTTAATTTTGAATAGAATAATTTGACAGTTCCCAATAACCACAGAAAAACCAAATCTGCTTTTTGAATTCGAAAGTTAATGTGAATTTGGAGGAAAAACTCTAAAAAATCCTATTCCGTTAGAGATATGCATATCATGTATTTGACAAAAAATGAAGTAAAATGAATGGTGATTACAATGATGAAAAAAAATTATATGCATTGCATTTGAAAAAATGAAGAAAAATCGATTTGAAATTCGTCATGTTGATAGTCTTTTTATGGACACTCTGTATGCTGAAGATGCTTTATTATAGCTGAATAGGATACTTTGAAGTCTTGTCTTTCAATCCATATAAAAGTGTTATTGGTATGTGCAAGGGTTCGTGAAATATGATTGTATAACATAGCCTCCACAAGTATAATATTTTTGTCAAAATGGCCAATATTTCGAAAACTGTCGAATAAAAATATGTGAAAAGTATACGGAAGCATGCAGGAAGTTTCAGAGAATTGAAAAACAGTATTGAATATAGGGTGTCCCATTTGAAAAAACAAAGTCAGGGTGTATTCCTCTTTTGTGGGCCACCCTGTATATTCGAAAATATTTTTAGTTTGTGCTCTCCTTGTAGTATATCAAGTCTACATCAAAAAAATTTTCAAAACGCAGTCCGTTACGCGTATATCGTCCGCTGCGGCACTAGTGGGACACCCTGTATATTTGGATGATGAAATGTCGAATTTTGCGAATAGGAATCGCATTTGTTGTGTGATGCATCAACGAAAATATCTCCATGAAAACCACTTCAGCCAAACTGATAAACGTTTTTGTGAATGATCAGCACAACGAAAATTACCATCACACTTTCGGTTCTACGAACTCAAGACGGGCGGAATGAAGCTTTTGAGACAACAAAGTACCCATTTCCGATAGAATGAATGCAGACCCTACAAAGGTGAAGGAATTTCCCGATAATACTTGATTTGACAATAATGGAAGGTTGGGGATACGAGTAGCAGCAGGTTGACGCGAGACTCAGGTGCAGATACTTTGCTAAATTCCTTTCCTGCCGTTACATTCTCCATTTTATTTCACATTATGAAAGCGAAAAAGTCAGACAACATATATTGTGGATCGTTGTAATGGCGGGCTTTGCTGATTCTGTTCCAGTGGCGGGCAGTTCCGCGGGGCAGATTCGTGACACATTAATTACAGCAGCTGTTTGTTTCAGCTTCAAACCACAATTTTTAGTCATCATTTCCGCTGCTTCAGCCATCTTGAGCTCAGCTCAAGACTATGATAGCAAACCCCGCCGGGGAAAATCTTCAACCTCATCTCAATCGTCTTTGGATGCTTTGTATTAGACTCCTATCATTGTCTTTAGAGAAACATCGCCTTTGAGCGAATTGAAGCCAAACTTTTTGGCCGTTGAATGGCGGCACGTATACCCTTTTTTTCTTTTATAAAGTATCCCGGTTTGCCATGAAATTCTGACCCATTTCACCGTGTATATTACGAAAATAATAGGTTCTAGTCATTTTCCTGTCAGATAAATGAGCAACGTTGTCGTTTTTACAAAGGGATCGTTGTAATTACGTATCCATCAAAATGTTTAGGTATTTACTTTGGGAAAATAATGAATTAAACAAAATATTATGCGAATTCAATAATTCCAAAGACCTGGCGAATGTCGAAGAAACTTTTTTCTTTGTTATTACTGGAAATATTTCACGTATATAAAAATGGTTGTAAGATTCAGTTATGCTATTTTTTTGTACGGAACTCAAGAATCGAGTGTTGAAATTTTACTGAAAAATAATGGACAGAATAGTCCGTTAGTTTGTGACAGTTCATTGGAAAAAATAATAAAAGAACTCGAATAACCCACAGAAAAACTTCTAAACGAACAGACGGACCTATGGCATTCCCCATTTTTCAAAATTCTCAAAAAATAAGTCTACAGAAGACATTCAAATACCTTTTTGCACCACTTGAAATACTTCACCATGAAAATGTAGAAGTAATACAAATTATGGTGTCACAGTTAAGCCTTAAAAGAACACCACTTTCGAAGTTGAAAAGGAGAAAATAAAAATAGCATTGGCAACATCTCCCAGAATTATTTTACTTTCACGAGTGCCAACCTGCCTCAGTTTTAAGTGAAAGAACTTGATAAAACCAAATCTAGGCCAACCGGGATACTTAATAAAAGAGAATGGGGTATAGTTCTATATTATCCTAAAACGTCTAAAAAGGTTACTCTGTGGTCCGGCCCGGGGAATCTGTCGAAAAAGTGGGTCCAGAAGAATCTTGAAATCGCAGCGAAGCTGCGATACAGGAGAGAAATTTTTACACGGTCGGAAAGAGGAATGATCGATTCGTACGTGGGCGAAATTTCGATCCTCTAGGCGATGTAGAAGTATTTTAAAAAAATTCGCGAAAATCGCGAAAAATTTCGGCAAAAAGGGCAATATTAAACTCGATGAAACTTTTTCCGCAGATATCTTGGCCGTGATGTAAATATACGGATCGAAAGAGGAAGAGTCAACGCAAAATAGCTTGGTATTCATATTTTCCATAATTTCCCCATTTCTTCAGGAAAACTGATCAAAGTTTGACATTTCTCCTATAAAATCGCCCGATCTGCAGAGATCACAGAGAACTATTTGACATTGTAGCTGTAAGCTGTCATAGTTTGGCCACAGCCTTCTATAGAGAAAGCCCGGAACACAATCTGACAACTGCGCTCAGATTCCGCGACCGGAGGCCTACCGATAAGGATAACTGTTTAAAAGGTAGATCTGCTGGCCTATACTAGTAGGTAGCTACTAAAGGAACTATAATCTACCTGGACAGTCTGGTCCAATTTGTTAGCTATTCATTTTAGAAATCTGTTGGAAATTTTTTGCTTCTAGTACTATGAATAAAGGCAAGCCACTATGAACGGGAGGAGGAAGTACAACTAAAAGTGGCTTCAATTCGTTCAATGGCGTTGTTCCTTTAGGTATATTTAAACTCAATGCTTCTATTCAATAATTTGAATTCACCGTAAGCTATATGTAAAGTTTTCGGTGTCTCTCACTTTTTAATAAGTCATATCAAACAAAATGATGTCGTTCAAACCGTTTATGAGTATACAGGACAGTTGTGCCAACAAAGCGATAAAAAGAGTCTCTTTTTAATCGATCGATTCCCTTCATTACTCGATTCTAAATTGGGCATCGGCTAACAAAGTCAAGTTTCCCAACAAGTATGTGTAGAATATCACCATACAAAAGCAAAAATGATTATTCGCTAGGCCAACATAATGGGGCTTCCTATCTGTATCGAAAGAGCGCAATAACATGGCGGTTACGAGGCTCTATCCGAGCTCATTACGATACCAAACGAGATAACAATAGATGCACATGCAACATGGGTATGTATGTACTCCGGTATCGATCTCCCTCAGCTCTACACTGGATCCCTCCATGCATAATGGAAAATCTGGTCCTCAAGGTCTGATTAAAATAACAATAGTCAAGATTTACCCAACTAGTTCGAGTTGGGTCGAAACCGTCCATCCAGACAGAACACTTGGAGAAATGTCGAGCAAATATTGACTTTGCCGAGTTTCAAGTCAACCTGACTCGATCCTTCACCAGGGTGTTGTTGGATATGTTTCACTCAAGCCGTCGAGAGTATGTTATATGTTTCTTGGAAGTCAACATGGTTGATCCCCCGTATAAGTGACATAATAGCGTCTAACAAGATTAACCTCACGAAGTTCGACGGTGTTGTCCCAATCTGTCAGGGTATCCAGAAGTTTACATCGCCATTTGAATGTCCCCCACTGAAGTCTGTTCGTTACAAGCAACTAGAAATGTAGGAATTAACCCATTTCCTGAAGAGTATTTACCTGATTTTTCTATCATTCATTCACAAGGAGGAACAAACAGGCCCGGATCTAGGGTGGGGCAAGCGGGACGCTTGCCTTGAGCGCCAGCTTAAGGGGACGCTAAAAACAACCAGAGGTTATATTTTTTTTATTTTTGATTTTCTCGGAAAAAATATTATTATTAAATATGACCCGACTCTGAAGTGCCATCTTGACCACTCAAAAAAAGGACAAACATCGTATCTTCCCAAAAATATTCAAAATGAAATTATCGATTTAATGGCCACCAAAGTTCGGAATAGCATTATTAATGAGATCAAGGAGGCCAACTATTTCACTATTATGTTCGACTGTATCCCAGATGTATCTCTCACTGAACAAATGAACCAGGTTATACGATATTTAAAGAGAACGTAGTCTGGATATGAAATGAAGTCAAAGACTTATAATACAAAAAATAAAGGAAAGTTTTATTGACTTCTTAGAAGTTGACAAGCTGGCATATATATAAAGGAGTCCAATCCAGAATTCTACACTCTCTGAATCTTGTGGGTGTCCATTCGTCTCCATCATGTTCAGAAGCAGTATATTTATTTGGTGTTGTACAAAAATTGTATTATTTTTTTTTGTTAGTTCAACCACACGATGGACAATTATGAAAAAGTGGACGAAAACAAATTTTAAAGGAAGTAGCCAAACTAGATGGACTAAACATCAAGCTGTTAATGCCTTGCTCACTAATTTACCGGGAGTTGTGAAGGCTGTGGAAGAAATCAAAGAATCCTAACTAGTCGCAGAATACAAGTATAAAGCTGGTCATTTGTTCCATGCTGTGATGGATTTTAGATTCATACTGAACCTAACAATTTGGGATAATATTCTGCGAGAGATCAATATGGTCAACGTGGAAATTAGTTATTTCACGTTCATTATCGTTCATGCAAGGTCTTGAAGATCTTGCAAGGAATGACAGAAAAACTTATTGAAAACTGGATCTCGGAAGCTACACTTCTTTCAGAAGAATTGGATGTGGAGCCAATTCTTAGAAATAAACGTGTTTCCAAGAAGAAAAAGCAGGTTGACAAAATGTGCGATGATGAGTCAAGAACGGATCTAGTTGGTTTATTCTCCGAGGAAATTAAAGTTGTTTTCGACAGATTATTGTCAGAAATCAAAAAAAGATTAGGAAGCGCAGAGAGTCTGCATACGAATTTCTCATTCCTCAATGGCCATGCCCATTTAAACATGCAAAAAGAGGATCTGCAGAACATGGAACCCTTTTAGCGCAAAAATATTGAAGAGACTTGAATGCAGTTGATTTTTATTAGGAACTAGCGGTTTTCAAAATGTTGGTTCCTAAAATAAGTGAAAGATCGACTTCATTAGACCTGCTACAAATTCTTCACATGCAAGATCTGAAAGATGCTTTCCCTATAATGTCAGTATAGCTGACATTATATAGAATATAGTGCACATTGCCTACCTCGTCTGCAAGATGTGAAAGCAGTTTCAGCAAATTGAAAATAATAAAAAATTATTTGCGTTCCTTAATGAGTCAGAAAAGTCTCTATGGCCTCTCGATCCTAGCTATAGAATACAAAACTGCTTCCGAAACTGATTTCGAGGAGCTGATAATACGTTCGCGGAAAGAAAATCACGCCGTGAAGAAAAAAGTCCAATTTCTTTCCTTGTGCTTTTTCCTCATTATCAATTTTTATTTTCATTATTCATTTGTATTATTTATTTTGGTTTTTTCTATTAATTCATATAATATGTACCTACATATTAAACAAATGATGGGGGTGCAATCATAAATTTTTGCCCCGGTCAGAAAAAATCGTAGATTCGGGCCTGGGAATAAAGAAACCATTCTGACTCATATCGAACATTTACACTTTCTTGTCGAAATTCTATTCCGTTTCAATCCGGCCCTGAGTCATGTCATGGCCGAAGGTAAATACGATATGACAGAACCAGCAGTCCGATTCTCGTCTCACTTACTTTGGGCCGTTTGGTCTTAGCTCGAAGATAGAATCATGATTTGCTGACATACCCAGATCCTTTCGTTTCCCTCACTGACACATGCATCCTATTCGCTTTATTTTCGGTGTATTTCAGTCGTGTGCGATTCGTGCCGGGATATTTTGATGCGGTTTATGAGAAAAGCTGCGGAGAGGTAGCGTCGAAGGATATGCGAACGGAATGATGAGTTTCCCCAGCTTCCCGGCCTTCAATTTTGAATTTTTGACAGGTGATGCGTTTGAAGATAGATGTTCAGGTATACAGGGTCATTGTTCCTTAACCAAACCGAAATCATTGGCGGATCCAGACAGTTTTTCAGGGGGGCAATAGATAGAAATTTTTTACCAACGTTATACAGAGTGTAACAGCCAAATGGAATAAATTCGATAACGAATAAATGAGGGGGTGTTAGGAAAAACGCTCGGACATGTCGATTTGAAATTTCAAATGCGCATATTTTTCAAGAAAATAAAATTATATAGGGTGTTCCATGCGACCGTGGCCAATACCAACTTTCTTATTTCAAATGCAACCCCTGTATATTATTTATTTTTTGGATTTTTCAGAAAATTCTAGTCATAATTCATGTGCAATGTCCTATCTATACCTATCTTCAACTTTTTCGGAATTATCAAGTGTTTTCAGATTTTTTACCAAAATTAACATTCTAAATGAAAATTATTTTATTTCACATATGTATTCGATACATTACACTCAATACTTATTTCCCATTTACCTCTAAGAAAGGAATCAAAAACCATTACTGAGAAGAAATTTAAAAAAAATGTTAGAAGACAATTCTACACCAGATTAGCATGTTGCCAAGACGTTCGCGGCGAGCATTTTGAAAATTTCCTACATTGACATTAATGTTTTTTTTGTTTTTTTTGTTTGATTGAGAAATAATCAGTATTATTTATTTGGTTTTATGTGTAATGTACCGAATTTGTGACATAAAATAATTTTCCTTTAAAACGTTGATTTTTGCAATGAATCTGAAAACACTTAATACTTCCGAAATAGTTTAAGGTAGGTTTAGGACATTGTGCATGAATTGTGTCTAGAATTCTCTGAAGAATCCAAAAAATAAATAATATACAGGGGGTTGCATTTGAAATAAGAAAGTTGGTATTGGCCACGGTCACATGGAACACCCTATATAATAGTATTTTCTTGAAAAATATGCGCATTTGAAATTACAAATCAACGTGTCCGAGCGTTTTTCCTAACACGCCCTCATTTATTTGTTATCGAATTTATTCCATTTGGCTGTTACACTCTGTAAATGGATTATTGTCCATTTCGAGGTCCAAGGAAGGGGGACATGACTTGAAGTTTGAAATTTTTTAATTTTTTTCCTCAAAGTATCTGCATTTCACAATTCAACTGGAATTAGGCATACAAATGAAAATGTAGAGTCCTCACCATGAGACATTCCAATTCCGATTGCAAATCTACGGGATATTTTTTACTCTAGAACTTTTTTTTGGTGAACCATTGTTAGTTCGAGAAATTGGTCAAAGAAGCATTGTTGTTATACTAAACTTTATGGTCTCTTGTAGTTTTGTCGTATCTGCTACTGATTTCGGGAAAAAATCGTGAACGATTATATCGGAAAAATCAAAATTGTCACCTGTTTCTAAAATTTTCGTCCAAATGCTCTCTAGTACATCCTGTATCTCGAAAAAAAACAAACATCTTGTATCTTCATTATTAGGTGAAATAGGACAAATTGCAGAATTTAGTTTTTCCACTAAAGCTAGCACCCTGAACATAGCCATGCGCTGTTGGAAAAACTGCAGGGAAAAAAATTTCGGGGTGAAAAAACTCCGGGGACAAAATTTTTCGGTTGACTATTCCAATCATTCCATTTTTAGTGAGGAATTTTCCTTAGCAACACTTGTTTCTCATCGATAAAACATGGTAACGGGCAAAATCAACAACTTGGTTTTTCAGCGACAAAATTTTTGACGTTTCTCAAATTCATAGATAGCTTCGGGAATGATTACCATAGACTATAGAGAAAACAAATAACGTTTATTTGATCTATGATGAACACTTATTTGTCAAATAGCGCAATACAAGCCCAATGTCACCATATTCAGACACATTTTCTCGTGAAATAGTCATGTCGAATACCACTCGAGATGAAATTTAAGCAGGTAAAATTTCTCTCTTGTAATATTCAAGTTTGTTGCTTCTTGGCAATTTCGCTCATGACGGGGTAGCACTGCCATATCCAGACAGTTTTTCAGGGGGGCTGTGAATGGATAAAATTTTTACCAACAATATAGGAGTTAAATACTTGAAATTAAATTTTTCATTGAAAATATACTATGAAGGGATTTTTGTCAATTTCGATGTCCAAGGGGGAGCCATTCATCTTCGCTTCCGCTGTCAGAAATGTTTTCCTGAGCGATGTAAATCAAAGCGTCAATGTTTGTATTTTGCAGGATCCGAATGCGGGGTCGCACCGTCCCGCCATAAATAAACAAAAATTCGAACACTTGCCGAAAATATGTCGATCGAGAACGGTAACGACTGTTCCTATTGTTTGATAATACACAGCCCGAAACCGAGCATAACGACTGACTGCACAGCCATGCTGAAACCCGCGGTATTTCGGCGGGAAAATAATGCGAAACGCGGCTGTAAATTTTCCGATTATTCAACCATTCCATTAGAATGGCGAATACACATTTTATTGGAAACATCGAAGTTGCATTTTTGATTATACATGAGGTGTGTTCCGCATTTGCTGAAACATTAATTCAATATTATCGCGGTGCGGTGTGGCGGGGGGAGTGGGATGTGCGTAATTCGGGTTTAACTACGTGATTCAGGGTTTGATGATTGCGATAACAGGGGAGGGGGATTGATTAGATTGGACTGATCAAAATGGACAACTCTTCCAAATAAAAGACCAAATATATAGGCATTCTCAACAATTTATTTTTATTCGCCAATTCGCTAGTATTTTGTATTTTAATGACTGTGTGATTTTTTCTATATCTTTTACTCAAAGTTGAACCATTAATACAAAATTATTGAAATATGATTTGTGAGATACGCATCGTATTGTGATGAGCCTTCTATGTTGTCATTCGAAAACTGACTTTTACTTCATTATTACATAGTATAAAGCAAAGTGACTTTCGCTGTCTGTCCCTATGTATGCTTGAATCTTCAAAACTACGCAACGGATTTTGAAACGCTTTTTTTAATAGATAAAGTGATTCAAGAGGAAGGTTTATATGTATGATACATACAGAATATTGTAGAGAAACACTGATGAATTTACAGGTTTCTCATGTGATGTTGTAAATAAACACATTTTTTTGCGCTTACATTGCAAACGCTGACTGAACCCCACGAGATAAATCAAAATGATATACTCGGTATTGTACTCCTAAAAAAGGTCAACAAAAAAGTCGGCGTTGGTATATGTCTATCTCTCAAGGATAACCCACAATAACCATTTTTATCCTTCACATTTTACGGGAAAAAATGGCTTGTTTAGAAAGTTATGCAATACAGCATGAATCCTCATCCAATTAACTACCTTAAATATATTGTTCATTCAATAAAGATCAAAATGGCCCCTTACAGCATGTAATTTAAAAGAACATTTCTGAAGATATTACAGATTTAAAATGCAGGGACATAGCGGTGAGGCGCCGGCACTACCGTTGTTTATAAGGATTGCATTGCACCTAAACACACCCTAAAACTCTTGGATTCCGTACAAAAAAGGGCAATTCGTCTCGTCGGTGATGCCTCGCTTACAAGCTCGCTCACTTCTCTGGAACACCGTAGAAAAGTGGGCGATCTGTCTCTATTTTCTAGATATTTCCATGGGCGATGCTCTTCTGAATTATCAGGAATCGTTCCCCCTCTGGCAGTCTCTTCCAGACTAACCCGTCAAGTTAAGTCTTCACATCCCTTCGTGGTAACTTTGGAGACCTGCAGAACATCTCTCTTCAAAGACTCGTTCATTCAACGAACAGCGAGGCTTTGGAACACATTGCCTAGGGAGGTGTTCCCCGAGGCATATAACCTCCAAAAATTCAAGAAGAACGCCAATTCCTACCTGCTTGCCCTTGGTTCTCACGATGTTCTCTGAACTTTACAGGATATTCCTTTTCGTGAAAACCACAACATAAAAAAAAAATCCGTGCGAAGCCGGGGCAGGTCACCAGTGATAAATAAAACAAATAATCTGCCAGAAGGAGCTGTTTAAACTTCAATTTTTTTTTTAAAACATAGATAGTATAGCAATGAGTAAATGATTAAAATTTGGAGAAAGAAATGTCCGCCATGCGTTTAAGCTGGATTCATACGGTTTTTTTTTTGTATAGGTCAAAATTCACTAGCACTTACTGCTGGAGCCACCTATTGACAAACAGCAAACCAAATATTCACAGTTAATTTTCAATATCTTTTCCTCTACCTGGCAATGAAATCGATGATGCTTCTCAATTTCCGAAATCATTTATGAGTTAGTTTTCAATTAGTTCATTCTTCTGTTCGCGTTTCACTACCTCAAACGTTTCCAGAGTCCATTTTGAATGACCGATGTCTTCTTGTGCTGCTTTTGAAGAGTTTTCTTTACATTTAGAATCATTAAATCAGGCAACGAAAATCAAAACGGCGGAATCATCAGTCGAAATGACCTCAGCTTCCCCTATAAAAGCTGCGATCTGGCATCCCAGCAACGCAGCACTTGAACAGACCAGAAGATTTATAATGAAATGATGCACTAAAATTCTCCTCGATCGTTTACACCGCCATTATCAAACATGCATCAGCATGGAACGGAAAACGTCGAGTACTCGTGGTAATTTGTATCAATGTCGGCCCTCGAGAGCTTCCATTAATTATCCCATTAGGATGATATATGAACAGCAGAACGTAATTTTCTTTTAGGTTTTCTTCTCGGTCCTCATTCAGCCGTAACCTAGTTCGTGGCGCTAATTTTGTTTCAATGAAAAGCCGGCCATAAAACATCCAACAAGAAGTGGACGTTGGCAAATTAATTGCCAAATTTCTAAAGGATACACGGAACAACGCAAGGCGAGCTGAGGGGCAAATTTATAGTTGCCCCGGTACAAGCGGAATATCTTACTTATATCTACACGGGCCGTTGTCGGTATTCGGTATCGGCCCCAATAAATCAGGACTATAAGGTAAACATAATTGCCGAACGAATATCGCTCCTTACCTTGCTAGTTTTAATCTAACGTATCTCTCCAGAAACGTATCCAGAATCAACGTGAACAAAAATCCACTAAACACTTCTCATATCAACCAAGAACCTCATTGGAAGAAGTTATGAAAAAAATTTCAGGGAAAGCACAGATGTACCTGAGAAGATTACGTGAAGAGGGTTCCCTGCGAAATGAGGGCGCAGACAGGGTGGAAAATTTTGCGTAAAAATCTTGGTCTGCACCCATACAAGATACAACTGGTTCAAGAACCGAAGCCACTTGACCATAATAACCGTCGTTTGCTTGCTGACTGGGCCCTAGAACAGCTTGAAATTGATCCACTTCTTCATTGAAAAATTGTATTTAGTGATGAAGCTCATTTTCGGTTGAACGGCTACGTTAACACGCGAAATTGCCGTATATGCAGTGAAAACAATCCTCAAAAAGTTTTGCAGGTTCCATTGCATCCTGAAAAATGCACTGTATGGAGTGCTTCACACGCTGGAGACATCATCGGTCCATATTTCTTTAAAAACGATGTTGGATCTAATGTAACAGTGAACGGTGCTCGTTACAGATCGCTGATCATTGATTATTCGTTTCAAAATTTGAATGATATCGACCAAGAAGTGTTTTAGCTCCTTCAAGATGGTGCTACACCTCATGCTGATACCCTGACAATTGATTTATTGAAAGAAAGATTTGGCGATAACTTTATTTCGAGAAATGGTCTAATTAATTGGCCTCCAAGATCATGCGACACAACTCCAATGGATTATTATCTTTGAAGTTACGTCAAGTCAAACTAAGACGCTTTGGAAGGCAACTCGTGTTATTGCTGAAATAAGGCCTGAATTTCTCGAAAAAGTGGTCCAAAATTGGTCTGGTCGAATGCGGTGGCTCAGAGCTAGTCGTGGTGGACACATGCCGGAAATTATTTCTTGAACATCAATGTCATGAAATTATCTTTCGAATAAAAAAAATTTCATCTCAATTTAAAGTCCTATCACTCTTAAAAAAAACAATTGAAACATTCAAACTCGTGATCTGTTTTTTCAATTACTGCAGGAATCCTGGAAAAAACTTCTCAAAAACCACTGAATAATCCGATTCCTGGCATAAGGCATAAGAAGATTTTTCTGCCTGAATATTTGAAAAATCTCCGAACGCAATGCGATTGAAATCATCCAAAAATGTTGAACCATTCAAATCCCATGTGAACGCAAACCTCTGGACATCAATAGCTGAAATTTTGTCGTACACATGACACCTATATTCGGGTGGCTCAATTCAGAGATTAACCTATTACGGTCCAGCTTTACTGAAAGCCCGCCGTACATCCGAGAAATAATTACATGTTTTAGTAATCGATAGCTGTACCCTTTTGAGCATACTTTCCAAATGGATAAATGTGGCGGTTTGTGCTCCACTTCCGGTGGAAACATTGAAAGCTAGATAGGGAGTTATCGATATTCTATGTATTACACAGGAGTATGAAAGGACAATTGATTCGGAATGCATTCAGGAATATATCACTAAAACAGAGGTGGTATAGTGCTCATTTGAGTAATGAGATCACCATGTCCTCTCTGAACAAGAACATCTCATCAGCAAACCTATCTAGTGAAGGTATGATTAAACAGGATATATGAAAAAACATTTTTGAAGACAAGCTTTTATGACAACAATACTCATCCGCCATTTCGAAGCCGCCATCTTGAATTCCTCAATTTTGAAAAATCGTAATTTCCGACCCAGAAAACCCCCAGATACCAATTTTGAATAGAATCGGATCATAATTACAAAACTCGTTTCAGTTAACCAACTGGTTCAATATTATTTAAGTTTGATTTTTCGAAATATAATCTTCTGAATAAAAATAAAAAAAAAGTAGTGGACTGTATTATGTATATGAAATTAATTGAAACCCAACACAAATGAAAGGACAAATGTACCCAAAATAACAGAAGAAATAAAGTCTTACCTATATCAGCAAAACAGTCAACAGGATCTTGTCGATGACTCCTATTCCAATGTAAAGAGTGATCGAGCTCGACAAACGAACATGGAATGAAGCTGACGTGAAAATCCGTTGCTAAAAATGTCAAATTGTGCACACTTATCCTTGTGGTATTATAAAATAACCACGCCACTGGTAACATTTTTCTTGTTCGAAATAATTCGCACAAATGGAAATTTCAAATGAATGTGATTCGATTGAATCGAAATCACTACAGACTGCGAATCACAGAAAGAACTGAAATTTTCCCAATTCACGAAAAGGAAGCAAAAAATTAGCAATTAACGGAAGCAGAATTATTCACGATCAAGTAAATCAATGAACTGGTAAAAATATGAAAATGAAACAAAAATCTAACATATAATGCGATCCACAGCTGACGCGAGTTCTTTTTGCACCTAAACAATGACAACTCCATATGGGAATTCCCCAGTATGGAGAAATTAATTTCAAAGGAATCAGAATTTCGAAAATTCAGAATAATTAACTCGAACCGATATGTCTAGGAAAAATTTTTGTTTTAACTTCAATATCACTAGGTGTCCCTTTTCTTCTATGTCTCCAAGTGTAGTCAACATTTTGGACTTGGGCTTTCGGAATCCGCCACTGGCTCTCGTCCTTTTCCTCCTCAATGGCAAATGTCTAATTCCGCCATCACGTGCCTCGTGCGCAACATACAAAATAATTTATTATCGGTGTCGACTTGCCGTACTTCCTGTTTCAATGAATATATTTGTTGAACTGCTTGATATACAGTCGTGTGTGTGATTCAACATAGCGTTGGCGCTGAGGGCGGCCTCAGCCTCGAAAAGGGATGGTTTCGAATACGATTCGTGATTTTATTTCGGCCCTTCTTGTTTTACATAATCGATGGACGATACCGACGATTAATTGGGCCAGAATTGATGATTACCTCGTTTAGCCGGGTCAATTCTTCGTGGCTTTCACTTCGTTAGGGCAATCATGGACGGGATTGGACAATGAAGATGAATTTGGGAGCGGAAACCATGGCTCTATTTTCGGACGAACTGATGCATGATAACGATAATATTAGCATTATATTATTGCGGTAATTAGCGTCAATTTTCATCAATTTCGCATGTTACTTGATCATTTTTATTGTGGTCAGAATTTCCCGGCCCTACTACTTCTCAAGGCTTTGCTGGCATAAGCCTACCCTTTTGACGAAATATTCAATGGGGATTTCCAGTATCTCAAAATATGCACTTTTCTTCCCATGACATAATCAAGGGCAGTTTATAACACATTTGTAACCATTTATTCACTCTGTATTTTGAAGAGCTGATTAATTATTTGATATTGAAAATGTGATTTCAACACGTGTGAATTCGAACGTCCATCTGCTGTGACGTCTGTGGCTCAATTTGTAATATGATTGGTTGAAGTTTGTGCTGGAGAGGACAAAGCCCAGAGTAACTGAGAGACACGCCGCTGTTGTCAAGTATTTGTGAGATCACTGAATTCATTCTTGAATATACCCAGTAATCGTTTTATATTTGATGTGATCACTATAATGTTTTTGAAACATCGTCATATAACTACTTAATTTTCATTAAAGTTGATATAATACTAATTCTCTGAAAATACAAATAACTACTGATGTGACAACCACGCCTACAGATTATAAATAAAAACATAACCTTCTTATTATTTTGTAATTATTCAACATTTCGACGTCTTCTCTGCGTACTATAAAATGGCGTTTCTTAAAGTTAAGTCTAGGAGTATTCTATACTCCTAGGTACACAGTTGAGAAATCAATAATTTTTCTCACCAAATTAGAAGACCGGCCTATATATACCAATTCTTACCTGTGTAGACTAGGGATAATTATTTTTAATTGAATTTCTCACCTATCTGCTTACTTGAACCCTCTTCATCTTCAATTAGGGGGTCGTAAATTGAATGATATTATGAAGGTTTATGGAGTACAAATTAAAATGTCATGATGATAATAGAAAAACATCCAAAATCAACATTATATTATGATATTATTAGGAAAGTGAAAGCAAGGGCTTTTTCTGGCTAATTTTTTCCGTGATTTGGCAATGCTTTCATTTTTATATCAGCAGCACGTCATGACGAGTACAACCAATCAAAAATCTTTCTAGCCACCGACGTCACACGATTTCCCGCTTCCTCTTATCGTTTGATTTCGGTAGATTATTTTTGAGTTTTCAATATTTTTTTAAGGGTATTAATTGATGAAGAAAAAATTCAAAAAGAATCACGAATTACGTGAATCCAATATGTCGAAGAATATGCGTCTCTATTGGAGATTCTGATACAAACGAGTGCAAGTTTAATCGCTCACTCAGTAGCCACCCCGAAATCCGAACTTCCCCTGGAATGCACCCCTCCCCTCCCTCTCGAAATCCAGCCGGGCAGGAAGACCCATTATACCGGAAGTCAACTGAAATATTATCATCGAGACAATGGGCAACTTCCTGTGGCGGCAATAAAACAAATTAAAAATATCACGGCAGGCTCGGACCCTCGCTAAAGGGGTGAAATAACGCCTCGACGCGTCGTCGCGCACAGAATATTATTAAAAGAAATATGATGGGGATGACCAACTAATATTTATGTTACAATTTCACAATCTCAACTGCCGTATTTATGCCTGCCATCTCTGTGCTCTCTCCACAGAATAAAACTAAATGTCTGTATAAATTTCGCTGGAGCCCGTTTATTTCTTTTCAAGCGTAAATTGGCATTCTTTATTATTCTTTTATGATATAAAGGGTCGTTCATTCATTTATTCCGTTACTTTTTATAGATGCTGGAATGGAGCTCTAACAGCGTTTCATGGCGAGCTTTGGCGGACATGTGTAATTTTCTTTTTTCGACTTCTCCATGTGAAAATATTTATGACGTGTGTGGGTATGAAAATTAGAGGTTCTGACTGCTGCGTTAGCACTGTTGAATCTGGCGGCAGTGAAAAGATATCGCCTTTTTTCCCATCTGTCCTGATTCGCAATTGGTTGAAGTTTATCGATACAGTAATTTTTTTATGAACTGTTCTTTTTCGCAGATTGGCAATTCTGTTACTTCTACCATTAGGAGTAGTACCCCGGCCTTCAATCTGATCATGGGAATTAGAGTCTACGTCATTTCACCGTTTTGGTGTTATAAGTTCGATTTCTGAATTTCCTACCCTTTAAGAAAATGAAATGCACCGTCGCCAGACTTCTTCATGGTTTATAACTTCACAACGTCTATTGTCGAACTGTGGAACTAAGTTGAATGAAACTTATTTTATATTATTTTATAATTCTGAATGATGAATAGTAGTACGACTTCAAGCAATACTTTGGGCAATTCGCGTCTTTATGAATAGGAGATTTCAATCATATCGAAGGTCCACCATGATGTACTCTTGTTCTTTTGTGACCATCGAAGACATGCGATTCTGTGGAAGAAAAACTAACCGCGGAGAACGAAAACAAATGAAGAGCCCTTCTGGCTTCAGCCTTCTCACTTCACTTTTGAACACCTTTACTTCTGCTTCATTCTTGATTCGATTCACTTCCACTTTTCAATAGGTAATTCTTTGAAATGGAGTTCCTCTTCTAGGAATCCAGAATTTCAAATTCTTTTCAAGACGCTTCCTTTGTTCACTGGTATGTACTGTCCACTATTTTTAATACAACACTGTTTTCTATTCACAGGATTTAATCTCATATGAACTTATCTATTTTATTATTGCATTTCTATTAAATATTGTGGAACTTCGTTCTACTGCTATTAACCCCCATGGAATATTCTTATAGGGAAAGTACGTACAAAATGACATAGGGTTTTATTTCAGAGGCATAACTTGTTAGTAGTGAATCACAGTAATGTCATATTCGACACCTCTGATCTTTGGTCCTTTCTTTATAAAATCTAATCAACCTTTATGAAATAAAAGTACCAAGAAATTAAATATTCTTAGATAAATTGGGATGAACGAAATCCATTTTGTTCGCATGCTATGGACAAAATGACATACCGGCAATAGGCAACTGTATTTTTCTACTTATAGTTACAAAACTACTGACAAAGTTCACAAATGAAACGCTTGGTTCTTCTAGGAACATCAGCACAAGATGCGTGAGCCCAATGCAAGCAATGCATGCAACGTAACCAGTCTTCTTCAGGGCTTATCCTGGAAAAGATCTAAATCGGGAAAAAAGGTCTCATAACAATAGATAGATGGACACTGGACAGTCGTCTTCATGATCTCGAAAGTTGCTAGGAACATTTTCTTCTTCATTGTCTTCTTTAAATAATGCCCTAGGGACTTGTCTCTTTGTTTTTGGAGGTGGTATGGGTTCTTTTTTGATTTGATTGCAATCTTATTAGGTGTAGAAGTTGAAACTAAGTACGTTTGTCGAGTCCTCGGCTCACGTTTGCCTTATTCACTTATAAATCGTCCTTTAGGGATTGGAGAAACCTCCTCATAGGATCAGAAAGAGTAGGTTAAGATGCATTGCCTTTATTAGCCGCAGATGAAGATTTTGTTATGAATATGTTAAGACAAGTCCTGATTCTTTGTTTGCTGATGGAGCCTGAGATGGATTGTCTTGGTTTTGTCCGGTAGATACGGTTAATTCAGCTGAAATACCTATGTCATTTTGTCCGTTCACTGTATATGTCATTTTGTCCATATAGCGTTATAAAACTAGAAATGTATCGAACTAATACAAAAAGTATATTCAACATACAAAAAGCTCCGTGAATGCAATGACAAATGAGTAAAGTTTGAATTTAATGCAATTTGAATGGAAAAAATGGTGAAAACTTGCCATTTCTTCTTAAAATTTGGCGCAATGAAAAAAAACTCGTGATTTCTGGTATCACTCATAACGACCGAATGAACCAGAGTAGCTCTTGCTAATTTTCAGAGGTTAATTGAAGCCACTCGGGTCGTGCAATGTGGTATGCAGTTCCGCATTTCATACCTCCGAACTTAAGTTATGACGCCTATGTAATTTTGTCCATATATGTCATTTTGTACGTATTTCCCCTACCGTTGGTAAGAACTACTGCACATTCAACAATTCAATTGACATTGGAGCTGTTGCTTCTAGGATAATATTTCACGTATAATGATAACTTGGTTTGGAGGCCTAGGATAAACTGTTTATATCGTCTGTGCCAGGGAAAACATCCCCCACATATGTGGCTTGAGACTTCCCCTGAGAGTTCTACAGAGGAACGTTCTCAGAAACATAGCCTCATCTTCGGGCCCCGGCGAGCCATTAAGTCTCCTATGGAAATATTCCACCATCAGAAGGAGGAACGTTACAGTAGTTCAAGTGCTATTTTCTGTTCAATTCAACATTGTTCAGAAATATTTAAAAACATTTCCAACATAGACGGTGTAATGTCAATGGACAACGACAATGACAAGACGACAACCTCGTCTCACAGACGCTGTTAGATTTCATGGCTGCATTTGACGTTCGGTCGACTAGTAGAGTTGCCTCCTGTGTATTCATAAATATATAATACCTTCCAGTTGTTGGAACAACTACCAATCAAGGGATTTAGATTATGCAAGCAATACGGCTTCTGCATTAACCCCCATTCTAACTGATAAGCGTTGTGCAACTGAATGCTTTGAATAAATAAAATCCTGCAAGCGTCCAAGAATTCCCTGGACTAAGCATAAACATCCCTCTAGCGTCTAGCATATTCATCCATAAAAACTTTCATCCCTAAAATTCCAGAAGTTCACGTCTGCGTTCCCCCATGTGCTCAGACAGGTACTTCTCGGCCCTTTTAAATTGATAATAATCCGGAAATCCCCCTCTCTTCCGGATCCTCTTCATGGCTGGAAACTTTTATAATGACGCCCCTAGCATAAACTTCCATACTATAATCCTTCGAAATTTGTTTGCTTAATGTCTGAGACGACTTGACAAATATGATGCCGGCCCCGACCTTACTACATAACCAATTTCGTTCTATGTAAACCCCATCTGGTTTGAAGGTCCCGCATTCTCTAATTCTTGCGGAGCATTAGCTTATTGGCTTGACAAATGTCACGCATTCATCTTCGATAAGGGTGACTTAATCCGGGAGTTTGGATCCGGGACTCGATGTTTTTCGGCCACGTACTGGTTTCGATATCGTGAATGATTTTGTTTCCGAGTGATTGATCAGAACCAATGAACAGTTTGAGATTTTGATGAATTCGTAAATCAAGTAAGGTTATCGAGAACATAACAAACTAAAAGATTGAACAACAAGAAAAATTGCTCTATTGAAAAATTGCGAAGGGACAAGAGAATTTATGATTGAAGAAACTCAAATGTATTGTCATTACGTTAATAAAACTACTTCAATAAACTGCTTCACATGAGTTAGGGATATTGACTTAAATTGCAAAAAAATATAGTTAAAATAAGATTTTCGTGATGAAAATTCATATTAATATGATTTCAAGTTGAAAATTAATTTCTGCCTGTAGGTCTGCAGCGTATACAGGGTGGTTAAGAAAGATCGAGTAAAATAACGAAATTTTATTCCCAGAGAATTCAAGCATTTCGGGACCATCAATACAATGTATGGCCTCCACGGGTATAAATAACAGCTTGACTTCTTCTTTGTATACTACACACGAGGTTGTTGAACGTTTTATGAATTTGGTTCCATCAACGGGGCAGAAGCTCTCTCAGATCATTTAAGGATTCTGGGGTAGGTTGATGATTATCTAATCTTCTTTGGAGCATATCCCATGCATGTTCTATGCAATTCAAATCTGATGAGTTCGGAGGTATTGGTGAATGTGGAATACCAAGCTCCTCGCGCGCATTCTCAACTATGGCTGCACGGTGCGGTCTAGCGTTATCGTCTTGAAATTGAAAAGTTTCATCGAAAGCAGCGTGAAAATTTGGCACAACATTGTCAATGACATGCTCCCTATAGTGTAAGGCGGTCAAATTACCAGAACAAATGTGTAGATCTGTGCGCCCGTTGAAACATATCCCGGCCCATACCATTAAACTACCCCCTCGGAATGGATGGACTTCTTGGACATAGCGACGATTACGGGGTATGCGTGGGATTGTCCATACCCTTATTCTTAGAGAATCTAAAAATCGTCCATATCTGGATTCATCAGTGAAAAGGACACTACGCCATTGATCGTTCCAATTGATATGTTGCCTTGCCCATTCCAGTCTTTGACGCTTATGGTCACGTGTTAATGGAACTCATCCTAATGGACTTCTAGAACCTAGATTCACCTCTCTCAAACGTCGTCTGATGGTTTCGATGGAGACTTGGACCCCATCTGCATTTTGAAGAGTATTCCGTAGCATTCTACACGTAGATGTAGGGTTTCTTCTCGCCGAAACGGTGATGAAACGATCCTGAGCAGCTATTGTTTTTCGTCGCCCACCAAGCCTTGGTCTTTCCAACTTTCCCTGCACCTATTCCTAAGTCGAGATATCACACTTTAGCTGACTTGGAGCCTTTCCGCTACAACAACCTGAGTTAGGCCACCCTGTAGCATTCCTATAGCCCTATTAGCCTCAGCGTTTGTTAATTTGAGTCTTGGCCTTTTCAGAAGACTCGTTTCAAATCGAACCCGTTGATAAACTGACTTCATTTCAAAATAAGATCATTCATAAAGCATATGTAAAAAACCAAACTTCAGAAAAAACGCCGGCAGATTGACGAAATTTCTCATACTGCTTTTTATTGGATCGATTCAAGTTGTTATTGAGTTAATGATTTTACAGCGATTTTCTCGAAGATTACATACTTTCAAAAACGATTGAATACGATATCCCTTACTCTTGTGGAGCACTATATTTTGTACACCCCTTTCAGTTATGGACGACGAAATATCACTAATTCAATTCCCTTGTCTACAAATTGCACAAGAATATGGATGTTAAACATATGGCAACTGAGCGAGAACTCTCTCTTCCTCTGTGATCTAGAAACCAAAATGTCCCCATAGTACATTTTTAATGATCAAACCTAGTCATACTTAGAGAAAGACTATTTAACACTCCTCATCCAGGAATAAGTTAATCTGCAAATGGATCTCTCTCTGGCAGACCTTCTGGACACAACAAAGACTACGCAGCCATAACATTCCAGCGTGCACTCCTGCCAGTAGTAATTCTACCTTTATTCGTCCTGAAAGTCCTGCCGCCCTAAAATACATACGGTTTATGAGTGGAACCTTCCTAAGTGGCAGCCTTCTATAAAATATCGTTTATGAGATCATAAAATGCGCTGAGCTTATTAGATGTGAACTTGAGACGTTTAGTATGATTGTACATTAGGATTTACGCAGCCATTTGTGCCGTATATTCCTGCAAAGAACACCTGGATAACAAATTGCAGGATTATTATTCATTGCTAAGCGCGAGTTATACCATCGCTTGGCTCACTACGTAATAACATACGCTTGGATTGTCCAACTTTATGCATTAATGGGGCTGGCTGTTCGGTATTTGCGACTGAAAGAAATTCAACCGTTTTTTCGGAGAAATTAAAAAATGTTGCTGATATGGTGACCGATTTGTGGACATCCATACTGGCTGAAATTGAAGAATAAAAATTTTCCTTGAAATTGAAACAAGGTTTGGTCGACCAGAGCCTGCTAATATAATTTACAAATATCCATATTTTCATCATGAAGAGTTTTGAAGATAATAATGGCCATTTTCAGTCATTTTCAGAAAAAATATATTTTGACATATTGGATTCTCACGTTATTCGTGATTTTTTTTAAATTTTTTCTTCATCAATTTATACCCTTAAAAAAATATTGAAAACTCAAAAATAATCTACCGAATTCGAACGATCAGAAGAAGCAGGAAATCGTGTGACGTCAGTGGCTAGAGAGATTTTTGATTGGTTGTACTCGTCATGACGTGCTGCTGATATAAAAATGACAGCATTGCCAAATCACAAAAAAAGAATTAGCCTGAAAAAGCCCTTGCTTTCACTTTCCTTTTAATATCATAATATATTGTTTTGGATGTTTTTCTTTTATCATCATGACATTTTCATTTGTACTCCATAAAGCGTCATAACATCATTCAATTTACGACCTCCTCATCGAAGATTAAGAGGGTTCAAGTTAGCAGATAGGTGAGAAATTCATTTAAAAATAATTATCCCTAGTCTACACAGGTGAGAATTGGTATATATAGGCCGGTCTTCTAATTTAGGAAGCATTAATAATTATTTTCATTTTGAAAAGTGCGTATTAGTGGTAAGAATAATTTTGGATTTGGCAACTGTGTATAGTCGTCAGTCGTTGACGTAACCTAGGAGTATAGATTATAGAGTATAGAATACTCCTAGACTTAACTGTAAGAAACGCCATTCTATAGTACGCAGAGAAGACGTCGAAATGTCGAATAATGACAAATAAGAAGGTTATGTTTTTATTTATAATTTGTAGGCGTGGTTGTCACATCAGTATTTGTATTTTCAGAGAATGAGTATTATATCAACTTTAATGAAAATTAAGTTGTTATATGACGATGTTTCAAAACATTATAGTGATCACATCAAATATAATACAACTACTGAACATATTTATGAATAAATTCAGACATTTTACAAAGACTCGACAACAGCGGCGTGTCTCTCAGTTACTCTGGGCTTTGTCTCCTCCATCATAAACTTCAATCAATCATATTACAAATTGAGCCACTGACGTCACATCAGAGGGACGTTTGAATTCACACGTGTTCAAATCACATTTCAATATCGAATAATTAATCAGTTCTTCAAAATTCAGAGTGAATAAATGGTTACAAATGTGTTATAAACTGACCTTCCTTACGTCATTTGAAGAAAAGTGCATATTTTGAGGTACTGGAAATCCCCATTGAATATGAATTGGCTGTATCGATTTCGGCCTACTTTGATCTCAAAAATCCTAAAAACTGTAGACCACAGTGAATAAAATACAGGAGCTCTTTTGGAGAGAAGAAATGGACTGGCGTACCAGTTCTTGTCGCCACGAGAATTAAAGAAAATGAAAAAAATGGATGTATAAAAGAGAAATAAATACCACAAAGTAAACACTGTAGGAAATGGTACTAACGGTTGTTCAGATTTAAAAGTTACGTATCTGCTTCTGTCTGCTTTCGTAGGTGTTCTACCGCGTAGAGTCCTTATCTCACTTGACGAATAAACTTTTAGGTACGAATGTAACGAGGTCCGACTTTGGGAAGAAAACTAGAGTATATGCGAACTTTGGCGTATCGAGGTTGCGACGTGGCAGCGGGTGAATTTTCACTGATCAGGTAGAAAAGGGATGTTTCCGGGATTCTCGATGAACCACAGAAAAAAAGTGGGTGAAATCATAGATCGGTTCTTCTTTGTAACCGACCCGGAAAGCCCATTCCAGTAGGAAACTTTGTGGTATAATAAAACAAAAATATGAATTTTGAACAACAGGGTCGAAGAGAGTGGGTTAACCACTGAAGTCCGGATCTTTTTCGTTACCGACGACGTCCAATTGCAGTATCAGCTTTGTGGTATGGAGTATGAATAGAAATACGAATTCTGAACACCCTGTATATCCAAATTAGCATTATATTGAATTTCGCCAGAACATTTTACGGCCAGACGGAGGCCTGAGGATTAACATTCAAATATGCTTTTCTAAAACGATCATTTCCTCGTACTTCATACATTAACGGAATCCGTTCCTCGGATTTTCCCAATCTGTTCGCCATATTCGAACGGAAAAAGGGAGAGAACTAACGGATAGAGGGCCTGGAAAGGCCTGGGGGATTAATATGATGTGGCTGGCGCATGATGGAGGCGAGAACTGGTCCGGGAGAAGAAACCCGCATCCTTTTTATAAATGGTTTACACCCTGTGACGTTTAATATCCATACATTACGTAAACCCATCGGCCGTATCCTGCGAACCCCCCTTTAAAAAGCCGTGCATCTTTTTTTAATCATTCCTCTTGACGCCGAAAGGATACATAAACGTCTTACTTGGAAACATCATATTTTCCGAACCACCGGAAATGGACCCACATCACTGGGGCATGTCTGATTAGGGCGATTTCATGTTGAACCGAAGAAATATGTTTTATATTTGCTCTCGGGGGCCTATTGGGGATTGCGAACTGGTTTTGGCGTTTTGCCTTTGTTCAGGACGACACAGTTTGTACCATTTCTGAATTTCCTTTCCTTTAAGAAAATGAAATGCACCGTTGCCAGACTACTTCATGGCTTATAACTTCACAACGTCTATTGTCGAACTGTGGAACTATGTTGAAAGAAACTTATTTAGTATTATTTTATAATTCTATGAAAGATGAATAGTGGTACGACTTCAAGCAATACTTTAGGCAATTCGCATCTTTATAAATAGGAGATTTGAATAATATCGAAGGTCCACCATGATGTACTCTTGTTCTTCTGAGACCATCGAAGACATGCGATTCTGTGGAAGAAAAACTAACCCCCGAGAACGAAAACAAATGGAAAGCCCTTCTCACTTCAGATCCCTTCTTGCTTCAGCCTCTCACTTTTACTTCTGCTTCATTCTTGATTCGATTCACTTCTACTTTTCAATAGGTAATTCTTTGAAATGGAGTTCCTCTTCTAGGAATCCGCCATCTTAGATTCTCTTTGAAAGACGCTTCCTTTGTTCACGGGTATGTACGTTCTGCTTTTTAATACTGTTTCTCTTCACAGGATTTAATCTCATGTAAGCTTATCTATTTCATTATTGCATTTCTATTGAATATTGTGGAACTTCGTTCTACTGCTACTAACCCCCATAGAATATTCTTATACCGTTGGTAAGACCTACTGCACTTTTAACTATTCACTCGACATTATGGTATAGGCATTGGAGTTGTTCCTTTTAGAATAATATTTCACGTTCAACGATACATGGTTTGGAGGCCTAGGATAAACTTTTTATGTCGTCTGTGCCAGGGAAAACATCTCCCACGAAGTGGCTTGAGAATTCCCCTGAGAGTTCTACAGACGAACGTTCTCAGAAACATGGCCTCGTCTTCTGGCCTTGGCGAGCCAGGCAAGTGTCCTATGGAAGGCTTGCTTCGATCTGGTTCCAACGTTCATCAGTCAACAGGAAATATAAGAAGTTTACCGTCACTTCCAAACCGACGTACTAATAGGATTTCACTCGTAACACTTGGAAGGAAGGATTCGCACACTAGGAACTGCAAACACACTGCGTAGGAATTTCAATAATAATCAGGTGACACACTTTTTATGACGTTTGAATCCAGCTAAATCAATATCCTCAAATGCCCGACCCGTTTTCCAGTAGGGTAATAATACATTGTTTTCATCATAGTTACTTTTTCAATGAGAACACGTCTCTTAATGATGAATCTCCTGGTTCCTTTCGAATTATGGACTTATTGAATACAAAGTATGTTTGACTTTCAACATCATATTCTGGTGAGTGTTGCGAGCAATTTTCATGTTCTACCTTGCGGGAACTTGCTTACATTTATTCTTGTTGGGAATTTTATCGGAGATTTGATCGACATCAGTTTCCAAACAAGGTTAGTCAATGTTTTGTAGAGAATTCAGTAAATCTCCGAATTCCGGTCATTTCCCAGCTGTCCTTCCATTCACCCCGTCCAATCCTCACCCTCCCTCGTATTCTCACAGCAATCCAGACGAGCATAACGCACACAATCCGATGGACCCAATTCCGAATATCTCCAGATCGAGACCAAACAGAAATACAATCAGCTGGAGCCTCGGGTCATCTTAGCTTGCACATCACGCCCCAAATCCCTGCGTAGCAATGTAACCAACCGATCTCGACGAAATAGGGGGCCATGGTCTCCGGAGCGTCACTTGTTTCAACGCTACGTAGGCCGTTTAGCATTCAGCCTTGTGCCGAACTAAATTAGTCATGTCTACCTGAGAGGAACGAATAAACTTCAACGAGACGAATGAAAAGTCCGGGGGTGGGTATTGGATGGGGGCGGTGCCCACGGTGAGTCTGGAGAAATCGCGGGGGTTGAATAATAAGCTATTGTTTTTCCGCGAGGGAAAGTTGAGAGGAACTTGTTGTATTCCCTGGGAAGTTGGCAAGAAAATGCGGATGATGTGTGTAAAAAACAGATCGAAGGAGAGATAGACATTCATGAAGGCCCCCAAACGAATACAAGAACTCAAAGAGATCAACTTTCAGATACCAGACAAGCTGAGGAGCCTATAACGCTTCCTGCAGAAAATTTTCACTGATAATCGTAGATACTTGGAACAAGGATTCAACCTCCTTGGAGCCCTCTAGAATACTGGTGTTCATTGGAGCTCAGGAGCTGGAGGGCGAGCTGTAGATCGCACAGTTGCGAAAACTGCTATGATGGGGGGCACAATAGACCTTTAAGGACGCAGTGGAATGTAACCCCCTTAACAAACTCCAAAGTTTGATTCTCTTCTCCACTACATTATTTGCGCATGCTTGCAAGTCTCGGACAATAAAAGGCCCACCCAACTTGATTTCAACAAGGATAGGATGGGAACCTTGGTCCACAGTTTAACGAAATCACGTAATGATTACTAACAAATGAGAAAAGACGCTGTCATTTTAATTTCGTTCCTGTCCAATTTTCGTCTTGAGTTTTTTAACTGCTTAATATGTTTGTCGAGAGTCCAATTATTAAAGTGACGATTTGGTTGTTCCTGTGGATATTGAAGAGTCTGCAAGAAGAGCAAATCTGGAACTCCTACCTAAAAAATCTGTTCAGCAGTACGATATTGCATATAACAATTTCCTGGCCTGGTGTAAATTGAAAAATGTAGAAGGGAACTTCAGTGAACCTGTTTTCCTGGCAAACTTAGAAGAAAAATCAAAAATATGGAGTTCATCAACTTTGTGGAGAAAATTTTCTATGATAAAGTCAAGCGCCCTTGTTAAAAATGGTGTGGGAATATTCTTAGGTAATAGCATATTCAAAACGGAAAAGTGAAGGATATCGTCCCAAAAAATCGAAAATTCTCACTCGTGAACAAGTTGAAAAGTTTATAAATGAGGCACCAGATGAGAAATACTTGATGGTTGAGGTTGCAACTATTTTCGGATTATTTGGAGCTTGTCGGCGTGAAGAATTGTGTAATTTATTAGTGGAAGATATCGAAATAACAAATAAATCATTGGTTATACAACTTCCAAACACAAAAACGAAAGTCAGTCGTTCTTTCAGAATTATTGGAAAGTATGTTTATTATTTCCATTAGTACTTTGCACTGCGCCTTTCTGTCATTAAACATCGTCGTTTTTTCCTGAAATACATGAATAATAAATGCACTGCCAATCCAGTTGGTATCAATAGATTTGGGAAAATTTCATCTGATGTTGCCGAATTCCTCAAACTGCCAGAACCAAAGCAATATACAGAACACTGTTTTCGAAGATCCTCCGCTTCATTACTAGCAGAATCAGGAGCAAATATTACGGATATGAAAAAACATGGTGGATGGAAGTCTACGACGGTAGCCGAGGGCTATGTTGATCATTCCATTGCATATAGAAATGAAAAAATTCTCCCAACCTCAACAGATTTTGGATCATCATCATCCAATATTGTACTTCCGGTTTCTACAAGTACTGATGGTGCTAAGGATTCTAATAATGTGTTGCGAAGCTCCCTAACGTCACAGGGCATTAATGTTAGTAATTGTTCTAGTTTTACGATTAATATTAATGTTCATAATTAATGATTATTAAATATTGATGATAAAAATTTGCAATTGCTGAATTTTTTTCATCTGATTCCATCATAAGAAAATGGAGTGCCAAAAACTAATGTTTAAAATATTTTTTTCGGCAACCGTCCGGGATGTACTCACTTCCTGGACGCTTTTTCTTTGAGAAAGTATACGAACTTTCCGGACTAGGCCGGAAAATATCACGTCGTTTTTGTCGTTGTTATGATCATCACAATAGCAACGAAAAAATGGATGACAGTTCTGTTTCGTTCAATTCAAATAAGAATCAAATTGTATGATAAAGAAATGTGTCGTCTCATTGATTTGTAATCCTACACGGTTGCCGAAAAAATATTGTACGCAACACGAAAATAGTTTTTTTGGACTCACAGACTTCTATTCGTCCAAAAAAACCCTATTTTCCGGACTTGTTACGTAAATTACTATTAACACGCTTCCTCGTAAACAATCAATTTTAACATTGTTTGCTGTCATTAAAAGTGTCACTTTCAATGGCAATTGTAAAAAAATTTTTTGCTTTTCAGTTCAACGTAATTTACAGTTTTTAAAACCTGAAAAAAAGGAGTGTACCTGATTTCAACATCCGAATTTCATCAGTATTGAAAGGAATGGTAGATAATGATCAATATATGCCTGCCCTCATATGCAACCTGCCATTTGGCCATACATCAAAATTCGCTCTGCTATGAGAGCATGAACATCACTCACATCTTGCCCCGCAGGTCCAGCCCAGAACCAAGGCTAATTTCGTAGGAAATTATTTTAAAACAACCCCCGGCCAAACTTTGACGCGTCTCTCATCCCCCTTGAGCCGTTTACCTCTTAATCTCCGAAAAGGAAGCGGACGAGGAAGGGACAATTTCCTTTCAGTTATGCCTCGTCATTCAATATTCTGACCGGAGCAGCAGAGGCCCCCGCAACAAGAACTTCGTATTATAATACTGAGCGGTCGCAATTGTTCCAGTCAACTCTACGAGAAACTTCGTTCAGCTCTGAGGCTCGGATCAGAAGTGAATTTATGTTTGCCGAGTTTAGTCAAAGCGAGTTAATTATCTTAAAACCATATACAGGCTTCTGTTCGGTTTGGAAATCGCGGGGTGTTTAAGAAAGCTATGAATTTTCCATCTCATTTTCCATTTCATTTGCTTGTAGTTAAATATTTAACCTTCCGTTTTCTGTGCCAGGCTCTGGCGGGTTGTTTAAGATACGGAAGTCTTCGCTTCATCAATATTTAATTGGCTTGATTAATTCCTTTATCCTTTCAGTGTTACTCATGGAGATTTACAAAGCGACGGATAACTGATTGCGATTTTAATTCATTCTTGCATCTTCTGACAGAGAGAAAGTGGCGAATAAGCTGTTTTTTCTGATTCTTTATTGAATACATATTGCGTAGAAAACCCACCAGTTTAAGAACTCGCAGGTTTCACTTGGACACTGTGAGATACCTAGTTGTCTAGTTGATTATGAATGCTGGATCTCTTCCTCGTTGGGGCAAGATTCTTCTTGGCATTGGATGCTGGAAATTGTCTTTGCTGACTCTTGAATGTTTTTGGCTCTGAAAGCTGGAGATCTTTTCAGCTGCTGCTGAATTTTTCTTCTTCGCTATTGATGTTTCAAATTGTCTCTGTTGGCACTGGAACCTTTTTGGCTCTGCAAGCTGGAGATCTCTTCCGCTAGTGGTGTTTTTTTACTATATGGATGCTGGAGATATTTCTCATTGGAGCTAGATTCTTTTTGGCACAGGATGCTGTGCATTGTCTTTGCTGACACTGGATTGTTTTTGGCTCTGGAGCTGGAGATCTTTTTCGCTGCTGCTGAATTTTTCTCCCTAGCTATGGAAGCTGGAAATATTCCTTGAAGGAGCTAGATTCTTCTTGGCTATGGAAGCTGGAAATTGTCTTCGTTGGCACTGGAACCACTTTGGCTCTGAAACCTGGAGATCTTTTTCGCCGGGGCTGTTTTTCCACTATGGATACTGGGGTTATTCCTCGTTCGAGCTAGATTCTTCTTAGCACTGAAAGCTGGAGATCTTTTCAGCTGCTGCTGAATTTTTCTTCTTGGCTGTGGAAGCTGGAAATCTTTCTCGTTGAAGCTAAATTCTTCTCGGCTATGGAAGCTGGAAATTGTTTTTGTTTGCATTGGAACCTTCTTGGCTCTGAAAGCTAGAGATATTTTTCGCTGTTGCTGAATTTTTCTTCTTGGCTTCATGGCTTTCCAGCTTCCATAAGCTGAAAATTGTTTTCGTTTGCATAGGAAACAGAAACCTTTTTGGCTCAGAAAGCTAGAGATCTTTTTTGCTGGTGCTAAATTCTTCCTTGGTCATGGAAGCTGGAAATATTCCTCGAAGGAGCTAGATTCTTTTTGGCTATGGAAGCTGGAAATTGTCTTTGTTGGCATTGAAACCTTCTTGGCTCTGAAAACTGGAGATCTTTTACGCTGGTGCTGTTTTTTTTTTACTATGGATGCTGGAGATATTCCTTGATGAAGCTTTGGAAGTTGAAAAGTATCTCTGCTGGCACTGGAACCTTTGCGGTTCAGAAAGCTGGAGATCTTTTGCGCTCTTACTAAATTCTCCTTCTTGGCTATGGAAGCTGGAAATTGTTTTGGTTGGCACTGGAACCTTTTTGGCTCTGAAAACTGGAGATCTTTTTTGCTGGTGTTGATTTTTTTTAATACAGATGCTGGAGATATTCCTCGTTCAAGCTAGATTCTTGTTTAAAATTGTCTTTGCTGGCACTGTAATATATAAAAGCTGAAGATCTTTTTCGCTGGTGTTGATTTTTTCACTAAGGATGCTGGAGATTTCCTCGATGGAGCTAGATTCTTCCTGACACTGGATGCTGAAACTTGTCTTTGCTGACACTGGAATGATTTTGGTTCTGAAGCTGGAGATCTTTTTCGAAGCTGCTGAATTTTTCTTCTTGGCTGTGGAAGCTAGAAATCTTCCTCGTTGAAGATAGATTCTTTTTGCCTTTGGAAGCTGGAAATTGTTCTTGTTGGCATTGGAAACAGAAACCTTTTTGGCTCAGAAAGCTAGAGATCTTTTTTGCTGGTGCTAATTTTTTTTCCTTGGCTATGGAAGCTGGAAATTATCTTCGTTGGCATTGGAACCTTTTTGACTCTGAAAACTGAAGATCTCTTTCGCTGGTGCTGTTTTTTTATATGGATTTTGGAGATATTCCTCGTTGAAGCAAGATTCTTCTTGGCTTCGGAAGTTGAAAGTGTCGTTGTTGGCACTGGAACCTTTTTGGCTCAGAAAGCTGGAGATCTTTTTCGCTACTGTCAAGTTCTTCTTCTTGGCTATAAAGCTGGAAATTATCTTTGTTGGCACTGGAATCTCTTTGGCTCTGAAAACTGGAGATCTTTTCCAGTGGTGTTGATGTTTTATGGATGCTGGAGATATTCCTCGTTCAAGCTAGCTTCCTGTTGAAAAGTTCTTTGCTGGCACTGGTACTTTTTTGACTCTGCAAGCTGGAGATTTTCTTCACTGATTTTTTCTCCTTGGCTATGGAAGGTAAAGATCTTCTTCGCAATCGTGCTGATTTTTTACTATGAATGCTGGAGATATTCCTTGTTGGAGATTCCCTCAGCTCTGAAAGCTAAAAATTGTCTTTGCTGGCACTGTAATGTATTAAAGCTGAAGATCTTTTCCGCTGGTGTTGTATTCTCCTTAAACAATGGACGATACCCTTTTCAATAAAACAAATATGTACAATTCTAGAGTAATGTGTTGTGACAAATTCCACCGAATTGTTTATGAGCCACATAATACCTTCGAATTGGCTTTTCCGATGCTGAATAAAGTAATTCAACCTTATCCAGAAGCTGATTCGGATTGGCTATTTCCGGGTCTTGCGAGAGCCGAAGCATACAAACCAGAAATGAAAAAGACACTAGTATTCCTCCCCAACTCTTCGAATTCGAATTGAAAAGACACCTCACAATCCACTCGATGCTCTCCAGGCCACAATGGAAGGGCTCAGGTCTCAATCACCCAGCTCGGAAGTTTTCCATTTACCGATTCAATTCGAGAAATATATCTGGAAAGGGTGTATTATCGAATTCGGAAAGCGGCCATCGGAAGTCATATTTTTATAGAGACATCTGCGATAAAGGGCCCGTAATGAAGTCAAACGTGAGCCATGAGATGGCGCTGCGAGAGGTGCTCCCCGACCGTACGAAGAATGCAATTAAGTCGGCCAGATAAGTCGGGTCTGTAGAGCCGTAGCTCATCCATTGCAGATATATTACTGCAAATGGTGCGGACTGACTTCTGCTGCTATCTCGTGAAATATGGCTGATTGAATAAGGCCCCGTCTTTTTCGGTTTTTATTACATTTTCCTGGCCGTGTAATGCAGCGCGACTAGTGAGCCAGTTCATCCGCGATTTATCGTCCTCCAGGACGTCCCGGAGCAGGCAGATCCTTTAAGATACGATGATGGGAAGGTTGATTCCGGGAATCGAATGAGGCGTTTTAACGGGGGTCGGCAATAAAATAAATCAACAAGAAACACGCGGCTTTTCGGAATGCCTCATACTTAGCAGAAACAGTTTCTTCATTTGATTTCATCGACATTCATGATTGTCCAAGAATAATAAGAGTGAGCCA
The DNA here is from genome assembly GCA_910592335.1 of Adalia bipunctata. Lineage (NCBI taxonomy): Eukaryota > Metazoa > Arthropoda > Insecta > Coleoptera > Coccinellidae > Adalia > Adalia bipunctata. Next base: position 68,422,972 of record OU342949.1, on the reverse strand, counting down.
AAATTCTTTCTACTGACTGCAACTCAAGAACTGATTTCAGGCAGTCAAAGCTTCTTGCTAAGTGTCCTTTTTCAAGCTCAAAACGTTTTTGATTCTTTAAAGCAAGTGGGTTTGGTATCTGGTGCTTCAACTGGTCTTTGCTCAGCATCTACAGCGTTAAAGAGAATGGGTCCAGGTTGTACATTGATTGAAGGAGTTACAGTACAGTTTGGTGAAAGGAAAACATTCCACAGCGACCTTTAGGTCTACTGTGCTTTGCAACTGCGATATCTACAGCCTCCATTTCTAGAGCTCCAATGTATTCTCTTGTCCAAGACATTCGTAGCGTAGGCTTCAATGGTGAGGCATTCTGTAACCTGGTGAACAGGAGTTTCCTCTTCGTCACAGAATTTGCACTCGTCAGTTTCTGACAAGCCCATTCTCATAATATGCTTTAAGAGGAGACAATGTCTCTTGAGGAAACCAGTGAGGAAGCTCATCTTATTCTTACTGAGATCCATATACTTCTTGGTTCTTACCGTTCCGAAATCCATGGGGGACCATTTGAAATGATCCATTCCTGAAAGATTCCTCCAGAGTGCTTCTCTTTTAGTTTCTTCCTTCTGCAAAAAGTCTTTCTCAAAGATCCATTTGCCCTTACCACAGAAAGGTTCTGGACCAGTAAGAGGCGTTTGTGCTGCTTTTCTGGCTAGGGTGTTTGCCTCTTCGTTCCTTTTGATTTCTGACCTATACTAGAGGCATATAAATATCATCCTAGGGTTATTCTGTCACAATTTAAAATCTTCACCTCAAATATTCAATATTCATGTAGAAGACTGCTTTCATCGAATATCCAGAATTCTGCTAGTTCAATATTGAGGACGAATTTTCCAGTTGAGTCCTGCCATAATGGTGAAATTACTTTTTCATCGCCTTCGCAGAAAATATTCCTTCTGTATGCAAATTTCATGGTCCAGAAGAAGTTTGACAAATATCCCACGTTCATAGACAGAAAACCGAACCCGGACAAAAACCTCTCTCTCGCTCCGGACAAATTCCGGGAGTTTTATATTTAAACAGATGGGTTCCTGGAAGAGTTATTATGACCGACGTGCTTCGTCCGGTGCTTCGAAGTCGAGTGGGATCTTTATGTTGTCCATTTCTTCCAGGCTAAAGGATCCACACACGATCGCATCTTGTATCTAGGTCCAATCATCACACTCATACGAGAAAAGGAGAAAAGTATACCTAGGCTGAATTAGGAGCTCATTTTTCGTCACACAGACGTCTCGGTACTTTCAACTATCAAATATGACCTCACAGAAGCTCAGATATTGTAAGACCATTGCTTACACATTCAGTCATTGAAGAACTCCGCTTGGAGTGATTGTCAAAATATTTTTTGTCGATAAATTGACACAACTGTCCCTTATACTCACACAGAGGTTGAGAGTCATCTGTCGTTTAGTTTGTTCACAGTGCCTTATTTTGTCAGTTCATCCGAAGTGTGTACAGAGTATTCAGAAGCGGTCAGAGATGTGGTGGAATACTTGTCTCGCTCTGATCGTCTTCAACTGCAGTCAACAACTCTGAAAATGAGGCTAGCAATGGAGACCGATTCTTATCTATTTCTTCTGGATCCAAATTCCTGTAGTGCAGCATCACCTTTACGCTTCCCTAACCTCCAAATCCCTCTCACATATCCGTGAAAGGAGGACGGTTAAAAGTCGGCAAATGAAGATGAACACACTTTAAGAACGTGCCGTATTTACGCCCCTAAACGAAACTAATTCTATATATAAACACAATGTCTGCCGTCTCCCCTCCACTGTTCCGCTAACCACTTTAGTTTCTAGCAATCCAAACTAAACATAAACCTTGCTAAAGGATGATACCTACTCACGAATGTTTTACGTGGCCCATATAAAACTTCCCTTTTAACCATGATTTTACTTCTTATTTATAGTTTTTTGGGGTTATTAAAGCCGTTCTGATAAAATACTTCAAGGCACAAAAACGCCAAATACCAAATCATTACTACAACTTATCTGAAAATCTGGCTATCTTCATCTTTCTGATCAATTTTTTCCATATTTGACCATAATATAGGATGGAGACATGGAAATGAAGTCCAAAATCCAAATCTTTCTCATTATCAGTGGAGGTAATGTGAATCACATATACAGGGTGTATTTTAAGGTGAGGCTTTTCTTTTGACAGGTGATAGATCTCATCAAAATAAGTCATTTTACCGAAAATTTTTTAGATGAAATGTTCAATTTGAAAAATTTATAAAAAATTTTGGGCCTACATCTCTCTACATCTCTGCACCTGGTTTATGAATATTCGCGGAGTTGGGTTAAAATTTTTTTTTCTTACAACTCATACGCTGAACTGGCATTTTGTTTTGATTCACCATAAAATAAAAGCATATCGACAAGTTCGTTATTTGAATGAACGTGCGGCATTTTCGAAACGTGAACCTCGTCGTAACACGATCGAAGATGCACTGATCACACAATGATATTCTGAGTCATGTTTGATAAGAAAACAAAAAACTAGAGATGTTTATACAGGGTGAGTCTTTGACTTGTACATATATTTCAACTGTAGATTCCTCTCATGAAACGAAACTATTTTTCCCATACCATTTTCAAAATTCGGTTTGGTTTGGAAGATACAGGGTGTCGAAAATCCGTGAAAAAAACACTTTATTGACCATATCTTCGTAACCGTTATTTCAAATGAACTGAATTTTGGTTCATTGGTTACTGTATTCATGGTGCATATTCGTCGATTGAAACTTATTCAATATCTTGCCTAGTATAAAAGTTACAGGGTAGTCTACTCATCAATACACGCTAAAACAACATAAAACCACTTTAAAAAGATAAATGGTTCATATTTTCGACAAAATCAATCGAGAAACTTGAAATATTCTAATGTTTTTTCAACGAAACGCGTCGTTTTCGAGTTATTTCCAATTTTACCCGAAAATTTTTGACGAAAAAATCATTAATTTCAAGAATATTCTGAATGCTCCTCTGAATTAAATATCATCGAATATTATTCCTTCTCTGGTCTTTAAACGAGTTGACAATGTTATCAGAATATTTACCAACTTTGTCGAGACTTAAATTCAAATGATGGAAAACGTTGATGTAGAGATATTTTAATAATAAAATCCCACAAATGTGGAAGATGAAATTGAACACCAAGGAGCATTTAATACGCACAGTTTCTATTGAAAATTCATTGTAACCGGTCCAAATTGAAGTTGAATGTCGATGAAATACAAAATTCGGATATGAATGATGAATTTCGATACAAACCTCGTAATCAATTGAAATTAATGAATAATAATATGATACCTGATAATCTGTGGCGATGTTTCTATCTAAACAATATCTCTTGGAATTTTATAAACTCCACACTACACAGTTAATATTATATTAATTCACTTCACATAATAATCACATTATTACAATAATTCACTGAATGTATTCACTACTACACATAATGGTTACAGTTTGTTTATAGTTGGCAGCGCCTCCAACGGTTTTCGCTATACGCATGCATCGTGAAATTCCCCGACGAAGTCGAGTTCTGATGGAAATGGCAGAATTCATAGATATTTATACTATGTTACGTTAAAAATCCTCAACCTCAATGGAAATATCAGCAAGCTGACAACATCTTCTTAAAATTTCTGTTCAAATATTCACAGAATGGATACAAAATAGATTAGGTTAGGTTGTTTTATAATAAATTCTGATGATCTGAATGAAAAGTCTTTCTTCATGGGATTGTTTGGGAATTTCGAGGGAAATATGAACAAGTTATTATTATTCACAAACTAATCTGCAGAAAAATTGAAGAAGGAACTTATTTTGGTGGGAGAAATGTGGCTTTTTCGAGATTCCGGGTGATTCAAGTCCATTGAATCGAGAACATGGAGGTATCGGTCTTCTTCGTCACGTTCGAAGTCCATCCGCAGTAAAACTTGGTGGTATTAAAAAATAAAAATATGAATTTTGAACAGGTCAGATGGACTGTTTCATTTGGGACTCTCTGTTTATGCACATACTGAAAATTGTCTAGAGCAGCTTTTGAGGATGTAAGCCTATTATAATCCACTCAATATCATTATATCCTCTCGAATCCAGGTTACCATGAAATCGGCCATAAACGTCACGAAAAGATGTAAACTGCATCCAGCAAGGATATATTTCTGTACCGGATAACGACCGCAAAAATGAAATATCGCGCAATCTCTTGAAGCAGACATAAAATATCCGAATGAATTCGGAGACAAAGCCAAAATCAGTGTTTCGAAACAGGTGAACGCGATAAGGGCCTCTGTATGAGCGCAAAGAATTATTATGGCCATTTCGTGTTTGCTTCGGTGGGAATTTGTCAGGGACGTCGCGATCAGCCGACTGTGGAAAATGCCTGCGAGAGGGATACAAATGTCAACATATTAAATCAACATATCCCCTTACACTTTTGGATTCGACGAGGGTAAGGTCGGGGTGCTGCTAGAAATTCGTTTGGGATTGCCATGATAAAAAGTTCTGTGAAAGGACCAGAATCTTGTTTTTTCTCTCTGTCGTGGTGAGGTTACTCTGTGGGTTGAGGATCTGCATTTTACCCGAAAGGCCAGCTGTTGAAACTCCGGTGAAGAGCGGTTAGATCATTCGTGTCCAAACACAGCTCTCAAACAGTAAAACAGCTCAACTAGAAATCTCACTAGCTATTGTTAACTCATCTATGAGTTCCTGAAGGAGAAACCTAAGGGTTTTAACAATAATCTTGAGAAGAACTTGTTGCATTACCTCTAGTTGCAACAAAAGGAACAATCTAATAGATTTACTTGTTATATCTTGTGATCTTGTCCCATTTTCATTGTCTACAAAGCTAGTCTTTCACAGCAATATCGCAGCTGTTGCAATAACTTCTTTATCTTGTTTGTAAGACATAGTTATAATAGTTATGGTTATAGTGAAAAGGGGTTACAGTCCACTGCGACCTTGAGGTCTATTATGCCCCCTAACAGAGCTGTTATCATCACGCCTCCTACAGCTCGCCCTTCAGTTCCAGAGATCTGATGAAATCCAGTATCTGGGACTGCTTAAATGAGGATAACTCCCTACTTCTACAAGTTTCTTGTCCAAAACACTCTTTCCTTTGGCTTGCAATGGCATAGAATTCCGTAACCAGGTGAATAGGAGTCTCTTCCTCCTCACCACAGAATCTACACTCGTCAGTGTCCTAAAAACCCATTCTCAACAGATGCTTCTTTAGGCGACAATGTCCTGTGAGAAAGCGAGTGAGTAGGTGAAGTTAGTTTTCACTGAAATCCAGATATTTTTTGGATCTAGCCGTTTCAAAGTTCCAGAGGAACTTTTTGGAGTGATCCATCCCTGGGAGGTTCCGCCAGAGTTTTTCACTTTCGGTTTTCTCCTTCAGCATAAACTCCTTCTTATAGGTGCATTTTCCTATACCACAGAAGGGTTCTGAGCCAGTGAGTGGCGTTTGTGCGCTCTTTCTGGCCAGTGTATTGGTCTCTTCGTTTCCTACGATTCCCGAATGACCGGGAACCCAGAATAAAAAGACCTTATTCTTCTTGCCTACCTCATTGAGTTTGTTTCGGCACTCCCAAATCAGCTTTGAGTTGATGACGTAGGAGCTCAGTGCTTCGAGAGCAGCTTGACTATCTGTATGAATAGCTATATCGCACTTCTGATAGTTTCTTCCTAGATTTATATCTAGACATCTTCCGATTGCAAGTATTTCCGTTTGAAGGACGCTTGTACAGGAGCCTAACGATAGTACACACTTGGTACTTGTCCCGTAAATCCCAGCTCCAGCTCCTGTAGCGGTTTTAGAACCATCTGTTTACCATTTAATTGTATTTTCTTTGAGATTATAGTCGGTGTATTCCCTTTCCCAATCATCTCTTTTGCTTAGCATTGTACTGAAGTTTTTCTCAGTGCTTACTCTCTTGATCTTTACATCACTAGGATGGTTTGCAGATGAGGTGTAGTCATTTAGAGAGGACCAAACTCTCTGAAACCTGACTCTCTCATTGCCTGCTCCTTCTTTACATAATCTGAGGATGGCCTCATGGGCTACCGTATCAATCACTAGATGTAGAGGTGTGAGGTCTGTGATGATCTCAAGCGTTCTATTTGGGCACGTTCTCATAGCTCCCGTGATGCACACACAGGCAAGCCTTTTGTACTTTGTTGAGCAGGCTACTGCCCCATATGTCAGGTTCCAACTGATTTCCCTTCAACCTTTCAAGGTGTTCAGTGTGAAAACACGGTAATTCATTATGGAATCGAAAAAACAGTTATCCAGCCATGAAATTTTTACTTTCGTCAGTGGAATTGTGGCTTCAGTGGAAACAAATGCCAAAGTGTTTCTATTCATGTTTGATTCCCGAACGTAGGCAAAAGTAGTTTGATGCTCCTACAAAAGATATCATAGAAGGTAAATCCTTTTCGTATTTCTAAGTTTCTGACGGTTATGTCATTGAAAATCCAAAAAAAAAATTGTTAGTGAAAAAAACATCAACGAATATGGTTTTATGCAAGCCACGCCCTATCTGTATACATCCTTTCGCCATACTGATCATAGTGGTTGGTTGTGCCATAGCCGTCACTTCCCACAATGATATGTTGATTAAAGCAGCTGGTGGAGGTGCATCTGAAGAAGGAGGTTAAAAGCAACACTGAAATGGACATTCTGAACCAAACCTTGCCGATATTTCGATCATCGAGCAATTTTTCATGTAGAAAGTCACAGATGAGACATTTTTAATAAAATCATCACAACATTTTTGATAAGTTTGAAAAGTTAAAACTGGTTTTTCTTCGAATGTTGCATGAAATCATGGAAAGACTCAGATTGGGTCAGCAACACACTCGAGCCTAACGCTACCCCTAGCAGTCAGTTTATGACAAGCATGTCCTAATCATATGCATCCTATAAGGCCATAATGTCTTATGAGGATGTCAGTGAAGAGGTGCAACTTATTTTTTCTGCGATCTAAATAATCCTTGAGGCCTTGCTTGGCTCAATAGTTTTACTGGATCACATAAAAGCAAGGGGGTGCTGGCCATGAGTCATTGGCCCTTTCTGGTCGTTGGTCTTGTTTGTCATTTTGTTGACCTCTTCATTTACTGGTAACTTTTTGGTCCTCACACCCTTGCCAAAGTCACTTTGCTGTAGTTGAATTCCCAAGGCTTCAGCTACTTTGTGTCGTATGAAGTGCACTCATTACTGCCTGTGATTTCGAGAAGATAAAAATAGACTCCCACCTAAATCTGCTGCCATCTGAGCTTGATATACGAAATTTTCACTCTCGAATCTACTGAAAGGAAAACTCGGTGAAATGAATAAAAAATGCCTCCGATGATTTATTTAATATGATTCGACATCCCGAAGTCCCTGAGGAAAACTTCCCACAATACAGATCAAACGAGAATCGAACTGTACAGAAGTCGCTCGGCAAGATCTATATTCTCTTCCCATTCGCAGCCCAGAGGCATATATCAGATTATACCCCGCTGATGGTTCACAATACGACCTGAATTCGTTCCTCATCCGACATATTTCGCTGATGTGAAAAATCTGTTTCGTACACGTTCGATTTCGCGAACAAATGCAGATAAATGCAGCCGAAACGTTGACAAATCATCGTAAAACAACCCAGAATAAAACACTGTCTTGGCGGGAATCAGGGGCGTTTTATTTCCGGCCTGATATATGACCACAGTTGGCTTTGGATTGCGGAATTCTTGGCGGCAGGAGCGGCCTGGAGGCGGGAGACGTTTATGGGCAGGATCGGAAATTGAAATAGTGCCAAAATGCACATGGTGGCTGCATTGTGATTGTTGATTTCGTTTCGTGCTGGCCGCCAGGTTATGGTCAGGACGTTTCAACTATCAGCTAGTTTGGAGCTTGGGAAACTTTCGCCACTCATTCCATAAACTGTCAGTTATCATGGTAAACATATGCAGGACATGACTACGTTGTCACGTTATGAACTGCTCCACATGAGTTAGGGATATTGACTCAAATTGCAAAAAAATATAATTAAAATAATATTGGTGTGATGAAAATTCATATTAATATGATTTCAAGTTGCAAATTAGTTTCAGCCTGTAGGTCTGCAGCGTATACAGGGTGGTTAAGAAAAATCGAGTAAAATGACGAAATTTTATTCCCAGACAATTCAAGCATTTTAAGACTATCAAAACAATGTAGCCTCCACGGGCATCAAGGTTGTTGAACATTTTTTGAATTTGGTTCCATCAACGGTGCAGAAGCTCTCTCAGATTATTTAAGGATTCCGGGGTAGGTTGATTATTATCTAATCTTCTTTGGAGCATATCCTATGCATGTTCTATATTCAGAATTCAATAATGACGTGAGATCCTCCCCAAATATATTTTTTATTGACAAACATGGTGTTTTTAGGGGGTCATACCCCTTTGTCATTTTTCATCCAAAATTTGAAATTCTTCAAATCGCTTATATTCTGCACAGAGATACTTTGGACTATGCCGATCAACATAATATAAATAACTATTGGCGGAGATGAGAGGGACGGCAGTTATGACAGTTTGAATTTTCCGATTTTTTCAAAAAATGCCATTCGACAGGTCAAAATCTAAACTGTGATAGTTAGGGCTTTGAATAGTTTTTTATTGAATGGAGCGGCCTCGAAAACCTACATTTTGATACCAGAATCCCCCATGTAGCCCCCATAGATAATGAAATATTCAACTTTTTATTTTTCGATTTTTCATTTTCGAGTTCTGTTCACGAGCTCACACCACTCTAGGTGAGGGTGCTGTCGGTCCGCAGAATTGCTATTATTGAAGATTCAAATGGGCAGTACAACTTCCAGATTCAATAATAACATGAGATCCTCCCCAAATATATTTTTTATTGACAAACATGGTGTTTTTGGGGGTCATACCCCTTTGTCATTTTTCATCCAAAATTTGAAATTTTTCAAATCGCTCATATTCTGCACAGAGATACTTTGGACTATGCCGATCAACATAATATAAATAACTATTGGCGGAGATGAGAGGGACGGCAGTTATGACAGTTTGAAATTTCCGTTTTTTTCAAAAAATGCCATTTGACAGGTCAAAATCTAAACGGTGATAGTTAGGGCTTTGAATTGTTTTTTATTGAATGGAGCGGCCTCGAAAACCTACATTTTGATACCAGAATCACCCATGTAGCCCCCATAGATAATGAAATATTGAACTTTTTATTTTTCGATTTTTCATTTTCGAGTTCTGTTCACGAGCTCACACCACTCTAGGTAAGGGTGCTGTCCGTCCGCAGAATTGCTATTATTGAAGATTCAAATGGGCAGTACAACATCCAGATTCAATAATAACGTGAGATCCTCCCCAAATATATTTTTTATTGACAAACATGGTGTTTTTAGGGGGTCATACCCCTTTGTCATTTTTCATCCAAAATTTGAAATTTTTCAAATCGCTCATATTCTGCACAGAGATACTTTGGACTATGCCGATCAACATTATATAAATAACTATTGGCGGAGATGGGAGGGACGGCAGTTATGACAGTTTGAAATTTCAGATTTTTTCAAAAAATGCCATTTGACAGGTCAAAATCTAAACGGTGATAGTTAGCGCTTTGAATTGTTTTTTATTGAATGGAGCGGCCTCGAAAACCTACATTTTGATACCAGAATCACCCATGTAGTCCCCATAGATAATGAAATATTCAACTTTTTATTTTTCGATTTTTCATTTTCGAGTTCTGTTCACGAGCTCACACCACTCTAGGTAAGGGTGCTGTCGGTCCGCAGAATTGCTATTATTGAAGATTCAGATGGGCAGTACAACTTCCAGATTCAATAATAAAGTGAGATCCTCCCCAAATATATTTTTTATTGACAAACATGGTGTTTTTAGGGGGTCATACCCCTTTGTCATTTTTCATCCAAAATTTGAAATTTTTCAAATCGCTCATATTCTGCACAGAGATACTTTGGACTATGCCGATCAACATAATATAAATAACTATTGGCGGAGATGAGAGGGACGGCAGTTATGACAGTTTGAAATTTCCGATTTTTTCAAAAAATGCCATTTGACAGGTCAAAATCTAAACGGTGATAGTTAGAGCTTTGAATTGTTTTTTATTGAATGGAGCGGCCTCGAAAACCTACATTTTGATACCAGAATCACCCATGTAGCCCCCATAGATAATGAAATATTCAACTTTTTATTTTTCGATTCTTCATTTTCGAGTTCTGTTCACGAGCTCACACCACTCTAGGTAAGGGTGCTGTCGGTCCGCAGAATTGCTATTATTGAAGATTCAGATGGGCAGTACAACTTCCAGATTCAATAATAAAGTGAGATCCTCCCCAAATATATTTTTTATTGACAAACATGGTGTTTTTAGGGGGTCATACCCCTTTGTCATTTTTCATCCAAAATTTGAAATTCTTCAAATCGCTCATATTCTGCACAGAGATACTTTGGACTATGCTGATCAACATAATATAAATAACTATTGGCGGAGATGAGAGGGACGGCAGTTATGACAGTTTGAAATTTCCGATTTTTAAAAAAAATTCCATTTGACAAGTCAAAATCTTAACGGTGATAGTTAGGGCTTTGAATTGTTTTTTATTGAATGGAGCGGCCTCGAAAACCTACATTTTGATACCAGAATCACCCATGTAGCCCCCATAGATAATGAAATATTCAACTTTTTATTTTTCGATTTTTCATTTTCGAGTTCTGTTCACGAGCTCACACCACTCTAGGTAAGGGTGCTGTCGGTCCGCAGAATTGCTATTATTGAAGATTCAGATGGGCAGTACAACTTCCAGATTCAATAATAAAGTGAGATCCTCCCCAAATATATTTTTTATTGACAAACATGGTGTTTTTAGGGGGTCATACCCCTTTGTCATTTTTCATCCAAAATTTGAAATTTTTCAAATCGCTCATATTCTGCACAGAGATACTTTGGACTATGCCGATCAACATAATATAAATAACTATTGGCGGAGATGAGAGGGACGGCAGTTATAACAGTTTGAAATTTCCGATTTTTTCAAAAAATGCCATTTGACAGGTCAAAATCTAAACGGTGATAGTTAGGGCTTTGAATTGTTTTTTATTGAATGGAGCGGCCTCGAAAACCTACATTTTGATACCAGAATCACCCATGTAGCCCCCATAGATAATGAAATATTCAACTTTTTATTTTTCGATTTTTCATTTTCGAGTTCTGTTCACGAGCTCACACCACTCTAGGTAAGGGTGCTGTCGGTCCGCAGAATTGCTATTATTGAAGATTCAAATGGGCAGTACAACATCCAGATTCAATAATAACGTGGGATCCTCCCCAAATATATTTTTTATTGACAAACATGGTGTTTTTAGGGGGTCATACCCCTTTGTCATTTTTCATCCAAAATTTGAAATTTTTCAAATCGCTCATATTCTGCACAGAGATACTTTGGACTATGCCGATCAACATAATATAAATAACTATTGGCAGAGATGAGAGGGACGGCAGTTATGACAGTTTGAATTTTCCGATTTTTTCAAAAAATGTCATTTGACAGGTCAAAATCTAAACGGTGATAGTTAGGGCTTTGAATTGTTTTTATCGAATGGAGCGGCCTCGAAAACCTACATTTTGATACCAGAATCACCCATGTAGCCCCCATAGATAATGAAATATTCAACTTTTTATTTTTCGATTTTTCATTTTCGAGTTCTGTTCACGAGCTCACACCACTCTAGGTAAGGGTGCTGTCGGTCCGCAGAATTGCTATTATTGAAGATTCAAATGAGCAGTACAACTTCCAGAATCAATAATAACGTGAGATCCTCCCCAAATATATTTTTTATTGACAAACATGATGTTTTTAGGGGGTCATACCCCTTTGTCATTTTTCATCCAAAATATGAAATTTTTCAAATCGCTCATATTCTGCACAGAGATACTTTGGACTATGCCGATCAACATAATATAAATAACTATTGGCGGAGATGAGAGGGACGGCAGTTATGACAGTTTGAAATTTCCGTTTTTTTCAAAAAATGCCATTTGACAGGTCAAAATCTGAACGGTGATAGTTAGGGCTTTGAATTGTTTTTTATTGAATGGAGCGGCCTCGAAAACCTACATTTTGATACCAGAATCACCCATGTAGCCCCCATAGATAATGAAATATTCAACTTTTTATTTTTCGATTCTTCATTTTCGAGTTCTGTTCACGAGCTCACACCACTCTAGGTAAGGGTGCTGTCAGTCCGCAGAATTGCTATTATTGAAGATTCAGATGGGCAGTAAAACTTCCAGATTCAATAATAACGTGAGATCCTCCCCAAATATATTTTTTATTGACAAACATGGTGTTTTTAGGGGGTCATACCCCTTTGTCATTTTTCATCCAAAATTTGAAATTCTTCAAATCGCTCATATTCTGCACAGAGATACTTTGGACTATGCTGATCAACATAATATAAATAACTATTGGCGGAGATGAGAGGGACGGCAGTTATGACAGTTTGAAATTTCCGATTTTTTAAAAAAATTCCATTTGACAAGTCAAAATCTTAACGGTGATAGTTAGGGCTTTGAATTGTTTTTTATTGAATGGAGCGGCCTCGAAAACCTACATTTTGATACCAGAATCACCCATGTAGCCCCCATAGATAATGAAATATTCAACTTTTTATTTTTCGATTTTTCATTTTCGAGTTCTGTTCACGAGCTTACACCACTCTAGGTAAGGGTGCTGTCCGTCCGCAGAATTGCTATTATTGAAGATTCAAATGGGCAGTACAACATCCAGATTCAATAATAACGTGAGATCCTCCCCAAATATATTTTTTATTGACAAACATGGTGTTTTTAGGGGGTCATACCCCTTTGTCATTTTTCATCCAAAATTTGAAATTTTTCAAATCGCTCATATTCTACACAGAGATACTTTGGACGATGCCGATCAACATAATATAAATAACTATTGGCGGAGATGAGAGGGACGGCAGTTATGACAGTTTGAATTTTCCGATTTTTTCAAAAAATGCCATTTGACAGGTCAAAATCTAAACGGTGATAGTTAGGCCTTTGAATTGTTTTTTATTGAATGGAGCGGCCTCGAAAACCTACATTTTGATACCAGAATCACCCATGTAGCCCCCATAGATAATGAAATATTCAACTTTTTATTTTTCGATTTTTCATTTTCGAGTTCTGTTCACGAGCTCACACCACTCTAGGTAAGGGTGCTGTCGGTCCGCAGAATTGCTATTATTGAAGATTCAAATGGGCAGTACAACTTCCAGAATCAATAATAACGTGAGATCCTCCCCAAATATATTTTTTATTGACAAACATGGTGTTTTTAGGGGGTCATACCCCTTTGTCATTTTTCATCCAAAATTTGAAATTTTTCAAATCGCTCATATTCTGCACAGAGATAGTTTGGACTATGCCGATCAACATAATATAAATAACTATTGGCGGAGATGAGAGGGACGGCAATTATGACAGTTTGAAATTTCCGATTTTTTCAAAAAATGCCATTTGACAGGTCAAAATCTAAACGGTGATAGTTAGGGCTTTGAATTGTTTTTTATTGAATGGAGCGGCCTCGAAAACCTACATTTTGATACCAGAATCACCCATGTAGCCCCCATAGATAATGAAATATTCAACTTTTTATTTTTCGATTTTTCATTTTCGAGTTCTGTTCACGAGCTCACACCACTCTAGGTAAGGGTGCTGTCGGTCCGCAGAATTGCTATTATTGAAGATTCAAATGGGCAGTTCAACATCCAGATTCAATAATAACGTGAGATCCTCCCCAAATATATTTTTTATTGACAAACATGGTGTTTTTAGGGGGTCATACCCCTTTGTCATTTTTCATCCAAAATTTGAAATTTTTCAAATCGCTCATATTCTGCACAGAGATACTTTGGACTATGCCGATCAACATAATATAAATAACTATTGGCGGAGATGAGAGGGACGGCAGTTATGACAGTTTGAATTTTCCGATTTTTTCAAAAAATGCCATTTGACAGGTCAAAATCTAAACGGTGATAGTTAGGGCTTTGAATTGTTTTTTATTGAATGGAGCGGCCTCGAAAACCTACATTTTGATACCAGAATCACCCATGTAGCCCCCATAGATAATGAAATATTCAACTTTTTATTTTTCGATTTTTCATTTTCGAGTTCTGTTCACGAGCTCACACCACTCTAGGTAAGGGTGCTGTCCGTCCGCAGAATTGCTATTATTGAAGATTCAAATGGGCAGTACAACATCCAGATTCAATAATAACGTGAGATCCTCCCCAAATATATTTTTTATTGACAAACATGGTGTGTTTAGGGGGTCATACCCCTTTGTCATTTTTCATCCAAAATTTGAAATTTTTCAAATCGCTCATATTCTGCACAGAGATACTTTGGACTATGCCGATCAACATAATATAAATAACTATTGGCGGAGATGAGAGGGACGGCAGTTATGACAGTTTGAATTTTCCGATTTTTTCAAAAAATGCCATTTGACAGGTCAAAATCTAAACGGTGATAGTTGAGGCTTTGAATTGTTTTTTATTGAATGGAGCGGCCTCGAAAACCTACATTTTGATACCAGAATCACCCATGTAGCCCCCATAGATAATGAAATATTCAACTTTTTATTTTTCGATTTTTCATTTTCGAGTTCTGTTCACGAGCTCACACCACTCTAGGTAAGGGTGCTGTCGGTCCGCAGAATTGCTATTATTGAAGATTCAAATGGGCAGTACAACTTCCAGATTCAATAATAACGTGAGATCCTCCCCAAATATATTTTTTATTGACAAACATGGTGTTTTTAGGGGGTCATACCCCTTTGTCATTTTTCATCCAAAATTTGAAATTTTTCAAATCGCTCATATTCTGCACAGAGATACTTTGGACTATGCCGATCAACATAATATAAATAACTATTGGCGGAGATGAGAGGGACGGCAGTTATGACAGTTTGAAATTTCCGATTTTTTCAAAAAATGCCATTTGACAGGTCAAAATCTAAACGGTGATAGTTGAGGCTTTGAATTGTTTTTTATTGAATGGAGCGGCCTCGAAAACCTACATTTTGATACCAGAATCACCCATGTAGCCCCCATAGATAATGAAATATTCAACTTTTTATTTTTCGATTTTTCATTTTCGAGTTCTGTTCACGAGCTCACACCACTCTAGGTAAGGGTGCTGTCGGTCCGCAGAATTGCTATTATTGAAGATTCAAATGGGCAGTACAACTTCCAGATTCAATAATAACGTGAGATCCTCCCCAAATATATTTTTTATTGACAAACATGGTGTTTTTAGGGGGTCATACCCCTTTGTCATTTTTCATCCAAAATTTGAAATTTTTCAAATCGCTCATATTCTGCACAGAGATACTTTGGACTATGCCGATCAACATAATATAAATAACTATTGGCGGAGATGAGAGGGACGGCAGTTATGACAGTTTGAAATTTCCGATTTTTTCAAAAAATGCCATTTGACAGGTCAAAATCTAAACGGTGATAGTTAGGGCTTTGAATTGTTTTTTATTGAATGGAGCGGCCTCGAAAACCTACATTTTGATACCAGAATCACCCATGTAGCCCCCATAGATAATGAAATATTCAACTTTTATTTTTCGATTTTTCATTTTCGAGTTCTGTTCATGAGCTCACACCACTCTAGGTAAGGGTGCTGTCGGTCCGCAGAATTGCTATTATTGAAGATTCAAATGGGCAGTACAACATCCAGATCCAATAATAACGTGAGATCCTCCCCAAATATATTTTTTATTGACAAACATGGTGTTTTTAGGGGGTCATACCCCTTTGTCATTTTTCATCCAAAATTTGAAATTTTTCAAATCGCTCATATTCTGCACTGAGATACTTTGGACTATGCCGATCAACATAATATAAATAACTATTGGCGGAGATGAGAGGGACGGCAGTTATGACAGTTTGAATTTTCCGATTTTTTAAAAAAATTCCATTTGACAAGTCAAAATCTTAACGGTGATAGTTAGGGCTTTGAATTGTTTTTTATTGAATGGAGCGGCCTCGAAAACCTACATTTTGATACCAGAATCACCCATGTAGCCCCCATAGATAATGAAATATTCAACTTTTTATTTTTCGATTTTTCATTTTCGAGTTCTGTTCACGAGCTTACACCACTCTAGGTAAGGGTGCTGTCCGTCCGCAGAATTGCTATTATTGAAGATTCAAATGGGCAGTACAACATCCAGATTCAATAATAACGTGAGATCCTCCCCAAATATATTTTTTATTGACAAACATGGTGTTTTTAGGGGGTCATACCCCTTTGTCATTTTTCATCCAAAATTTGAAATTTTTCAAATCGCTCATATTCTACACAGAGATACTTTGGACTATGCCGATCAACATAATATAAATAACTATTGGCGGAGATGAGAGGGACGGCAGTTATGACAGTTTGAATTTTCCGATTTTTTCAAAAAATGCCATTTGACAGGTCAAAATCTAAACGGTGATAGTTAGGCCTTTGAATTGTTTTTTATTGAATGGAGCGGCCTCGAAAACCTACATTTTGATACCAGAATCACCCATGTAGCCCCCATAGATAATGAAATATTCAACTTTTTATTTTTCGATTTTTCATTTTCGAGTTCTGTTCACGAGCTCACACCACTCTAGGTAAGGGTGCTGTCGGTCCGCAGAATTGCTATTATTGAAGATTCAAATGGGCAGTACAACTTCCAGAATCAATAATAACGTGAGATCCTCCCCAAATATATTTTTTATTGACAAACATGGTGTTTTTAGGGGGTCATACCCCTTTGTCATTTTTCATCCAAAATTTGAAATTTATCAAATCGCTCATATTCTGCACAGAGATACTTTGGACTATGCCGATCAACATAATATAAATAACTATTGGCGGAGATGAGAGGGACGGCAGTTATGACAGTTTGAAATTTCCGATTTTTTCAAAAAATGCCATTTGACAGGTCAAAATCTAAACGGTGATAGTTAGGGCTTTGAATTGTTTTTTATTGAATGGAGCGGCCTCGAAAACCTACATTTTGATACCAGAATCACCCATGTAGCCCCCATAGATAATGAAATATTCAACTTTTTATTTTTCGATTTTTCATTTTCGAGTTCTGTTCACGAGCTCACACCACTCTAGGTAAGGGTGCTGTCGGTCCGCAGAATTGCTATTATTGAAGATTCAAATGGGCAGTACAACTTCCAGAATCAATAATAACGTGAGATCCTCCCCAAATATATTTTTTATTGACAAACATGGTGTTTTTAGGGGGTCATACCCCTTTGTCATTTTTCATCCAAAATTTGAAATTTTTCAAATCGCTCATATTCTGCACAGAGATACTTTGGACTATGCCGATCAACATAATATAAATAACTATTGGCGGAGATGAGAGGGACGGCAGTTATGACAGTTTGAAATTTCCGATTTTTTCAAAAAATGCCATTTGACAGGTCAAAATCTAAACGGTGATAGTTAGGGCTTTGAATTGTTTTTTATTGAATGGAGCGGCCTCGAAAACCTACATTTTGATACCAGAATCACCTATGTAGCCCCCATAGATAATGAAATATTCAACTTTTTATTTTTCGATTTTTCATTTTCGAGTTCTGTTCACGAGCTCACACCACTCTAGGTAAGGGTGCTGTCGGTCCGCAGAATTGCTATTATTGAAGATTCAAATGGGCAGTACAACTTCCAGAATCAATAATAACGTGAGATCCTCCCCAAATATATTTTTTATTGACAAACATGGTGTTTTTAAGGGGTCATACCCCTTTGTCATTTTTCATCCAAAATTTGAAATTTTTCAAATCGCTCATATTCTGCACAGAGATACTTTGGACTATGCCGATCAACATAATATAAATAACTATTGGCGGAGATGAGAGGGACAGCAGTTATGACAGTTTGAAATTTCCGATTTTTTCAAAAAATGCCATTTGACAGGTCAAAATCTAAACGGTGATAGTTAGGGCTTTGAATTGTTTTTTTTTTAATGGAGCGGCCTCGAAAACCTACATTTTGATACCAGAATCACCCATGTAGCCCCCATAGATAATGAAATATTCAACTTTTTATTTTTCGATTTTTCATTTTCGAGTTCTGTTCACGAGCTCACACCACTCTAGGTAAGGGTGCTGTCGGTCCGCAGAATTGCTATTATTGAAGATTCAAATGGGCAGTACAACATCCAGATTCAATAATAACGTGAGATCCTCCCCAAATATATTTTTTATTGACAAACATGGTGTTTTTAGGGGGTCATACCCCTTTGTCATTTTTCATCCAAAATTTGAAATTTTTCAAATCGCTCATATTCTGCACTGAGATACTTTGGACTATGCCGATCAACATAATATAAATAACTATTGGCGGAGATGAGAGGGACGGCAGTTATGACAGTTTGAATTTTCCGATTTTTTCAAAAAATCCCATTTGACAGGTCAAAATCTAAACGGTGATAGTTAGGGCTTTGAATTGTTTTTTATTGAATGGAGCGGCCTCGAAAACCTACATTTTGATACCAGAATCACCCATGTAGCCCCCATAGATAATGAAATATTCAACTTTTTATTTTTCGATTTTTCATTTTCGAGTTCTGTTCACGAGCTCACACCACTCTAGGTAAGGGTGCTGTCGGTCCGCAGAATTGCTATTATTGAAGATTCAAATGGGCAATACAACTTCCAGATTCAATAATAACGTGAGATCCTCCCCAAATATATTTTTTATTGACAAACATGGTGTTTTTAGGGGGTCATACCCCTTTGTCATTTTTCATCCAAAATTTGAAATTTTTCAAATCGCTCATATTCTGCACAGAGATACTTTGGACTATGCCGATCAACATAATATAAATAACTATTGGCGGAGATGAGAGGGACGGCAGTTATGACAGTTTGAATTTTCCGATTTTTTCAAAAAATCCCATTTGACAGGTCAAAATCTAAACGGTGATAGTTAGGGCTTTGAATTGTTTTTTATTGAATGGAGCGGCCTCGAAAACCTACATTTTGATACCAGAATCACCCATGTAGCCCCCATAGATAATGAAATATTCAACTTTTTATTTTTCGATTTTTCATTTTCGAGTTCTGTTCACGAGCTCACACCACTCTAGGTAAGGGTGCTGTCCGTCCGCAGAATTGCTATTATTGAAGATTCAAATGGGCAGTACAACTTTCAGATTCAATAATAACGTGAGATCCTCCCCAAATATATTTTTTATTGACAAATATGGTGTTTTTAGGGGGTCATACCCTTTTGTCATTTTTCATCCAAAATTTGAAATTTTTCAAATCGCTCATATTCTGCACAGAGATACTTTGGACTATGCCGATCAACATAATATAAATAACTATTGGCGGAGATGAGAGGGACGGCAGTTATGACAGTTTGAATTTTCCGATTTTTTCAAAAAATGCCATTTGACAGGTCAAAATCTAAACGGTGATAGTTAGGGCTTTGAATTGTTTTTTATTGAATGGAGCGGCCTCGAAAACCTACATTTTGATACCAGAATCACCCATGTAGCCCCCATAGATAATGAAATATTCAACTTTTTATTTTTCGATTTTTCATTTTCGAGTTCTGTTCACGAGCTCACACCACTATAGGTAAGGGTGCTGTCGGTGGAAGCCGTTGATAAACTGGCTTCATTTCGAAATAAGAACATTCATGAAGCATATGCAAAGAACCAAACTTCAGAAAAAAGGCGACCAGATTGACAAAATGTCTCATACTGATTTTCATTGGATCGATTCAAGTTGTTATTGAGTTTTAAATGATTTAACAGCGATTTTCTCGAAGATTACATACTTTTGAAAACGATTGATACGATATCCCTAACTCTTGTGGAGCAGTATATTTCACGGCTTCTAAGATGGCTAGGTTGCAGCTTCAACAAGAAGCCAAGGGTTGATCTATAGTGATGGCATGATCGAAGATAATTCCTGGCTTTGATAACGATATAACAGCACTTTAACTTGAAATAATAGATCGTCTGGGGTTGATTTTTTGGGACCACAAGGTTATTCTCCACCTCCTGTTCTTAGTCGCCATCTCGTCTATCTGAAAAGCTCTTAGTTCAAAAACGTAAGATAATCTTCCATTGCATTGGAGGAGGACTTAGCCTCCTTGAAGCTTCCTCAGATAGTGGACTTTGTTGGAGCTCTGGAGCTGGGAGCACGCTGTAGATAGGTCAGTTGCAAAAACAGCTGTGATGGGGGTGAAATAGACCTTAAGGTAGCAGTGCAATGTAACCAAACTGAAACTAAGAAAGTGTAATGCACTTATTCTGAAGAAGTTCATCTTCGTGGAGCCGAATACAAGGAAATTTCATTATGGGGCCCAAAGCAGGATCTCTGGCGATCTCACATTGACACTAGAGGAATATTCAGCAGGTCCTGTATTTTAATGTCTCCTTGTCGTATTGTCCACATTCGATTAGAGCTGTCTGAATTGAGCAGATGTAACTCGCTGTTTCGGACGAAATATTTTCGATATGCTTCAACGAAATCTTCGCTGACAGCGTCGTATTTTGCGTAGGGGGAAAAGGCCGCATAAAAACATACCGCGGTATGACAGTGCTAAAAATACGAAGTATCATATCTTCGGGATCTTCGTGATAAGCACTACCGGGAAGGAAAAAGTTGAACGATAGCTATTTGAATTGAGTATATCAAGCCGGGAAGCAGCTAACATTGTAAATCATTCTCGAAAGGTGAGAGGAATATTCACTGGGGTTGAAGTTTCTCGCAGCACACGACTCGAGGTGGGGGAGGGTGAAGGCCCGGTAAAAAGGACATGTTTGTCAGAGTATATATTATAAATCATCGTTTTCGACGCCGTTATTTTGCCTCTGCCTAGGGAGTTTTATCGCTTAAGGGCAGGCCGAGCGGCTCTTCACACATAACTGCAAAGAACGGACGTCTTCAGCCAGTGGCGGGTACCGAAGAGAATGTCGAAGATGAAATAAAAAAAGTAGGTTAAAAGTTCAATATCATCGAGAATCTTCTTTCGCATCTTCCAGGATTTATTCTTGTGCATATACTCAGTGGAATGATTTTTGTTTGCCTGAAGGGTTTTCACATTACCAGAATTTTGGTTGCTTTCGCCTGATTGTTGAATGCATTCTTGACAAAAGTACATTTTATTAGAGGCTACGTCCATCTATACTTTCAGATCAACTTCGTCTTCATTATTTTGCAAGGAAAAACAGATTTCAAGCATAAGAAAAATATTGAACCCAAATTAGATCATACCGTCATTAATGTATTATATTAGTATATGTAGCGCCATTTAAACTTTCAAAACTTTTCAAGCCGCCGGGGATGATGAATAATGAATAGTATTGGTCCCTGCCATTGTTATATATCTTCCATGTGGATCTTAGGCGGCTGAGTTAAACCAATCCAGAATCCCGCGTTGCCTATGAAGGTCCTGCAGCCTTGGGGAGCACTAATCGAATCTCTATAATCTGTCGAAGTTCCAAATAGGATATTGCGGGCTTCATACGGATACAATATAGTATATTGGGAAAGGGAAGAACATCGTCCTGTCTTATGTGACCAATATATCCCACTAAGGCCAATTCATCCACGATAAAGGGGACCTTATATCATAGTTTGCTGACGCAACTTTTTTTTCGGGTGCAGTATATGAGGGAAAGGAAACCATTTCATTATTGAAGATGGAATGAAGGCAGGATTTGGGGGTTTTTCATCTCGCTGGAATGAATGAAGCCATCAAGATTATGAGAAATGTGAACATCAACTCTGCACAATGAATAATCGATAATTAATGAAATCAGATCACTCATAATGGAAGAAAGAAAACGAGAGAATATAACAATTTCGAAATATCGTTTTATCCAATTCAATTTCACAAAAGGTGTTCGAGGCTTTGAAGATTCGAATGGGATGAAGCCTTAACGATCGAATAACTACCTCAGTTTTCCCAGGGATTCCGTGTTGATGACGAATATGGTGTTTTTGGAGGGTGTTACGTATTTTTCACCCGAAAAGTTGACATTTTTGAGATCGATTCTATGGGCACTGGAGATACTTGGGACAATGCTGATTCACAATATTCAAACAAAAAGTGGATACGATCAAAGGAGCGGGAGATATGACGATTTGAAATCTCGAATTTAAGAAAAATTGCCATTTTGCAGGTCAAAATCTAAACTATAATAGCTAGATAGAGTCTCGAAATATTCTTTATTGGATTCAGCGTTCCCGAAAACCTATATTTTGATACCAAACTTGTCCATATAGGCCTTCTTTGACTCGATTTTTTCTCGTTTTTTGTTTTGCATTTTTCATTTTCGAGTTTTGTTCAGAGGCTCACAGCACTCAAAGTATAGGTGATACTGATCATCCAATTGGGTTTTGTGAATGGCTCGAATGAGTAGTAGATCTTCCAGGTGGAAAAATGCCTTTAGATTCGCCAGGGATTTCTTGGAAAGGACTAATATGGTGTTTTTGGGGGGTCTTCCCCTTACGTTTTTTTTCACCCAAAAAGTTGACATTTTCGAAATCGAGTTTATTTTACCTAGAGATGATACTTGGGACAATGCTGATTCACAATATACAAACAAAAAGTGAATACGACCAAAGGAGAGGGAGATATGACGATTTGGAATCTTAAATTTTTTAAAAAATGCCATTTCGCCTGTCAAAATCTAAACTATGATAGATATAGCCTCGAATTATGTTTTATTGGATTCAGTGTCCCCTAAAACCTATATTTTGATACCAAACTTGTCCATATAGGCCTTCTTTGACTCGATTTTTTCTCGTTTTTTGTTGTGCATTTTTCATTTTCGAGTTTTGTTCAGAGGCTCACAGCACTCAAAGTAAAGGTGATACTGATCAGCCAAATGGGTTTTGTGAATGGCTCGAATGAGTAGTAGATCTTCCAGGTGGAAAAATGCCTTTAGATTCGCCAGGGATTTCTTGGAAAGGACTAATATGGTGTTTGTGGGGGGTCTCACCCCTTTGGCATTTTTCAACCAAAAAGTTGGAATTTTCGGAATCGAGTTTATTATACCTAGAGATACTTGGGACAATGCTTATTCACAATATACAAACAAAAAGTGAATACGATCAAAGGAGAGGGAGATATGACGATTTGAAATCTTAAGTTTTCGAAAAAATGCCATTTCGCATGTCAAAATCTAAACTATGATAGATAGAGCCTCGAATTGTTTTTTATTGGATTCAGCGTCCCCGAAAACCTATATTTCGATACCAAACATGTCCATATAGGCCTTTTTTCACTCCATTTTTCCTTGTTTTACGTTTTGCATTTTTCATTTTCGAGTTTTGTTAAGAGTCTCACGGCACTCAAAGTATAGGTCATACTGATCAGCCAAATGGTTCTAGTCAATGGCTCGAATGGGTAGTAGATCCTTCCTCTTTATAATGAAATCAACATCGGGTCTTTTACCTAAAAAACGGCATTTTTCTTTGAATATCAAAATAACACCACCTATTGAAAAACCCCCTTATGGAACTCGTATTCCAAAGCAGCCGATGAGGTTCTCAACATGTTTCAAATGTCAGTAAGGTTCACAACGAAAATTCACTTGAGTGACCAATCAACTCCTCCACATAGCACCTTTCGACGTCAATATTCTACCCATCTAACTTCCAACCACCCCCCATAAAGTAACATCGGGCCCGATGATTTAACACCGGAAGTTTTCGCGGAAATGCATCGATAATTCACCTATCGCCCCGAGAACTGGGCAGGGCCTCCCGGAAATATTCCGGATTCGTTCGGTATGCACTTTTATGGCCCTTCCAGGACTGGCGTGAAATTGAAAAAGTTTCGGCGAAAATCGTCCTGCGAGACCCGGATTTTTCCGGCAAACAATTATCCGAGGTGTCCGAAAGTCCGGTGCTCTACCATCAACTACTCCCGGTGTACGTAAGTTTTTATTGGACCCGCGGGAGCTGACCAGCACCTAGGTAATTTCGCCTGGGAATGAGGGGTCAGGAATGCCGGATCAAATGGGCGATGATGCGTGGAAAGTGGGCCTAAGACATCGCGCTTCTATTCCAGGATAGCTCCTGCTGGCCTGCGTTGAAGAGGCACGAACATCTCGAACAGAATACACTCGCTTTCAAAGTCTTATAGACTGTCTGAAGGGGTTACACTGCTTTTCATTTTGAGCCTCTTCAGAGCTGTCCACGCCGTAGCTCTCCTAGAGCTCTCTCTCTCCAGTTCCAGAGTTCGAATGAACTCCAGACTGCAGTATCGGGCGAGGCTCTACATCTAGTGATTGATAGGGTAGCCCATGAGGCCATCCTCAGAGTATCTAAAGAAGGAGCAGGCAATGAGAGAGTCAGGTTTCAGAGAGTTTGGTCCTCTTTAATTGATTACACCCCATCTGCAAACCTTCCTAGTGATGTAATGATCAAGAAAGTAAGTACTGAGAAAAACTTCAGTACAATGCTAAGCAAAAGAGAGGATTGGGAAAGGGAATACACCAACTATAATCTCAAAAAAAATACAATAAAATGGTATACAGATGGTTCTAAAACCGCTACAAGAGCTGGCGCTGGCATTCACAGGACAAACATCAAGTGTGCACTATCGTTGGGCTCCTTTACAAGCGACCTTCAAACGGAAATACTTGCAATCGGAAGATGTCTAGATATAGATATAGAAAGAAACTATCAGAAGTGCGATATAGCTATTCATACAGATAGTCAAGCTGCCATTAAAGCACTGAGCTCCTACGTCATGGACTCAAAGCTGATTTAGGAGTGCCGAAACGAACTCAATGAGGTAGGCAAGATGAATAAGGTCTTTTCAATCTGGATTCCCGGTCATTCGAGAATCGTAGGAAACGAAGAGGCCAATACACTGGCCAGAAAGAGCGCACAAACGCCACTCACTGGCTCAGAACCCTTCTGTGGTATGGGAAAATGCACCTATAAGAAGGAGTTTATGCTGAAGGAGAAAACCGAAAGAGAATAACTCTGGCGAAATCTCCCAGGGATGGATCACTCCAAAAAGTTCCTCCGGAACTTTGAAACTGCTAGATCCAAAAAATATCTGGATCTCAGTTAAAACCAACTTCACTTACTCACTGGCTTTCTCACAGGACATTGTCGCCTAAAGAAGCATCTGTTGAGAATGGGTTTATCGGACACTGATGAGTGTACATTCTGTGCCATTGTGTGTGTGTCATTGCAAGCCAAAGGAGAGAGTGCTTTGGACAAGAAACTTGTAGAAGTGGGGAGTTATCCTCCTTTTGAAGCCGTCCCAGATACTGGATTTCATCAAACCTCTAGAACTGGAGGGCGAGCTGTAGGAGGCGCGATGATAACAGCTCTGTTATGGGGCACAATAGACCTTAAGGTCGCAGTGGACTGTAACCCCTTTTCACTATAACTATAACTATCTGGTGAGGCTTCAAGGAATTTACTGTCTTGCTTTCACAGCTTTCTTGCCCTACGCTTATTCTGCGTTGACTTAAGGTCGATTCGTGGGTTCTTCCTCTTCCACAGAATCAGTAGTTATTTTTCGCTTTACCCATTCTCAATAAGGACTTTCTGAGACGGCGGTGCTCTGTAATGCAGCCAATGTGGGGGTGAATTATATTTTTACCAACATCAAGATAGTTTATAGTGAGGGGTTACATTCCACTGCGATCTCAAGATCAATGGTACCACCCATCAGAGCTGTTTACTCAACATCTCACCTTTCTACGAACTCCAGTATCTGAGATGGCTTCAAGGAGGATAAATCATCGTTTCTCTTATGATTCTCTTGACCAAGACATCCTTCCTTTTGGAATGATCCTTTCCAGGAATATTCCTCCAGAATGCTTCTCTTTCAGTTTCTCCCATCTTCGAATACTTTTTCTTATAAGAGCATTTGCCACAGAGAGGTTTTGGACCAGTTAGTGCTCTTCGTGTTTCCTCTCTGACTAGTGCTTTGGCTTCTTTGTTTTTTGCTTCCTGAGTGACCAGAGCCAAGACTAAAGAGACCTTGTGTGCCTACTTCATTATGTTTCCATTGGCACTTTCATATCAGTTTTGAGTCGATGACATAAGAGTTCTAACTGATAACAGCTTGACCATCAGAATGGATAACTGTGTCACAGTTCTTTCAAAGACTTATGTGTTCATGGTAATGCTCCCGTTCCTAGGATCAAGCTCCCAAAAACAATTTAGCCTTCAGACTAAAACAACCCTTAACATAAAAAACAGACGCTACCAAAGGAATTCTCCAGCTGAAAATCATCTCCAGACGAATTCACGAACACGCTCTCCCCATCGAATTTAAGGCATTATTCGGCGAGCGATTTCGGACGGCAATAACAATGGGAAAGGGCTAATGAGCCAGCCCCCCAGAAAATATTCAGTTTTCATGCCATGGCACGAAAATACGAGGGATCGGCTATCACAAGCCCTGTTTTCTCCGTACACTCCACGTGGTTTCCTTCGGAAATCTAATTAGGTGTGAAGTCGATATCAAAGGGTGCGTTCGAGCGGGGAACGCGAACGCTTCTGGATATTCCCCGTCTGTTTTATCATCTTTTCTTCATTGCCGGAGAAGATGCAGCCAGAAAATATGTGAAAAGTTCCCCCACAAACACGTAAATTTAATTTTAAATTCGTCGGGTATGTTCATTTCCGGCGCTATTGCAAATGATGAATCTACCGAAATTCGGGATATTGGAGCTGTGGGTGTATAAGCAGAAACATGGGAACTCTTATCTTATATTTTGGTTGGAATGAAATGTTCGCGAATCTAATCATTGGCAGGAAATTCTCTGAAAACGTTGCAGAAGGATTGATTATAAGAGTTGGTGAATAAAGAAAGTGATTTTTTAATATTGGTTTCAATCAAGCCGAACCACATGCACACAATGTTGCCAGTTTCCTGAACTGTACTTATTGATGTTGATATCAAATTATGAGTAGGTACCTATACTCCATTCACTTTTATTTGATCACATATGAGGTCATGGTTTCGTTTTCAGGAGTTGGTGCACCTGATGAAAAGTCTGTGCGCATACAGAAAATATCTTTAATGACAAAACGACGTTGCCAGTACCTTTGTTTACATTTTGTTAGTTCGAATCGATCGGCGATTTTGGGGCGAAATATCGATAAGAAATCGCCTATTTTTCCGTTCTTCGTCGTCCAGGAGAAGTTTCCCGTCGATATGAGAAATTTTGTGCAAGCTAGGAGCATAGAATTCTATGCTCCTAGGTGCAAGTGTCATTTTTTCCTTTCACGACTTTTGGCGTGAGTACCAACGGCAAATTAATAAATAAAGCGAAAGTAAGTAATAATCGACCTTTTAACACTTGATAACGAAGTTTTTTTTAGGTATCTGGCCGTTTAGAAAGATTTCAAACGATATTTCGATCCCCCCAGAAGTTTGGTTAGTTTCGGTATCGTTTTTGGTGCTCAAAATTTATTTGGAATGTGTAAATGGACAAAAAAGGCTTCCTTATACGATCTTGTAACGAAAGCGACCGGAAAATATGGTTCAGGTAGGATTGTTGAGGATTTCTTGATTTTATAAATGAAGGCACAACGTGTAATAAGAATTTATTGTGTGAACTATATACAACTACTGGGAATGTGTTGAATTTACGTGATCTTGACGGACCGCAGTACGACGTGTTGCTACTAGGTCGCTAGCTCGAATGCGGTTCCACTGGGCCCGTACTTCGCTGTGTTTCGACTATGTGTCGCCTAGCTGTATTGGCGCTAGTCTCGGGGGATGGTTGTGCCGATGCCGTTGGTTTGGATTCTGAACATGCCCCCGGCCTTGAAAGGGTTGACTTTCAATGGTCCTCTGG
This sequence comes from Adalia bipunctata, assembly GCA_910592335.1. Taxonomy (NCBI): domain Eukaryota; kingdom Metazoa; phylum Arthropoda; class Insecta; order Coleoptera; family Coccinellidae; genus Adalia; species Adalia bipunctata. Next base: position 68,395,011 of record OU342949.1, on the reverse strand, counting down.
TTCGATGGGTAGTGGGCATATCTTTGGAAATGACCTCTTGACCACTCCACCTTGAGTTTTTATCGTGGCGACTCTGGCTATTCCATCGCTGCCAGTGTGGATGGCCTCTATTCGTCCTAGTTTCCACTGCATTACTGGGGTGTTATCTTCCTTCAGCAGGACAAGTGAATTTAACTTCAGAGAACCGTGATTGGATTTCCATTTCGTACGTTGCTGAAGCTCACTGACATACTCTTTGCACCATCTGTTCCAAACGTGTTGTTTCACCTGAGTTAGATGTTGGTAGAGTGACATTCTGTTACTTGGTAAATGTGTTAGATCTGGTTCCTGCATGTCAAAGGCTGGTCGGCCAATGAGAAAATGTGCTGGCGTTAAAGGAAGGAAGTCATTGGGGGAATCAGAAAGAGGAGCTAAAGGTCTTGAATTCAAAATGGATTCGATCTCCGCCAACAAAGTGCTCAACTGTGTGACGGGCTTTCTTTACCTATTGGCTATTGTCGGCGGAAATATAATCGCTCGGGCGCCAGCCACAATGGGTTTTAAAAGGTTGTGACTCCTTTATAAAAAGTTTCACTTCGAGCCCTTGCCTGGGTAGCTTTTAGACAGTTGGAGAAGGGTTCGGCTCAATCTAAGATGTTAGCGATTGAAAAGTATGTTCTTTATTGAATATGTCTAGCTGTTGCTGGGATAATAAAACAAGTAAAACCTTAAACAACTATAATGTGAAACTAAAATGTAATACAATGTAAACTCAACTAAATAATGTATGCAACACCCAAAATCAAAGTACTAATCTGTTTCCAAAGATCAATTATTAAATGATTGAAACGCAAGTATGAAAGTTACAAAAGCCTTACTGATATTATGAAAAGAGATGAAAACGGTTGCGGGTTAACGGGGTGAGCAGGTGAGACAGACGGAAAATAAGCGGTGATAGAAAATGACAAACTAATTGCAACAAATGAACAATGAGAGCATTCAAAGCAGCCGTGAAGGAGCAAAGCAGTGTGCATGTAAAGCGAAAAATAGTATAGAAAAATGAAATGGGCTACGATTTCCGAACCACAATTGTATGTATGGATGCTCGGGGGAAAGATTACACTACAATATTTCCTGCTCGAACAATTTATCAGCGGTCGAACAGATATCCGAGAATTTGATTGGTCGGAGGGATTAGCGCATCTACCAAAATGTCGGGGACAAGTCACGAAGCTCGTAGACCGTGCTCTGCCCCGAAATGCCCCCAGCCACCGGCCAGTCACAACAACTGGGTTGCACCGCGCGCTGTGTGACCAAACTGATGTGCCGAAGACACAATGAGCCCAACACCGTCCAACAAGCGACGGGACAAGTCAAAATTCGCGGGAAACCGGAAAACAGTTCTGCGCATGCGCCAAAATATCGTGACGTATAACGAAGCTCACAGGCCGTATGTCGCCCCAGAATGCCCCCAGCCACCGGCCAGTCACAACAACTGGGTTGCACCGCGCGCTGTGTGACCAAACTGATGTGCCGAAGACACAATGAGCCCAACACCGTCCAACAAGCGACAAGACAAGTCAAAATTCGCGGGAAACCGGAAAACAGTTCTGCGCATGCGCCAAAATATCGTGACGTATAACGAAGCTCACAGGCCGTATGTCGCCCCAGAATGCCCCCAGCCACCGGCCAGTCACAACAACTGGGTTGCACCGCGCGCTGTGTGACCAAACTGATGTGCCGAAGACACAATGAGCCCAACACCGTCCAACAAGCGACGGGACAAGTCAAAATTCGCGGGAAACCGGAAAACAGTGCGGCGCATGCGCCAAAATGTCGTGACGGGTTACGAAACTCACCGGTCGCGTGTCGCCCCAAAATGCCCCCAGCCACCAGCCAACCCCAACAACTGGGTTGCACCGCGCGCTGTGGGACCAAACTGATGTGCCGAAGACACAATGGGCCCAACACCGTCCAACAAGCGACGCAACAAAATAAAAATCTCAAAATTCGTAAGAGTTAAACGACCGGGCCTCCGAAACTGGACGACCTTGAGTCGAAACGCTCGATCGCCCGCACGCACACCGCTAGTTACCAGCCAAACCGGTTTTCCCTCGCTAGAATGTTACGAATAAAAGAAATGAGAATCACGCGTAATTCAAGCAGAAAAACAATAATCATACACAAAATATACACAACTATGGTCCGGAATACGGAATGAAAATTCGGAAAAGCCCAGATCAAGATTTTCCTACCTGGATGGAGATTTCGTTAGCTTTCACAGGACACTAAACGTCGGAAAAGAACTTCCCGGTCCAAAATGAAACTTCCTCTTCACGGATCCGGTGTAAAAAACGTTCTCGAAACTAATGAATTATATTATTAAACTTGACTTTGAACTTTTAACTCTCGATTATCTTCTCTACCAATATTTCACAATCTTAATCTCAATTTTCACCTTCCGGATCTTCAACTCTGAATGAATCCCTCTGCGTCGCTTCCAGCCCCCCCTAAAAGGTCCCCCCCCATCATCGGGAGTCGCGCGCGTGAAAATTTCTCAAATTTTCGAAAACAAATCGATCATTATGGGCTCTTATTGGTCTACCTGAGTTTCCACTTTTCGTGAACATTCTAGAACTTTCTAGAGGTAACTACGACGCAAAAATCGCCGCCATTATACAAGATTTTAAACTCTATAAAAAATGGAAAAACAAACGACCAACAAAAGAAACGACGAAGAGAGATAACAACGCCAGGTTGCCGATAATCGACGCCTGATTTTTAAATTGCAACCGAACGACATGAATGAGATTTTACGGGTTGCCTATCGGAAAATTTCAAAGTGATCTTACCGAGATTCTTAAAATGAAGGGCGCTTCATTACACCCCCCTGTCTTCCACAAAAAAAACTGAAGGTTTTTTTTTTAAACTCCCCCATCTCACCCGCTCTTACCTTACCCCCCGCGGCCATGTCTAGTTGCATATGGCGAAGAACACGTCGGGTCGCCACGTCATCACCATGGGTTTCATGTACGATGGGGTTCTCAAGATTTCACATTGGACTCCAACTGACCTCCTGGAGTTACGTCCTGGCGACTGGGCATAGGAAGCAACGACTGCCGGGTGTCCACCGCGGCGACGTTCCTCCTGAGACTCTCTCGCTGGCTGTGTCCTCGTTTCCGTCCTCGATGACTTCTGAGATTGTCCCCTCGATCGGCAAGGACAATTCCTCGATAATACGCCCATTTTGCCGCATCTCGAGCAAAACAACTTCGGTTTGTTGTGGCAATTCTTCCTGGCGTGTCCTATCAACCCACAGCGCCAACACGCCCCTTCAGAGAGCTGTATATATTGAGGTCGTTCGTTTCCCTCAATGGCTCGTTCGGACGCTCTACTTCGACGGTGTTGTCTCCTCCGTTGGACACGCTTACGGCCTGACTTCGGCTTGACGGGATCGTGGGGTCGATTCAGTACCACCTCGGAGACCTTCGTTACGGGACGCTCGGTGGCCGCAGGCTTGGGAGTCGGGGCCTCTTGTTCTTCGCGTCTTCTCTCCAGGAAGTCTTCGTAATCGCTAATCAACATCTCGTCGAGGTTTAACGAGGAGACCTCTGACAGTGTTTCATTCGAGCGGGGCATTCTGAAACAAAACCCACGGTGTTTAGTACTACGGTTAGGGCAACTTACCGCAAACTGAGGACAACCTTGGCTTCCAGGCCACTTTGCTTTGCCTCTTCACGGCGCCGGCAGCCAGAATCTCCTCTTCGTCCCATCCGGGAGAAGGAACTTCTCATGCATCCTTCTACGGACTCCCGGTGGGCGGTACTTAATGAGCCGTTCCGCAAAACTGGGGGTGATACCCTTCTTCGGCTGCCGGGTCATCGCTTCCTGGAAGCTGGCGCCGACCACGATGGTACGCCGACGCGGTGAACGTGGGCTCTCGGCCATTTGGGTGCTGGGTCCCGGTAAGTTGGTGTCGGGAGTGGAACCGAGGGCGCCCTCCACGCATAGTCCGGCTGGACCGAACCCACGGGCGCCCCACTCCGCCGTGGGGCGTTCCGAAGGTTCGACCCTCAGCATCCGACCAACGCCATCCGCCAACCACCCCGGCAATCCTTTTAGCTCGGGCCCCTCGTACTGCCCCCGGAGCCGTGAAATCATCGATACCGCCCTCCCACCCAAGAATGGGGTGGAACCGGTAGCCAAGTAGTTGGCCACCAGACCCATTGCCCACACATCGGCGGGAAGGCCGAACGGTAAACCTTTCACCATCTCAGGGGACATGTACGGGACCGTCCCCGCCAGCTGTGTTGTAGTTGGCCGATCAGGCGACAGCCGAACCGCCAACCCGAAATCCGCCAAGCACACCCTCGGACCTTTCAGCAGCAAGTTCTCCGGCTTGACGTCCCGATGGAGGATGTAGCGGGCATGACAGGCCGCCAAGCCGGCGAAAGCCTGCCACATCACCTCCCAACACCTGCCCTCGGGAAGTGGGCCCTGCCTTTCGACCAGCTCTTGCAGGTCGCTGTTCATCAGCTCCACCCCGAGGGCGAGCTGATCACCACTAACGTGACTTGTTATCAGTCGTAGTATGTTAGGGTGATCCAGCTCTTCGAGGAAGTCCCGTTCGATGATGGCGACGGCAGAAACTGGCGCGATCTTCATCGCGAAGTTCTCGCCGCCATCCTTCCTCTTCATCTCGAACACCCGGCCGAAGCCCCCCCGCCCGATGAATCGAACTACGTCGTACGGCCCCATCTCTTCATCCATTTCGTCACCCCGGGGCGATGCGCCGCTCGGAGGAGTCGATGAGATGACGACGATGGAGTCGGCCATTTCCTGAAAGAGACTATAAATGTGAAGGTTACCTATTCAACATATCTCATTTCGCTCTCATTACGGCAAGTTGCGGGGTTTCGCGTCTTCTTTAAGGTTCTACGCGATGCTCACCCTCCCGAAACGGTTTCAAGTCTTTAACATGAATGTGCCGGAGATATTTCCCGGACTCATCTTTAAGATCGTACACTACGGGGGAGACAACTTTGACAACCGTGTAAGGTCCGGTAAATTTGGCGGCCAACTTCGAGGCGAAGCTGTCCGCGGCCGACGACAAAGGGTGTTCCCTACGTAAGACTTTATCACCTACCTTACAGGTCCACTCCCTTCGACGGAGGTTGTAGTAGCGGCTCTGTTGACAGAATGCTCTCTCCAATTGGATTCGCACGAATTCATGAGTTTCCTTCAGGTGTCTCAAGCGGTCAGCGTATTGGGCTGCGTCTTGTGTACGGGGTTCTTCGCCGGCGCCTTCCTCGTCGTCAGCTCCTTGCACATCGCGACGGTTCTTTTCTGGGGATCTTATCTCCCTTCCAAAATTCAGGAACGACGGTGTAAACCCGGTGGACTCATGTCTTGCTGAGTTTATTGCGAACGTCAACTCCCCTATGTGCTCATCCCAACTACGGTGATCCCCTTCGCAAAACTGCGCTATCATAGTTTTGATAGTTCGGTTTGCTCTCTCGACGGGGTTGCACTGGGGTGAGTAAACCGGTGAGAACCTATGCCTGATACCTAGACTCCGGATGTTTCCTTTGAACAACCTTCCATCGTACTGGGAGCCGTTGTCGCTTATCACGGTTTTAGGGCATCCGAATTTCAACACTACTTGTTCGTAGAAGGCCTGGAATACCCCCTTGCCGGTGGCCGCTCTGAGCGGTCTACATTCTACCCATTTGGAAAAACGATCCTGGAACATGACAAGAAAGGTATTTCCTTTCCTCGAACGGGGTAACGGACCAATCAAGTCAGTACTTACGGTGTTCCACGGTTCACTGATTACGTAGGGTTGCATTTTGCCGGCGGGCTTCTGCTGAGAGACTTTGTACTGCTGACAACGTTTGCATCGTCGAACATATAGGGCTACCTCGCGGAACATTCCGGGCCAATAGTAATTCTGGGCCACCCTGGTAATGGTCTTCGCAATACCCAGGTGACCAGCCGCGGGATTGTCATGGTTCTCTCGCAATACCGTGAGACGGTCCTCAGTGGGGACGCATAACTTCCACGGTGTGCCCATCTCCGGTTCGGTGAAGTCGTTGGAGCTCCAAAAGTGTCGGTACAACTTCCCCTTCTGTATTTGATAGTCAGGGTGTCCGGCCGGGTCTTTGGACACTTCTTGGAATTTCCTCACGTACCATGGACACAGCACCACATTTTCAGCTAGGCAGGAATGTTCTTGATACGGCAACGGATCCCGTGATAAGGCGTCTGCCACTCGGTTCAGTGTCCCTCTCCGGTATTTTATTTCGAAATCATACTGTTGTAAGAACACGCTCCATCGCGCTATCCTTCCTGTGGGAGATTTTATCGACTGTAACCAGCGGAGACTTCCATGATCTGTGACCACGGTGAAACGGTATCCCTCCAAATACGGCCTCATCTTATCGATGGCCCAAACTATGGCCAAACACTCCTTTTCGGTCACCGAATAATTCTTCTCGGCGTCGTTCAACGTACGGCTCGCGTAAGCGATCACTCGTTCATGACCTTCCAAAACTTGTGTTAGAGCGGCTCCAAGTCCTGTGTCTGAGGCGTCAGTCTGCAACGTGAACGGTTGCGAAAAGTCCGGACACGCCAAGACCGGAGATTCGGTGAGCTTGGCTTTCAAGGCCTCGAACGCCTGCTGTTGGTCGTTTCCCCATTTCCACCTTTGTGTCTTCTTCAGCAGCAACGTCAGCGGAGTGACTGTCTTCGTAAAGTCCTCTACGAACCTGCGGTACCAACTCGCCACTCCCAAGAATCGCCGGAGTTCTCGGATTGTCCTTGGCGGTGACATGGAATTAATGGCGGCGATCTTATCAGGATCTGTCGCAATTCCATCTTCAGTCACCACATGTCCAAGGTATTTAAGCGAGCTTCTTACGAATTCGCATTTTTCCGGGTTTATCTTCAGATTCGCTTCACGGAGACGGCGGAATACGGTTCTCAGGTTGGCTAAGTGGTTCTCAAACGTCTCACCCAGTACCACTATGTCGTCTAGATATGCAAAAGCATCCGGATCCATCTCCGGGCCTATGACTCTGTCTAACAACCGCTGGAACGTAGCCCCTGCGGAGTGTAGGCCAAAGGGCATGACTCTGAACTGGAACAAGCCCCTTCCAGGGACTGTAAAGGCGGTGATAGGCTTACTTTCCTCGGACAGCGGGACCTGCCAATAGCCCTGCTTCAAGTCTAGGGTCGATATATATTTGGCTCGCCGGAGTTTGTCCAAAATCCCAGCGATGTAGGGCAACGGGTAAGCGTCCTTAACAGACACTTCATTTACTGCGCGGAAGTCGATACAAAAACGAGGTTTTCCATTGGCCTTCCTCACGATGACTACGCTGGAGCTCCAGGGAGACTTAGACGGTTCGATGACTCCCTCTTCCAACATTCTATCCACTTCTTGATTAATGATCTCCTGCATTTTCGGATTATACGGACGGTATCTTTGCTTAATCGGCTCGGTACCAGGTTTGATCTTAATCTCGTGGTTGGTCAAGGTAGTCTGGCCTTGTACTTCCTGAAAACTTCCCATCTCTACTTCTAAGAACTCTCGTAGCGTCGTTTTCTCCTCGGAACTCAACGAACCTATCATCGAGTTCTGTGGTCCATGTGTTGCAGGTTCCGGTTTCATCAACAGTTTTCCCTTGAGAAAACATCGGGATGTCCGGAAGTCGATGTGGAAATCGTGCGAGGTCAGAACATCCATACCAAAAATCAAATCCACCGGCAAATGTGGTACCAAATACAGTCGAGGCTCGATCTCTTCGTCGCCAATCGTACACAACGGCTTGTACATCTCTTCAACGGCTACGGAATTTCCATCGGCTACGGTGGCCAACATGCCTGTGACTTTGGCAGGCAAAACTCCTAACTTCCGGCATGTTTCCGCTGTTCTCTGGCTCACGAAAGATCTGGAGGCTCCCGTATCTAACAAGGCTTTGAAGGAGTTTCCTCCTATGTGGACGGTGATAATTGGACGGTTTTCTCCTCTGGAAGGCGACTGCGGTGTTATTGGGGATGCTGCGGACGGGAACTGCCTCCTCCCCTCGTCATGGCAGTTCCGCTCTCGTTTCCCGAACATGGACAATCCCGTGATAGGATTCCGGGTCTTCCACATCGTGAGCAAAACAGTCTTGGTTGTGATCGGCACTCCCTTCTCATATGACCTATCTTTCCACATCGCCAGCACTGAGGGCCGTTCTCCATGAAATGAACCCTCCTCTGTGTTTCCTGTGACGGCGGGTCTGACGGTTTAACCGGTGGAGGTTTCGGCCTCTCCTTTGATTCCTCCGGTTTGACAGCGACCTTGGATCCCGGTGTGGATGGTAGCGGGGATGTATGTTCCCTTGTTTCCTGCTGCGACGAATTCACGACCAGACTCTCTGCTACTTTCGAACGTGGGTTTCTGTATATTAGATGAGGCTCATCTATCAAACCCTTCCGATCCGGTGGCGAGACATAATTGTCGGCATGCCATTTCACCAACTCGAACACTTTTCCCTTCTTCAGCAACTGTTCGTAGTTGTTCGTTTCTTGGAAGGCGAGCGCTTCCTGGAGTGACGGTATCAAGCGCTTTTTGATAATGTTCACCTGCTCTTCCTCGGATGGTCGTTTGGTCGTCAACTTCAAAAACAGATTCTGCATCCTGGTAACGAACAGTAATAGTTTCTCTCCATTTCCTTGGGTGCGTTTTCTGATTTCATCCAAGAGGTTTTCTTCGTAATCGAGTGGTAGGAAGGCTTCACGAAGCTGTTCCTTGAAATCTTCCCAACTTCCGAAGGAACCTCGTCTGGGAATATACCAATCTCGTGCGTCCTTCCTCAAAAGTTCAAAAATGGACTCGAAAAGCTGTTGTCGTGTAACTTTGCGAGTTTCAGATAGCTGCTCGACCTCTTCCAGGAAGGTGTTTACACTAGTGGAGCCATCAAAATGTACGTTCCATTTATAAACGGGGATGGAAGGTTGACTGCACGTTGAACTAGGTCGTCTTGCGCATCCAAGATCAGCAATATTCAGGTTCGGACGGGCCTCGTCGGCTCCTGCCTTCCTAATGCCCGCCGTTCGTGCGACGCATTCTTGTTCAGGTTTATCCTCGTTTGAATCAGGTCTTAGTCGAGCCGAGCACTCTGACTCCGCTGCATCGAGAAATGGGAAAGAAATCCGGCGAGTAGATTCGGCTATGTCTGGCCTATCCTTTCGTATCGGTCGCGCTAATGTGTCATCATTCCGTGGTCCAAGAGGGCTGGTGAAATTCAATCGTCTCCGGACTGCTTCACAAGCCCGCTCTCGCAAGCGTTGAAGGAAATCACTCGGTATTCCGGTCAGTTGAGATGTATCATTTCCGCGGGATTCGGTAGGTCTTCTCCGTTCCCTCATCACTTGATCTGAGTTTAGGTATTCCCGGCTCCTGCCTCCGCCATCTTGCAAATCATCGAGACCAGGCACCTGAGATCGAAGTTCTGGTGGTTCCTCGAATGAAATCAACTCCTGCTCTCGACTCTGTTCGTTTAGGTCGCCCTCCAGTGGGCAGCCGAACGTTTCTTGTACGGCTCTCCTTGCATCGGCTAGGAGTTTGGCATCCTTCAACATCTCGAATGCTTGGACCAAAATGTCCCTCAGCTCGTCCAGCCTGTCGTGTTCTCCCAACGACGTCGGTTTGATTTGGCTCAGACGGTGCTGTACGTGCAACAAACGGCTTCTGATACCGGTCTCCACGTTTGCTGCGTTATCCTCGTCAAACTCTCGCACGTCCTCCAACAGACATCCCAAAATACGGTGGGCATTATTCAATTCCTCTCCAATATTTCTGGTCAACGGACAGAAAGGAATCTGCTGGGCTACCACCTTTCGCAGCTGCATACGGTTCTCATTGACGGTTCTGGCCGCCTTACAGCCACGGGCTTCTAACTCCCAAATCAACTCCTCAGCTCTCAGTCTGTTCACCTCCATACCTGCTCAACAAACCGCGCCAAACAAAGCTTAGAAAGTACTTTTTGACTCAAAAGAAATCAGGTCCCTGCTCGGGCGCCAATTTGTGACGGGCTTTCTTTACCTATTGGCTATTGTCGGCGGAAATATAATCGCTCGGGCGCCAGCCACAATGGGTTTTAAAAGGTTGTGACTCCTTTATAAAAAGTTTCACTTCGAGCCCTTGCCTGGGTAGCTTTTAGACAGTTGGAGAAGGGTTCGGCTCAATCTAAGATGTTAGCGATTGAAAAGTATGTTCTTTATTGAATATGTCTAGCTGTTGCTGGGATAATAAAACAAGTAAAACCTTAAACAACTATAATGTGAAACTAAAATGTAATACAATGTAAACTCAACTAAATAATGTATGCAACACCCAAAATCAAAGTACTAATCTGTTTCCAAAGATCAATTATTAAATGATTGAAACGCAAGTATGAAAGTTACAAAAGCCTTACTGATATTATGAAAAGAGATGAAAACGGTTGCGGGTTAACGGGGTGAGCAGGTGAGACAGACGGAAAATAAGCGGTGATAGAAAATGACAAACTAATTGCAACAAATGAACAATGAGAGCATTCAAAGCAGCCGTGAAGGAGCAAAGCAGTGTGCATGTAAAGCGAAAAATAGTATAGAAAAATGAAATGGGCTACGATTTCCGAACCACAATTGTATGTATGGATGCTCGGGGGAAAGATTACACTACAATATTTCCTGCTCGAACAATTTATCAGCGGTCGAACAGATATCCGAGAATTTGATTGGTCGGAGGGATTAGCGCATCTACCAAAATGTCGGGGACAAGTCACGAAGCTCGTAGACCGTGCTCTGCCCCGAAATGCCCCCAGCCACCGGCCAGTCACAACAACTGGGTTGCACCGCGCGCTGTGTGACCAAACTGATGTGCCGAAGACACAATGAGCCCAACACCGTCCAACAAGCGACGGGACAAGTCAAAATTCGCGGGAAACCGGAAAACAGTTCTGCGCATGCGCCAAAATATCGTGACGTATAACGAAGCTCACAGGCCGTATGTCGCCCCAGAATGCCCCCAGCCACCGGCCAGTCACAACAACTGGGTTGCACCGCGCGCTGTGTGACCAAACTGATGTGCCGAAGACACAATGAGCCCAACACCGTCCAACAAGCGACAAGACAAGTCAAAATTCGCGGGAAACCGGAAAACAGTTCTGCGCATGCGCCAAAATATCGTGACGTATAACGAAGCTCACAGGCCGTATGTCGCCCCAGAATGCCCCCAGCCACCGGCCAGTCACAACAACTGGGTTGCACCGCGCGCTGTGTGACCAAACTGATGTGCCGAAGACACAATGAGCCCAACACCGTCCAACAAGCGACGGGACAAGTCAAAATTCGCGGGAAACCGGAAAACAGTGCGGCGCATGCGCCAAAATGTCGTGACGGGTTACGAAACTCACCGGTCGCGTGTCGCCCCAAAATGCCCCCAGCCACCAGCCAACCCCAACAACTGGGTTGCACCGCGCGCTGTGGGACCAAACTGATGTGCCGAAGACACAATGGGCCCAACACCGTCCAACAAGCGACGCAACAAAATAAAAATCTCAAAATTCGTAAGAGTTAAACGACCGGGCCTCCGAAACTGGACGACCTTGAGTCGAAACGCTCGATCGCCCGCACGCACACCGCTAGTTACCAGCCAAACCGGTTTTCCCTCGCTAGAATGTTACGAATAAAAGAAATGAGAATCACGCGTAATTCAAGCAGAAAAACAATAATCATACACAAAATATACACAACTATGGTCCGGAATACGGAATGAAAATTCGGAAAAGCCCAGATCAAGATTTTCCTACCTGGATGGAGATTTCGTTAGCTTTCACAGGACACTAAACGTCGGAAAAGAACTTCCCGGTCCAAAATGAAACTTCCTCTTCACGGATCCGGTGTAAAAAACGTTCTCGAAACTAATGAATTATATTATTAAACTTGACTTTGAACTTTTAACTCTCGATTATCTTCTCTACCAATATTTCACAATCTTAATCTCAATTTTCACCTTCCGGATCTTCAACTCTGAATGAATCCCTCTGCGTCGCTTCCAGCCCCCCCTAAAAGGTCCCCCCCCATCATCGGGAGTCGCGCGCGTGAAAATTTCTCAAATTTTCGAAAACAAATCGATCATTATGGGCTCTTATTGGTCTACCTGAGTTTCCACTTTTCGTGAACATTCTAGAACTTTCTAGAGGTAACTACGACGCAAAAATCGCCGCCATTATACAAGATTTTAAACTCTATAAAAAATGGAAAAACAAACGACCAACAAAAGAAACGACGAAGAGAGATAACAACGCCAGGTTGCCGATAATCGACGCCTGATTTTTAAATTGCAACCGAACGACATGAATGAGATTTTACGGGTTGCCTATCGGAAAATTTCAAAGTGATCTTACCGAGATTCTTAAAATGAAGGGCGCTTCATTACAACTGTTCAAATGTTAGAATTAAGTCTCTGGTAACGCGACGCAAGTGGTATTTCATTCGCTTGACTCCGGCCTCCCAAAGCCCGCCAAAGTGGGGAGAATACGGAGGTATGAACTTCCAGTTGAATTCATTTTTGCAAAATTCTTCTTCTAATTTCTCACTATTGGCCGCAATGAACTTGCTTAAATCGTTGAGTTCATGGCTTGCTGCCTTAAAATTAGATCCATTATCGCTACAAATAAGAGATGGTTTTCCTCTTCGTGAGACGAATCGTTTCAGAGCTAACAAGAAAGCATCTTTGGAGAGATCCGAAACGAGCTCGATATGCATTGCCTTGGTTGCTGTGCACACAAACAAACAGACGTAAGCCTTGCTCACTCTGAAACCGCGACCGGCTTTGCTTTTTATATTCATGGGGCCTGCGTAGTCCACACCGGTGACCTGAAAGACTGTTCTAGGTTCTGTGCGTATATTTGGCAACGGTGCCATAATAGGTTTGATTGGCTTCGCCTTCCAGCGAAAACAGGGTATGCATTTTCCTACTACGCGCTTCACAAGACAGCGCCCACTAATTATCCAAAATCTATCCCGTACAACTGATAAGGTATGTTGAGGACCGGCATGCAATAATCTCACGTGAATGTCTTCAATGATCAGCCTCGCTAGGTGGCTGTGGGGATGCAATAAAGCAGGGTGTTTCTTTTCGAAGTTGAAGGTGGAATTATTCAAACGGCCACCCACTCGAAGAATGCCGTGCTTATCTATAAACGGGTTCAAGGCCAACAGTTTTCCATTTCTTACTGTTTTCTCTGAATTGATCGTATTGATTTCGTCTTTAAAATAATGAGCCTGTGACATTTTAATTAGCTTTATATCGGAAGTATTCAGTTCATCGGTTGTTACCTTTCCAGGCACAAGTCTTGCCTTGTTCTTTGATTTACAGTTGCCTATAAATCTCAAAATGTATGATAAAATACGTTTCAATTTCGACAAGCTCGAGTATCGTTTTATCAAATATTCCTCTGACATTTCAACGAGAAATACCTTGACGTGCTTTATCCGTAGGTCCGGTAGGTTTTCCGAAGAAATATCTTTTGTGCGCCATGACTCTGAATTTTGTTTTAAGAAAGATGGTCCGCTCCACCACAAATCCTTCTCTAAAAGTATTGCGGGTTTTACTCCTCTAGACAACAAATCCGCAGGATTTTCTTTTGTCGAAACATGATTCCAATTATCCGATGCTGTTAACTCCTGTATGTCCGATACACGATTGCTAACGAATGTTTTGAGTTTATTCGGTGGCGTTTTTATCCAACCTAAAACTATCGTTGAATCTGACCAAAGAAAACATTCATCGAATTTTACATTGTGCAAAGCATCTCTAGTCTTTTTCATCAATTTAGAAAGAATCCAAGCTGCCATTAATTCTAAACGTGGCAGACTTACTGTTTTTAACGGTGCTACCTTCGATTTTGCGCACAATAATTCCGTGTGTATCAATCCGTCGTTATCAATAGATCTCACGTACAAACAACCGCCATAAGCATCCTCCGACGCATCTGAAAATCCATGCAATTCGATACGAACAGGATTATCACAGAGAACTCTTCTGTGTATGATTACGTTATTTAATACCGGTAATTGATCTCTAAATTCTCGCCAAGAAGTGAACATGGGTATAGAGACGCTCTCGTCCCATGATATTTTTTCTAACCAAAGTTTCTGAAGCATTATCTTGGCAGTAATTATGCATGGAGCTAAAAGTCCAAGAGGATCGAATATTTGAGCAATATTTGAAAGAATAGTTCTTTTCGTTATTGAAGGACTCGATTGCCTTTCTTCGGTTATTATGTATGTTAACTTGTCTATGGTCGGTTTCCAGGATATTCCTAATGTTTTTGCTTTTTCATGTTCACTGAAATTGATTATATCCAGATCAGATCTGCTGCTATCGATGTAGCACAAAACTGACTCATCATTGGAGTAAAATTTACGTAATTCGAAACCTCCCGTTTTGAGAATGCCTTTAATGTCTCGACATATACTGGCAGCTTGCATCAAACTGTCTGAACCAGTCAGAAGATCGTCTACATAAAAGTCGGTTTTAATTATGTTAGATACCTCTGGAAAACTCACGGAGTTCTCTTCCGCTAGTGCGTGTAAACATCGTATTGCCAAAAAAGATGCCGCGGTAGTACCGTACGTTACAGTCTGCATTTCATATATTCCTAGGGGAAGATCTGTTTCCTGTCTCCATAAAATTCTTTGCAAAGGACGCTGTTCTGGAGCCAACAGAATCTGCCTATACATTTTTGCAATGTCTGCACTAATAACGTATTTGTGTGTTCGAAACCTTATCAATATTGAAAATAAATCCTGTTGCAAGATAGGACCTGTGTATTGAAGCTGATTCAAAGAAATTCCGGAACTTGTTGGTGCAGAGGCATCGAACACTACTCGCAGTTTTGTGGTGATGCTATCTGCCTTGAAAACACCGTGATGCGGCATATAATAGCATATGGAATTAGTTTCGGATTTATCGACTCTTTTCATGTGTCCTAGAGATTCATATTCTTGCATGAATTCGCAATACATATTTTTTAAGTTCGGCTGATTTTGAAGTTTCCGTTCTAAAGAAAGGAATCGTTTTTCTGCGTTCTTATAAGATTCTCCTAATTTCGAAAGAGGTTCCTTGAGAGGCAAGGAGACCACGAAACGACCGTCCTCGTTGCGCTTAGTGGCTTCCAAAAAATGTTCCTCACATTTTTGTTCGTCCTTAGACCGAACTGGCCCCGAGGTGTTTTCTATTTCCCAAAATTTTGCTAAAGACTCCTGAATTTCGAAATTTGTTGTATCTAAATTAGCGAAATGACAGCTCGTCGTATGTGTTTTCAGGCTGATTGGACCCGAAATAATCCAACCCAATTTTGTCTTTTGTAAAATTGGACGATTTTTTCCTAACGATATTTGACCGACGCTTAACAAGTCCCAAAATACATCTGATCCTAAAAGCATATCTATTTTTCCCGGTTTATTGAATGAGGGATCCGCTAAACTGATCTGATCGGGAATTTTGAAATCGGAACTATCTACAGGAGCTGCGGGAATGTTTCCTGAGATTTCCTTGATGACGAAAAAACATTTTTCTATTTTAAATTCGTTATGTAGGCTTTCGATTCTCACTTCGCATTTCGAATGTATATTCGATGCAAGATTGTTCAGTCCCAGCACACATATGTCTGCGGGTTCCGTTCTAAATTTGAGTTTTTCGCACAGATTTTTCGTCACGAAACTCGACTGTGCACCTGAATCAAGTAATGCCCGAGCAATATGAGTGTTGCCTGTGCTGTCAGCAACTTGCACGAAAGCTGTAGATAGAAGAACCTGCGATATTGAACTGCACGCCGATAGATTCA
The DNA here is from genome assembly GCA_910592335.1 of Adalia bipunctata. Lineage (NCBI taxonomy): Eukaryota > Metazoa > Arthropoda > Insecta > Coleoptera > Coccinellidae > Adalia > Adalia bipunctata. The sequence continues at coordinate 68,379,145 of OU342949.1, read as the reverse complement.
CGGAAGCTGCTTTCAAATCCGCTTGAGAAGGTTTAACTGTGTTTTCTGACGAAGTGTTTTCTGTTTCGACGTTTTTATGCAAGAGTGTGTTGTGTTTTGAGTCGCATTTTCTACAGTTTCCGCGTCGACATTCCTTATTGAAATGTCCTCTTTTTAAGCAATTTGTACAAAGTTTCTTTTCGCGAGCCTTTCGTTCGCGGTCGTTGGGAGAAAGATTCAAGAATTTCTTGCAATTTTGTATGTAATGCGCTTCGTTGCATATAACACAAGTAATAGGATCCCTTTTCGACGTATCTGTACTCAGCAATCCTCTCGTTTGAGAATTCCGATTAGAATTGACCGTCTTACGTTTGTCCGTTTGATTTTGAGCAACCATGTCAAGCATATCCGCTCTGTTATTGGCAAATGTCCTGAAATCATTGAATTTCGGATTGTCTAAAGCTCCCTTGTAAATCTCCCATTCACGTAGGGTTGACAAATCGAGTTTTGTTGACACAAGATATACTAAAAGTGTATCCCACTGCGATACAGGTTCATTTAATTGTTCTAAAGCTCTTAGATTCTTAGAGAACACATCAACTAAATTCCTTAAAGAATGAGCAGAATCCTTTTGTATGCTATCAATTATGAATAACGATTTTACATGATTGTATATCAGAAGCTTATTGTTGTCATATCGATCTTTCAATGCATTCCAAGCTAATTCGTAATTTTTAGACGAGATTTCTAACGAATTAATGATGAGAGCTGCATCCGACTCGAGTGAAGCTCTTAAGTAGTGAAACTTCTGAATATCACCAATAGAAGCGTTTTCATGAATTAAAGATCGAAACGTATCACGAAATTCCAACCATCTCTGAAAAGACCCATCGAATTTAGGCAAGTTTATTGTCGGCAATCTAACGCTATGATTTTGACCGAAATTACCACTATTCATCTCAACGGAATTTTGACTAGTGGAACCATGATTCGATTCGTTTGTTTCGTTGTCCTTTATAATCTTTTTTGCAAGCGATACCTGTTGAAAATAGATAGATTCAAAGTTTTCCCGCTCTTCATATTGCGTTTCAATAAATTCGTCTTCCGTTGTTGCCTCGATTATATTTTGCACTTCGTCAAATTCTGTTTTTACAATTTGAATAGAATTAAGTCTTTCGCTTATTTGAATGATATCAAAATCACTGAAATTTGCACTATCTGAAAATGATTTCAAAAACTTCGTAAAGTTCGTTAATCTAGCCTTGAATGAACCGCGTTTTTTAATTTCTGAACTTACTTGAGACATTATTCGATAATTTTCACAAGACCAATAGCTACAGATAAGGAATAGGGATAGACAGGATACACCTACTTGACAACTTCCAAGATTGTATCTCTCGTTACTGCGCAGCGACTCTGGATTTCAGGGAATTACGTCTCTGCTGGAATCGGTTTCACTACGGAACTATCTTCGCCCTTCACCCCTCCGTCTGGACCTGACGGCTTCTGTATGGTGCTTTGTCTCTGCTTTTCGAAGAATTTCTCTTGATTTTCCTTAAACCACGCTCTGCTACCAATTTTGTTGAGGATTTCTTGATTTTATAAATGAAGGCACAACGTGTAATAAGAATTTATTGTGTGAACTATATACAACTACTGGGAATGTGTTGAATTTACGTGATCTTGACGGACCGCAGTACGACGTGTTGCTACTAGGTCGCTAGCTCGAATGCGGTTCCACTGGGCCCGTACTTCGCTGTGTTTCGACTATGTGTCGCCTAGCTGTATTGGCGCTAGTCTCGGGGGATGGTTGTGCCGATGCCGTTGGTTTGGATTCTGAACAAGGATTTTCGAGGAATTATGAGGAAAGAACTCGCAGAATGAAATTGCACGATTTTCGTAAGTACCTAAACGGGTTCTGGATGGCCATCATCGGTCTCTAAATGATTATTGTTGATCGTTTTCACGTTTCAAAAAAAAACAGCTGAAAAAACGAAGCAATATGACTATATTGCATTCAACCGTACTTGAATTCAGATTCCGATGAATTGAAATGTGTCACTGGAGCTTTCATTCCTATCAATCCTTTGCCGAAAGTAGGAATAGGCTATATTGAACCAGAATACATCTGTTTTTTCCATATTCCAGGAGTTTGAGTCTTATTTCAGAACAGGTGAATGATAAATGTGAAGCATGTTTGACCTATTCCATTTTATTTGTACAAACCTACTGTGGTAGTAATGTATGAATATTTTTTAAACTAATAAATTCACTATACAGTCAGAATATTTTACTCTTTGTTCATAAGATCAAATAAATGAAATGTATATCTATAAAGCTTTCAGGAATTGACATTCTTGCTTATTAATTTATAACCAAAACTCAATTACTATTGAATTGAAATTATTAGATTCTCTGTAAACAAATTCGTTTAAATTTTGTTTATTTTCTTTGTGATGAATGAATAAAACTGTTATTTATTCGAAATCAAGAAATATTAGAAATAGAAATGTTATGCACCCTCACAATCATATCACATACAATATCATGATGAAAACAAAGCACATCGATAAATCTTTACAATCATAAATCCAAACACTCCTCTACATGTAGAATATTGTTCACAATTTTCTGTTGTGTTCTCCAAAATGAAATATACATTCTGAGAAATACGCTAAGAATGTAGAAAGAGTAACATAGTGTTGACTTGGAACATATTTTGAAAAACGTCATAACTTCGATACAGAGTGGAATGTGTCAAATTTCCAAGGCCAGAGTTGTGATTTTATAATTGTGAATGGAGTATACATATAAAAGTTTCTTTGCTCTCTAGATATCTATGTTTTATATTCGGTTTTCGAGGATGATAAGCATAATTTAATAGCAATGGCCAAACAATTAAGAACCCCCGATATGCCTTCCGTGTTTTCTCTCCCATGAAGATCAATCTGTAGTCGGGGATGAGGCTAAGAAAATTATTTTTTCAGGCCCTGCCTCTCAAGCAGCTTCAGATCAATCCAGAATACCCCAATTTTCTCGAGGCATGCCTGGCAAGACGAACAAGGCCTTTATTAATCGCCGACATCGGAAGGCACAGGTGTTCTATGGTCTTGCGTTAATTAAGATATCCTGGAAGTCACTCAGCCGAATTTGAAATTCAAAACAGAACCCCGACAGGAAAAGAAATTTCGGATATCTCCTCTTGACGCCATTCTGAGTTATTACTCGATGAATTTTAAAAATGCATACAAAACGGCTTTTAAAACTGGAGAATGTTAATGTTTTTCGGTGGAAACGGCTTTGATTTATGTATATATTCCGTTTGAAATGGCCGAAGTTGAAAGAGGCTCGAAATAATGTTTCAAGACTGCAGTTCGGCCATTTCTCATTTTAAGGCCGAAAGATGGAGATTTGCCCCGTAAACTTTCGCGCTTATACGGGAGTTAAGGCTGAATTGCCTGATTTATTTCTGGTGTTTTCCTGTTGAACGAGATGGCAACGGACACTGAGTAAAATTCATGAGTGAGTTGCACAGCATTATTTCTTTATTTTCCTCTCCGCGAGTCGTTTCTGGTTCTGTTCTTCGAGTGAGGGATCCAGAATTGAGAAAATTAATGTTAAGGACTTCACCTTGTTTGAAAATGGGAGCAGAAGTTGAATACCAACTTCTCAGTGTTGGAAAAATTAATGCTAGGTCTCTTAAAATGTATCGAGTGGAAAAGAAACAAATGGGATTCAGTCAAATCAATACCTAAACAAAGGCGTTGATATAGAGAATATTTTTTATGATTTGGTACCACTAGAGGAAAACCCTGAAAGGTTCAGAGAACATCGTGAGAACCAAGGTAATGAAGGTAGAAATTGGTGTTCTTCTCTAATTTCTGTAGGTTACATGCCTCGTTGAAGACCTCCCTAGGCAATGAGTTCCAAAGCCTCGCTGTTCGCTGGATGAGCGAGTCTTCGAGTCTTTGAAAAGAGATGTTCTGCTGGTTTTCAAAGAGACCACCATGGAAGCATCTATAAAACAGAGACAGATCGCTAATCTTCTACGGTGTTCCAGATAACTGAACGAGTTTGTAAGCTAGGCATCACCGACAAGTCAAATTCTCGGCACGAAACAGAATACCAAGTTTCTGGAATGCACCTTTTCCAAGAAAGGTTATTTCCAGCAGTGTCACCAAGCATCGAAATGGATGATTTCAATGGTTTGGTTACTCCTGACAAGCTTATTTTGGGTACAGTGACTTCCTTGTGTATTGTTAGCACTGATTTCTTCCAAACTATTGTATCTCCATTCGAGAAGTGTTGCCAAGTCCATATTTATGTTATCAACTATTCTCCTTCGTTAGTTAATGATTTTGTGGGCTGGTATTGGAGCTTTAGAAGTTAAGGTGGTATAGACTAAAGAGGATACTCTCATGTGCGAAGCAGTGCACAAGACATTAAGTTGTCTCCTGCAAATCTTTGGCGTGAAACAGAAACTGTGTTGACGCTAGAATCGATCCCTGTGGAACACCAGCAATAATGGGCAGAGTGTCAGATGAAAGTCCATAGACCACCACATGGAGAGACCTGTTTGTGAGAAAGTTTGCTTTCGTAGAACATAGCTGAGGGGCAAGCCTTACGAGAAGTCCTTGGTGCCAGTGAATGTCCTCATTTGATTGAAAATATTCTGGTATTGTTGTCGCAGTTTCTGGGAAGTCTGTTTCGTTTTGAGTTGGTCATCCTCTATGTGTACCCTTCACATCCAACGAAATCGATGAACAGGATCTAAAGAAGATCAAATTCGCGCATATTCCGACCCTGGAGCTCAAGACAAGATTCCATCTGAAATTTCACGAGGCGCAAAACAGGGATCCCACCAGTCCACGTGGGTTTTTTGTTGACGACGTCAAGACAGCTCCAAAAAAACGAAAGCAACCCACGTCAGGATTCACAAGAATCATTCCGTTAATTAATGACTCACACAATTCGGGATTATTAAAATCTCTTAAACGAGCTCCATCATCCCCCCTTCTTTCGCCTGTTCTTCGCTCGCTTACCCTTTCAACTCCCATCAAGAAGGATAATTTGAGTTAGGAAGGATGGCACACATCGGATGTGAGAGTTTGTTATTCGTTTGTAGCACTTCGGGGAACTGGATGGAAGGGTTAATTCTGCCAATTAAATATCTCGACGATCAGAGATTGTCTCTCCCGAAGGTTGGATACACTGAAGTCGGATTTTGGCATCCTCCCCAAGCTGTCCTCATGCGGTCGTTGTTTGGAGTCGTTATTTTGGCTGTTATTTGGGTACGAAATAGGAACCGTTTTCTCTTTCTGAATGGGTTAATTTGAAAATCTGTTTTGTCCCATTTCACGTATACATTTCTGTATGTCAGGAATTTAAGTTTTCGTTACAAGTTCCTCTATAACACAAATTCATAATAGCTATTTATGTAACAAGTACATAAATTAGGTCTTTATGGACGAGTCCAAAAGTTTATGGCAGAGTGAGCAAAGCGAGCGAGGCCAATAATTTGGGCAAGTCCATATAAGCCTAATTATGTACGAGTTGCATACAAAGCTTTATGTTTGACTGCAATGCAGAAATTTCATTTTCTGAAATGGCAATTAATATATTCGTCGCTTTATAACATAGAAATATTGAGTGTGCTTTTGCTTTTCTTACCGTAGTTACCATCAGCGACCTTAGCAACCTCACTGAACAAAGCTGATTATTTCGTTAATTCTGTGACAAACGTCATAATAATTCGAAAAATGGATAGTTCGGGAGAGGAAAGCGTCAAAAATTTAGCCGCAAGTGCCAATGAATCTCTTCTACTCACTTTCAGTGCTTATGAAAATTTGTATGCAACCTATAACAAGTGGTGTGAAACGAAGAAAATTGCAAAATCGAGAGAAGACTGTGACAGTTGAGTCCAATAAAGTGGTGTCCAATAAAGTAGTCAATTATGGACGCTAAACGAATTCATGGATCAAGTGTTTATGAAGCAGTCGAACATAAAGTCAATTTAGAGAGCCTGCAGCAATTTTTTGACCTTTTCTTCTCCTCCAAATTTATATTTATAAGATATAAAATGTTTACTCTTTTATATTTCATTTTTTTGTCCCTTTTAGAAAACTTTATCAATTCAAGCAAGTTTTTGTCGTTTGTGTTTCTCATTTTTGTTTTACGTTCTCACAATCAACTTCAGGAAGGTTCAAGAAGCCCATCTGTTCAGAGGTGGTATAGTTACTGTTCAAGAAGGCATTTGTTCCATTGGACGTACAGAATTGTTGGTGCTTGATGCTACCACGAATGCGCAGATTCACCCTAATAATTCCTTGACAATCTACAAAGAGCTTTGGATTCTGATCAACCACCTCCACTACCACTACACCGCAATTCTCTAGAGAAATTGATGAAGGCTACTTCATCACTCTGATCGAAAGTAGGCAGAATCGATGTTGAGGATGCCATACTCTTTACTGAACTTTTTTTTTCAATTTTCTGAGTGAAATGACTTCGTAGGTACTACAAATACTAAAAACAAATTTTCCCCTGAAACTGTGAAACTTTTAATGAAATGGGTAGAAGAAAGAGGCAGATAAGAGAGTAGGTATACGTATGTGTCTGACCTCAGAACTAAAAGCAATTGCACAAAACTCATACATTTAAGATTTAAGACAGGGCCGGTTTACCTACAAAACAAAAACAGGACATACACATTTATTTTCATTTTATATCTACGGAAATACCCCAAACGAAGCATGTGCTGACCTCTATGAGATGGGGTTGAGAACATTTCAAAGGAAATTCTGGAAAACTGTGCAGAATGCTGAATCCTGAAAGTCCTTAAAATCAATAAGAAGAGCGCTAGTGGCACCTAACGGGAAACTGACTCACTCTGGGCAATTGTACGACATAAACTTTTCCAGAAAGAAGAAGTTATAATGGAGGCAGTGAAGATGTCATCAAACATCAAGCTGTTTCTATGTCAGTGAACTCAAAGGATATTTGAAGTTATAGCTCTTCAGCAGGGAAGATGGCGCTGTGTTAATATTTCCGTTGAAAAGCAAAATCGAAGGATAATTTTTAAGTCTTTTGATTTATTCATTACTTTCTACCGATGAGAGCCTTTGAATTATTCGTAGCTTAAGATTATTGATTCCTGCTATATGAGTGGACGAGACATGAGAATGTATTGAGAAGTTTGTTGACATCTATCTTCAAACAATTTCCTTTTTTATTAGCGCTCTATCTAATGGATAATTATCCGTTATTTCAAGTGTATACCGTTTTTTTGATGGTTCATAGATGTTTGGACCGGTATAAGTAAGATAAATAGACATAATAGTATCCTTTCTGTATTATTAGGAGAATATTCTTCTTTTTTTATCATCAGAAACTAATTAGTAATTTTTGGTTCGGGAAATGGAGTCAGATATCAAGTGTGTCAACTTAGCGACAAAATACATGTCATGAATCTTCTAGAAAGATCCAACTCCGATGAAATTTTGGTGTTTTATATCGAAATTATGATTTTTCAAATATTTCTTGTGCTCTTAGAAAATAAATCGTTTATATCTGAATATTCATCAATCTCTTTCTGAGTGTAAACGAAAACATATAAATCCTGTGAATGTTGAAAAAAGCGTCGACAAACCACCTACATGAACATTAACTTTTAAACCGTAACTTCATAACTCAACTCCCAAGCTAATTACCATACTTTCTCACGCGTGCCAAGAAACGCCTCGTCTACCACAAAACTAACTACATAATTTTATGCACATAAAGTCCAAATGCTGTCGTTAAAGCAGGGATGTCTACGACACATCGATATTTTCGATGTAAAACTTTTTTTTTTAATTCCTCAAAGTAATCAAGAAAAGCTGGGACTCATGAATTGAATTTGACAAAAAAAAGGGGCAAACTTAAATTTGACCACAGATTTGTCACAGTGAGTCGAACAATGTCTTGTGACACCATTCCTGGCTTAAAATTGAAAAATACTTGACGAAATGATCTAACCCACGTTTAATAAATAAAGCACTCAAAAAATGTATGATTTTTCATGATTTGTCAGTTATGAATGTATAATATTCAACGCAAAATACTACCAGAAAAGGCTGAAGGACCCAAGGTCGATGGCCATTTGCTCTGCAATAAATGACAGTTATCTATCTATCTACTACCAGAAAATATAATCGTACTCATCTCAGATAGAAAAATGAAATTCTCAATGAAATCTTAAATTTGTGTCAACAAAATAAGCTCTCCAGTAATTAAAATTTTTTTCTAGAGTTTCGAGAATTGTATCGATTCGTTGTAAATTTGTATTAATGATATTGAATTATTTCCAATTGCTTCCTTTGATCGAACAAGTCTTTCTATATCGACATCCAAATTTTTTCGAGCGAATTGCAATCCCTACCTATCTCAGCTACACAGTGCGCCAAATCTGGATTCAAATTTTTCCAAAACGCATGTCCGCCAATTTCTGAATGGGGTGACATTGGCAACAGTTTGGTTTGTTGTCAGTAGAAGCGCGAGTAGCGAATAGTTGGCCATGCTTCCCCGTTTCGGCAATCAAGCTATCCTTGAGCGCGACTAGTTGAGCATTAACTGCGGATTTTTCCGCTTTCTAGGTTTTCCGCTGATTTGAAGAAGGGGGTGTTCTTTCGAGAGAAAAGTTTGATATGTTGAAGGCTTCCACTGTTTTTTCAAGCGAAAGATTGCAACGGTGCGGAAGAATTGACGAACTCAGAAGTTTTTTTTTGTGCATGGGTTGATTTGAGTGGGATGATGGACTGTGAAGGGTTTCTCGTAGTTTTACGTTTCTGTTGTGTATTGTTGGTGTGAACAGTTAATTTGGCTATGATTTGAGATCATCCGAAGGGAGAATATATTTTTGTGAGTACTTATACTACGAAAAGTATAATAAATGCATCAATTGACAAATTCCACGCTTTTCTATTTCGGTCCAGGCAATTTAAGTATCGAAGAATGCAGAAGCACAAATTTCTGTGATTTTCTAGGACAGGGTTTTGACTTTTGAGGGTAGTAGGTTTGTTCACAAGCGATGTATTGCTCGAAAACCACAAAATTTTACCACTTTTATCGAAAGAAATCTGTAAAAATGCGGGCGAAAATTTGTTTATTAGGATCTCTCTTGAAGAAGTTTAGATTTGCTATAATTTGAGCCCAACCGTAGCTCTGTATCTCCAATGGTTTCGGATGTACATCAATTCAAACATTAGTAATTTTTTACGAGTTATATTTTTCGAAGAATGGGGTTTTTTCATTTTGTTTTTGTGTAAAATACGAGGTCCACAAGCATCCTTTTGGTTCCAAGTTAAGGTCTTTTAATTGCAATTCCAATTTCTACCTCTGCATTTTTTCTATGCGTTGCAGTTCAGCTGGTATCTGCCCAGAGCTGTATCTTTGTGATTAAAGGGCATTCAGATCTCTGGATGAACTTGATTTGTAGCAAATTTCATCTTCTTTGAGAAATGTGGTGATAAATATACGAGGTGTTAAAATGAAAAGGAAAAAGTAGAAACTCGAACCCATCAATGTTATTCTTGAGGAGGATTTTCATACAAACATCATCATCATATCATTTAAAAGATAAGTTGTTGTAAAGTTCTTTTCCTCCTGAATATGACAGTGAGAATTATTCTGATTATTCGTTTACTTAATATTCTAATGCATTAGTTGCCGACTTCAGATTTACTTCTGAAAAGTTCAACCGAATCAGGCTGTAGAATAATAAAGAAATTATAAAATTTAGTTTCCAAAAACTCCTTCCACATTGTGCATTCAGCTTCTTTCATATTCCTTTCGATCTCATAATCCAATCGTGATGAATAAACATCTCGAACGTATTTCGTTTTTCATATTTCATTTTCCTTCGACCTATTACATGAATCCCGAAAGCTGTATACAACAGCTGAAAGATGGCACACATTATACGTCGAGGAAAGCAGGGAGATAGAATAAGCAGAAATCCGAAGTCGAATAAAATGCAAAATACATTAGCTTCAGGAATTGCGCTTTGCCACAGCCGTTGGTGCCGCAGATCTGAAACAAAATGCTATTTCGTAGGTCTTTTGCTGGGAGATATGAAAACCGAGGAACAGAGCAAAGCTGGAGGTTTCATCTGGGAATGCTGTATTCGAGGGAAATTGCAAGAATGTGAAGATTGAACACCACAAGAATACCCCGAAAATCGAGCGTTTCTCTCGAATAGAATATTTCCCCCAAACATAATAAAACAGAAATAAAAATGTCACGGACTAAGTTAAAGAATCATATTTGGAAAGTCATCATCAAACTGCTTGAACGAAATGTCATTGGAAATGTTTCACATGAATTCGAATTTTTTCAAATTGAGTTTTGTCTTCCTCCACATGAACCTGCTATGTTAACTCTTTATATTGACTGCTGTTTAGTCGATCACTTGGGGTTCCCAACATATTTGTTTTTTACATAATGCGAAAACTAATGGCACACATTATTCCTTTGCGTGATCTTGAGCCATTCGATTTCTGCTGTAGCTCCACATTATCGTACAGTTTTCATTCCCTGTGTTATCATTAATTTACTGCATTGCAGTCGATAACGGTTGGATTTTAACAATACATTTTTATCGGACATCTTAAATGATCTGATCATCATCGATGAAGTAGCAGAAACAAAATACGCATAAATTTGAAGCAAATGAAGCTAGGACATGTTTATTAAGGTGGAATACATAGGGCAAAACATGGGCGTCCCCACAGGGGGGTGCAGGGGTAGCTGCCCCCCCTTGATCTCAAAAATCCCCTAAAAACACATGAAATGAAACGCATTATTATACGAAAATCAGTTCATTATTTCTAAACTGATTTTTTTTTTGCCCCCCCCTAGCTCAAAGGCTGGGGACGCCCTTGGGGCAAAACCAATCCGGTAGCTTAAAGAGTCTCTTATACCTATATTGAAGGGGGTGTTATACTTCAGTGAGATATAAGATGAGAGATGATGAGGTGAAAACCGATTAATAAAACACAAAGGATGACGCCTTTAGGTCCACGTGTAAGTGTTTTTAAGCCATTTCCTTGAAGAAGGAAAACGAAGAAGGACCAACAGTCAATCGTCCTCCAAAGCAAAAACCCTAGGCAGCAGAGTTTAATCAATAAGTTTAGCAAGTACAAAGGTTAACGATAATCACTGGCAGAAATTTCAGCAGAGCAAGCTTATAAGTTTCAATTACACGAGTTTGTACCCTGCATAAGAATAAAACTTCAATGAACGATAAAGAGATCTTTGAGAAACCACCACTTAACTCTTTGTTTTCGATTTTCTTCCGGGTCCCTTTGATCGCCAAATACAAAACAGATTAGAGCTATATTTTCGCGTGACAATATTTTAAAATTATTTCGTCCGTTTTGAAATATTCGTGTTTAAGCGTCGAACTGGTGACGTCACGCACCAAATGGTTCGAAATAATTTGCAGCGGTTTGAAAGCAGGTAGTGGAATAGTTCGAACTGAAGTTTGATTTTTGGAATCAGCTGATTGAAAATGAAATGTTTTTGAAATAGTTTTAAACCGTGATTGACGCGAAAAAATGGCTCAAGTGTCCAAATCGAAAGAACACTCTATCGTGCAAGTGATCCCGATTCCATTGTTTTCAATACGATTCAGTTCCATTAAAATAACACTTCGATTATTCGACAACTTGTAGTTGAATTTTCATGAAAATTCGATGATTTTTCCAATCAGATAATCAGATTCCTATCGGTATATTTTCAAGGGCAAAATATATATGAAAAAGTAACAATATTATCTGGAAAAGAATTCAGATTCCATCTCAATCGAAAGAAATCTAAGAATACAGAAAGATTTCATCTGTTTCAGTAATGTTGTTTGAAAAAAGTGGTGGTTTTTTGTAATTCAGCTAATGTACTTTCAACGGCAGTGGATATCTTCCACTTATATGGATATAGGGGCTATATCCATGTGAGTTTGCAGATGTAGAGTAGGATTTAACAGAATTGCAGCAGGAAAGCACTCTGACCCCATTTGAGAACTGTCTTTGACGCAATTTTCCACCTTTTTCCACGGTTTTATATGGATAATATTCAACTGAAAGTATGAGTGGTGAATCATGAAACTTTCACAGCATATCACCAAATAGGAAAGGGTATACTTAAGCAACACCATGGGTAATTATTCCGATACATCGCAGTGTAATTTGCAGTGGCGGAAAAAATATAAACATGATAAAGGTGTTGATTTACACAGTTCTCTGACAATAGATATCGGAATGGATGCCGTATCATAATATGATCACAGCTTTCGTACACATCCTGATTACAGCTATGATATTTAATTTCTGCCAATTACAATCAATCAAGATACTGAACCAAACCATTGCTCTGATGTGTCAATATATTTTTTCAATCAATAAAAATTTTCCGCAATTGATATTGCCAATTGTAGCACTCAATTCATTCTGTCTATAGAAGAGGAATCTATTGACGTTATCAAGAATTGATTCCAAGGAATAATTAATCGTTAATCTGAACCGAAATTGATAGGTATGGAGTATCATTAAGTTGTATTAAATTTTTTTCATTTCTGGTCAAACGGCCTTGTGAACAGGCAAAAGTATTTACAAAGATTATCATGGAAAGGTATTCTTTGCACATATTTCTTTCAGAAATACTTCTTTCATATTTGTTTATCAGAAAGAAATCTTTTTTTATACTACTATTATGGTATTTTGGCAGCCAATTACGCTTTGCAGTAAAACACCAGCACTGAATATGTTTTTGTATCAGTTTTCTGCATAATCAATCTCAAGTAACTTCGACTTAGATTTTACTCAATATCGAACTGCGTTCTTCATGGTGAATCTGCACAACACAATTAATATTCCTTCCTCATTTATGCAACATCCTATCATCAATGTCGAGATGTAATGGAATGGAAGTTTCTGAAACTCATTATATGTCTTTCAAGCTTTGGACAACAACCCTTTTCCTTTAATTAAGGTCAGGCTCAAAATCCTGAGTAGTAAACACGAAGGAAGTGTTTGAAACAATAGTTTATACATTTCAGAAGCAGCAACATAATAGGCACAATTAACGACCTGCTGCTACTATGAATTCGAATTGGATTGATTCTAGGTCTTGAGAATTCATTTATTCTGATTGTGAAGTTCATTCGTTGTGTTCTGGTCCAAATTGCCGACCGAAAAGTTAGGTGAAGTTACTAGCCGAGTTATTAGAGAGTTCCATTGGATCTTCTGTTAAAATCTCCTCCCAGTTGCTGAAACCATTAGCTAGCAATGGACCACATGTTTTAACTGGAGAGATAAATGGAATTTTTTTTTTATGTTGTGGTTTTCACAAAAAGGAATATCCTGTAATGTTCACAGAACATCGTGAGAACCAAGGGCAAGCAGGTAGGAATTGGTGTTCTTCTTGAATTTCTGGAGGTTATATGCCTCGGGGAACACCTCCCTAGGCAATGTGTTCCAAAGCCTCGCTGTTCGTTGGATGAACGAGTCTTTGAAGAAGATGTTCTGCAGGTCTCCAAAGTTACCACGAAGGGGTGTGAAGACTTAACTTGACGGGTTAGTCTGGAAGAGACCTCCAGAGGGGGAACGATTGCTGATAATTCAGAAGAGCATCGCCCATGGAAATATCTATAAAATAGAGACAGATCGCCCACTTTTCTACGGTGTTCCAGAGAAGTGAGCGAGTTTGTAAGCGAGGCATCACCGACGAGACGAATTGCCCTTTTTTGTACAGAATCCAAGAGTTTTAGGGTGTGTTTAGGTGCAACTCCAAATATGGGAACAGTATTCCAGGACAGGTCGAATCTGTGCCTTATAGATCATAAGCAGCTGACCTGAGGTGAAATAGCTCCTGGCACGAAACAGAAAACCAAGTTTTTGGGATGCACTTTTAGCAATAGATCTCACGTGATTCTCCAAGGAAAGGTTACTGCCGACAGTAATGCCAAGCATCGAAATGGATGACTTCAATGGTATGGTCACTCCCGAAAATTTTATGCTGGGCACAGTAAGATCGGCTTTTCTAGAGGAAAGACATGCTTGTGTTTTGTTTGCGTTGAATTCTACCAAGTTATTAGATCCCCATTCAAGAATTGTTACCAAGTCCATATTTATGGACGTTCGTTTTTGATTTGGCGGGCTGGTATTGGAGCCCTAGAAGAAATGGCGGTATGGAGGGAAGTTGCTTCCAGCAAATCGTTGATGTGAAGTAGAAATAGTGTTGGAGCCAGAATTGATCCCTGCGGAACACCAGCATTTATGGGTAGAAAGTCAGACGAAACTCCATCGACCACTACATGGAGAGATCTGTTTGAGAGAAAACTAGCTAGCAGAGAACATAGCTTTGGGGGCACGCCATAAGATGAAAGCTTGGCGAGGAGTCCCTGATGCCAGACTCGATCGAATGCCTTGGAGATATCCAGTGCTACGGCTAGGGTTTCACCATATTTCTCGGTAGATAGCTGCCATATATGTGAGACGTAAGCGAGCAAGTCACCAGTGGATCTCTGATGACGGAAACCATATTGTCTATCGTTGATAATTCCTGAGTGTTCCAGATGTTTCATGAGTTCGAAGTTGATGGCTTTCTCCATGACCTTTGAAATCATAGATAACAGAGCGATAGGTCTGTAGTTGCTAGGTAGGGTCTTTTTGCCTTTTTTAGGTACTGGTGGTACTCTTGCGGTTTTCCAGTTGGATGGAAAAACACCCAATTTGTAAGAGTGGTTGAACAATTTGCAGAGGACAAGTGTTGGTTCGGGGGCACATTCTTTGAGAACAATCGGTGAGATTCCGTCGGATCCACTGGATTTGTTGGTGTTGAGACCCAACAGAATCTTTCTGATAGTACGTTAGAAGTAAGGTACGATGTTTCTGGCTGCCACTTCCCAGTGTTCACCTTGAAATGCCACAATACGATATACTATATAGCAACTGGCCAGAGACAACAAAGTGACTGTCTCATGGATGCCAGGGCACTGTGGCATTGGGGGCAATGACAAGGCTGATGCACTTGCAAAAATGCATCAAACTTCAAACCCTTTGGACCTGAACCCTTCTTTGACCTTGGAAAGTATCACCATAGTGCAGCTTTACAACAATAGGAGATCTTCAAGACTTAAAAAAGCGAAAATCTCTTGTATAGAATGAGCAAGTCGGTGAGGCTATGTGAATCGAAGGAAAAAACCGCTGATCGCATGGTGTGCAAGTGCCCGGATCTTGCCTGTCTCAGGAACTTAACCTAGTGAAGCCGACGGTTTATAAACAAAAGATCAAACTGGTCGCAAATCTGCAAGGTTCTTCTATACCCAAACGACCCTACGATATAAGGACAATATTCAAAACCATTCACTTCACGATAAACACACGATTCAAAACTAAACACACAAAAGGCCGAATATAATCAATGTCAATCTACTGTCAGGGCTTGAAAGAAGTTGTGTACAAAGTTCAAAGCACCTCAACTCCCACAATTCTGTCGAAAGGTCAACGATTTCAAGATTTCCATATCTGTGGCTTTCTGCATGCACTGGCATAACTGTTATTGAATTAAATTTACATTTTTATCATAGTTTCGATTTTCAATAGGAGTGAAGGAGACAAAAGAACAGGATTTCTATTAATAAAACATCTGAAACGACTCATGAATCAGATGAAAGTAGGTCAATTCCTCAGGTCACTGGGATCTACAGGTTTTTTTAAAGGTGTATAACATTGACATCCAGTGGTGGAATCTCATATATGCCACTCTCAATCTCAAAGGAAAACCTAAAACTTATTCGGTATTTTTGTTCATAACATTCATTGAATGGCAACCGTCATATTATTTCAATCGATTTCCTAGAAATATATGCGGAATCCAGAACCAATCACATTCATCACAATGAGCATTCTATGGTAATGATGTACTTATATCCTTTGAATTTGCATTAATGAATGTTTCGCATGGATATGTTCAAACAAATTCGATGTAGTCTAATAAATGTCAATTTTATCAATGGAATTATGTTCATTTGGATGTACGATAGTGCAATCGTCCATCAATTCTCATTGTAACTGCGTTGTTGATAGCAAGCAGTAATTAAATCGATTACGGTTGACTGATAACCACATTACTTCTTTATATGGAGAAACAATTGCTAGTTTTCGAAAGTGAGCGAAGCTCGTTTGTTGGTATAGAATCGGTCGGTCAGAATATAGGTGCTCATCATCAATCTTGACGATGAATTGAGATTGTCGTTCTTGTTGTTCTGAATCAATCACAAGGCATCACAAACAGGAATAACAGGGACATTATTGTAAATTTATAGCATAGAAGACTGAAAATTTATATGAAAAGCTTTTTCACATAGCAGTGGAAAAACAGAATTTTTACAAGCATTTATTCAACATTTAATCGGTCGAATCGACAGTAATCACTTTTAGGTCAAGTTCACAAATGTCATTTTTTATGAAATTCCTTCATAATGTATTTTGAAACTCATTCTGTATTTATGTAAATTTTCATTTATCAATATGATGTCCTTCCATAATATGAATGATAAAAACGCGACATGGACAATGAAATCCGTAATATTTGGACGAGATAAAACAAAAATCCATTAGTGGAATTTATTCATGTCCCGCGACAAAATCTCGTCCGCTGCAAAGAATAAAAGAAATCGGATTTTATACAATTTCATATCGTGTTGTATGAAAAGCTACTGCTGATGTTTCTTTCATTTCGAATTGCGTAAATATTTTCCAGATCCCTCAAGAATAACAGTGAAAAATTGATCTAGTTTTCTTCATGTTATTTCAGTCCGTCGAAAAAATATTATTTCGGTTACATATTCTTCCCCTTGACGGATTATCTGTGTGCAACTACGCGGAAAGTTTGTCTTGGAAAAATAGAAACCACGTTTTGTCACGAGTTTTTTTCATAATTCGTAATGTTTTCACGGAATGGATGATACGAATACAGTTTCATGTTTTGGACGGAAGCCAAATGGATGTAATATCACGATTCAAGGACTTAAATTTTCCAAAAGCATCCGAAATCTAATGATACGTTCTGACCTCCTGTTTCTAATTAGAATTCCTCTATTTTATCTTCCTCATTCATCTGGAGAAACACCTTGCAGAACTGGTTTTTCATTATTCATGCCTATTTCCTTGCATTTCGTATATATTATTGGGTTATATGATATCCGATATACCTCGGTTTGGAAATTTTGAGGAATGTTCACTTAATTTTGCTTCTTCTTAGATTCATGATAAGATTGTTGACCGACAAAATACCAGCAGGACTTTCGCAGTAGATAGAAAAACTTATTTTATGAAGAGAATATCATACAAATTCTCTTCAGAATACGTGGTCTTAGACGTATGGTATAGTAAGAACAAAAGGTCGATTTGACGTTGACTTTGACGATGTTAGGATGATACCAAGCATTGTTGGAGCCCATATTTTGTTATGATGAATTATCCAAAACTCTACCAAGAACACAGAAGACAGCTAGTAACATTTTCAGCATTGCAACTGCGCTTGCTGTGATACCTTTTTCAAAGTCATATACATATTTCACTATGGGAAACATGTTTGCAACAGTATAAATTGGCAGCTATTTCTGGATGGTTTAACCCATTCTATAAAATCTTCATCGTAGAAGATGACCCATAGTCACGTCCGTCATTGAACCGCAACTTCGATGTTACACACATAAAAACATAATCAAGTGTAATAAACGGAATTATGTATTCCGCTTTTGGCATTTCACTAATCATACCAGAACCGGCTCTCTTGATCTACCTGGCCCTCTTCTGTGAGACCCAGGTACCTCAAATGGCAATTTTCGGTGTTACAATCCAATAACTGGTTTACGAGACATCTCTTGAACTCGAATACCAAAAAAAACCGCATAAAGTTCGTCCTTAAAACATCATTTCCTATAATTAGTTTTCGAATGGAAATACTGGATATATTGAAGTTAGAAGCAGACTCAATTTCTGCATTCAGTATTTTCTTTGTTAGTTGACCTAGGAATGATCAGGTGATAATTTGAATGTATTGTCAAATTTTTGTTGTCGCGAAGTTTGAGCGCCATTTGTCATTTATTTCGTTCATATTTTTGAGAGACAATTTCGAATGAGTGGTACAGTGGACATTGTTACGAAATTATGCAGTTCAAGAAAAACAAGAGCTCAATACAATCTATTTTCTCCATATGTAGTCACTCTAATGTATTATGAATAATACTATAAATAATTTACATAATGCAAGGAAGACCATGGAAATCGAAAATAATCCACATTTTATATGAAAATGGAAATATGTAATTTCCAGAATTCCATAATTTATGCCGAATCTAACCTCATCATTTACCATTATTTTGCATCACCATCATTCGGATGAAAAAGACCATCAATATTCCAGTGATTTGGATGTGTAATTCTGGGGATTCTGAAATATTACCAATGCAATGGAGGCTGATTGATCCACTACTAGTCAGATTGGCTCGTCGAATGTTAAATCAGTTCCAATATGACGGATAAAAAAACATTTATCATGCCATGGATTTGTGTTGGCTCATCCCTTAGCTGTTTTCATTCACAAATTTATTAATCCAATATCAACAGGAAGTGAATTTCATCGAAAAATTCCTATCAACAATTTAATCCCATACAATAATCCAATTGGAAAAAGGTTGGTTGAAATATAAATTAGATCACCATCCTAAACAAAAAGAAGAACCTTTATCGGGTTCTGTGACGGAGACGTGGTTTTCAATTCTGTGGTTATTTTGATTCAAACACGTCGAGTATCATTAAGTTCCGACGACGCTTTAGGCAAGGCAATTTCCAGTTTTCCTTAGATCCTGAGCCAGAACGAGAAAAAAAGTGATGCTCACTTACTGCGAAACGTGAAGATCTGTCCTTAGTTCCCAACACGAGATCTAAGGAGTTTTTCAGAGGGAGGTTATGAAAATTTTCGACAATTGTACAGAGTTATTCAAATTAGACACATTTGAATGTTTAGTCTTATTATGAACTAGATAAACAAAAGCCGTTGTCGGTGTCTCATCGTTTTTTATAAATGTGTATTTTTGAAAATTGCTTGTAACTTTTTTCCTGTAGAAAATTCTACGTTTCTTTCGAAACATTTCTTTTTTCACCATACAATGGTGTCGGTATATTGTCCTGAAATATTGCTTATCAATATTGATTTAAAGAACGATATTTACTTTCAAATGGGATTCTGACATTACAGAATTTTGTATACTTCCGTAGAGCAAAAATATACAAAACTTGATACTTTGCCAGAAATCTTAACTATCTAAATCAGAATATCACATTTTCCTTCAACTTCAAAACACATCCAATTCTGTTCTTTACCACCTCCATCAATTTTCGAAGAGAAGATGTTTTCAGTGCATTCCCAAGTAGGGCATATTTTTGAAATTGGAATTTCAAGCTCTACTGAAATATTGAGGATGTCCCCTTAATTGAATCAATGAAATTTTATTGAATGATGTGTTTAAATTATGTCCAGCTCGAATTATCCTCGAGAAAATCAGAAATAGTTCAAACAATCAAGCGAGAATCTCGACAAACCATTACAAATAATTTTACTTCGTTGTTTGATATAGACTGACGAACCTTGACCAAAGTATGGGAATTTGAATATTTAAATTTCTTCGATTGTTCTCAACGAAATAATTATCTAGGACGTTTTTTTATTCGGGATATAATCAGGAAAATTTGCTTTTCCGATCTGTTTCACATTGCAGCACTTTGAAATATCAGAATGTTCCAAGAACAATGTATGTTATGGCTGATAGAGAAACGATGTCAACAATTTGAAAAGCAACAAACGTATTCCTCTTCGGGAATCGGAATGGCTCATTTAAATGGATAATTATGTTTACACATTCCAGAGAAAATGTTTACGAGAACCAACATGTATGGAAAAATTTTGCAGATATGGACAATATTTTTCTAAAACGTCATCCCATCCATATTCGGAATTTCACTGTCTCTCTTCGTGGTTAGTGTAGTTTGTCTATTCATAACTTCAAGTTGAACAATGTTCGCAAAATGTAAAAATTTTGCAACTTCTTTTCTCTGCTTTAATTAACGAGCATGTCTCTACTTGTATGTTGATTTTCGACCTCAACCCAAAAAGACTAGACATATATTATTGCCCTTTGTTTCGCGGCAAATTCGGTGTGGACACTGAAAGTGATATGCTCCAAGCACTTATCATCTGCATGTGATAATTGCAAGCGAAATTGTGTTGGAGCTGTTGGCTATCTAGCCACAAAATTTCATTATTCCCATTGCGAGAATGTCGTTTGCTGATTTGAAGTTGCAATTGTTTGAATTATTTGGTGACCTGAATTACATCGCGTTGCAATAAGGGGTATATATTAGGATAGTTTGAAAGTGGACAATGTACATATACAAATACATGAGTGGTTGTGCTGAGAGAAACGGAAGCTCTGACCGTTTGAAGTTTTCATTGTCGTGAAAATTTCATTTCAGTGATGAAAATCTAAACAAAGACAGATAGAGTCCTGGATTATTAATTATTGAATTCAGCGACCTTGAAAACCTACATTTTGATACCAAATTCTTCCATGAAGTCCTTATGAGCCAAGAATGTTAATTCTTTTTCGATTTTTCATTTTCAAGTTTTATTCACTCGCTTTGAGCACTCGAGGTATGGGTGTTATCGGCGGTCGTGATGGATATTATTGAAGATTCTACTGGTTCGAACAACTAAATCTATCAATAACACCGTTACATCCTACCAGATATTTTCTATAACAACGAATACTTATGGTGTTTTTGGAAGGTCTTACTTCTTGATCATTTTTCACCCAAAAATTCAGATTTTTGAAATTGCTCATATTTTCGACATAGATACTTGGGACTATGCTGATCAACAATATATAGGTCAATCTTGGTTGTGGTGAGAGGGGCGAACGCTATGGCAGTTTGAAATTTCCAATTTTTATAAAAATGCCAATTCACAGGTAAAAATCTAAACTATGATAGATAGAGCTCTGCATTATTTTTTATTGAATTCAGCGACCTCGAAAACCTACATTTTGATACCAAACTCGACTATATGCTTGTAATTATCCAAAAATATTCCAATTTCATTTCCAATAATCAATTTTCTAGTCTGACAATAATAAAGACCTGAAATAGATAAAACCAACTTTGAGTGAGTGCTTCTGATCAGCATTGATTTGCTACCCACAATGCATCAATTCGCAACGCCGTTTACCAGATATAATCCAATTATTATATCAACAAATCAATGTAATGGATGTCTATAACTATCATTAGCTTCGCAGATATACCTACTAACTCGTATTTGCATTACTATTCAAGCGCGGATTCAGTGGATTAAGGATCCATTTCCATATAACGGATTCACCAAACTGAATCTTCGATTGGAGCATGAAATAGCTTTTCTTTTTAATCGACCCTTCAACTTGATTTATCGAACGCATTAAAACTATTTGAACGGAACTGAACAACCTGAAGTCCAGAGACAAAACGTATAATTATTGTGTGAAAAATATCAGGGATTCTCTGATTAGTGGCCTAATGCTGTAATGAGTTCATTACAGCACTGTTTTTAGTACTGTAATGAACTCATTACGATACAGAAATAGAGAAAGAAATTTATGGTAATAGGTACTCATGAAGAAACAAAAGAATGATACATTGATACTGTCATCAGGAGTGTTTTGTGTGGACAACCTGTATATGAGTTTCATCTTGAAAATGACTTGCACGTTGACGATTAACTACGGTTATCTCAATAACTGTTATAATAACTATTGAGTAGCAAATTGCAATGCCATACTAATAATTCCAAACGATTATTTTCGAGATATTCTACTTACAATATGAATAATTCCAATACGTCGTTCTATTGCTCGAAGGAATCTACATTAGCATAATATTTAGGCTCAAACCTAACCTTTCAAATCACTGCTACCAGAAATTCCTACAATGATTTTGATTTATTCGACTATAAAATTACCGATATAAGACGTGATATTAGGTAAATTAAGATTCCTATCATCGAGAATTAGTATTCAAATGAGCCATTTTACTGCTGAGAAAGAACAACAAACAATTCAATGAAGGATAGAGATATAATTCATTTTCCAACATCATAGATGAAACGAATCTGTAATCACTTAAAAATTGACCTTTATATGGAATATTTCCTGCTTCTCAAAATCGAATAATTATCTTGGCCCACCGTGTATAATTATGATCTCGAGAAGATGAAAACTAAACTAAGATGACAAAATGAGTCGACGTTAGAGCTGAGGCAAAAAGGATGTAAAGATGAACCATATTTTTCTACATCTTGTCAGATGCCTCCATTTTGAATCTATATGGCATGTCCCGTACATCAGACATTTAAGTATTGGTTCTGTTCGGAACTATACTATTACAATCAAATCAATGATAGTCGGTCTGGCTATCCACTTTGAGTTCAACTTTTTCAACCTTGTAATGAAGACATAGCTCTAAAACTAATAGAATAATAATTTGGGGTTTAGGTGAGGATTCATTTGATCTTCGTATATCTTGCAGGCTGCCAAAAAAGCTCAAGTTCGCCCAATTGACCATGAACCTCATATCATATGTGAAATTAATGGTCACTCAAAATTCCGATGAATATTCATGTTTGCATTGCTTTAATTTAATGGCATTCTTCCTAATACTGATTCGATTCAAATTCTCGGATTTCCATGAAGCAAAGTTCGATGAAGCAACGGAAAATCACTGAAAAAACAGAGACAATGCATATTGCATAATAGTCCACTTATCGTGGTGTGTAGTGAATAAATTGAAAATTCTGAGAATACACTTGTTCCATTATTCACTCCCTGATTTGAGCCAGAAAAGAACGAACAGCGTCCTAAACCTATTTCCTTCTTTAGAACTGGAAGAAGAATGAGGAAGAGAAAATTACTTTCCGGACCGAGGGAAGAATTGTAATGTGAACACAGATTCGGTATAAGGAATTTGAGACTTGCTCACTTACACTTCAATTTCAATCTTGATTGTTCATATTCATTGAGACCCAGAGAACCAGATAGAAATCTGATGAACAGTGCGGAAAATACAATTGAAGGTGGAAGCCTGCCCTGCGCTAGATTTTCGATTTGCGATTGTGGAGCCACGATAGCTTTCGTTGGTTTTCTTCAGGTTCAGAAAGATAAAATGATCAGATGAGCGGTTTGTTTGTTTGTTGGAAAAGCACAAAGGAAATTAAGCTTAACATGCCATTCAACGAATTTCTTGTAGACTGATCGAGTACTTTGAATATTGAGGGTGAAAATGAGATGGATATCGACCAATTAAGAGCCTTTTCTGGTTTTTTCTGTAGGATTTCAGGCGTTTTATGCTTTTCACTGCAGAATCTTCATTCATTTTTTTTTTCTAGCAAACAAACTTTTGATTTCAATCATGATGGAAGTTTTCAAATCAGATAAACTTCATTACTTTCGTAAATCGTAAATCGGAGGTAATGAATAAGCCAGCAGATGATTTCAATTATTGATCTTCAATCATGCTGGTAATATAAATACAGAGAGCTAGAATGACTGTTAGGCTATAAGCGTGAATTGCAATGACCCATTTCAGATAGTTTTTCCCAAGTCGAATAGAGCACTCCTATTAATTGCCTTAATTTCCGGCTGAGAGATGCAGGGGTAGGTTTCCTTCTGATAATCTATAGGAATCATAAAGATTACTGGAGCAACGTGAGATAAGAAGAAGCCATTCTAAAAACTCCCATAAATCTCAAAACTTCAAGGAATCATTACAAGCCTTCCAGAGCCAAATGTTATATAGACTCAATATTCTGATGGTGTTCGAAAGAGAATTATCTCTCCGAGTACCCAATAATAATACCTCATTAATGCAATTCCGTGGCTAAACTAGAGGGATCAATTAAGAACACAAAAAAAAAACAACGAAGCGCTGTAATTTTAAATTTGTAAACATCAAGGAGACTTTGAAACACGTTTATTCGTTGACTTTTTTGCGGTTTCGCATTCGAACTGCCTTCGTTTTCCAACTGTTGAAGTCTGATATGAGAATTGTATACGGGAACTACGAAGAATATTATGTACTTTAATTCTGGTGAATACGAATGTCTCACAGCTAAGTACAGGGAAAGATAAATAGAGGATATACACCCTGATATAACAACTTATACTCGAAATATACTAACTGCTATTGCTATTGTGAAAAAAATTATGTTTTATCATTCAATTTGATATCTTGTTACAAAAATAAAAACGAATGGCATATAGTTTATAATATATCGTCATTATTTCGGTTCCTGTATTGGATACTTTGATTAGTTCCTCAAAATAGTTTGTTTATGCATTGAAATTGACGACGAAATGTTCTAACATATGGTAAATTTCGTTCAGATTCAATCTATATTTGCTGCATTGGTGAGTTGTCTTTCCCACAAATTCAGATAAAAGCTGCAATGGTTGGTTGTTACCTAGAGACCAATTTTCATTGATTGAAGTCGGTGAATTGTAATTCAGAGGCTCGAAAATGGCCTTTGAGCATTGCTTAGTTAGATATTTCGTAAATTTCATCAAATATTCCATGCACGTCACTCACTAATTCGAAATATAAAGCTATGAAAAGGAGGATGCGGAATTTTTCAGGGTTGAATGAAAAAAACTTTGAATCAGCATAAAAATTCTGGTATACAACGAAATTTCAATTTACATGAAGGGATATGTAGTGGAGTAGGTGAAATGCATCGTGGGAATGTTCACATTCCTCTGAACGCAGAGCATAAGAAAGATTAGACGAAGAATCTCAATTGAACACAGGCTCCTATTTAGGTCGAGTTCTTCTCAAAATCTCTCGGTTCCTGCAGAAATTAAATTGAAAACTCTCGCTCTATATCAAGTTAGGCGTCTATATGCGGCAGGAATTGGGGCTGTAACCCAAAAATACTGCGATGGATGTACGTCATGATTGTAAGACCTAAAGTCACATATGGGGCAGTAGCCTGGTTTGCTAAGGCAAGTCAGGCATGTACGAGGAAAATGCTCGACAAAGTACAAAGGCTTGCCTGTCTGTGCATCACTATCACTATGAGAACGTGCCCAACCAGGGCGCTTGAGATCATCACAGACCTCACACCTCTACATCTAGTGATTGATAGGGTACCCCATGAGGCCATCCTCAGAGTATCTAAAGAAGGGGCAGTCAATGAGAGAGTCAGGTTTCAGAGAGCTTGGTCCTCTCTAAATGACTACACCTCATCTGCAAACCTTCCTAGTGATGTAATGATCAAGAAATTAAGCACTGAGAAAAACTTCAGTACATTGCTTAGCAAAAGAGAGGATTGGGAAAGGGAATACACCAACTATAATCTCAAAGAAAATACAATAAAATGGTATACAGATGGTTCCAAAACCGCTACAAGAGCTGGCGCTGGGATTTACGGGTCAAGTACCAAGTGTGCACTATCGTTAGGCTCCTGTACAAGCGTCCTTCAAACGGAAATACTCGCAATCGGAAGATGTCTAGATATGAATCTAGAAAGAAACTATCAAAAGTGCGATATAGCTATTCATACAGATAGTCAAGCTGCTATTAAAGCACTGAGCTCCTACGTCATTGACTCAAAGCTGATTTGGTAGTGCCGAAACAAACTCAATGGGTTACCGGTCATTCGGGAATCGTAGGAAACGAAGAGGCCGATACACTGGCCCGAAAGAGCGCACAAACGCCACTCACAGGCCCAGAACCCTTCTGTGGTATAGGAAAATGCACCTATAAGAAGGAGTTTGTGCTGAAGGAGAGAACCGAAAGAGAAAAATTCTGGCGGAATCTCCCAGGGATGGATCACTCCAAAAAGTTCCTCCGGAACTTCGATACTGCTAGATCCAAAAAATATCTGGATCTCAGTAAAAACCAACTTCACTTACTCACTGGCTTTCTCACAGGACATTGTCGCCTAAAGAAGTATCTGTTGAGAATGGGTTTATCGGACACTGAAGAGTGTAGATTCTTTGGGGAGGAGGAAGAAACTCCTTTTCACCTGGTTACGGAATGCTATGCCATTGCAATCCAAAGGAAAGAGTGCTTTGGACAAGAAACTTGTAGAAGTGGGGAGTTATCCTCCTTGAAGCCATCCCAGATAATGGATTTCATCCAAATCTCTGGAACTGGAGGGCGAGCTGCAGGAGGCGCGATGATAACAGCTCTGATAGGGGGCACAATAGACCTTGAGGTCTCAGTGAACTGTAACCCCTTTTCACTATAACTATAACTTTCATGTTAGGGGAATGATTGGAAGAAAATGCTTCCGAATATTCATATTTGGACTAATAGTTCAAACGGCGTCACACAAGCGACAATAATAATCAAAAGTGTTGTTTCATTTCGCTTTCGGAATATTTTTAAATAGCCTACTATCTAGTTTTTCGGAACACAGTAAACAAACAGTGAAACAAAAATAAAGTCAGACACTGTGGGCAGTTATTCCAATTATTATGACACCAATGACAACTAATACTGCTGCGTGTCTACCCAGTGAAACGTTTACGTTTCATCTTAATCAACTTTAGAAACACATGTGCTGTTTTCCCACAGAATGAAAAATGTTCTCGAAAATCTGTTCGTGGATGCCCTGGCTCATTTCCAAGAGTTCCTATATCTTCCTGTTGTCTCGTAACTCTACAGCTTCAATTCCATTAATCCCGATGAAAATAGATTCGTAGTAAATGTAAAATTAGAGTGGTTGTTGCCGAATTTATCGGTTATGATTAGAAGAAAACATTACTACGATTCCTCTGAATCTAACTGAAATTGGAGCGAGTCATCAATTTGCGTTCGAAGGAAATTCGGAGGATTTGAATAACTGATATCTTCATTTGCATTCGTTCATCATTTCCATAACGTTACGCTTTCGAATGAGAATCTCTCGGTCCTTATGGTTGACGTGCAGATAGTGGTGATTATTGGGTAAACTAAGTGAATAGAAGAGGCTTTAATCCTGAATTAGGGAAGACAATTTGATGGTAGAATTCGCAGATTGTCCTTACCTTAATTCGTCCCAAATTCCTGCTAAATGAGTAATACCAGAATGCCACAAAGAAAGGAAGAGCAAAGAAAAGGTAGAAATGCTTATACACCCAACAAGTATAAAGAGGAAATGACTGTATCCCATTATTGACCTTCAAGTAATCATTCATGACATTTCAAAACTTCTCGAGTTTGCTTGCTGAAGTACGCCCAAAATGAAGCGGTGTGTTCCTTTGATGTGGAGATAAACCATCATGGATCAAAGGAATAGGGGAATGGGGGCAATCCTCCATAATATGTACAAGTGGCGCAATAAAGAGAACCAAGATACGGAAGAACCAGATTTAATCGAATCGAACCCTCATAGATTGTTTTCGGGTAATCATGTTTCCTAATTGAGGTTTATAATCATTTGGAACGTTCCATATAGCGAATTTGGAACTAAGAATGATGATACAGAATGAGCCAGATAGCTGGATTCTCATTAAGGATACTCATTTCGCAGTCCTTGTGGGGTCTTCCATTTTGGGATCCTAATGAGTTCAAGATAATTCAGATTGAGTCATATAAATACAATAGTTGAATCTGATTTGGTAATCGATCGAATGAAAGGGTCCACCAATAAGGCATTTAGGCAGTCTATTGACCATATTTTTCATAGAAATACTATGGATGCTTATTATTTATATACAAATAACTAGTGGATGAGGTAAAAGGAATGGAGGCTATGACAATTTGAAATTTAAAATTTTTGTAAAAAATTTTTTTTTATGTTGTGGTTTTCACGAAAAGGAATATCCTGTAATGTTCAGAGAACATCGTGAGAACCAAGGGCAAGCAGGTAGGAATTGGTGTTCTTCTTGAATTTCTGGAGGTTATATGCATCGGGGAACACCTTCCTAGGCAATGTGTTCCAAAGCCTCGCTGTTCGTTGGATGAACGAGTCTTTGAAAAGAGATGTTCTGCAGGTCTGCAAAGTTACCACGAAGGGGTGTGAAGACTTTACTTGACGGGTTAGTCTGGAAGAGACTGCCAGAGGGGGAACGATTGCTGATAATTCAGAAGAGCATCGCCCATGGAAATATCTATAAAATAGAGACAGATCGCCCACTTTTCTACGGTGTTCCAGAGAAGTGAGCGAGTTTGTAAGCGAGGCATCACCGACGAGACGAATTGCCCTTTTTTGTACAGAATCCAAGAGTTTTAGGGTGTGTTTAGGTGCAGCACTCCAAATATGGGAACAGTATTCCAGGACAGGTCGAATCTGTGCCTTATAGATCATAAGCAGCTGACTTGAGGTGAAATAGTTCCTGGCACGAAACAGAAAACCAAGTTTTTGGGATGCACTTTTAGCAATGGATCTCACGTGATTCTCCCAGGAAAGGTTACTGCCGACAGTAATGCCAAGCATCGAAATGGATGACTTCAATGGTATGGTTACAGCCGACAATTTTATGCTGGGCACAGTAAGATCGGCTTTTCTAGAGAAAAGACATGCTTGTGTTTTGTTTGCGTTGAATTCTACCAAGTTATTAGATCCCCATTCAAGAATTGTTGCCAAGTCCATATTTATGTTGTTAACATTTCTTCCTCGTTCGTTTCTGATTTGGCGGGCTGGTATTGGAGTCCTAGAAGAAAAGGCGGTATGGAGGGTAGTATCATCCGCGAAGCTGTGCACTGGACACGAAGTTGCTTCCAGCACATCGTTGATGTGAAGTAGAAATAGTGTTGGAGCCAGAATTGATCCCTGCGGAAAACCAGCATTTATGGGTAGAGAGTCAGATGAAACTCCATCGACCACTACATGGAGAGATCTGTTCGAGATAAAACTAGCTAGCAGAGAACATAGCTTTGGGGGCACGCCATAAAATGGAAGCTTGGCGAGGAGTCCCTGATGCCAGACTCGATCGAATGCCTTGGAGATATCCAGTGCTACGGCTACGGTTTCACCATATTTCTCGATAGATAGCTGCCATATATGTGTGATGTAAGCGAGCAAGTCACCAGTGGATCTCTGATGACGGAAACCATATTGTCTATCGTTGATAATTCCTGAGTGTTCCAGATGTTTCATGAGCTCGAAGTTGATGGCTTTTTCCAGGACCTTTGAAATAATAGATAACAGAGCGATAGGTCTGTAGTTGCTAGGTAGGGTCTTTTTCCCTCTTTTAGGTACTGGTTGTACTCTTGCGGTTTTCCAGTTGGATGAAAAAACACCCAATTTGTAAGAGTGGTTGAACAATTTGCAGAGGACAGGTGTTGGTTCGGGGGCACATTCTTTGAGAACAATCGGTGGGATTCCGTCGGATCCACTGGCTTTGTTGGTGTTGAGACCCAACAGAATCTTTCTGATAGTACGTGGGCGAAAGTTTATTTCGGGCATATGGCTGTCAATAGATGTAATATTCGGGGGTTGTTTTCCAGATGAATCTAGAGTGAAATTTTCAGCAAACAAATGCGCGAAGATGTTGGCTTTTTCCAGGGCAGTCGTTGCTAGTGTTCCATCTTCCTAAAAAAAATGCCATCTCACAGGTGAAAATCTAAAATCTAAACTAGATAGAGCTCTAGATTATTCTTTATTGAATTCAGCGACCGCGAAAACCTACATTTTGATACCAAATTCGACCATGAAGTCCTTAGCTTAGAGCACTCGAGGTATGGGTGTTATCTGTCGTTATAATGGCTATTATTGAAGATTCGAGTGGTTCGAACAACTTAATCAATCAATAACACCGCTACATCCTACCAGATATTTTCTATAACGACGAATAGGCTGTTTTCGGGGGGGTCCCACCCCTTGATCATTTTCCACCCAAAAATTCGACTTTTGAAACCGCTCATATTTCGCATAAAGATACTTGGGACTGTGCTGATCGACAATATATAAATCAATCTTGGTTGTGGTGAGAGCGACGGGCGCTATGAAAGTTTGAAATTTCCAATTTTTTTAAAAAATGCCATTTCACAGGTGAAAATCTAAACTATCATAGATAGAGCTCTGGATTATTTTTCATTGAATCCCGCGTCCTCGAAAACCTAAATTTTGATATCAAACTCGACCATGGGCCACTTTCAATTAAACAATTTTTCTGTTTCATTTTTTCGATAATTATTTTTCGAGGAATTGTTCTCATTGATCTACAAAATGGCTACGTTCGAACAACTTTCCTATTGAATAACACCGTTGGATGTTCTAGTTAATGACGAATGACTTCCAGTTGCATCTTTCGTGAAGCTTCCTCATAGTCTGTACGTCTTCATTACCACCCACTGGCTCCTGAATGAAAAATTAACAAAAAAATTTCTCTCTCGACGTGCGAAATGAATGAAACACATAATTCAATATAATCTACCAGCACGTGTCTTCAATTCTTCTCAATACCTGATTCCCACTTATTTTTCCAGCGGTTCGTGACCGACCATCGGCGCCCATGCTCCAGCATCCCGACGCCACGATGAATGCGTCCCTGGCGTCGAATAACTCCCTGCCAGCGGATTATTCCGAGCCCTCCTCAGGTCGTGATGAACACCTGGCGCTCTTCGAGGTGGCCACCCTGGCAGTCATCTTCATCGTAACGGTCGTGGGGAATAGCACGGTGCTGCTGGCCTTATGGACCAGGAGAAGGTCAGTTTGAATTAGTGAGATGAACGTTTGGTATTATTTGGTCCTGATGAGTACTAATTGGGACGAAACTGTGGGTGAAACAGTTCGGTAACTGAATTCGCCTCCACTGAACTGTCATATTGAATTAACATTAGGGAAATTCGAATTTTCCTCTCCATTAGAGCGTTCTACCTACTAACGAACCATCGACGCAAATTGGGCAGAAAATAAGAAAAAAGATTCGAAAGGATGGTATCTTGCGGACAGAGAGCTTTGTGGCGGTTTAGAAAATATATTTTTGTTCAATAGTTTCCCTCAGTTTTCGACATTTTCGAAAATTCAAAAAAAATTACACTCTCTGCCACTCTTTTTGTTGGTGAGACCACAGAATACCTAACTACACAGAAGCGTCACTTTATTTGATGACGCTTGTGCCATGCTAGGTAGTACATATGTCAACGTTAAATTTAAACTTCCCCGTTGGACCGCTGGAGTTTGTTTTTTAAGGTTTGATTCTGATTGTTGATGAATCAAAAACTAGAAATCCTTTGTTGTGTGAACCATTGATCATTCAAATCAAATTTGCCGCTCAAAAGTGACATTATGTACTACCTAACAGCACAGAATACCTAACTACACAGAAGCGGCAGTAAGCGTCGGCACTTTGATCTTCAAGGGGCAAATTTTCGTGACCTTCATTCTCTGTTAGGTAGTACATATGTCACTTTTTAGCGGCAAATTTGATTTGAATGGTCAATGATTCACATAACAGAGGACTTATAGTTTTTGATTTATCAACAATCAGAATCATACCAAGAAAAAACAAACTTCAGCGGTCCATCGGGAAGTTTAAATTTAATTTTGACATATGTACTACCTAGCATGGCACAAGCGTCATCACATAGAGTGACGCTTCTGTGTAGTTAGGTATTCTGTGCTAACAGAGAATGAGGGTCACGGAAATTTGCCCCTTGGAGATCAAAGTGCCGACGCTTACTGATGCTTCTGTGTAGTTAGGTATTCTGTGGTGAAACTTCAAATGACGGAATTTTTTCAGTCTGTTTTTGAATAGTATTCCTGGATAGATGAACTATCGGATATAAAATATGATTTCCACAGCGCATATGAAGTATTTTTTAACAAAGATCTAGCTGAAATTTCATGATTTGCTAATTTTTTCGTAAGTTAAGCCTTACGTGGTGTAGAAAAAATATGGTCCCCTGATTTTCATGTTAAAAAAAAACATGGCTGTTTCATTTTCACACGCTCAGATCATGCAGAGTTTTGGTGTTATGGATCGGCAAAATGGGTATTCTAGAAAAATTCGGATAGGATGAAGACCTTAACGATCGATTAACAACTTTAGATTTCCCAGGGATTCCGTATTGAAGACGAATAGGGTGTTTTTGGGTGGTCCTACCCCTTACGTATTTTTCACCCAAAAAGTTGACATTTTCGAAATCGATTTTATTAGTCCTATAGATACTTGGGACAATGCTGATTAACAATATTCAAACAAAAAGTGGATCCTACCACAGGAAAGGGAGATATGACGATTTGAAATTTCGATTTTTTGAAAAAATGCCATTTCACAGGTCAAAATCTAAACTATTCTAGATAGCGCCCTGAAATATCTTTTATTGGATTCAGCATCCTCGAAAACCTATATTTCGATACCAAACTCGACCGTATTGTCCTTCTCTTACCAATTTTTTTTAGTTTTATGTTTTCCATTTTTCATTTTCGGTTTTGGTTCACACCACTGGCGGATACATGGCCCTCCTTGGGCCTCAAAATTGACAATAATCCGTTTATAGAAGTTCAATCTATCCCTTATATTTTCAATAAAAAAACTTCATATAATGTTGATAGGAAATTTTCTATCAATTCATGCCCCCCCCCTGAAAATATCCATGGCTCCTCCCCCTGAAAAACTGCCTGGATCCGCTAGTGGTTTCAGTAACATTCCTAAATGGTATAATACACAGTATTTCCAGCATTTTATACAAAATAAATTGCTATTACAATGGGTCAAGGCCTAGTTCAATGTTATCTTGTTTTCTAAATTTTCAGCAAGAATGTTCTCATAGATAGTGCATTGAATAAAGATAGTGTAAAGCATGTATTTTCTTTTATTATTAAATCCCACAGTTATATATTCAATATTTGTGAGTTAATTTCAGGTAATATAAGCTCTCATAGAAATTAAGTTTGTATTAAATGCTGGAAATACAGTTATACCATTTCGGAATCTCAATGAAACAGGCATGTTTTTTTTTCTAATTCGGCACTCGTGTGACCATATTTTTTTACACCACGTTTGGTGAGGATTTGGAAAAAATAAAAAAACATGAAATCTTTGTTTGAAAGAAAAACATGCGCCATAAAATCATAGTTTGAATTCGATAGCGCATCTATCCAAGAATACTATCCAAAAAACAGACTGATAAAATTGCTCCATTCGAAGTCTCGCCAACAAAAAGGGTGGCAAAGAGTGTCCAATCACCCTGTATATCCTGGGTGAGCAAAGTAAAAAGTTGATTGAATCCAAATTGCACCAAACGAATTATAAGGTAGAATCTCCCCTATGATTACACGACTTTTTCATCTGGAAATGAACAGAGAAGCCCGGACAAACTTTTCGGACCAGAATTACTTTGCTCACTAGTCAGGTTGATGAGGTTACATCACGTATCTGGATGGCTTCTAATCGGTTTTTTACGTTCCCCGTTTGAGCGAACTTCTTTTTCTTTATTGCAAGGATTTCATGAATGATTCAAGATTGAATGCATGCGAGAATGAAAACTTAATATGCTTTGTGATGAATCGACCTCAGCTTTCCCACCGAAATGAGGATTACCTTTTCATTAACCGCTAAACCTCTTCAGATGAAAATAGAATAGTTGATGAGTAGCGTGGGGATCCTTACCCATCGACAAAAGAAATTAAAACCGAAAGATTAATAAAATGAAGAACTAATTGAAAATTACAAAAACTACTCACTGTAGTCTGGGATTTTTTGTTTCTCCTTCAATGTAGATGTATATTTCTTTATTCTATCAATCTATTCGTTCAATATGCCAGAGAGTAAACAAAACTTTCAAGGATATAATAACGGGCAATATCCTTCATTCTCTACAGTCAGCTCCTTTTTCCCACCAAAAACTTTTAATATAAGAACAGTTGGACTATTCCAATGGAATTCGTTCCACAAGCAACGGTTATTCGATAATTCTTTCGGACAAAAACCATCTCGAAAACACATTACTTACATTGGGAATAATAAAGCTGGAAATTGTAAAAACTCTACTGTCCATAAATCTGAATCAGGAAACGGAAGCAGTTTGTTTTTCATGCCCAAATTTACTGTATGGCACACTATGGATCAAAAATGCAGTCAGGTAGTAATTTTTTTCATGAAGCCTTGAGTTGAAAGTTATCTCGAATGCCTCGGATAATTTCGTTTATAGGCAAGATTTTCTATGTACAGAGTGCAGCATTCAGTTCTCCCACATTTGAAGGAGCTGTTAAAAAAATATGAAAAAAGATGTTGAAAAAATTCTTTTTCATTTTGAAAGCATACATAACAAAGTTTTTTTTTTCATTTATGTCTTGATTGCCTCTTTCAAGTCATCAAGGGTCCTAGGGCGTTGTTTGAAGACCTCATTCTTGTGGTTTTCATTCTTTACTTCGAAGAGGCAATCAAGGAGGAAATCATCCAAATGGAAACCGCTATGCGGAAGAGAGTGATGAAAAACTTCCAAGAAATACTCCACATTTGCTTCGCTCGTCTGGGCCGTCATTTGGATGACATTATTTTAAGGCATTAATGAGAACAAACTTGATTATAAAGGCTTTCAAAATCGAAAAGAATTTTTCCAATATCTTCCTTAGTATTTCTTTAACAGCTCCCTCAAATGTGGGAGAACTAGTTGCCGCACTCTGTATGTTTGTTTTTTTATTGTGCGTTGACTTTTGACTAGTAGAACTCAAGCCCACAGGCCCTCTTCCTAACCTTAAGCAGCACTTCATTACCCCTTCCAGATTCGCAGGAAGAAAGAAACTATCCCGCATGTACTTCTTCATCCTCCACCTCAGCATCGCGGACCTCATCACCGCCATCTTCAGCGTCCTTCCCCAACTGGCCTGGGAGATCACCTACAGGTTCTACGGCGACAACATCCTCTGCAAATTCATCAAGTTCAGCCAGACCCTGGGCCCCTACTTGAGCTCGTACATTCTGATGGCGACGGCAGTTGACAGGCATCAAGCCATCTGTTATCCGCTGACCTACTGCTCTTGGACGAGCCGGAGGTCCAAGGTCATGGTATACGGCGCCTGGATAACGAGCCTGATATTTTGCCTGCCACAGGTGAGTGGAAAGGAGGAGGGAGGGGGGGGTTATCTATGGAACGCGTTGTTCCGTTTTGATTTATGTCAATAGAGCATTGCCAGATTTACGATGGGCATGCACGATAATTTATGCTAAAGGGTAAATTAGAATTCCCTCGTCTCTAATTCAACTGAAAATCGAACGGGCTGGGCCAGCATATGACGCGTTTTTCAATCGTGATAAAACCATTTGAAAATAAAAAAAAACATAGATTATTCAGTAGATCACGACTAATGAAGAATCAATTAACTGAATAATCTCATGAAGGGTTTTCCAATAAGAGGGGTTATTTTGACATTCAAAGAGAAATTCAATTTTTTAGATAAACGATCGGATGTTTATTTAATTATGAAGTGGAAGGTATGTCAATAATAATGGGAAATACCATCAGCCAAATGACCACCACGACCAAGACTACAGGACCATATCCTTTTCATGAAAGGATCCCGCAATTTTTTAATACAGGTTGTTCATGTTTTTTGTACTTTTCCCAAAATAGAAAACCTTTCTATGAATAAACCACCTTGAATATTTTGGAGATCAAAGACACACATATGTTTGTGGTATTACTTTTACCAAAAATCAATCCATAAATACAGGGTTTCGAATTAATCCTAAAACAAAATAATTATGTCTAGTGGTTCTCTCTTTGAAACACCCTGTATAAAAAATGTGTTCTGTGCAATATTTTCTCGTCATAATACTATATCGAAGGGAACGGTTCAAAAATATGCCTCCCTTACAACACAGTAGAAAAAGTGAATTTTGACCAAAAACTAGCGTCATACATTCGTGAATCACCGTGTAAATATTAATATTTTCAATCATACGTATCCACGAATTAGAACATGTAGTAAACGTCTGCATTTAACAGAAATGCAATCTAACTTTTAATAAACGAAAAATAAATCAGAAAATCTGGGCATTTTTCAACTTTAACACCCCGTATTTAGAAAACTAGCCATAGGATTGGGTTGGGCCCATTAACACTTTTGGTCACTGAGTCGGGTACATCAACATACCAAACTCTCAGAAAATTTGACCGGTCGCCATTTCTCATAAAAAAAGTGCGGGGTCCTTTTCCATAACCAAATCGCAAAGTGGCTTTCCCATCTTTGAGGTCTTGAATCGATGCTGGGCTCTTGGCGTAGACCTTCTCTTTCGCATGTCCCCAAGGGCAAAAGCCGCAAGATGTTAAATCACAAGATCTCGGTGGCAAATTGTGATCATCTCTACCAGAAATAATACGGTCTGGGAACTTTCCCCGTAAAAGATCAATGGTTTCGTTGCCCGTGTGGTACGTAGCTCCGTCTTATTGAAAGTAGACGTTGTCCAGATCAATAACATCCAATTCCGGCCATAAAAAATCATTAATCATCTCTCGAAAGCGCAATCCTTTTACCGTAACTGTTGCTCCAGCCTCATTCTCCGAAAAGTAAGGTCCAATGGCCGCGCCGGACCATAATCGCACCAAACAGTCACACGTTGGGGATAGAGGGACTTTTCAACAATAACTCTTGAATTTTCCGAGCCCCAGATGCGACAATTTTGCTTGTTGACGAAGCTACCGAGGTGGAAATGGGCCTCATCACTCAACATGACTTTTTGATGAAATTCCGGATCATTTTCAAGCATTTCAAGGACCCAATCAGCAAAGACACGAAGTTGTTGATGATCGGCCGGCTTGAGTTCTTGTGACAACAGAACTTTATGAGCCTTAATACCCAAATCTTTATGCAAAATACGGTGTAATGAAGTTTGTGAAATGTCTTATTCAAAAGAACGACAAGGAATGGACAAACCTCAATTTTCTTCAACACTTTCGGCTACAACAGCAATATTCTCGGCTGTTCTCGAGCGACGTGCACGAGTAACGGTAACTTGTCCAAAAAGCTCAAATTTTTCCATCAATTTCTGTATTGAGGTTCTACAAGGTGCTTTACAACCAGTGGCGCACCCAGAAATTTCATTCGGGGGGGGCTGCTCGAGAGTAATCAGGTTTTTACATAAAAAAAAACTCGAAAACGACGAAAACAATCCTTTATTTTTGAGCTCGGGGGGGGCTGCAGCCCGACAGCCCCCCCCCTCGGTGCGCCACTGTTTACAACGACCCAAAAATGTTCTCGTTTTACGAACCGTCTCTGCCAAATTTTCCCCATATTTATAGTGAGTTTAATAATTTCAATGCGTTTTTTAAGCGTTTATCCTTGCATCTTATAAATGGCGTACTTTCTACTAGTCGAATGTCAACAAATGACAGCTTCTAAGTTTATTGGAACACACATCACATGAATTCTTCTTAAATCACTTTCAGTATTCACAAATGAACACTGATTTTCATTAAACAATTCGAAATGTGAATCATCATTCTTATTACACGAATTGGACTTAATTCTTCAATTTCAAAGGATTCTCGATTGGCTTCGTTTTCCTATGCTTTAGATTTATTCTATCGCAAAATTTCATCCCGATTCTTGGTATGTCCAGACTATCTGGAACGATCTAGGAACCATTTCCACTTTTTCATCGGAATCAATGTATCCCGCAGAGAAAAACAGAGAAAATCCTTGTTGGATCACATGATGGCCAGTTGGGAACGGCTTGATGGAAGCTTTTGCGTGTTCTCTGATTCTCCTTCGATTCCTAATAAAACGGTTGTTCTCACGTGTTAACATCTCCACTGCAATGTACCTACCACATCGGACGATTCCGAATATACATTGTCCAGTTTCTGGAGACCTTGTCCAACATAGTTTCTATTTCCGTAAATACGCAACAACACAGTCAGTCAAGAGAGTACCCTGAATTGATTAATTACTCGTAGAAAAATTGTCATGATCATTATTCTTTCTTCCGCTGAGTTGGCAAAACTGCCATTTGGTTTGTTCAGTTCAGAGTGCTTCATTTTGTAAGTTGATCTCATGTGTGTTTCGCCATTTGTTCAATTGAGAAAATATTGAACAAAAATCAGTCTTAAATTTTGTGAAAATATAGATGAAATCATAATTCTCCCTGCATAAGAAGGTATGGCTGTGATAATCTATGCAGCAGCCGAAAAAGAATTATTAATATCTTCGGAACTCAACAACTCTCTTCATTAACTCAAACTCGAAAAACTTCGCCACGTCCATCAGAGTTAATTAAATCTCTTGTCGCTCCCAGTGAATATCAGGTGATTAAAAGAAAAACTTCAGACACTGAGTCCATCTAAATCCAATTAATTCAAACTTGTCTAAATCCAGAAACCGCTGAAACCAGGATATCCTGTCAAGAATTCAAATTAGCCCTCATTACCACAACACAGACACGAATCCAGTCCGCATGGTTACCCCGAGTCGGCTTGGTATTTTTTTGAATTGGATATTTTATCATCCGCTGGCAGTTTCCGGTCATTTAGGGCTCTCCACCCAGCGTAAAATTCTGTATGATTTACTGGATTGTTGAATTTTATGGCTTTAGGGTATTTTTAATGTACTCAGTGGAGAAAAAGTAGTAATAAGGTATTTATCACAACTTGTTCACACGAATATGTTTGTTCCTTCAGAACAAGAAAAGAAAGGATAAATTAAAAAAGTAAGTGAGATATTGTTGTGTTTTATGGCTACAATTGGCATTTGATCATTGTACAATATAGGTACGCCTAGACTATTTCATGTGAGCCCCCTGTAAAGCGTAGAATAATCCGAAGCCACAAATCTTCTTCAACTTATCCATTGACCATTTTGTGGTTTCGTATTCGATTTTTCTCAGATTCTTCCGAACTCTAATATGGTTTGCAAAATGGTGAATGCGAAGGTATCAAGATCAGATAATCTCACATCGATAGTTCCACATTTATGTATCGTTGGCCACAATCGCATGATTTTATTCTGAGTTAGGATAAACTAGGGCGATAATAGTCTTTTCCGCAAATCGCTAGGAAATTTTGATGTGTGTGAAGTTGGCCCAGCACTTTTTGATTTTCGAAAAAAAAAATTTGTGCTGAATTGTGCTAGGTTTGTGCTGCTTTGTGCCATTAAAATTTTTCCATTATCCCGTTCGGTTCTCAAGATATTTCACTAAATGTGTGAACCGGCCAGCTTAGCTCTGTTCAGAAAATTGGTTTTCAGCAGCTGAAATAGATTGTGGTTTACATGTATGGAGTTGTGTATTGAGTTGTGCCGTTCGAACTTTCCCGAAAGTTCCTCTAGTTTTTCGTAAATTTGAATAAAAAAAAGTTGTAACAGCAATTATGATTTTTCTTTTCCCAAATTAATGAGAAAAAAATTGTGCTACATATGTGCTGAATTGTGACGTTTGAATTTTGGGAAAAAACTTCAAATTGTCTCTTCAAATCGAAAAAATTAAATAAATCGATATATTTGGCGGGAAATCGGTTATTAATGGCAACACTTAGCAACAAACTACGTACTTGACCGTTGAAGATCGCAACAGTGTAACGGAGTAACGGAGGTTATGACAGTTTGAAATTTCCGATTTTTCGTAAAAATGCCATTTGACAGTTGAAAATCTAAACGGTGATAGTTAGGGCTTTGAATTATTTTTTATTGGATAGAACGACATCGAAAACCTACATTTTGATACCAAAACCACCCATGTAGCCCTCATAAGTAATGAATTATTCGTGTTTTCATTTTTCGGTTTTTCATTTTCGAGTTCTGTTCACGGGCTCACACAAATCAAGGCAAGGGCGCAGTCGGTCCGCAAAATTGCTATCATTGAAGATTCGAATTGGAAGTACAATTTACAAATTTAATAACAATGTTGGATCCTCCCCAAATATATTTTTTATTGACAAATATGGTGTTTTTAGGAGGTCATACCCCTTTGGCATTTTTCACCCAATATTTAAGATTTTTCAAATCGCTCATATTTCGCACAGAGATACTTGGAGCTATGCTGATCAACATAATATAAATAGTTCTTGGCGGCGATGAGAGGGACGGAGGTTATGACAGTTTGAAATTTCCGATTTTTCGAAAAAATGTCATTTGACAGTTGAAAATCTAAATGGTGATAGTTAGGGCTTTTAATTATTTTTTATTGGATAGAACGACCTCGAAAACCTACATTTTGATACCAAAACCACCCATCTAGCCCTCATAAGTAATGAATTATTCGTGTTTTCATTTTTCGGTTTTTCATTTTCGAGTTCTGTTAACGGGCTCACACAAATCAAGGCAAGGGCGCAGTCGGTCCGCAAAATTGCTATCATTGAAGATTCGAATTGGAAGTACAATTTACAAATTTAATAACAATGTTGGATCCTCCCCAAATATATTTTTTATTGACAAATATGGTGTTTTTAGGAGGTCATACCCCTTTGGCATTTTTCACCCAAAATTTAAGATTTTTCAAATCGCTCATATTTCGCACAGAGATACTTGGAGCTATGCTGATCAACATAATATAAATAGTTCTTGGCGGCGATGAGACGGAAGGAAGTTATGACAGTTTGAAATTTCCGATTTTTCGTAAAAATGCCATTTGACAGTTTAAAATCTAAACGGTGATAGTTAGGGCTTTGAATTATTTTTTATTGGATAGAACGACCTCGAAAACCTACATTTTGATACCAAAACCACCCATGTAGCCCTCATAAGTAATGAATTATTCGTGTTTTCATTTTTCGGTTTTTTATTTTCGAGTTCTGTTCACGGGCTAACACAAATCAAGGCAAGGGCGCAGTCGGTCCGCAAAATTGCTATCATTGAAGATTCGAATTGGAAGTACAATTTACAAATTCAATAACAATGTTGGATCCTCCCCAAATATATTTTTTATTGACAAATATGGTGTTTTTAGGAGGTCATACCCCTTTGGCATTTTTCACCCAAAATTTAAGATTTTTCAAATCGCTCATATTTCGCACAGAGATACTTGGAGCTATGCTGATCAACATAATATAAATAGTTCTTGGCGGCGATGAGAGGGACGGAGGTTATGACAGTTTGAAATTTCCGATTTTTCGTAAAAATGCCATTTGACAGTTGAAAATCTAAACGGTGATAGTTAGGGCTTTGAATTATTTTTTATTGGATAGAACGACCTCGAAAACCTACATTTTGATACCAAAACCACCCATGTAGCCCTCATAAATAATGAATATTTCGTGTTTTCATTTTTCGGTTTTTCATTTTCGAGTTCTGTTCACGGGCTCACACAAATCAAGGCAAGGGCGCAGTCGGTCAGCAAAATTGCTATTATTGAAGATTCGAATTGGAAGTACAATTTACAAATTTAATAACAATGTTGGATCCTCCCCAAATATATTTTTTATTGACAAATATGGTGTTTTTAGTGGGTCATACCCTTTGGCATTTTTCACCCAAAATTTAAGATTTTTCAAATCGCTCATATTTCGCACAGAGATACTTGGAGCTATGCTGATCAACATAATATAAATAGTTCTTGGCGGCGATGAGAGGGACGGAGGTTATGACAGTTTGAAATTTCCGATTTTTCGAAAAAATGCCATTTGACAGTTGAAAATCTAAATGGTGATAGTTAGGGCTTTGAATTATTTTTTATTGGATAGAACGACCTCGAAAACCTACATTTTGATACCAAAACCACCCATCTAGCCCTCATAAGTAATGAATTATTCGTGTTTTCATTTTTCGGTTTTTCATTCTCGAGTTCTGTTCACGGGCTCACACAAATCAAGGCAAGGGCGCAGTCGGTCCGCAAAATTGCTATCATTGAAGATTCGAATTGGAAGTACAATTTACAAATTTAATAACAATGTTGGATCCTCCCCAAATATATTTTTTATTGACAAATATGGTGTTTTTAGGAGGTCATACCCCTTTGGCATTTTTCACCCAAAATTTAAGATTTTTCAAATCGCTCATATTTCGCACAGAGATACTTGGAGCTATGCTGATCAACATAATATAAATAGTTCTTGGCGGCGATGAGAGGGACGGAGGTTATGACAGTTTGAAATTTCCGATTTTTCGTAAAATGCCATTTGACAGTTGAAAATCTAGACGGTGATAGTTAGGGCTTTGAATTATTTTTTATTGGATAGAACGACCTCGAAAACCTACATTTTGATACCAAAACCACCCATGTAGCCCTCATAAATAATGAATTATTCGTGTTTTCATTTTTCGGTTTTTCATTTTCGAGTTCTGTTCACGGGCTCGCACAAATCAAGGCAAGGGCGCAGTCGGTCAGCAAAATTGCTATTATTGAAGATTCGAATTGGAAGTACAATTTACAAATTTAATAACAATGTTGGATCCTCCCCAAATATATTTTTTATTGACAAATATGGTGTTTTTAGTGGGTCATACCCCTTTGGCATTTTTCACCCAAAATTTAAGATTTTTCAAATCGCTCATATTTCGCACAGAGATACTTGGAGCTATGCTGATCAACATAATATAAATAGTTCTTGGCGGCGATGAGAGGGACGGAGGTTATGACAGTTTGAAATTTCCGATTTTTCGAAAAAATGCCATTTGACAGTTGAAAATCTAAATGGTGATAGTTAGGGCTTTGAATTATTTTTATTGGATAGAACGACCTCGAAAACCTACATTTTGATACCAAAACCACCCATCTAGCCCTCATAAGTAATGAATTATTCGTGTTTTCATTTTTCGGTTTTTCATTCTCGAGTTCTGTTCACGGGCTCACACAAATCAAGGCAAGGGCGCAGTCGGTCCGCAAAATTGCTATTATTGAAGATTCGAATTGGAAGTACAATTTACAAATTTAATAACAATGTTGGA
Source organism: Adalia bipunctata (assembly GCA_910592335.1). Lineage (NCBI taxonomy): Eukaryota > Metazoa > Arthropoda > Insecta > Coleoptera > Coccinellidae > Adalia > Adalia bipunctata. Next base: position 68,336,290 of record OU342949.1, on the reverse strand, counting down.
TCCTCCCCAAATATATTTTTTATTGACAAATATGGTGTTTTTAGTGGGTCATACCCCTTTGGCATTTTTCACCCAAAATTTAAGATTTTTCAAATCGCTCATATTCCGCACAGAGATACTTGAAGCTAAGCTGATCAACATAATATGAATAATTCTTGGCGGCGATGAGACGGAAGGAAGTTATGACAGTTTGAAATTTCCGATTTCTCGAAAAAATGCCATTTGACAGTTGAAAATCTAAACGGTGATAGTTAGGGCTTTGAATTATTTTTTATTGGATAGAACGACCTCCAAAACCTACATTTTGATACCAAAACCACCCATGTAGCCCTCATAAATAATGAATTATTCGTGTTTTCATTTTTCGGTTTTTCATTTTCGAGTTCTGTTCACGGGCTCACACAAATCAAGGCAAGGGCGCAGTCGGTCAGCAAAATTGCTATTATTGAAGATTCGAATTGGAAGTACAATTTACAAATTTAATAACAATGTTGGATCCTCCCCAAATATATTTTTTATTGACAAATATGGTGTTTTAGTGGGTCATACCCTTTGGCATTTTTCACCCAAAATTTAAGATTTTTCAAATCGCTCATATTTCGCACAGAGATACTTGGAGCTATGCTGATCAACATAATATAAATAGTTCTTGGCGGCGATGAGAGGGACGGAGGTTATGACAGTTTGAAATTTCCGATTTTTCGAAAAAATGCCATTTGACAGTTGAAAATCTAAAAGGTGATAGTTAGGGCTTTGAATTATTTTTTATTGGATAGAACGACCTCGAAAACCTACATTTTGATACCAAAACCACCCATCTAGCCCTCATAAGTAATGAATTATTCGTGTTTTCATTTTTCGGTTTTTCATTCTCGAGTTCTGTTCACGGGCTCACACAAATCAAGGCAAGGGCGCAGTCGGTCCGCAAAATTGCTATCATTGAAGATTCGAATTGGAAGTACAATTTACAAATTTAATAACAATGTTGGATCCTCCCCAAATATATTTTTTATTGACAAATATGGTGTTTTTAGGAGGTCATACCCCTTTGGCATTTTTCACCCAAAATTTAAGATTTTTCAAATCGCTCATATTTCGCACAGAGATACTTGGAGCTATGCTGATCAACATAATATAAATAGTTCTTGGCGGCGATGAGAGGTACGGAGGTTATGACAGTTTGAAATTTCCGATTTTTCGTAAAAATGCCATTTGACAGTTGAAAATCTAGACGGTGATAGTTAGGGCTTTGAATTATTTTTTATTGGATAGAACGACCTCGAAAACCTACATTTTGATACCAAAACCACCCATGTAGCCCTCATAAATAATGAATTATTCGTGTTTTCATTTTTCGGTTTTTCATTTTCGAGTTCTGTTCACGGGCTCGCACAAATCAAGGCAAGGGCGCAGTCGGTCAGCAAAATTGCTATTATTGAAGATTCGAATTGGAAGTACAATTTACAAATTTAATAACAATGTTGGATCCTCCCCAAATATATTTTTTATTGACAAATATGGTGTTTTTAGTGGGTCATACCCCTTTGGCATTTTTCACCCAAAATTTAAGATTTTTCAAATCGCTCATATTTCGCACAGAGATACTTGGAGCTATGCTGATCAACATAATATAAATAGTTCTTGGCGGCGATGAGAGGGACGGAGGTTATGACAGTTTGAAATTTCCGATTTTTCGAAAAAATGCCATTTGACAGTTGAAAATCTAAATGGTGATAGTTAGGGCTTTGAATTATTTTTATTGGATAGAACGACCTCGAAAACCTACATTTTGATACCAAAACCACCCATCTAGCCCTCATAAGTAATGAATTATTCGTGTTTTCATTTTTCGGTTTTTCATTCTCGAGTTCTGTTCACGGGCTCACACAAATCAAGGCAAGGGCGCAGTCGGTCCGCAAAATTGCTATTATTGAAGATTCGAATTGGAAGTACAATTTACAAATTTAATAACAATGTTGGATCCTCCCCAAATATATTTTTTATTGACAAATATGGTGTTTTTAGTGGGTCATACCCCTTTGGCATTTTTCACCCAAAATTTAAGATTTTTCAAATCGCTCATATTCCGCACAGAGATACTTGAAGCTAAGCTGATCAACATAATATGAATAATTCTTGGCGGCGATGAGACGGAAGGAAGTTATGACAGTTTGAAATTTCCGATTTCTCGAAAAAATGCCATTTGACAGTTGAAAATCTAAACGGTGATAGTTAGGGCTTTGAATTATTTTTTATTGGATAGAACGACCTCCAAAACCTACATTTTGATACCAAAACCACCCATGTAGCCCTCATAAATAATGAATTATTCGTGTTTTCATTTTTCGGTTTTTCATTTTCGAGTTCTGTTCACGGGCTCACACAAATCAAGGCAATGGCGCAGTCGGTCCGCAAAATTGCTATTATTAAAGATTCGAATTGGAAGTACAATTTACAAATTTAATAACAATGTTGGATCCTCCCCAAATATATTTTTTATTGACAAATATGGTTTTTTTAGGGGGTCATACCCCTTTGGCATTTTTCACCCAAAATTTAAGATTTTTCAAATCGCTCATATTTCGCACAGAGATACTTGGAGCTATGCTGATCAACATAATATAAATAGTTCTTGGCGGCGATGAGACGGAAGGAAGTTATGACAGTTTGAAATTTCCGATTTTTCGAAAAAATGCCATTCGACAGTTGAAAATCTAAATGGTGATAGTTAGGGCTTTGAATTATTTTTTATTGGATAGAACAACCTCGAAAACCTACATTTTGATACCAAAACCACCCATCTAGCCCTCATAAGTAATGAATTATTCGTGTTTTCATTTTTCGGTTTTTCATTCTCGAGTTCTGTTCACGGGCTCACACAAATCAAGGCAAGGGCGCAGTCGGTCCACAAAATTGCTATTATTGAAGATTCGAATTGGAAGTACAATTTACAAATTTAATAACAATGTTGGATCCTCCCCAAATATATTTTTTATTGACAAATATGGTGTTTTTAGGGGGTCATACCCCTTTGGCATTTTTCACCCAAAATTTAAGATTTTTCAAATCGCTCATATTTCGCACAGAGATACTTGGAGCTAAGCTGATCAACATAATATAAATAATTCTTGGCGGCGATGAGACGGAAGGAAGTTATGACAGTTTGAAATTTCCGATTTTTCGAAAAAATGCCATTTGACAGTTGAAAATCTAAATGGTGATAGTTAGGGCTTTGAATTATTTTTTATTGGATAGAACAACCTCGAAAACCTACATTTTGATACCAAAACCACCCATCTAGCCCTCATAAGTAATGAATTATTCGTGTTTTCATTTTTCGGTTTTTCATTCTCGAGTTCTGTTCACGGGCTCACACAAATCAAGGCAAGGGCGCAGTCGGTCCACAAAATTGCTATTATTGAAGATTCGAATTGGAAGTACAATTTACAAATTTAATAACAATGTTGGATCCTCCCCAAATATATTTTTTATTGACAAATATGGTGTTTTTAGTGGGTCATACCCTTTGGCATTTTTCACCCAAAATTTAAGATTTTTCAAATCGCTCATATTTCGCACAGAGATACTTGGAGCTATGCTGATCAACATAATATAAATAGTTCTTGGCGGCGATGAGAGGGACGGAGGTTATGACAGTTTGAAATTTCCGATTTTTCGAAAAAATGCCATTTGACAGTTGAAAATCTAAAAGGTGATAGTTAGGGCTTTGAATTATTTTTTATTGGATAGAACGACCTCGAAAACCTACATTTTGATACCAAAACCACCCATGTAGCCCTCATAAATAATGAATTATTCGTGTTTTCATTTTTCGGTTTTTCGTTTTCGAGTTCTGTTCACGGGCTCACACAAATCAAGGCAAGGGCGCAGTCGGTCCACAAAATTGCTATTATTGAAGATTCGAGTTGGAAGTACAACTTCCAAATTCAATAACAACGTCAGATCTTCCCAAAATATATTTTTTATTGACAAATATGGTGTTTTTAGGAGGTCGTACCCCTTTGGCATTTTTCACCCAAAATTTAAGATTTTTCAAATCGCTCATATTTCGCACAGAGATACTTGGAGCTAAGCTGATCAACATAATATAAATAATTCTTGGCGGCGATGAGACGGAAGGAAGTTATGACAGTTTGAAATTTCCGATTTCTCGAAAAAATGCCATTTGACAGTTGAAAATCTAAACGGTGATAGTTAGGGCTTTGAATTATTTTTTATTGGATAGAACGACCTCCAAAACCTACATTTTGATACCAAAACCACCCATGTAGCCCTCATAAATAATGAATTATTCGTGTTTTCATTTTTCGGTTTTTCATTTTCGAGTTCTGTTCACGGGCTCACACAAATCAAGGCAAGGGCGCAGTCGGTCAGCAAAATTGCTATTATTGAAGATTCGAATTGGAAGTACAATTTACAAATTTAATAACAATGTTGGATCCTCCCCAAATATATTTTTTATTGACAAATATGGTGTTTTAGTGGGTCATACCCTTTGGCATTTTTCACCCAAAATTTAAGATTTTTCAAATCGCTCATATTTCGCACAGAGATACTTGGAGCTATGCTGATCAACATAATATAAATAGTTCTTGGCGGCGATGAGAGGGACGGAGGTTATGACAGTTTGAAATTTCCGATTTTTCGAAAAAATGCCATTTGACAGTTGAAAATCTAAAAGGTGATAGTTAGGGCTTTGAATTATTTTTTATTGGATAGAACGACCTCGAAAACCTACATTTTGATACCAAAACCACCCATCTAGCCCTCATAAGTAATGAATTATTCGTGTTTTCATTTTTCGGTTTTTCATTCTCGAGTTCTGTTCACGGGCTCACACAAATCAAGGCAAGGGCGCAGTCGGTCCGCAAAATTGCTATCATTGAAGATTCGAATTGGAAGTACAATTTACAAATTTAATAACAATGTTGGATCCTCCCCAAATATATTTTTTATTGACAAATATGGTGTTTTTAGGAGGTCATACCCCTTTGGCATTTTTCACCCAAAATTTAAGATTTTTCAAATCGCTCATATTTCGCACAGAGATACTTGGAGCTATGCTGATCAACATAATATAAATAGTTCTTGGCGGCGATGAGAGGTACGGAGGTTATGACAGTTTGAAATTTCCGATTTTTCGTAAAAATGCCATTTGACAGTTGAAAATCTAGACGGTGATAGTTAGGGCTTTGAATTATTTTTTATTGGATAGAACGACCTCGAAAACCTACATTTTGATACCAAAACCACCCATGTAGCCCTCATAAATAATGAATTATTCGTGTTTTCATTTTTCGGTTTTTCATTTTCGAGTTCTGTTCACGGGCTCGCACAAATCAAGGCAAGGGCGCAGTCGGTCAGCAAAATTGCTATTATTGAAGATTCGAATTGGAAGTACAATTTACAAATTTAATAACAATGTTGGATCCTCCCCAAATATATTTTTTATTGACAAATATGGTGTTTTTAGTGGGTCATACCCCTTTGGCATTTTTCACCCAAAATTTAAGATTTTTCAAATCGCTCATATTTCGCACAGAGATACTTGGAGCTATGCTGATCAACATAATATAAATAGTTCTTGGCGGCGATGAGAGGGACGGAGGTTATGACAGTTTGAAATTTCCGATTTTTCGAAAAAATGCCATTTGACAGTTGAAAATCTAAATGGTGATAGTTAGGGCTTTGAATTATTTTTATTGGATAGAACGACCTCGAAAACCTACATTTTGATACCAAAACCACCCATCTAGCCCTCATAAGTAATGAATTATTCGTGTTTTCATTTTTCGGTTTTTCATTCTCGAGTTCTGTTCACGGGCTCACACAAATCAAGGCAAGGGCGCAGTCGGTCCGCAAAATTGCTATTATTGAAGATTCGAATTGGAAGTACAATTTACAAATTTAATAACAATGTTGGATCCTCCCCAAATATATTTTTTATTGACAAATATGGTGTTTTTAGTGGGTCATACCCCTTTGGCATTTTTCACCCAAAATTTAAGATTTTTCAAATCGCTCATATTCCGCACAGAGATACTTGAAGCTAAGCTGATCAACATAATATGAATAATTCTTGGCGGCGATGAGACGGAAGGAAGTTATGACAGTTTGAAATTTCCGATTTCTCGAAAAAATGCCATTTGACAGTTGAAAATCTAAACGGTGATAGTTAGGGCTTTGAATTATTTTTTATTGGATAGAACGACCTCCAAAACCTACATTTTGATACCAAAACCACCCATGTAGCCCTCATAAATAATGAATTATTCGTGTTTTCATTTTTCGGTTTTTCATTTTCGAGTTCTGTTCACGGGCTCACACAAATCAAGGCAATGGCGCAGTCGGTCCGCAAAATTGCTATTATTAAAGATTCGAATTGGAAGTACAATTTACAAATTTAATAACAATGTTGGATCCTCCCCAAATATATTTTTTATTGACAAATATGGTTTTTTTAGGGGGTCATACCCCTTTGGCATTTTTCACCCAAAATTTAAGATTTTTCAAATCGCTCATATTTCGCACAGAGATACTTGGAGCTATGCTGATCAACATAATATAAATAGTTCTTGGCGGCGATGAGACGGAAGGAAGTTATGACAGTTTGAAATTTCCGATTTTTCGAAAAAATGCCATTCGACAGTTGAAAATCTAAATGGTGATAGTTAGGGCTTTGAATTATTTTTTATTGGATAGAACAACCTCGAAAACCTACATTTTGATACCAAAACCACCCATCTAGCCCTCATAAGTAATGAATTATTCGTGTTTTCATTTTTCGGTTTTTCATTCTCGAGTTCTGTTCACGGGCTCACACAAATCAAGGCAAGGGCGCAGTCGGTCCACAAAATTGCTATTATTGAAGATTCGAATTGGAAGTACAATTTACAAATTTAATAACAATGTTGGATCCTCCCCAAATATATTTTTTATTGACAAATATGGTGTTTTTAGGGGGTCATACCCCTTTGGCATTTTTCACCCAAAATTTAATATTTTTCAAATCGCTCATATTTCGCACAGAGATACTTGGAGCTAAGCTGATCAACATAATATAAATAATTCTTGGCGGCGATGAGACGGAAGGAAGTTATGACAGTTTGAAATTTCCGATTTTTCGAAAAAATGCCATTTGACAGTTGAAAATCTAAATGGTGATAGTTAGGGCTTTGAATTATTTTTTATTGGATAGAACAACCTCGAAAACCTACATTTTGATACCAAAACCACCCATCTAGCCCTCATAAGTAATGAATTATTCGTGTTTTCATTTTTCGGTTTTTCATTCTCGAGTTCTGTTCACGGGCTCACACAAATCAAGGCAAGGGCGCAGTCGGTCCACAAAATTGCTATTATTGAAGATTCGAATTGGAAGTACAATTTACAAATTTAATAACAATGTTGGATCCTCCCCAAATATATTTTTTATTGACAAATATGGTGTTTTTAGTGGGTCATACCCTTTGGCATTTTTCACCCAAAATTTAAGATTTTTCAAATCGCTCATATTTCGCACAGAGATACTTGGAGCTATGCTGATCAACATAATATAAATAGTTCTTGGCGGCGATGAGAGGGACGGAGGTTATGACAGTTTGAAATTTCCGATTTTTCGAAAAAATGCCATTTGACAGTTGAAAATCTAAAAGGTGATAGTTAGGGCTTTGAATTATTTTTTATTGGATAGAACGACCTCGAAAACCTACATTTTGATACCAAAACCACCCATGTAGCCCTCATAAATAATGAATTATTCGTGTTTTCATTTTTCGGTTTTTCGTTTTCGAGTTCTGTTCACGGGCTCACACAAATCAAGGCAAGGGCGCAGTCGGTCCACAAAATTGCTATTATTGAAGATTCGAGTTGGAAGTACAACTTCCAAATTCAATAACAACGTCAGATCTTCCCAAAATATATTTTTTATTGACAAATATGGTGTTTTTAGGAGGTCGTACCCCTTTGGCATTTTTCACCCAAAATTTAAGATTTTTCAAATCGCTCATATTTCGCACAGAGATACTTGGAGCTAAGCTGATCAACATAATATAAATAATTCTTGGCGGCGATGAGACGGAAGGAAGTTATGACAGTTTGAAATTTCCGATTTTCCAAAAAAATGCCATTTGACAGTTGAAAATCTAAACGGTGATAGTTAGGGCTTTGAATTATTTTTTATTGGATAGAACGACCTCGAAAACCTACATTTTGATACCAAAACCACCCATGTAGCCCTCATAAATAATGAATTATTCGTGTTTTCATTTTTCGGTTTTTCGTTTTCGAGTTCTGTTCACGGGCTCACACAAATCAAGGCAAGGGCGCAGTCGGTCCACAAAATTGCTATTATTGAAGATTCGAATTGGAAGTACAACTTCCAAATTCAATAACAACGTCAGATCTTCCCAAAATATATTTTTTATTGACAAATATGGTGTTTTTAGGAGGTCATACCCCTTTGGCATTTTTCACCCAAAATTTAAGATTTTTCAAATCGCTCATATTTCGCACAGAGATACTTGGAGCTAAGCTGATCAACATAATATAAATAATTCTTGGCGGCGATGAGACGGAAGGAAGTTATGACAGTTTGAAATTTCCGATTTTCCAAAAAAATGCCATTTGACAGTTGAAAATCTAGACGGTGATAGTTAGGGCTTTGAATTATTTTTTATTGGATAGAACGACCTCGAAAACCTACATTTTGATACCAAAACCACCCATGTAGCCCTCATAAATAATGAATTATTCGTGTTTTCATTTTTCGGTTTTTCATTTTCGAGTTCTGTTCACGGGCTCGCACAAATCAAGGCAAGGGCGCAGTCGGTCAGCAAAATTGCTATTATTGAAGATTCGAATTGGAAGTACAATTTACAAATTTAATAACAATGTTGGATCCTCCCCAAATATATTTTTTATTGACAAATATGGTGTTTTTAGTGGGTCATACCCCTTTGGCATTTTTCACCCAAAATTTAAGATTTTTCAAATCGCTCATATTTCGCACAGAGATACTTGGAGCTATGCTGATCAACATAATATAAATAGTTCTTGGCGGCGATGAGAGGGACGGAGGTTATGACAGTTTGAAATTTCCGATTTTTCGAAAAAATGCCATTTGACAGTTGAAAATCTAAATGGTGATAGTTAGGGCTTTGAATTATTTTTATTGGATAGAACGACCTCGAAAACCTACATTTTGATACCAAAACCACCCATGTAGCCCTCATAAATAATGAATTATTCGTGTTTTCATTTTTCGGTTTTTCATTTTCGAGTTCTGTTCACGGGCTCACACAAATCAAGGCAATGGCGCAGTCGGTCCGCAAAATTGCTATTATTAAAGATTCGAATTGGAAGTACAATTTACAAATTTAATAACAATGTTGGATCCTCCCCAAATATATTTTTTATTGACAAATATGGTTTTTTTAGGGGGTCATACCCCTTTGGCATTTTTCACCCAAAATTTAAGATTTTTCAAATCGCTCATATTTCGCACAGAGATACTTGGAGCTATGCTGATCAACATAATATAAATAGTTCTTGGCGGCGATGAGACGGAAGGAAGTTATGACAGTTTGAAATTTCCGATTTTTCGAAAAAATGCCATTCGACAGTTGAAAATCTAAATGGTGATAGTTAGGGCTTTGAATTATTTTTTATTGGATAGAACAACCTCGAAAACCTACATTTTGATACCAAAACCACCCATCTAGCCCTCATAAGTAATGAATTATTCGTGTTTTCATTTTTCGGTTTTTCATTCTCGAGTTCTGTTCACGGGCTCACACAAATCAAGGCAAGGGCGCAGTCGGTCCACAAAATTGCTATTATTGAAGATTCGAATTGGAAGTACAATTTACAAATTTAATAACAATGTTGGATCCTCCCCAAATATATTTTTTATTGACAAATATGGTGTTTTTAGGGGGTCATACCCCTTTGGCATTTTTCACCCAAAATTTAAGATTTTTCAAATCGCTCATATTTCGCACAGAGATACTTGGAGCTAAGCTGATCAACATAATATAAATAATTCTTGGCGGCGATGAGACGGAAGGAAGTTATGACAGTTTGAAATTTCCGATTTTTCGAAAAAATGCCATTTGACAGTTGAAAATCTAAATGGTGATAGTTAGGGCTTTGAATTATTTTTTATTGGATAGAACAACCTCGAAAACCTACATTTTGATACCAAAACCACCCATCTAGCCCTCATAAGTAATGAATTATTCGTGTTTTCATTTTTCGGTTTTTCATTCTCGAGTTCTGTTCACGGGCTCACACAAATCAAGGCAAGGGCGCAGTCGGTCCACAAAATTGCTATTATTGAAGATTCGAATTGGAAGTACAATTTACAAATTTAATAACAATGTTGGATCCTCCCCAAATATATTTTTTATTGACAAATATGGTGTTTTTAGTGGGTCATACCCTTTGGCATTTTTCACCCAAAATTTAAGATTTTTCAAATCGCTCATATTTCGCATAGAGATACTTGGAGCTATGCTGATCAACATAATATAAATAGTTCTTGGCGGCGATGAGAGGGACGGAGGTTATGACAGTTTGAAATTTCCGATTTTTCGAAAAAATGCCATTTGACAGTTGAAAATCTAAAAGGTGATAGTTAGGGCTTTGAATTATTTTTTATTGGATAGAACGACCTCGAAAACCTACATTTTGATACCAAAACCACCCATGTAGCCCTCATAAATAATGAATTATTCGTGTTTTCATTTTTCGGTTTTTCGTTTTCGAGTTCTGTTCACGGGCTCACACAAATCAAGGCAAGGGCGCAGTCGGTCCACAAAATTGCTATTATTGAAGATTCGAGTTGGAAGTACAACTTCCAAATTCAATAACAACGTCAGATCTTCCCAAAATATATTTTTTATTGACAAATATGGTGTTTTTAGGAGGTCGTACCCCTTTGGCATTTTTCACCCAAAATTTAAGATTTTTCAAATCGCTCATATTTCGCACAGAGATACTTGGAGCTAAGCTGATCAACATAATATAAATAATTCTTGGCGGCGATGAGACGGAAGGAAGTTATGACAGTTTGAAATTTCCGATTTTCCAAAAAAATGCCATTTGACAGTTGAAAATCTAAACGGTGATAGTTAGGGCTTTGAATTATTTTTTATTGGATAGAACGACCTCGAAAACCTACATTTTGATACCAAAACCACCCATGTAGCCCTCATAAATAATGAATTATTCGTGTTTTCATTTTTCGGTTTTTCGTTTTCGAGTTCTGTTCACGGGCTCACACAAATCAAGGCAAGGGCGCAGTCGGTCCACAAAATTGCTATTATTGAAGATTCGAATTGGAAGTACAACTTCCAAATTCAATAACAACGTCAGATCTTCCCAAAATATATTTTTTATTGACAAATATGGTGTTTTTAGGAGGTCATACCCCTTTGGCATTTTTCACCCAAAATTTAAGATTTTTCAAATCGCTCATATTTCGCACAGAGATACTTGGAGCTAAGCTGATCAACATAATATAAATAATTCTTGGCGGCGATGAGACGGAAGGAAGTTATGACAGTTTGAAATTTCCGATTTTCCAAAAAAATGCCATTTGACAGTTGAAAATCTAAACGGTGATAGTTAGGGCTTTGAATTATTTTTTATTGGATAGAACGACCTCGAAAACCTACATTTTGATACCAAAACCACCCATGTAGCCCTCATAAATAATGAATTATTCGTGTTTTCATTTTTCGGTTTTTCGTTTTCGAGTTCTGTTCACGGGCTCACACAAATCAAGGCAAGGGCGCAGTCGGTCCACAAAATTGCTATTATTGAAGATTCGAATTGGAAGTACAACTTCCAAATTCAATAACAACGTCAGATCTTCCCAAAATATATTTTTTATTGACAAATATGGTGTTTTTAGGAGGTCATACCCCTTTGGCATTTTTCACCCAAAATTTAAGATTTTTCAAATCGCTCATATTTCGCACAGAGATACTTGGAGCTAAGCTGATCAACATAATATAAATAATTCTTGGCGGCGATGAGACGGAAGGAAGTTATGACAGTTTGAAATTTCCGATTTTCCAAAAAAATGCCATTTGACAGTTGAAAATCTAAACGGTGATAGTTAGGGCTTTGAATTATTTTTTATTGGATAGAACGACCTCGAAAACCTACATTTTGATACCAAAACCACCCATGTAGCCCTCATAAATAATGAATTATTCGTGTTTTCATTTTTCGGTTTTTCGTTTTCGAGTTCTGTTCACGGGCTCACACAAATCAAGACAAGGGCGCAGTCGGTCCACAAAATTGCTATTATTGAAGATTCGAATTGGAAGTACAACTTCCAAATTCAATAACAACGTCAGATCTTCCCAAAATATATTTTTTATTGACAAATATGGTGTTTTTAGGAGGTCATACCCCTTTGGCATTTTTCACCCAAAATTTAAGATTTTTCAAATCGCTCATATTTCGCACAGAGATACTTGGAGCTATGCTGATCAACATAATATAAATAGTTCGGATATTTTTCCTTACAGTCGTCAGTGTTCTACATAGGCATATTCGTACTTTTTTTCTAGATTTCTTTGGCAATAATTCTAATGAAGCAGTATTCACCGCCTCAACCAGCTCTGGAGGAGTTCCAGAAATGGAAAATTCATCATCACTTATCATTTTACACTGTTTTGTCTTCGAAAAGACGAGCAATTAGATTAATATTCGTCAAGTTTGACAATTCAGCATTAATACTTCTCCATAGTAACGCAACCAATTCCATTCCGAATTTCAAAGCTCCATTTATTTATGAAAGGAATAATTCGCGATTTTTTTCAAAATTGAGTAAAATCTGTCGAATTTCAAACTATTTGCGGGAAAATAGTATGTTTACCTCGTAGGAAAAGCCACATTGCTGGACTCTGTGTTCCTAAGTCTCGGCTTATACGCCTCGACTTAGCAATCTTCACATTCGTCCAAGAATGTAAGGCTTTTCCTACCCGGTAAACAATGTACTATTATACTACCGAATTTATCGCTTATTATTACCGATTTTCCAAATCATACCCGGATAATTGTACGCTGCACGTAGAGCTTCCATCCAATTCAAAGTCCCTCTTCGTGGAGAAACTCAGTGAGGCAATTTCAAATCGCTCGCTACGAAGTTGGGGCTCAGGCTGCAAAATCCGACGATTTGATCCGCTTAGATTCCAATCTTCTGGATGGGGATACAAGAGTTTTATGGCTGTTAGAACCTGGATATGGATATGTTGAGGAGTGTCGAATTATAAGCTTTCCGGGGAAATAAATAACGTATCGATCCCAGATCTCACTCGTGCAGAAAGAAGGCGTTGGTTAAGGAATTCCCGCATGAATAATTAGGAGTATTCATTCCGTTAAATAAGAAACAACCCGTCAATAACTGTGGAGTAAGTACCTGATACAGGTCCAGAATCTTCAATGTGTTCTTACGTCGTTCTTCTTTCCGTCTATCCCTGAGGTTTTTTGTGATAGCGTTCGCAATCAAGTGATTGCCCCTGTGCATTGCTAAGGTTACTTGTAGGAAGTGAAAAGCATGCTTAATCGAATGTGGAATTGTGAATTGATGTAGATAATTCTTTCAAGGTACTTACAACTTTGAAAGATTGTTGGGCGCGACGAAATATCGCAAGGGAGACACCGAGGATGGGATAAATGCTTTTCTGGGTCGAGTCCACTGTGGAAACGCGAAGAACGAATGGAATCTATCCATTACGAAGACAGTTGAATTCGTTGAAGGCATTCTCAGGGGCACCTCAGAAATTCATTTTTCCCTGTATCGGATTAAATGTTTCAAACTGCAAAATGCGATCCTCTATAAATCTCTTCAGATTAATCGTATACCGTTTATAGGAGTCGTGCTTGACAGAGTGCAATTATGAAACTCAACGGTTTGAATCTGAGTCTCTTCTATCGTGACTGAAACCATTTTTCGGTCTCATAAACGTTCTGATGGTTTTATTGGATAACATAAACCATCGAAGCGTCCTAATCGTATATCCCGGATTATGGAAGGTCAATTTGACAGGCATTTAATCGATGTGGCCATTCGAGTGTGCCCTCTTTAATATCTATACTCCATTCACAATTATAAAATCACAACTCTGGCCTTGGAAATTTGACACATTCCACTCTGTATCGAAGTTATGACGTTTTTCAAAATATTTTTATGTTCCAAGTCAACACTATGTTGCCTTTCTACATTCTTAGCGTATTTCTCAGAATGTATATTTCATTTTGGAGAACACAACAGAAAATTGTGAACAATATTCTACATGTAAAGGAGTTTTTGGATATATGATTGTAAAGATTTATCGATGTGCTTTGTTTTCATCATGATACTGTATGTGATATGATTGTGAGGGTGCATAACATTTCTATTTCTAATATTTCTTTATTTCAAATAAATAGTTTTAAACAGTTTTATTCATTCTTCACATAGAAAATAAACATAATAACTAAATTAACGAATTTGTTCACAGAGAAACTATTAATTTCAATGCAATAGTAACTGGGTTTTGGTTATAAATTAATAAGCAAGAATGTCAATTCCTGAAAGCTTTATAGATATACATTTCATTTATTTGATCTTATGAACAAGGAGTAAAATATTCTGACTGTATAGTAATTTATTAGTTAAAAAAATATGCATACAATACTACCACAGTAGGTTTGCACAAATAAAATGGAATAGGTCAAACATATGCTTCACATTTATCATTCACCTGTTCTAAAATAAGACACAAACTACTGGAATATGGAAAAAACCGATGTATTCTGGTTCAATATAGCCTATTTCTACTTTCGGCAAAGGATTGATAGGAATGAAAGCTCCAGTGAAAACGATCAACAATAATCATTAAGAGACCGATGATGGCCATCCAGAACCCGTTAAGGCACTTACGAAAATCGTGCGATTTCATTCTGCAAGTTCTTTCCTCATAATTCCTCGAAAATCCTACCTGAACCATATTTTCTGGTCGCTTTCGTTAGAAGATCGTATAAGGAAGCCATTTTGGTCCATTTACACATTCCAAATAAATTTTGAGCACCAAAAACGATACCGAAACTAACCTAACTTCTGGGGGACTGGAATTTCGTTTGAAATCTTTCTAAACGGCCAGATACCTAAAAAAACTTCGTTACCGAGTGTAAAAAGGTCGATTAGTTCTTACTTTCGCTTTATTTATGCTTATAAATCGATTTTTGGTCCAATTCAAATTTTCCATTCGTACTCACGCCAAAAGTCGTGAAAGGAAAAAATGACACTTGCACGAAATTCCTCATATCGACGGTAAACTTCTTCTGGAAGACGAAGAACGGAAAAATAGGCGATTTCCTATCGATATTTCGCCCCAAAATCGCCGATCGATTCGAACTAATAGAATGTGGAATATTTCTGATACTTTTACTTTGATAAAGAAACTGGCAACGTCGTTTTGTCATTAACGATATTTTCTGTACGCGCACAGACTTTTCATCAGGTGCACCAACTCCTGAAAACGAAATCATGACCTCGTATGTGATTAAATAAAAGTGAATGGAGTATACATGGCCATTATGAGTCTCCTATTTTCGAATGATGATCATGGATGAAGATTGATATTTCACAGCCTTATCTTTCAATGAAACGTCAATATTCGATTTTTTGTACGTTCGAACAAGTTATTCGTATGAACGCGACCTAGCACGTGGATGGAAAGTGTACGTCTTTTATATTTGTTTAAAAATAATCGAAGCATCTCCGTTCACCGAGTATGCAAACAGTCACGATCTTTCTTTGTTCATAATGAAATGCTTTGAAATTCAGCCACGTGTCGCCGAGTTCCTGCAGACTGCTGAGTTCAACTCATCTTGTATCTGGGGAGATAACAGACTTAATCCAATTAGGGATGTTTTTTGTTTTTCTAAGCAAGCTTCTGAGATTGTTGAATTAAAAGTTGGATCGGGGATCGAAACGGTTCAGGATGCAGCGTTTTTGAGATAGCAGCATTGAGATCCCTCTCTATAAAATCTTGGATCCACCAATTTCCTATAGTGGAATGGCAGCAAACTCGAACGTATGAGTTAGAAAACCAGCAGTGACAGATAACACTGAGCTTCAGTGGTTAAAAATTCAGATCAGCCAATCTGTATTCAGGATACTCTTCACACGAAGTCGTAGATGAATTGGAGTGTCTTGATTGGTTCCCCCAGTGCCATGTTATCAATTCGTTGCTAACCGCCTAGTTTCACTGGAAGGCATGTTGGATTAGTTTTCCTAACTGCAGTTCACAGACAGTAGATGCCTAAAGGGATCCTCAGCATTAAATCGATTATGTTGAGTGCTTCAACATGAACACTATAGGTATAAGCTGCTGTAGCAGAAACTTTACCTTCGTTATCTCAAGAGATACGGCCTCAGGTGGATGAACTTCGATGAAAATGTCAATTAAGATGGATCTTTCACACTTATTGCTCGCTATTGCATTTATAGTTGCCGAACGTTGCTTCAAAAGTGAAGTGTAGAACTCACTTTAATCATCCAATGGTGCAGCAAATCTAGGATATTTGGGTATTCTTAAATCCAGGGTTTTTCAAAAGGAACTTGACAAGTCTGAACTTGCTCTGTGTACGTACTTTTTAACCTTGTACTTGTGAAGTATGAATCACTTTTTCAACGCTTGTGAGAAAAAATAAACGAATTCTTCGTATGAACTCTGGGTGATTCCATATACAAGGATATATTGAAAAATTCTTAGCCTACTACCAAACAAAATTTCAATTTCAAAATATTTTACCACTCAACATATTCTCCTCTAAATTGAACACATTTATTACAGCGAACCTGCAACGTCTAGACCTTTAAAAAAAATGTTTCTTCTTGCTCTGCAAACCAGTCCTCCACAGCTTTTATTACCTCCTCGTTGGAAGAAAATTTACGACCTTTTAAACTTTTTTTCAGTTGAGGAAAGAGATGATAGTCGGACGGAGCCAAATATGGTCAATAAGTGGGGTGTTCTAGTAATTCCAACCCTAAATCACGAATTTTTTGCATGGCAACATGAGATTTGTATACTGGGGCGTTGTCCTGTAAAAACAAAACACCTTTGGATAGATTTCCGCGTCTTTTCTCTTTAATTTTTTCCTGTAAAGTGGTCAGTAATGTCGAATAGTAATCTCCAGTTATTGCTCTACCCTTATATAAAAAATCAATTGTGATTACTCCATGGCAATTCCAAAAAACAGAAGTAAGAACTTTTCCACCAGATTTTTGGACACGAAACTTCTTAGGTCTTGGAGAACCAGAGTGTCGCCATTTCATCGATTGTTGCTTTGTTTCTGGATCGTAAAAATGCATCGAGGTCTCATCCATAGTAACAATTCGGTTTAAGAAGTCTACATAGTTTTCAAATCGAGCACAGATCGAACGCGATGCTTCTACCCTTGCACGCTTTTGATCAACATTCAAACATTTGGGGATCCAGTTTGAAGAAATTTTTCTCATGTCCGAAATGACGTGAGCAGGTGAGCTATATGATGAACGCGTTCGTATATGAAATCTTCAGTGCTTCAGACATTCGTTTTGGTCCAATTCGACGGTCTTATAAAATCATGACATGAACTGCATCGATCTTTTCGGGTGCTGACACAGAAACTGGCCTTCTCGATCGGTCATCATCTTCATTGGAAAATTTACCTCTTTTGAAGCTTGCAGTCCAATTTTGCACGGTCGCATACGAAGGACATTGATCACCAAGGGTATTAAGCATATCTTCGTAAATCTGCTTACCTCTTAACGGTGGACATCTTTTTTTTTAATTTATTGCGTAACTCTGGTTTACTTTTTTGACGTCGAACTTTACACTGACACTTCTAATAAGTTATGGTTCGTTGATATGGTATAGCAATATTTTGTTTATGCGTGGAACTGGTCTAGGCTAACTAGATATCAATACATCCTCGTAATTTCAGTATGTTACATTATTTCAAATAGAAATTGTGTTTTTCTGAAGTCGTCATGCATGACTGAGAAGAAAAAACATTTCCTGATGTCAATATTTCAAATGTTTGAGTCCGGATCTGATCTGAGCCTGGACCTGGATTGAAAGCACCATAAGAGATCGCAATTTCAGAATTCCTACCCTGGATGCAAGCGACAAAATTCGACATGTATGAATTCCCGGCACATCCGCTTATCTGTTCAGGCAAATGTGTCTGAATGGAATTTCTATTTAGATCGAATGTGCGTAGATTGCCACCAAAAATCGATCTCTACGTTATTTCCGATATCACTGCAAGTTGATTAGTTTGAACAGTTTAGCAGAAATATGTTGAAGCAGGTTGTTGTTGAACTAGTTGACCAGAAATATGTTGATTAATTCGGGTTATTTTGATGAAGGCTTTCATGGCCTGATTCACCTTCAAATTCCTATCGGACCACGGCTAGAAAACCCGGAATACTCTAGATTTAATTCATGTTATGTTCAAACAAAATATTTGTATGCAGATGTGTTATGATTCAAGTTGTTTGTTTAATGTCTGGAAGTGTTGTACGTCCTTTGATGATATCTAGAGTTGAGAGTTTTGAATCAATCGCAAAAACTGAAGGAAAAACGAAAGTTGTTTTCACGATTCGTTGAAAATCTCAGAAGATCAACTTTAAACGACGATGGTATGTTCGGGGATGATTGTATTAAAATACACTTCCCAAAGAAATTAACGCACATTATGGAAATCTCAAATTTATTCTACAACTGAAGGTGTTCTCAATGATAATTATTTTTATCAGAATTATGCATGCATATGTTATCCACTTTCAACGTTTTTCTTCAATACAGATGTTTTCTCCCAGCAGGAATAAAAAAAGATGATATTATCAGATTTTGAATGTATTGGCTCCATTCTGAAATCAGTTGTTCTCGATCAATTCTAGTGATCAATAGTTTTTCTTTCGTTTGATTTTCTACACTCGATCGCTATGCAACGCGAAACACGCAATTTGACCCAAGAGGAATGTGCCCAAGCGGTAGTTTTGCGAGAAGAAGGGTGGACATGCACAAGAATTGCAGAAAGGTTTGGAGTTTCCCATAAAAGTGTGTCCAGAATGTTGCAGCGATTTAGGGAGACAGGTGTGAATGTCCGAAGACCAGGACAGGGTAGACCACGGGTAAGAACTGCCATTCAAGAACGTTACTCGAGAGTTTCTTCGTTGAAACAACGGTTTGCAACCGCTCGCCTCCTTCAAAATCAGCTTGAGCAAACTCATGAGGTGCAAATTAGCACTCAGACAATAAGAAATCGCCTCAGAGAATATGATTTAAGGCCTCGTGTCGCGGCAAGAGGCCCAGCTCTTACCCCAGTCCATCGAAGGGCGCGTTTGGATTTTGCGAGAGAGCATATCCATTGGGAAGAGGCTGATTGGGAAAGAGTTCTCTTCACAGATGAGTCTAGATTCTGCCTCTACCATTGTGATCGACGTTCCCTTGTATACAGACGTCCACATGAAAGATATGCTCAGTGCAATTTCCTGAATACTACTGGTTTCGGGGGAGGATCGATAATGGTATGGGGTGGAATATCTTTGACTGCTCACACAGTACTAGTGGTCGTTGATAATGGAGCTATGAATGCTGATAAGTATATAGGGAACATTCTTGAAGAGCATTTAGTGCCATTTGCCCCATTCATTGATGAAAATTTCATTTTTATGGACGATAATGCCAGACCCCATCGTGCGCGCATCGTTCAGGAGTACCTTGAAGAGGTTGAAGTCTCTCGAATGGAATGGCCAGCAAGAAGTCCAGATCTCAATCCGATCGAGCAGGTTTGGGACAACCTCAATGGAAGGCTGAGAAGTTCAGAAAATCATCCATCTACTCTTGATAACTTAGGAATCCAACTCGGAGAAATCTGGGAAGGATTAGATCAGAAAATTTTAAGATCACTCATTTTGAGTATGAACCGTCGTTGCCGAGCTGTAATTAATGCGAGGGGTGGAAATACCAAGTATTAAATCACTTTTCAGCATTTCAGTATTTTGAAAATTGTTCATTTCTCTTCTTTCACATAAGATTCGGTGAAATCCTGAATTTTTCTTCCATTTAATGTTTCTTGTTTCGTTCAAAACCTTCCCGAGAGAACATAAAAAATAAGTACTAAAGTCAATGTAGAGTTAACTTTCATTAAAATTGAGATTTTCAGAATGTGCGTTAATTTTTTCGCGCAGTGTATATTAATTTCTTCAAATAATCCTATTATTCAATAAAAACTCAGTCGGATCCTGCAATTATAGCAGATCGTCCGCAGTTATTTCTACTGCATGTTATAAAATTGTGAGCAGACTGGTGAAGACCGGTTGTATGAATGGCTCTCAAAACTTTCGGATCAGGTTCAGCAAACCCTATGAAGTGGAAAATTGTCCTCCGTATTACATCTACAAGTATAGCAAACTATTCGTTTGTACTTTCTTAGATCGGCATTCAATTGGCTTCCAGTTGCATTCATAATCGAAATGGTTCTTCGTGGAATTTCTCAAATAAAACAAAGTATCCAATATTGCTTTCGAAGAACTTCTTTCGTTTTAATACCTTTCTTCTCTACACTTTACAAAGCTTTGCAAACCATGTGATGTCATAGCCGAAGAAGAAAAGGAGATAAATTCAATTTTCCAAGAATCAATTTTGTTATATTATTCACCGTTTCACTTAATTCGATATTGAAAACTGACGCAATATGAATGGAACTCAAATTGAGGTTACAGGGAATTGAATAAATTATAAACTTCGTTATATTTCCAGGTGTTCATTTTCTCGTATCAAGAACTATCAGAAGGAGAATACGACTGTTGGGCCACATTCAGCTATACTTGGGGAGAAAGAGCTTATGTCACTTGGTAAGTCAGAATTGATTTGTCACTGTCTTGAATATTATGATCAATTCACTCAATTCAGTCCATTCACATTTTAAGTGGTAATTATTTCGAATATGGAAAAAAAAACAGTTGAACTTAGTCCTCTGGGAATTTACTGTAGAATATAAACAATACAACCCATAATCTTTCCTCCCACACTTCGCAGAGATGAGTGTGGAAGGTCATTCCAAACGCCATTTCTTTCATAGCGAATACCGAATAAATCTCTCTTGCTGTTGTTGTTTTCTGTAGCCAGGTTATGTATCATACACATGCAACGATGCAACTTTTCATAGCCTTGCTGACCTCTCTGGAGCATTTCGCTCAGACAACATTCCAGGTACTGAACACTCGGCTTTTGAAAAACTGAGGTATGAGATGTCGTACATCAAAAGAGAAAATAGCCAATACTTTAATCATAGAAATAGATTTTTCGCCGACATATGAAGCGAATGCATCGTGAATATATGTGGAGAGGAATTCCAAGTTGAATTCCATCCTTATTTTCTCGTTTGATCTCGATAAAAGCTCGAAATGCGTATATGGGAACATTCCGATGCGGTTACAGATTGGTGGAGGTGCCGGTTTCAAAGAGAGCCTAAGTTGTAGGTACCTGCTCGCTAATTGGCTGCTAATTTTCCCAAATGTTTCCGTCAATTACGAGTTTTCGAATTAAATAAACTCCTGTTAATGATTAACAATATACAAATAAGAAGATGAAATGGATAAGAGGGACGGAAGCTCTGAAAGACTGAAGTTAGAATGCACAAACACACTTTTTGCAATATTTATCGAAAATATACAACAATGAGTGTACAGGATGGGAACAAGCCCGTATCTAGGGTGGGGCAAGCGCCCGGGCGCTTGTTCAGGGCGCCAGCTTAAGGGGGCGCTAAAAACAACCAGAGGTTAATTTTTTTTTGTTTTTGATTTTCTCGGAAAAAAATAGTATTATTAAATATGTCCCGACTCTGAAGTGCCATCTTGACCACTCAAGAAAAAACACAAGGAAAAGCATCCTATCTTCCCAAAAATATGCAAAATGAAATTATCGATTTAATGGCCACCAAAGTTCGGAATAGCATTATTAATGAGATCAAGAAGTCCAACTATTTCACTATTATGTTCGACTGTACCCCAGATGTATCTCTCACAGAACAAATGAACCAGGTTATACGATATTTAAAGAGAACGTAGTCTGGATATGAGATGAAGGCAAAGACTTATAATACTAAAAATAAAGGAAAGTTTTATTGACTTCTTTGAAGTTGACAAGCTGACATATATATAAAGGGGTCCAATCCAGAATTCTACACCCTCTGAATCTTGTGGGTGTCCATTCGTCTTTATCATGTTCAGAAGCAGTAAATTTATTTGGTGTTGTACAAAAACTGTATTGTTTTTTTGTTAGTTCAACTACACGATGGACAATTATGAAAAAGTGGACGAAAACAAATTTTAAAGGAAGTAGCCAAACTAGATGGACTAAACATCAAGCTGTTAATGCCTTGCTCAATAATTTACCGGGAGTTGTGAAGGCTGTGGAAGAAATCAAAGAATCCTCACTAGTCGCAGAATACAAGTATGAAACTGGTCATTTGCTTCATGCTGTGATGGATTTTAGATTTATACTGAACCTAACAATTTGGGATAATATTCTGCGGGAGATCAATATGGTCAACGTGGAAATTCAGAAAGGAGATATAGTTATTTCACGTTCATTATCTTTCATGCAAGGTCTTATGAAGATCTTGCAAGGAATGACAGATAAACTTATTGAGAACTGGATCTCGGAAGCTACACTGCTTTCAGAAGAATTGGATGTGGAGCCAATTCTTAGAAATAAACGTGTTTCCAAGAAGAAAAAGCAGGTTGACGAAATGTGCGATGATGAGTCAAGAACGGATCTTTATAGTTTGTTTATTCTCCGTGGAAATTAAGGTTGTTTTCGATTATTGTCAGAAATCAAAAAAAGATTAGAAAGCGCAGAGAGTCTGCATACGAATTTCTCATTCCTCAATGGCCATTCCCTTTTAAACATGCAAAAAGAGGATCTGCAGAAAATGGGACCCTTTTAGCGCGAAAATATTGAAGAGACTTGAATGCAGTTGATTTTTGTTAGGAACTAGCGGTTTTCAAAATGTTGGTTCTTGAAATAAGTGAAAGATCGACTTCATTAGACCTGCTACAAATTATTCACAGGCAAGATCTGAAAGATGCTTTCCCTATAATGTCAGTATAGCTGACATTATATAGAATATAGTGCACATTGCCTACCACGTCTGACAAGATGTGAAAGCAGTTTCAGCAAATTGAAAATAATAAAAAATTATTTGCGTTCCTTAATGAATCAGAGTAGTCTCTATGGCCTCTCGATCTTAGCTATAGAATACAAAACTGCTTCCGAAACAGATTTCGAGGAGCTGATAGATGCGTTCGCGGAAAGACAATCACGCCGCGTGATGCAATGTGAAGAAAAAAGTCCAATTTCTTTCCTTGTGATATTTTCCTTATTATTAGTTTTTATTTTCATTATTCATTTGTATTATTTTTTTTGTTTTTTCTATGAATTTATATATGTACAGGGTGGCCAGATTTCGAAGAATTAGTACTACAACTCCTAAACTATAAGAGATAGAGAAAAAGTAATATACATGTCATGTTCTCTTTTTTCGAGAAACCGAAATTGCTGAAAACCCGAAGTTGCTACGGCGTCTAGTTTCCGAGCTACAGGGCGATTTTGGTATTTGGCCAATTATTATAATTGACTATAACTTCCGTATTACAGGATCTACGCTCTCGAAATTAACACATCTTTAGGGTACTTTTTTTACTGCTTTTCAGCGGTGCTATTGGATTTTTTGTATCTGCTCAAATTTCGGAGCTATAACAAAAAAAAATTTTCCAAATGGAAACCATAATGGAAAATGATATTTCCGAATAGATCTTTCTTCAACGATTTCAAAAATATATATCATGTTATACTTCCGAGTTCACTATATATCGAAAATTTCGAAAAAACACTTCTAGTTCAACAAAATCCAAGCAGGCTTTGATTCACTTCCTTCAAAACTGGGGTGGTCATAGAATTTCATGTCTTATTTATTTTCACTTGTCAAATTCAATTCAATTTCGTCATTGTTGTATCGTTCGGCCCTTCTAAATTTCTTATTTATATCACATCATGCAATTTATGTATTTCCTCAAATGGCTCGCTCCAATGGACAACGATTTGAACATTTGTTGTGAATATACTTTTTTTCAAATAAATCTATATTTTTTCTTGAGGGAGCATTTTTTGCCCCTCATGGAAACATTAATTATTGCTATAAACGGGTTACATGAGTATTCAAATGCTTTTCATTTTTCAATTTAGCAGAGAAATCATACTAGAATCAACAAGTTTCGCGAAGCCCCTCTATTGGTATGAGTAATAATAAAGCTAATATTTCCTGAATCAATTTGGCAGCTTACAATAAATGTGAGATATCGAATTCTATGTATGACCTTATAAGAATTTCAGAAGCGCCGGACGATACAACAATGATGAAATTGAATTGAATTTGACAGGTGAAAATAAATAAGACATGAAATTCTATGACCACCCCAGTTTTGAAGGAAGTGAATCAAAGCCTGCTTTGATTTTGTTGAACGAGAAGTGTTTTTTCGAAATTTTCGATATACAGGGTGTCCCACTAGTGCCGCAGCGGACGATATAAGCGTAACGGACTGCCTTTTGCAAAATGTTTTGATGCAGACTTGATATACTACAAGAAGAGCACAACGTAAAAATATTTTCGAATATATAGGGTGGCCCACAAAAGAGGAATACAGGGTGACTTTGTTTTTTCAAATGGGACACCCTATATTCAATACTGTTTTTCAATTCTCTGAAACTTCCTGCATGCTTCCGTATACTTTTCACATATTTTTATTCGACAGTTTTCGAAATATTGGCCATTTTGACGAAAAAATGATATTTGTAGAGGCTATGTTATACAATTATATTTCACGAACCCTTGCACATACCAATAAGAACTTTATATGGATTGAAAAACAAGACTTCAAAGTATCCTACCCAGCTATAATAAAGCATCTTCAGCATACAGAGTGTCCACAAAAAGACTATCAACATGACGAATTTCAAATCGATTTTTCTTCATTTTTTCAAATGCAATGCATATAATTTTTTTTCATCATTGTAATCACCATCCATTTTACTTAATTTTTTGTCAAATACATGATATCCATATCTCTAACGGAATAGGATTTTTTAGAGTTTTTCCTCCAAATTCACATTTACTTTCGAATTCAAAAAGCAGATTTGGCTTTTCTGTGGTTATTGGGAAGTGTCAAATTATTCTATTCAAAATTAACATCATTGCAGCTTCAATTCAAATCATCATAGTTTTTACGGATTGGATGAATACTCACACAATCATGTAAAAATTCAAAAAATACCAATGAGTTTGAATGTACAAGTTATGAATGCTTCAAAAAAAACGAGTTTCAAAACTTTAGGATACAAAAAAGTGCCCGCTCTTATCCTTATACAACTTTCTTCGAAAAATGATATTCATAAGTTTCACAGGCACGCACGCAGATCTTCAAGCTCGCAAGCTCAAAGCTTGTTTGAAATTTTTGGAAGATTCGACGTTCCAAGTAGAAACATAGAAAATTATCAAAAATGTATTTTGAAAAATGGGTACAGAAAGCAAGTTTCTGTTTTCAGTAACTGATTTCATCACATTTTTGAGTAGATACATCAAAACCTTCTAGTTCCTCATTTCGCGATAATATGAATTGAAGCTTCAATGATGCTAATTCTGAGTGGAATAATTTGACAGTTCTCAATAACCACAGAAAAGCCAAATCTGCTATTTGAATTCGAAGGTATGTGAATTTTAGGGAAACATTTCGAAAAAGCGCTTAAAAATCCTGTTCCGTTAGAGATATGCATATCATGTATTTGACAAAAATGAAGTAAAATGAATGGTGATTACAATGATGAAAAAAAATTATATGCATTGCATTTGAAAAAATGAAGAAAAATCGATTTGAAATTCGTCATGTTGATAGTCTTTTTGTGGACACTCTGTATGCTGAAGATGCTTTATTATAGCTGGGTAGGATACTTTGAAGTCTTGTCTTTCAATCCATATAAAGTTCTTATTGGTATGTGCAAGGGTTCGTGAAATATAATTGTATAACATAGCCTCTACAAGTATCATTTTTTCGTCAAAATGGCCAATATTTCGAAAACTGTCGAATAAAAATATGTGAAAAGTATACGGAAGCATGCAGGAAGTTTCAGAGAATTGAAAAACAGTATTGAATATAGGGTGTCCCATTTGAAAAAACAAAGTCACCCTGTATTCCTCTTTTGTGGGCCACCCTATATATTCGAAAATATTTTTAGGTTGTGCTCTTCTTGTAGTATATCAAGTCTGCATCAAAAAATTTTGCCAAACTCAGACCGTTACGCGTATATCTACCGCTGCGGCACTAGTGGGACACCCTGTATAGTGAACTCGAATGTATAACATCATATATATTTTTGAAATCGTTGAAGAAAGATCTATTCGGAAATATCATTTCTCATTATGGTTTCCATTTGAAAAAAATTTTTTTTTGTTATAGCTCCGAAATTTGAGCAGATACAAAAAATCCAAAAGCACCGCTGAAAAGCAGTAAAAAAAGTGCCCTAAAGATGTGTTAATTTCGAGAGCGTAGATCCTGTAATACGGAAGTTATAGTCAATTATAATAATTGGCCAAATACCAAAATCGCCCTGTAGCTCGGAAACTAGACGCCGTAGCAACTTCGGGTTTTCAGCAATTTCGGTTTCTCGAAAAAAGAGAACGTGAAATGTATATTACTTTTTCTCTATCTCTTATAGTTTAGGAGTTGTAGTACTAAATCATCGAAATCTGGCCACCCTGTACATATTCAACAAATGGAGGAGCGCAATCATGAATTTTTACCCCGGTCAGAAAAAATCGTAGATCCTGGCCTGGATGAGAATGACGTTAACACTCAAACTTCGAAGTGTATATTTTTCTAAACAATATCTATTCACAGTTGGAATTTTTCTTCGTTCAAGTTCTCGTAAAAATGAAACGATGTCTCTTCACTGAGACGAACTCAAGTGAACTCATTTCTTTCACCCTTCCGCAAGCTGGATGAATAATGTGCAGAGTTAAGGCGCTTGTAATCTGAGCCTAACAGGCCATTCGTTATGATGATGGATTCGACTTTGAAGTGAAGTATTGGTAATTATTGAAATATGGCTCCTCATCTGAAGCTTCCGATATTTTAATACGGGTTCAGTCTTTCGATCTGAAGAATACAAAAAAAAAACCTTTGATCGTTATGTGCGATAACAATCAGGTTTGAGAACATAATAGATGAATTATTATCCCTGAGCTCAGCTGGCTTCGTCAAGTGAGAGACAAAACAAAAGGTTCTTTGTATTCGTAGTTCAGCAAATTGGCTTCCGCAAACATCTTCCAATAACGGTTTTACGACTCATTGTTTCAAGCTCAGAATGCATGGGTAAGCCAGTTAGATCTTCGAATAAGAAGGAACTTTCATAATTAGGTCGGAAATAAAGGGATTTCCCCAACTTGGCAACTTGATACAAAATCATCGTTCCAATTGACAAATTCTTAGTTATTTACACATTAATATGTACCGAAGGACTTGGATGGATCTTGGGGAACAAAATATACTCCATTTCCTTTTATGGAGTATCTCGGTTGGCCATAACATTCTGACACATTTCACCGTGTACATTTTGAAAATGTTAGATTATAGTCATTTTCCTGTCCTCTCTATGCAACGTTGTCTTCTCTATAAAGAGGTCGTAGTAATAACGTATTTATCAAAATGTTTATTTACTTTGGAGAAATAATGAATTTGGGAAAATATTATGTGAATTCAATGCAAAGATCTGGCTAATATTGAAGAAACTTTTTTCTCTGTTAATACTGGAAATATTTTACGTACATAAGCATGGTTGGAAGATTCAGTTATTTTTTTTTTCTCGTTCGAAAATCAAGAATCGAGTGTTGTACTGAAAAATAATGGACATAATAGTCCGTTACTTTGTGATAGATCATGCGAAAAAAGAATGAAAGTACTCGAATAACTCGACATAAAAACTTATAAACGAACAGTGGAATTCAAAATTCCCAAGAAATAAGCCTACATTTAAATACCTTTTTGCACAACTTGATATACTTCAGTATGAAAATGTAGCAGTACAACGAAATCTTTTTTACAGTTAAACCTTAAAAGAACGAACTCCTTTTGCAAAGTTCTTGGGAATCTATGTGAATGATACACTAAATTGGAAAGAACATATTGCAGCTTAGCTTCAGTCTGTTGTCTTTGGGTGTAATGACAACGTCTCTGAGAATTATTCTGACATTGCCGATATTTCAGGAGTGCCAACCTGCGTCAGTTTTAAGTGAAAAAACTTGATAAAACTAAATCTTGGCCAACCATGATACTTTACAAAAGTAAATGGAGTATATGTATTCTATGCACCTTGCCTAAGAAGTATGATTTAAAATGGACGCTGTTGCTGTTATCAATTCATACTAAATAATACTATGGTAGTATTTAATTACGGAAGTGAATATTTGCATTTTTCCTTCTTAAATATGAAAGTATCTTCCATAAACAATCTGTTCACCAAAAACGTGTCTCTTCCAGGTACAGCATCTCTATTTTTATCATTCCCCTGATCATACTCATCTTCACATATACAGCCATCTGCAGGACCATATGGCTGAGTTCGGAATCGAGTCTGAGGCCCAGAAATTCCCAGATGTATCAGAACAACGGAAGGAATAGAAGATTACCCCTCATCTCTAGGGCCAAAATAAACACCATCAAACAGACCATCGCGGTCATAGTGATGTACATAATTTGCAGTTCGCCTTTCATTGTTGCCCTGCTATGGGCTTCTTGGGACCCTGATAATCCTTTCAAAGAAGGTAGGTATCTCCATAAGATAAAGAACTTTACTTCTTCGTCTTCTTGAGTAGTTTTTGTGTACTGGAAGGATCTTGTTACGTGAAAGATATGATATGTGAATATACCACTGCCTTCAACAAATTTTTTTTATCTTTCCTGCGAAACAGTAAGAGGGGTAATTATTCCAGATATTCAAATAGGGCGCTCCTCAATTCCCATGAAACTGCTCAAAAAGTGATAATTAATTCTCAAAATTTATCGTGTTACAACTCGATCCTTCGGAGTAGTCAGTAATGGATCCTTATCAAATAAAGACCGGTATTAGAGGGAGGTTCCCGAGGATTTAAACACGGAATTCACGCTAACCTTTATTGGGTCCTAGGAAACAAGGTTTATAGTTTTATGTTTCAAGAATAAATCGCGGGATATTGCGGAAGTGGGTTGCATCTGGTGCCTTATTTAATACGCGAGTCAAGTTAAGGAATTCGGAAGGGTATTCCTGGGGTTTGGGGAAGTTCAAGGTGAGCGTAGGAAAAGAAATCAATGGGTGGGAGATAAAAATAACAGAGTTCAAGAGCTGCGAAGAGTTCGTTAGATATACGATCTTGGATTAGAAATGGAAAAGAACGTATTCGGATAGAAATCCAATCTGGTGAAAATGTTGTTTTCGTATAGAATGGAAACTCCTGAATAAGTGAGCCAAGTTTGTTTCCATCTTAACCTCGATGTATGCAGGAAATATCATTCATCAGCGTAAAACTCTCCGGGAGAGAAAACCGTTTTGTCCTCCTCAGACTTTTTCTTGTGATGTTTTCTTCTGTCGTTGTTGATCTTGACATCAAGCCACAAACCACAGCAGCTCCCAAAACCAGTTAAAAAACGCCATCGATCAAATCCATCGTTAAAAGTGACTTCTTGAGAGCAAAATCATAGTCTAAATATACTCCTTTTCGACCGGGAGGAATCTTTTGTTAGTTTCCTCAAACAACGGTATCGCTAGTTCTTTTCAGCGATGATTCTGATAACATTGGCCTAGTTTTTATGGAAAATGTCCATTATCCAATAAAGTAGGTATACTCCATTCACAATTATAAAATCACAACTCTGACCTTGGAAATTTGACACATTCCACTCTGTATCGAAGTTATGACGTTTTTCAAAATATTTTTATGTTCCAAGTCAACACTATGTTGCCCTTTCTACATTCTTAGCGTATTACTCAGAATGTATATTTCATTTTGGAGAACACAACAGAAAATTGTTAACAATATTCTACATATAAAGGAGTTTTTGGATTTATGATTGTAAAGATTTATCGATGTGCTTTGTTTTCATCATGATATTGTATGTGATATGATTGTGAGGGTGCATAACATTTCTATTTCTAATATTTCTTTATTTCAAATAAATAACAGTTTTATTCATTCATCACAAAGAAAATAAACATAATAACTAAATTAACGAATTTGTTCACAGAGAAACTAATAATTTCAATTCAATACTAATTGAGTTTTGATTAATTTTGGTTATAAATTAATAAGCAAGAATGTCAATTCCTGAAAGCTTTATAGATATACATTTCATTTATTTGATCTTATGAACAAGAAGTGAATATTCTGACTGCATGATAATTTATTAGTTTAAAAAATATTCATACATAACTACCACAGTAGGTTTGTACAAATAAAATGGAATAGGTCAAACATATGCTTCACATTTATCATTCACCTGTTCTAAAATAAGACACAAACTCCAGGAATATGGAAAAAACCTATGTATTCTGGTTCAATATGGCCTATTTCTACTTTCGGCAAAGGATTGATAGGAATGAAAGCTCCAGTGACGCATTTCAATGCATCGGAATCTGAATTCACCTACCGTTGAATGCAATATAGTCATATTTCTTCTTTTTTTTACCTTTTTCGACGTGTTTTTGTTCTGAAACGTGAAAACGATCAACAATAATCATTTAGAGACCGATGATGGCCATCCACAACTCTTTGACTTACGAAAATCGTGCAATTTCATTCTACAAGTTCTTTCCTCATAATTCCTCGAAAATTCTACCTGAACCATATTTTCCGGTCGCTTTCGTTAGAAGATCGTATAAGGAAGCCTTCTTTGTCCATTTACACATTCCAAATAAATTTTGAGCACCAGAAACGATACCGAAACTAACCAAACTTCTGGGGGACCGGAATTTCGTTTGAAATCTTTCTAAACGGCCAGATACCTAAAAAAAACTTCGATATCAAGTGTAAAAAGGTCGATTAGTGCTTACTTTCGCTTTATTTATGCTTATAAATTGATTTTTGGTCCAATTCAAATTTGCCGTTCGTACTCACGCCAAAAGTCGTGAAAAGAAAAAATGACACTTGCACGAAATTTCTCATATCGACGGGAAACTTCTTCTGGACGACGAAGAACGGAAAAATAGGCGATTTCCTATCGATAGTTCGCCCCAAAATCGCCGATCGATTCGAACTAACAAAATGTGGAATATCTTTGATACTTTTACTCTGATGTAAACGAAGAAACTGACAACGTCGTTTTGTCATTAACAATATTCTCTGTACGTGCACAGACTTTTCAGCAGGTGCACCAACTCCTGAAAACGAAACCATGACCTCCTATGTGATTAAATAAAAGTGAATGGAGTATACACTCAGGCGATTCCAATTAAATTTTTCCATCAACCTGGTAGATGGGAACAAGAAGTGTGAATGTAGCATGAGACTCCAGGCCGCAAGTGGATCCCAAAATTACCATCCTTGAACTGTTTGTACAGGGACGGCAATTTTAATATCAATTTGTGCCTTGGAATTTTTATTCTACATTCACTTTTCTTGTTTGCATTCGAGTACATGCCAGATGCTCCATAATTCAGGGGGGCCAAAGCCTGAGAATACTGGGGATTTGTACGCATCATGGTACTGGGGATATTAATTTTAAAAAGAGCCCTTCCCCCACAGCTCTCTCATCCTTTAAATTTATTTCGAGGGGGAAACTGGTTCGAGGAATTCGCAACATTTTGGGTTTTATAATAAAGAGCATTCTTGGAAAACCGACGATGCTATTACATAATCCACCGATTCAGCAAATCTTCATTATTCTGGCCATCCAATTTTTTTCGATAGCTCTGTCGGTGTGTACATTGACCGTCAATCTAGAGGTATTAGGTTCAAATCCCGCCTGATAAGAATTGTCTTTTTATTTTGTCAGACGCAAAATTCAAACTTGCAGAAGCTTCCAACAGACCTACATGTACAGGGGTTCACCCAAATTGCTTGATTTTGGCTATTTCTGGTACTTCTAGGCTAGATAAGTGAAAATGTTGAAAGGAGTCCTGGGCTCGATTTTCGGGAAAACTCCATAACTGAAAGACGATTCACGATATCTTCAGTTGTTTTCAAGATATAACAAAATTTTTGTGATTTCGAAAGTGTGCCATAACTTCTTCATTTTCTAAAATATCTAAAAACGACAAAAACTTTCTACAGGCACTTTTTCATTAGCAATACGATACCGTGTTCAGTTATTTTTAAGCCCTTGTATAGGGGTTAAAAAAAGAACTTTCTTATTTTGAATACGAATGGTATCTTTTTTCGGTCCTATGTTATGCAAAAAAAAATCAGCTCTTCGAAAATATATATATGTCGATATTTTATTTTCCGAACCTCACTCTCATGGAATAATGTATAACAGACTCAACTTGAAAATTCCACTTTTTTGCTTTTTCTGTCTCTTATATGGAAATCATATATCGACATTATATATTTTTGATGAGCTGATTTTTTTTTTTATAACATAGGATCGAAAAAAGATACCATTCGTATTTAAAATGAGAAAGTTGTTTTTTTTCACCCTTTATAAAAGAGATAAAAAAATGAATACGGTGTCGTATTGCTTATGAAAAAATGCCTGTAAAAAGTTTTTGCCGTTTTTAGATATTTTAGAAAATGAAGAAGTTATGAAACATTTTCGAAATCGCCAAAATATCAAATTTCCGTTATATCTTGAAAACAAATGAAGATATCGTGAATCGGCTTTCAGTTATGGAGTTTTCCCGAAAATCGAGCCCAGGACTCCTTTCAAAATGTTCACCTATCTAGCCTAGAAGTACCAGAAACAGCCAAAACCAAGCGAATTGGGTGACCCTGTGACCCTGTACATATTTCACAGAAATATTGAAGGATTCAGCAAAATACCTCAAAGTTAATTCAGCCACTCTGTTTCTGCTGTTCTTGCTATTTCTCAAAGTTGTTCCCCCCATACACCTGTTCATCGATTGAATCTAAACCATTTGTTGTTTATTCAAGATGGGAACAGTGGGAATCGGAAGTAACAACCATAGAACTTAGAGTACATGGAATGCCATTAGCCTTGCTGCTCAGCTTGAAAAAATGGATAAACATCTCCAGTTGGAGGAATACCGAAATTTCCATGTTCCCATGGATACGACTTGTCATACAGAACAGAAACACAGAAATACAATGAATTTAATCGTCAAGATCCGATTCAGTTGGCATTTCGGCAAACATTTCTGTGTTTCTGTTCTGTATGACAAGTCGTATCCATGGGAACATGGAAATTTCGGTATTCCTCCAACTTGAGATGTTTACCCACTTTTTGATCTGGTAATAGCATTCCATGTACTATAAGTTCTATGGTAACAACTCGGAATAAGGTTTATCTCATCCCTCTCTCTCAGGAGGGAATTTCCTTCTGCCCTTCATCCCAATTCGTACCCATGGAATATCAATTGGAGCACTAAAACTCTTTCAGCAAATACCGGGCCGCTCGTGCAGCATCCAGCGTTGAATATTGAATGCTTTCGAATTGACCGCCATATAACATTAACGCTTCATCGCTTATATGTATCGTCCTTTGATGCCAAATGCCTATCGGTTCCCCTCCGAAAATTTCGCTTTAAATTCGGGTAATCTTTCCAGGCGGAGAGCATCGTCTTCATTTATGAATTTTCCACTTGATATACGACAGGCGTCAGAGCGAAAATTCTATTCACTCGAAGAATTTCCATCGAGCATGAAGTCGAACATCTGTGGTTTGCCGTGGTTTGTCAGATGAATTTTTGACAGGAGAAGAATGAAAATATAGAGGGGCAACTCAACGTATTCTATGATCAGGGAACAAGAAATCTTTGAAATATTCATCTGTTGCTTCCTCTATGGTGCTTCTACTTCTTTTTGACTGATTTTGATTATGAAGGTTAATAATTCTCTAAGACCACAAGGAATGTCTAATAAAGGCATTCTCGTTCCTAAATAAATCATTCCGAATGAACTAACACTGGTCGCCTATCACAATACAGAACAGAATAATAAACAACAACGCCTCTTCCAAATTATCCGGCTTCTTCGAGTTCCTTCCACCTCGGAAAGAAGAAACTTTTCTGCATATATATTAAACTTTTATTATAAATACAGCTCCACACCAAACTCTTTCTTTTATCATTCCTACTTACTTCCAGGGGTGTCATTCGTTATCCTGACCTTGTTATATAGTCTGAATAGCTGTTTCAACCCCTGGATCTACTTGGCTTTCAACAGGGAGCTCCCGAGATTACTTCTTAGACACTGTCTGTCTTCGAGGAGGAATTATAGCGCCGCCAATGGGGGAGGTATGTATTCTACGTTTCCGGTTCATTAACGAGCGTTTGAATCAGACAAAGCGGTATTTGATGCCGTCGTTATTTCCAAGATGCATAGAATTTATTCGGTACATTGAATATATTCTATGCAACTTGGTTATCTCCTATATAGACCATAGAGTGTCTATGGTCTATGTTACCACTCTTGATCGGTTTGTGCTTTGAAGGAGAATTTTCTATGAAATTTTGGATTTTGACATTTGGCTGTTATAAATCTATTTAAAATTTCTTCATCTCTTAATTTCGTTGAAGAGCATTAATCCCTAATAGTCATATAAAAATCATATAATCAAAAAATTTGATAATTCATTGAACATGACATTTGGGAAAAAAGAAAAAGAAGTTCATAGCTACTTGAATTCGAAACTATAGAATTTTGCCCTCAAAGCTGATAAATAAGTAGGAACATTCAGTATAGTATAGAATTCGGCATCGTTACAAAATATTTGTATCATATCTTGTTGAGGAATTCCCCAAATTTATATTCCGCCATCCATCCAATATTCCTAAGCAAACCGCTTCCACTTTCAAAGCCTTCATTCAGCGTAAATAAGAAAAGATCCATCTTGAATGCCCTTGAAAGTGATACGAAGAAATAATAAAAGCTCGTTCATCTCGCCTTTAACGATGAATTTTAAGTAAACGAATCGTGATAGGGAAACTGGATATAAGATCAAAACAATAATATAAGGTATCAGAATGCTTCGAGAAATGATAACTGACTCTTGATACATTTTGGACTTTTCGTAGTCTGTGACTTTTCGTACATAAAACATCAACTCAGTATCATATTCACAGCCTACTAGACCTCCCATTATTTCATTACTACTCGAAATCATAGAAAACAAACGCATGTAAAATGCAAGAATCTTGTATTTCTGTGGAGAACTGTCAACTTATTTTCATAGATTTTCAAAATGGCGAATGCGAAGGTGCGGTCATCTTTCAGAAGACTTATCATCTGTCCTGTCTCTAAGTTTTCTTCTTGTTGAATATAAGTGCATATCTATCAGATTCAATTTCAAATCGTCCGATACTTGTCGTATTTGTGTTGAAAAACTGGTAGAGAGCAAATATTCTGGGCAAACTTAAAATTATGACATCTGATAAGAGACATTCGAACTGGAATAATGCGGTCGGAACAACCCGAGGCTGTTCATCTGCAAACAGCATAATTTCACGTCTAGATTCATTAATCTGACGTTCAGCTATAACTCATATTTGCAGTCAGAGTTTAATCTTGATTGATGTTAGAGATGTTGGAGTGGGCTAAATTAAGGCTTGCGTTTGTGCAAGGTCTTACCCCTTACGTATTTTTCACCCAAAAAGTTTGGATTTTCGAAATCGATTTTATTATTCCTAGAGATACTTGGGACAATGCTGATTGGCAGTATACAAACCAAAAGTGAATACGACTAATGGAACGGGAGCTATGGCGGTTTGAAATTTCGATTTTTTGAGAAAATGCCATTTGACAGGTGAAAATCTAAACTATGCTAGTTAGGACTCTGGAAAGTTTTTTATAGAATAGAGCGACCTCGAAAACATACATTTTGATACCAAAATCGTCCATGTAGCCCTCATAAGTAATGAATTATTTCGTTTTGATTTTTTCGATATTTCATTTTCGAGTTTTGTTCACGAGCTCAGAGCATGCAGAGTTCAGGTGTCATTTGTCAGCAAAAAGGGTATTCTGATAGATTCGAATGGGTAGTAGAGATTTACGATCGGATATCATCACTAAATTTCCCAGGGATTTCTTGGTGATGACGAATATGGTGTTTTTGGGGGGTCTTACCCCTTACGTATTTTTGACCCAAAAAGTTGGGAATTTCGAAATCGATTTTATTATTCCTAGAGGTGCTTGGGACAATACTGATTAACAGTATACAAACCAAAAGTGAATACGGCCAATGGAACGGGAGCTATGGCGGTTTGAAATTTCGATTTTTTGAGAAAATGCCATTTGACAGGTGAAAATCTAAACTATGCTAGTTAGAGCTCTGAAAACCCTTTTATTGAATAGAGCGACCTCGAAAACCTACTTTTTGATACCAAAATCGTCCATGTAGCCGTCATAAGTAATGAATTATTTCGTTTTAATTTTTTCGATATTTCATTTTCGAGTTTTGTTCACGAGCTCAGAGCATGCAGAGTTCAGGTGTCATTTGTCAGCAAAAAGGGTATTCTGATAGATTCGAATGGGTTGTAGACATTTACGATCGAATATCAACACTAAATTTCCCAGGGATTTCTTGGTGATGACGAATATGGTGTTTTTGGGGGGTCTTACCCATTACGTATTTCTGACCCAAAAAGTTGGGATTTTTCGAAATCGATTTTATTATTCCTAGAGATACTTGGGACAATACTGATTAACAGTATACAAACCAAAAGTGAATACGACCAATGGAACGGGAGCTATGGCGGTTTGAAATTTCGATTTTTTGAGAAAATGCCATTTGACAGGTGAACATCTAAACTATGCTAGTTAGGGCTCTCAAAAGTCTTTTATTGAATAGAGCGACCTCGAAAACCTACATTTTGATACCAAAATCGTCCATGTAGCCCTCATAAGTAATGAATTATTTCGTTTTGATTTTTTCGATATTTCATTTTCGAGTTTTGTTCACGAGCTCAGGCCTCAGAGCATGCAGAGTTCAGGTGTCATGGGTCAGCAAAAAGGGTATTCTGATAGATTCGAATGGGTTGTAGACATTTACGATCGAATATCAACACTAAATTTCCCAGGTATTTCTTGGTGATGACGAATATGGTGTTTTTGGGGGGTCTTACCCCTTACGTATTTTCGACCCAAAAAGTTGGGATTTTCGAAATCGATTTTATTATTCCTAGAGATACTTGGGACAATACTGATTAACAGTATACAAACTAAAAGTGAATACGGCCATTGGAACGGGAGCTATGGCGGTTTGAAATTTCGATTTTTTGAGAAAATGCCATTTGACAGGTGAAAATCTAAACTATGTTAGTAAGGGCTCTGAAAAGTCTTTTATTGAATAGAGCGACCTCGAAAACCTACATTTTGATACCAAAATCGTCCATGTAGCCCTCATAAGTAATGAATTATTTCGTTTTAATTTTTTCCATATTTCATTTTCGAGTTTTGTTCGCGAGCTCAGAGCATGCAGAGTTCAGGTGTCGTGGGTCAGCAAAAAGGGTATTCTGATAGATTCCAATGGGTTGTAGACATTTACGATCGAATATCAACACTAGATTTCCCAGGGATTTCTTGGTGATGACGAATATGGTGTTTTTGGGGGGTCTTACCCCTTACGTATTTTTGACCCAAAAAGTTGGGATTTTTCGAAATCGATTTTATTATTCCTAGAGATACTTGGGACAATACTGATTAACAGTATACAAACTAAAAGTGAATACGGCCATTGGAACGGGAGCTATGGCGGTTTGAAATTTCGATTTTTTGAGAAAATGCCATTTGACAGGTGAAAATCTAAACTATGTTAGTAAGGGCTCTGAAAAGTCTTTTATTGAATAGAGCGACCTCGAAAACCTACATTTTGATACCAAAATCGTCCATGTAGCCCTCATAAGTAATGAATTATTTCGTTTTAATTTTTTCCATATTTCATTTTCGAGTTTTGTTCGCGAGCTCAGAGCATGCAGAGTTCAGGTGTCGTGGGTCAGCAAAAAGGGTATTCTGATAGATTCCAATGGGTTGTAGACATTTACGATCGAATATCAACACTAGATTTCCCAGGGATTTCTTGGTGATGACGAATATGGTGTTTTTGGGGGGTCTTACCCCTTACGTATTTTTGACCCAAAAAGTTGGGATTTTTCGAAATCGATTTTATTATTCCTAGAGATACTTGGGACAATACTGATTAACAGTATACAAACTAAAAGTGAATACGGCCATTGGAACGGGAGCTATGGCGGTTTGAAATTTCGATTTTTTGAGAAAATGCCATTTGACAGGTGAAAATCTAAACTATGTTAGTAAGGGCTCTGAAAAGTCTTTTATTGAATAGAGCGACCTCGAAAACCTACATTTTGATACCAAAATCGTCCATGTAGCCCTCATAAGTAATGAATTATTTCGTTTTAATTTTTTCCATATTTCATTTTCGAGTTTTGTTCGCGAGCTCAGAGCATGCAGAGTTCAGGTGTCGTGGGTCAGCAAAAAGGGTATTCTGATAGATTCCAATGGGTTGTAGACATTTACGATCGAATATCAACACTAGATTTCCCAGGGATTTCTTGGTGATGACGAATATGGTGTTTTTGGGGGGTCTTCCCCCTTACGTATTTTTGACCCAAAAAGTTGGGATTTTTCGAAATCGATTTTATTATTCCTAGAGATACTTGGGACAATACTGATTAACAGTATACAAACTAAAAGTGAATACGGCCATTGGAACGGGAGCTATGGCGGTTTGAAATTTCGATTTTTTGAGAAAATGCCATTTGACAGGTGAAAATCTAAACTATGTTAGTAAGGGCTCTGAAAAGTCTTTTATTGAATAGAGCGACCTCGAAAACCTACATTTTGATACCAAAATCGTCCATGTAGCCCTCATAAGTAATGAATTATTTCGTTTTAATTTTTTCCATATTTCATTTTCGAGTTTTGTTCGCGAGCTCAGAGCATGCAGAGTTCAGGTGTCGTGGGTCAGCAAAAAGGGTATTCTGATAGATTCCAATGGGTTGTAGACATTTACGATCGAATATCAACACTAGATTTCCCAGGGATTTCTTGGTGATGACGAATATGGTGTTTTTGGGGGGTCTTACCCCTTACGTATTTTTGACCCAAAAAGTTGGGATTTTTCGAAATCGATTTTATTATTCCTAGAGATACTTGGGACAATACTGATTAACAGTATACAAACCAAAAGTGAATACGACCAATGGAACGGGAGCTATGGCGGTTTGAAATTTCGATTTTTTGAGAAAATGCCATTTGACAGGTGAACATCTAAACTATGCTAGTTAGGGCTCCCAAAAGTCTTTTATTGAATAGAGCGACCTCGAAAACCTACATTTTGATACCAAAATCGTCCATGTAGCCCTCATAAGTAATGAATTATTTCGTTTTGATTTTTTCGATATTTCATTTTCGAGTTTTGTTCACGAGCTCAGAGCATGCAGAGTTCAGGTGTCATGGGTCAGCAAAAAGGGTATTCTGATAGATTCGAATGGGTTGTAGACATTTACGATCGAATATCAACACTAAATTTCCCAGGTATTTCTTGGTGATGACGAATATGGTGTTTTTGGGGGGTCTTACCCCTTACGTATTTTCGACCCAAAAAGTTGGGATTTTCGAAATCGATTTTATTATTCCTAGAGATACTTGGGACAATACTGATTAACAGTATACAAACCAAAAGTGAATACGGCCATTGGAACGGGAGCTATGGCGGTTTGAAATTTCGATTTTTTGAGAAAATGCCATTTGACAGGTGAAAATCTAAACTATGCTAGTTAGGGCTCTGAAAAGTCTTTTATTGAATAGAGCGACCTCGAAAACCTACATTTTGATACCGAAATCGTCCATATAGCCCTCATAAGTATCTAATGAATTATTTCGTTTTAATTTTTTCGATATTTCATTTTCGAGTTTTGTTCACGAGCTCAGAGCATGCAGAGTTCAGGTGTCATTTGTCAGCAAAAAGGGTATTCTGATAGATTCGAATGGGTTGTAGACATTTACGATCGAATATCAACACTAGATTTCCCAGGGATTTCTTGGTGATGACGAATATGGTGTTTTTGGGGGGTCTTACCCCTTACATATTTTTGACCCAAAAAGTTGGGATTTTCGAAATCGATTTTATTATTCCTAGAGATACTTGGGACAATACTGATTAACAGTATACAAACCAAAAGTGAATACGACTAATGGAACGGCAGCTATGGCGGTTAGATATTCAGTTTTTTTGAGAAAATGCCATTTGACAGGTGAAAATCTAAACTATGCTAGTTAGGGCTCTGAAAAGTCTTTTATTGAATAGAGCGACCTCGAAAACCTACATTTTGATACCAAAATCGTCCATATTGCCCTCATAAGTAATGAATTATTTCGTTTTGATTTTTTCGATATTTCATTTTCGAGTTTTGTTCACGAGCTCAGAGCATGCAGAGTTCAGGTGTCATTTGTCAGCAAAAAGGGTATTCTGATAGATTCGAATGGGTTGTAGAGATTTACGATCGGATATCATCACTAAATTTCCCAGGGATTTCTTGGTGATGACGAATATGGTGTTTTTGGGGGGTCTTACCCCTTACGTATTTTTGACCCAAAAAGTTGGGATTTTCGAAATCGATTTTATTATTCCTAGAGGTGCTTGGGACAATACTGATTAACAGTATACAAACCAAAAGTGAATACGGCCAATGGAACGGGAGCTATGGCGGTTTGAAATTTCGATTTTTTGAGAAAATGCCATTTGACAGGTGAAAATCTAAACTATGCTAGTTAGAGCTCTGAAAAGTCTTTTATTGAATAGAGCGACCTCGAAAACCTACTTTTTGATACCAAAATCGTCCATGTAGCCGTCATAAGTAATGAATTATTTCGTTTTAATTTTTTCGATATTTCATTTTCGAGTTTTGTTCACGAGCTCAGAGCATGCAGAGTTCAGGTGTCATTTGTCAGCAAAAAGGGTATTCTGATAGATTCGAATGGGTTGTAGACATTTACGATCGAATATCAACACTAAATTTCCCAGGGATTTCTTGGTGATGACGAATATGGTGTTTTTGGGGGGTCTTACCCATTACGTATTTCTGACCCAAAAAGTTGGGATTTTTCGAAATCGATTTTATTATTCCTAGAGGTGCTTGGGACAATACTGATTAACAGTATGCAAACCAAAAGTGAATACGGCCAATGGAACGGGAGCTATGGCGGTTTGAAATTTCGATTTTTTGAGAAAATGCCATTTGACAGGTGAAAATCTAAACTATGCTAGTTAGAGCTCTGAAAAGTCTTTTATTGAATAGAGCGACCTCGAAAACCTACATTTTGATACCAAAATCGTCCATGTAGCCCTCATAAGTAATGAATTATTTCGT
Source organism: Adalia bipunctata (assembly GCA_910592335.1). Taxonomy (NCBI): domain Eukaryota; kingdom Metazoa; phylum Arthropoda; class Insecta; order Coleoptera; family Coccinellidae; genus Adalia; species Adalia bipunctata. The sequence goes on along the minus strand of OU342949.1, from coordinate 68,294,621 downwards.
TTTAATTTTTTCCATATTTCATTTTCGAGTTTTGTTCGCGAGCTCAGAGCATGCAGAGTTCAGGTGTCGTGGGTCAGCAAAAAGGGTATTCTGATAGATTCCAATGGGTTGTAGACATTTACGATCGAATATCAACACTAGATTTCCCAGGGATTTCTTGGTGATGACGAATATGGTGTTTTTGGGGGGTCTTACCCCTTACGTATTTTTGACCCAAAAAGTTGGGATTTTTCGAAATCGATTTTATTATTCCTAGAGATACTTGGGACAATACTGATTAACAGTATACAAACCAAAAGTGAATACGACCAATGGAACGGGAGCTATGGCGGTTTGAAATTTCGATTTTTTGAGAAAATGCCATTTGACAGGTGAACATCTAAACTATGCTAGTTAGGGCTCTCAAAAAACTTTTATTGAATAGAGCGACCTCGAAAACCTACATTTTGATACCAAAATCGTCCATGTAGCCCTCATAAGTAATGAATCATTTCGTTTTGATTTTTTCTATATTTCATTTTCGAGTTTTGTTCACGAGCTCAGAGCATGCAGAGTTCAGGTGTCATGGGTCAGCAAAAAGGGTATTCTGATAGATTCGAATGGGTTGTAGACATTCACGATCGAATATCAACACTAAATTTCCCAGGTATTTCTTGGTGATGACGAATATGGTGTTTTTGGGGGGTCTTACCCCTTACATATTTCTGACCCAAAAAGTTGGGATTTTTCGAAATCGATTTTATTATTCCTAGAGATACTTGGGACAATACTGATTAACAGTATACAAACCAAAAGTGAATACGACTAATGGAACGGCAGCTATGGGGGTTAGAAATTCAGTTTTTTTGAGAAAATGCCATTTGACAGGTGAAAATCTAAACTATGTTAGTTAGGGCTCTGAAAAGTCTTTTATTGAATAGAGCGACCTCGAAAACCTACATTTTGATACCGAAATCGTCCATGTAGCCCTCATAAGTAATGAATTATTTCGTTTTAATTTTTTCGATATTTCATTTTCGAGTTTTGTTCACGAGCTCAGACCATGCAGAGTTCAGGTGTCATGGGTCAGCAAAAAGGGTATTCTGATAGATTCGAATGGGTTGTAGACATTTACGATCGAATATCAACACTAGATTTCCCAGGGATTTCTTGGTGATGACGAATATGGTGTTTTTGGGGGGTCTTACCCCTTACATATTTTTTACCCAAAAAGTTGGGATTTTCGAAATCGATTTTATTATTCCTAGAGATACTTGGGACAATACTGATTAACAGTATACAAACCAAAAGTGAATACGACTAATGGAACGGCAGCTATGGGGGTTAGAAATTCAGTTTTTTTGAGAAAATGCCATTTGACAGGTGAAAATCTAAACTATGTTAGTTAGGGCTCTGAAAAGTCTTTTATTGAATAGAGCGACCTCGAAAACCTACATTTTGATACCAAAATCGTCCATGTAGCCCTCATAAGTAATGAATTATTTCGTTTTGATTTTTTCGATATTTCATTTTCGAGTTTTGTTCACGAGCTCAGAGCATGCAGAGTTCAGGTGTCATGGGTCAGCAAAAAGGGTATTCTGATAGATTCGAATGGGTTGTAGACATTTACGATCGAATATCAACACTAAATTTCCCAGGTATTTCTTGGTGATGACGAATATGGTGTTTTTGGGGGGTCTTACCCCTTACGTATTTTTGACCCAAAAAGTTAGGATTTTCGAAATCCATTTTATTATTCCTAGAGATACTTGGGACAATACTGATTAACAGTATACAAACCAAAAGTGAATACGACCAATGGAACGGGAGCTATGGCGGTTTGAAATTTCGATTTTTTGAGAAAATGCCATTTGACAGGTGAAAATCTAAACTATGCTAGTTAGGGCTCTGAAAAGTCTTTTATTGAATAGAGCGACCTCGAAAACCTACATTTTGATACCGAAATCGTCCATGTAGCCCTCATAAGTAATGAATTATTTCGTTTTAATTTTTTCGATATTTCATTTTCGAGTTTTGTTCACGAGCTCAGAGCATGCAGAGTTCAGGTGTCATGGGTTAGCAAAAAGGGTATTCTGATAGATTCGAATGGGTTGTAGACATTTACGATCGAATATCAACACTAGATTTCCCAGGGATTTCTTGGTGATGACGAATATGGTGTTTTTGGGGGGTCTTACCCCTTACATATTTTTGACCCAAAAAGTTGGGATTTTCGAAATCGATTTTATTATTCCTAGAGATACTTGGGACAATACTGATTAACAGTATACAAACCAAAAGTGAATACGACTAATGGAACGGCAGCTATGGGGGTTAGAAATTCAGTTTTTTTGAGAAAATGCCATTTGACAGGTGAAAATCTAAACTATGCTAGTTAGGGCTCTGAAAAGTCTTTTATTGAATAGAGCGACCTCGAAAACCTACATTTTGATACCAAAATCGTCCATGTAGCCCTCATAAGTAATGAATTATTTCGTTTTAATTTTTAAGGGTATTCTGGTAGATTCGAATGGGTTGTAGACATTAACGATCGAATATCAACACTAGATTTTCCAGGGATTTCTTGGTGATGACGAATATGGTGTTTTTGGGGGGTCTTACCCCTTGACCATTTTTCACCCAAAAATGCAGATTTTCGAAATCGCTCATATTTTGCACATAGATACTTGGGACTATGCTGATCAACAATATATTAATCAATCTTGGTTGCGGTGAGAGCGCTATGAATGTTTGAAATTTCCAATTTTTCGAAAACTGCCATTTCACAGGTGAAAATCTCAACTATTATAGATAGAGCTCTGAATTATTTTTTATTGAATTCAGCGACCTCGAAAACCTACATTTTGATACCAAACTCAGCCATAAAGTCTTTATGGGCCAAGAAATTTCATTTTTAATTTTTTCGATCGTTAAATTTCGAGTTTTGTCAACCAGCTAAGATAACTGTTTATCGTATTTTTAACGTTTCGTAACAGAAATATAACGGTGTGTTATCACTGTTTCCGTAAAACCAGAATTGTTAAAAAGTTTGTATTGAAATTTTCACAATGTTAACACATACCCAGTTCTTTCGCCATTTTGTTATTTCGTTCATGACATCGGAGTTAAAACCAAAAACCAACCATTCGCTTCACCTCCGATGTCATGCACTAGTCCAATGTTCTCAATATAAACAGGCAAAAATATCAAAGACATTGTCCTTGAGATGAAAAAATCTTCACTGGGCCCATAAACTTCGACCATTCCATGAAAATTCCACTTCCTCATTTGGTTTAGGGCAACTGGGCATATTTTCATGATCAATTTTCGAATTTCATACAGAATTTTACGAAACACTGATTGCAGGTCGCAGCGGCAGCAATTCTTCAGGCGTCCAGACCACCACGCTCCGTTCCTTCTCCCGATGGTCGATATGCAACAGCTCAAAATCCGCCAAAACACCCCTGACCAACGGCAAAAACCTGCCCCGTCCATATCTGGCTAAGCACAAGGCTCAACGCTGGGTTGTGAACGCACCAAACACCACGAGCACGGCCACTTGAGTGTTGTGCAACGACAGCCTTCTAGATTTCGGAACTGGCTGTCCAGGCATGGACGATATATCCAATTCTTCCCTGGTGGAACTCAGCGAACTCACGTCCGAGCTGACCGAGATGCTTGAAGTTGATTTAACAGAGTCTGTGATTTAGGTTTAAGTAGAACGAATGTGCGATGAAAAGATGTGGTTGCATGCCATGCAGTGTCCGCTGAACAATTTTATTTCTTGCTTTAAGTCACAAGATATAATGTGACATAAACTTGTGTGACCAAGTGTATTAGAATGAATTAAACCCAAATAGCTTATAGTTTCCTTACCTACTGCATTTCTATGAAAATGAATGATAAGAATGTTGTGATCTGTAAATTACCTAAAATAATTATATATATTTTCAAGACTGTTATACTTTAAATAGATAATTTCGAAAAACATCGAATGAAATAATGTTTCAAACAGATTAAATTATATTTTATGTCGTAAAGAGTATTTTTATTGTTTCCATTTCCTAAATCTGAAAAAATTCATAAATTCTAAAACAGTTCACGATTTTCATTCTCGGTAACAAAAATCAAACACCTTTTTTCACGTGTCCAAAGCCGAACAAAAAAATCGATCGTTTTTTCATTGAAAAGCCTTCCAACGATCACTGTTCAAAATTCAGATTTTTCATTAGTTTGATACCATAAAGTTGATACATCGGAAGGACTTACTCGGTTTAGAATGAAGAGAAGATTTTTCAGTGTTCTCCATTCGATGGTCGTGTCACCAAAAACCCGACAAAACCCTACCTGCTCAGTGCAACTTTGCCTTGCCACTAGTCGCAATCTCGATACGGCTAAGCTCGCCACCCTCAACGGACATATACTCTCGTTTCTTCCCAAAGTCGGACCTCGTTACATTCGTACCTAAACGTGTATTCGTTACGTGAGGGAATTTATCCGGTACAACATTACACGGAACCAGATAGCCAGCAGATACATCTCTTTCAGTCAGGCCAACCGTAAGTACCATTTCCTACAGTGTTTACTTTGTGGTATTTATTTCTCTTTTAAATATCCATTTAAATCTTCAATTCTTGTTTGTGGTAAAAGAATTGATACAGCAGTCCATTTCTTCTCTCCAAGAGAGCTCTCGTATTTCATTCAATCACTCTCTAATTTTCATCATAATTATCTGTCCAATTTATGGTGAAACTCTCTGAATATCGTCAAGATTTTGCAAGAATTCTCAAATGAATAGCATCTACTGAATTCTGAATGTGTTTACGTAAAATTCGAAAAACAGTTCATAATGGCGAAATAAAGTTCCATCCATCTTGAAATCACATTCAACAATCATAAATTTTGATTGAAAATTCAAGAAGTGCTTGAGGTTGTTGGCGAATGACACGTTAATAAATCATCTCTATCAGAGGTGAAACTTGAAGACATTTTCCTCTAGGGCATAATGGAGCTGCGGTAGTTAGTCCGGGTTGACAAATGATATGCTTTTCTTCGCGAACCCAAGAGTTTGAGTGATTTCTCGAGAGGAAATAAGTTACGTGGTCCAGAAAGTTTGAATTTCTGCATTAATCCTGCTGAAGGAGAATTGTATGCGGTGCACCTAGCCATTAGTTTTGGAGCTTCAAAAAATCACTTTCATTGTACAGAATATTAAAAAGTTGAAAAAAAAGTTGCATCAATACTTATTCCGGTTTATTTCAGAGTGCTGTATTCCTTCAAATCTTTTTATCCCCACCTCTTTCCCTATTTCCATGCACCATTTCCTCAAATTCGGGTAATGAAATAAAAAACCTATTATTGAAATAATATTTATTTGCATAAAATCAATTCATAATCAAAACATCACGTATGTAGTATAACACATGCTTCATAATATTTTCGAAAAGGAAACATTTTTGTCGTAACAGATAAAAGAATTGGACAAAACACTTTTTAATATACGCATAAAATATCTCGCTATATCAGAAAGTAGACATTGGACATAAATAAATATACAAATATACAAGATAAAACATTAGGCAAATATGCAAAACTTTCAAACTATTCTAAAGATTACACAATAATCATATTAAGAAGCAATAACAAAACTAAATGAATAAATATTCCTAAGATACTTAACACCTCTATCAATTTTGGGCTCACATAAATTAAATATCGAGTAATAGAATTACAGCATGTACGCAACTCTTTCTTCACTACAGCTCATAGTATCACATACTCTTTGTTCTATTTGAAAATATTGAGAACATTCTTATTTCTACAGTATAAGTAAGCATATAATCTTCAAAATAGTGCTTTTCATTACAATGAAAATATTCATTTCGCAAGGTGTGTTTGTGTTAAACAAATATATTTCAAGGGCACTTCAAGGTCGTTACTGAAAATAGTCACTGAGAAATTGCAACAGAAATTGGGTGTCTTGTGAAATTTGGAATAAATTTTATGAATAGGCTTTGTTAAATCCTCTGGAATACTGTTATCCTTTCAGATGTTATTCTTGTCATGGGTTATTCACGGAAAATAATAAATTCTATAGCGTTTGAATAATCTGTATCAAATATCGGTCGTTTTTCATAACCTTCAAATCTCATGTTCAGTTGAAAACTTCTTCAACACAAAAAGACCTTGCTCTATAAAAAATACCTTCTAAATAGTAATTCTTCATTTCCCATAAATATCAATTTCAATATACTTTCAATCGTAATTTTAAATATCTCGATATACATTTCAACACGAAAATATAAAAACAATAATCCAAACAATTGCCAAACAATAAAAAACGCGAATTCTTAATCTCATTCGAACGCAATAAAACTTTGGGATACATCATATTCACCATGAATTACGATTCAATTCAATCAAATGTAACCTTATCTGTAGTGTTTTTGTAAAAATTATATCATATTATTAGCTCATTCTGTATAAATATGTATAAGTTCGCTAACTGTATAAAATCTTGAAAAAAATTATGGTTGCATTTATATATTGGAGGTAAAGGGACTGAAATCTTGAAGGGGTTATGGCAATGGCACTACAGATTCTCAAACACTGTTTTTCAGTCTTTTTCATCATTTAACTTAAAGCAAAAGGAATGGACGATTTTCAACGATTTTTCACGGAAAGCCGTAAGAGCTTGCCTTTATTCCCAAATCGGAATTTGAAGAATAAAGACGAATTTGTTCGGAAAATTAAAGACAATCAAAACGTAGGTGTACAAAAAGTAGAGGCTCAAAAAGAAGACGAATAAGATGAAAAATATCCCGCTTCTTATGAACAGATCCTCGCAACCCGATGTCTAAAAAAACTACAAGAATCGAACCTCAAGAAAACTGGTCAAAAATCGTCCAATAGAAAGAAAGGAACATCAACGGTCGTCGGTATCAGTTTATCAACTCACATCAACATCGTTGCCAACAACTCCTGTTCATTCGATTCCTCTGGGACCATCTATGGGCATCGTATGCAACACCTCGTCCAACAATTGCAACGCCCTGTGCAGGTGAACTTCGATCCAGCATGGCGTTTCTTTGATCGACTGTCTGGGGTAGTCAGGTCCCCAGCCCTTCACGAAGCTGAGTCGAAGGATGCAGAGTTTCCTCAAATCGTCTACGCCGATTCCCGTGGCGGCGGATAAGCTTATGGCCGGTGCAATGCCGCCTACCGAATGGGGGCCTACCACAAAATGGATTAATGCATTCATCGGAAATATACTTCTTGAGAACGATGAACGATTCATCTTTTGGAGAACCTTTGCTTTAGTAAAATAAAAGTGCTCCTAAATTTTTTTGATAAAGCGCGTCGTGTTTGGGATATTTCTAATTTTATCCGATAAAACCCGTCGAAAAAGAAAAAGATTTTACGACAACTCTGGATCCGTCTCTGATTCTGAAATATCACCGAACATAGATGCATAGCTATTCTATGCATCTATCACGGAACATAGATGAATAGGTATTCTATGCATCTATCACCGATTCACAATGTTGCCAGTTTTATTTTTGAACTGTAACGAATAGTTACTGATGTTTATATCCAATTCACAATAAATTCTCTTACATAGTTTTGTATATTACCGGTGAATATTCTTCATTTAATTCCTTAAATGGTCAATGAACTGAAAATTTCATCTTGTTCTTCGAAATTATTGTTGACATCATAGAACTCATAGTAATGTAAGTTCTATAGTTGACATTCATTCTGAAGGGAACCATAGATTCGAACGAATTCTAAATCCGGAAAAATGAAGAAAAGCTTTCTTTCGACTTCAATGATCAATAATGATATGATATGATATGATATATTGTTTATCCTGATTACTCCTAGGTCTCCTGTGGAGACCCCTCTGAAATTACAAGCTTCGAAGCTTGTAACTTGTGCCGAGTTCGGAGTAAGCAGTTGTGTTCTGTGTAGGCTTTGTTACTGTGTCCTTACGCCACCTTAGGCACAGCACTGTTAATTTTTGACCCAACAGTGAGAATGGTGGTAATAATTCGGTATTTCAAAAATACCGCCGTAGTACATCAAAAAATAAAAATGTTACTTCCGACAACAACTACCAAGAATCTACAGCCCCAGCAGACGACTCCCCAAAATGATTTAAGCAATTTCTTCAAAAATATTTGGCACAGATGTTTATCATTACGACTTTATCAGAATCTTCATATTTTATTCAGAGGCGTCACTCACAAGGGGGCTGTAATGTTTTAATTCAATTTTCCTATGTTTTCGAGGTATAATTCATCAAAAATGCAGTTGTCTTACCTGGTATGTGCCCCGCAACGGCTGCGGCCTGCGCGGCGGCCGCAGCTCGGGCCGTGGCCGCCTGGGACGTCATCTGATGATGACACTGCCGCAAATCGAACACCTTGATGTAAGCCGAAGGGAATATCTTGTGGACGGCGTCTCCGGGCTGCCTGCCGGCCTCTCTGTCCAGATAATAGCTTTGAACGAATACGGGGTGGTCACTAAGACACCGCAACCAAACGTCGCCCTCTCCCCTGAGATCGAGCTGCACGCCCTTGCCTATATGCAGGCGTGCGCGCTCACTCTGTTCGGTCCTGTGTACGTTGCTCAGCGCCCCCAGACAGAACCTGTTCCCTCCCGACGGATCTACGTAGCCGTCGGTCGTCACGCTGGGACAGCTGGAGAGCACCTGAAAATTGCACTCTTGAAACGGAAATCCTCCACCAGATTCCTCTCGAGTCTCAGCGTACCGCAGACCTCGACTTGTTTTTCATCATTTCCAAAGGTTCATTATGATGAGAAAGGTGACCTTGACTGACGTTATAGATCATAGAACTCATAGTAACATATAAGTTCTATGTTATAGATGCATAGAATATTCTATGCATATAGATTCGCAGAATACTATTCTATGCATCTACCTGGCGTTTAATCGTTGACAGATCACGAAAATCATTCATCAAGGGCGGATTCCGATTAAAATACAAAATTGATATGTCCTCTATAAGAAAACTCGACCAATTATGTCAAAATTGTGATCTTAGAGACATGCGGAGACTGTCAGAAACCTTTCCAGAGATGCAATGGTCTCATCGAACTACCACTTGCTAGTAATGTTAATGACAATATGCTCCAAAACAACCTACGGCTTCAGGTGAGTAAAAGTGTTGAGGACTTGACCAAAGCCACCTGAAGACGAACAAATCTGTGGATGATCCCCTGCACGACCTCTGCCGCTTTGGCTCCTTGGCAAACTGAAAATAGGTGTCTCCGAAACTTACTCACCTTGAACGTCTCCCCAACCTGTATATCGAGCTCAAAATACGCCACTGAACACCAGTATTCTGGAGGAGGCTGGCTAGACAGGAGTCCACCCATGTTGACCCCGTTCTCCATCTGGCCGTTGTTCCAGAAGTTGGTCCTCTTGTCGGGAGGTTGCATCGATTGTGTATAAATCAGTGTGTTGGTACCACTCCAATTGTTCTCCGTACCCGTCATCGGTTGCGCCATCGACACGTTCTGCTGCTGTTGGTTGTCCTGGACGTTTCCCATATTTCCTACCTGTATGGGAGAATTGTTGGAGTTGCCGTCATGGTTGATCCTGGAAGGGACGATTGGCGAGTTGTTTCCTGAAAGAGACTTTCTTCATATGGACAACCGCCTACACATTACAGCCATGTCATAATCGTTCACAAAAAAACCGGCCTACCTGTCATATTTTGCACCAAGGGCTTGTTCTCTGGGACGATGGTCGTGTCTGCAGTGGTATAAATCTGGTGGTTGTTATGGCCGGGCACCATGTGGAGCGTCGTCGACCCTGGAGAATTTTGCTGAGAGGTGTTGATCTGTGTGAAAACTGTACCGCCCATGTGTCCCATCTGCATGTGAGGCAGCCATTGGGTGTTTCTGTTATCAGCAGTTTTTTCCATTTTGTTTCCTTGCAAAGAACGTGTGGGAGAGTTGTAGATTTGATTTGTATCCGAGGTAGGAGGTGCCGGAAGAGCGTTCATTTGGAAATTCTGCTGGAATGGATGGTGCTGGATGGTTTGGGGAGCGTTCTTGTTGATTTCATTGTCAACCTCCATGCTTGAACCGGGAACGGGACCAACGGTGTATTCATCCTTCACCATGCGAGGTGCTCCTACATCAAGAGAAACAATAATTCAACAAAAACAGTCTCGCTCTCTTTCATCAACAAAATTCATATTAATTTTGAATAAGCATGATTGTTATATAATATCACAATATTAATCGAAACTTACCTGATTGCAAAGTAAGCCCGCACAAATCTATGCCCGGAGAAACCACCCTTTCATAGTGATAAGGATTTACACACACTGAATCACATTTTAGATCAAACGCAAACTGACAATGTTTCACATGTTTCAATTCGTTTTTATGTAGATCACTCCATCTCCAAATTCTCGCATAGATCACATGAGGAAATCCTTTCCTACCAGCCACCTAATAAAAGTATTGCATTCAGCCACAGTTCTATCTGCAACTTAGAATTTCTCACCTGAAGTCTCCCATCTAATGTTCTTTGAATAGTTACACATTTACTTGGATGAGCACCACTGGTTGTGATTGCTGTTATAAGAGAGTCAAGCTCATCTCGTTTTTCTTTCAATTTTTTAACAAGGGACTCTACGGCTCTCTTAGCAAAACCTTCGTTTTCACCCCCTTGTCTGTGGCACATTAAACTATGGACAATGCTCAGACAAGCATCAGCTGAAGAGGGGGCATTCGTACCAATTCCAGACATTTTGTGTATTCAGAATCAGCCTAAAGAGTTGACAAATAAATATCACAATTCCCTGTTCAAATTGATATTAAGTATTGTTGAAAATTCTCAAGAATAAATTCTCAAATAATTGGCAATCCACCAATATAGTATGTATAATTGGTAAGCAATTAACATTTATTTGACAAAAATATCACAAAGAATAATACATTATTTCAAATAAATGGAAGCAGAATAAATTTGAACCAACAAAACTTTTTGTCATCGATTTTATCAATAAATAATGAGAATATTTCCACAAAAAAGCATTAAAATTGGATACACCTATCTCCTAGAATAAAAATCTCTAGTGTATTTTGTTTCTTCATAATGAGATATAAATTTTTATATTTTTAGAGGATCCTTCTCATCCATAGAGTGAAACAAATATTGAAATTATAACAAAGAATAAAAGTTCATCTAATGACACAAACTGATACCTTTTGGGATTTTTTTATAGAATATGAGATCCAGATTCTATCATGTTAAGTGAATAAAACAACCAATTCTTAATATCTGGATAATTTGCGAATAAAGCACATATTTACATTACAAACTGTCGTTAACGCCATTAAATTCTTGCGACATAGAATAGCATGTTTTTAGTTTATTTTTTATGATGCTTTATCATTTTTTGGCCGCAGTGCGATCTCGAAAATTATGGTATTATCTTTCCTCATCCTCATAAATCTGATACGGGATTTTTTTAAATGAGATTGCGGAGCCAAAAACGAACTTGCAGCCATTCATTTATCGTAGATAGAGACACAGCTGTCTCTATAACAAGCTATGAACTAAGTCAACAAGGCAACACTGATTGTGGGAGGCCATTAAACTGTGAATCAGATTTTGTTTTTTAACGCGCGATTATGATTTTCTTTTCAACTCCAACATCACGAAGTCCGTGGTTCAGTTTGTAAGTTTGCTGTTCGAAATTGAAATCCTGTCTGCTTCAAAATATATTTATTTCACATGAATCGAATTTGTATAATTACAGAATTCTGCTATAAATTGATTACAAAATAAAATTGGAGAATACGATGGAAGACTAATATCAATCGTTGCAAATTTCATATCAGGAAACATTACAATTGAACAAGATAGTAAAAATACTGACATATTTGAAATCACTGGAAATTATAATTAGTATATAATTTATTTTGATATCTTTTACTAGATTACATCCATACACTCTTCTTAACGAACTCCTGAAAAATAAATTACTTTTATCCATGAACAGATTTAAGACATATTCATTTCTTACTTCATTTTCCTTTATTTTTTGTGTCCAATCCTCTTTCGCCATATTTTCTACAGTTGCACAAACGAGTTTCACCACTTTTCCAATATTTTCATGGAAAATCTTCAGAACTAAATCATGAGAAACATGTTCAGAGTTTGGTTTCCAGCAATCATAGTCGGTTACAAGTGCTATGCCTGCATAGCTGATTCCAGCTTCTTTGGCCAAAACCACCTATGAGAATGCCCATAGTTAGATAACAAAAACATTAAATCCTTTTTCTCACCTCCGGACATGTTGTCATTGAAATAACATCTGCTCCCCACTGTCTGTACATGAGGCTTTCAGCCTTACTGGAGAATCTTGGACCATTAATAGCAATAATAGTTCCAGTAGGATGACAAAAAATATCTAAGGTGTTTGCTGTCCTGATAATAGTTTGCCTCAACTTATCACAGTATGGTGGTTCCATAGGGATATGGCATATCCCTACAAATTCATTGCATGAACCATCATAGAAGGTCTGATGCCTTCCATGTGTCCTAAAATTTTTATAATCATCATGGATGCAATACTATTTCTCTATCAATCTTCACACTTTCACTGAGTGGTAATTTCAAAGCCCACTACTCACCTGTCAATGAAATTGTCCAAAATGACTAGATCACCAGGTTTGTAGTCCTCACGAAGGGATCCTGTAGCTGTCGATATTATGATTTGTGTGCAACCTTCTTGTTTCAAAGCCCAAATATTAGCGCGATAGTTCACCTGATGTGGTAGAATGTTGTGTTTTCTGCCGTGCCTGGCTAGCAAAACACAGGGCACTCCACTTATTTCTCCCAAAATCAATTTATCAGAGGGAGCGCCAAAAGGTGTAGTAACTTCTTTCTCCGATCTATTTTTGATGATATCTGGATTATCCATACCAGTACCACCTATGATTCCAACCTAGGTATATTGAGTAGCACATGAATTTAAATGTAGGTAGGTACAATTAAACTAAATTCATGAGTTTCTCAAAACAACAAATTCATTTGAAAATTATTGAGGCTCATTTAGCAGCCAGAGTCAAATGAAAGCTGATTAAATTTTTTTCTTCCATTCTTACCTTAATTGGCTGAGCCATATCGAAAATTATACTGTCTTTGGAAAAATAAAAATGAACGAACACCTTCTTATCTTTTTTAGGTTATAGATAAATGCACCGATAACATGAAAATCCTTGAATTGAATTCTTCAGAGTAATTTAAACTTTATTAGGTACTCTGGTTCTCTGAGATTGAATTAGATAGTGAGAAAGGCGGACACGTGGCTTTAGAGAGATTATAGTCTCGATTATGATAAAGTTTAAATTGCCAGTCAGCTCATTTTATAGGTATATGTTCGCAAATAAAATCAAATTATGTTCTTATAAAAGCGCAACGAGAGAGCTCTAATTCAATTAGATAAATTCAAATTAATTGAATGGATTACTACGCTGTGATAGATATAAGTAGTACTACTAATACTTTGTAAGATTGTAAGAAGGTACTTTTAGAGTTTTAGATTGAATTGAGAGTCCAATTTTTGCGTGTTACAATGTCAAGAATTCAAGTGCAAGTCTTATCTCTAGTTTTTGAAATGGAGGATATTTGATGGGATATTAATATTTTATAGAGTCTCTGTATTGAGTACCCAATGAGAGACTCTAGGTTCATTCGTTCGAGAGTTATCGTGTTAACGGACGGCCGGACGGACTTAATTTAATTTTTGCTCTTGAGTTTCCGACACCAACCATAGACAAGCTCTTTGCAAAAAATCCGGGATCACAGACGAAGACTATTATTTGACGACTGCTGTCAAGCCGTCAAGCGTCAATTTTCTACATCAATAGGAGTAGCAAAATTTACACACAAAAAACAAACAACAACTATTTTATTGAATTTCTGAGTCAATAAAGGCAAGGCAAGTGTTGTGAGTACTGAGTTGAATTATAGTCTTTGATATAAGAGTAGAATCTCAGCGATTTGAGTTCACAGCATCCCATTTGGAAATATTGATTTTTACTGACTTGCAGTAAAATAGATGGATATTTTAAACTGAAGAGCATTCTCTGGAAATGGTAACTGGTATTAGATTCATCCTTAGTATTTTCCTAATGACTATTTTTTAGTCTAAATCAGTAACCAAGACTACCAAGAGAAAATACTCGAAAGCTTCTTCAACACCTAATCCAAAAAGATTCAAGCCAGCAGTCGAGCAAAATGAGACCATTCCTGATCTCGAGATTCAACTGACGGACTTGACAAAAGAAGAAGGAAATGCTACAGAAAAACAAAACGAAATTGTGAATGAAAAACCGGAAGGTTCACCACTGGATAAGACTGCTGAAGTAAAGAATGAATTTGAAGAAAAAGAGCATATTCAAGAAAGTGAAAAGCAGCATGAAAATGAAAAAGAGAATTCACCCCCTAATTTGGAGGAATCTCATTTCTTCGATGATGATGACGATAAAGTGATTGAGCAAACTCATCATATAATTATACCGTCTTATTCAGCGTGGTTTGATTATGACTCTATAAATGAAGTCGAAAAGAGGAGCCTGCCAGAGTTTTTCAACAGTCGCAATAAGTCTAAAACGCCAGAAGTCTATCTGGCATACAGGTAATTTTTCATGTTTCATTGTGAATTTCGAGACTAATTTTTATTTTCAGGAATTTCATGATTGATACATATCGTTTGAATCCAACTGAATACCTCACAAGTACAGCTTGCAGGAGAACTCTAGCAGGAGATGTTTGTGCAATAATGAGGATACATGCATTTCTAGAACAATGGGGTTTGATCAATTACCAGTTGGAAAGTAACAACAAACCTTCTGAAATGGGACCCCCTCCCACGTCACATTTTCATGTTTTATCGGAAAGTGCAGTGGGATTACAGAATGTTACTGCTCCTAAACCATGTACAGGGGACACTAAAAAAATTATGCTTGATCTGGATAATCATTCCTCCGAACAAAATTCTAGTATTAGTCAGCTAGGATTGAAATTGGATCAGTACGCAGGAAAAGTGAAGAAACAAAGTAAAGCCGCCCGAGAAGCTATGAGGTGTTGGACAGAGCAGGAAACCTTGCTACTTCTAGAAGCAATCGAAATGTTCAAAGACGACTGGAATAAAGTGGCTGAACATGTCGGTTCCAGGACTCAAGACGAGTGTATTCTACATTTTTTGAGGCTTCCGATTGAAGATTGTTTTTTGGACAAGCTACCGAATGGTCCTTTAAATTTCCAGCCCGTTCCGTTCAGTAAATCGGGAAACCCTGTGTTATCAATCATTGCGTTTTTAGCGTCAGTTGTAGATCCGAAAGTGGTATCAGTCGCGACAGAAAGTGCCATGAATTTATACAACAAGATGAAGAACGAGGAGATTCCGCACCAATTGGTAGAAGATCATTTGAAAAGGATCAGGGAGTCGAAAATAGAGGGGAAATTCGATCCTACGTTTCGACTAGAGGAGTCAGGAATTTCTGGTACGGCACCAAATGAAAGCATGGATATTGATGAGAGCGCAGAGAAGGAAAATGAAGAAACTGTTGATATCAAAGTAGAAGGAGACACACAAAAAGATTTCGAGAAGGCAGCGGTTCAGGCGCTAGTTGCCGCAGCACTTAAAGCAAAAAAGCTGGCCGATGTGGAGGAACAAAAAATGAAAGGACTCATTCAGCTTCTCATAGAAACGCAGATGAAAAAATTCGAGTTGAAATTGCAGCAATTTAAAGAACTGGAGTTGATGCTCGTTAAAGAAAAAGAAACTTTGGAGTATCAGAAGCAGCAACTGATCACAGAACGGCAGAGTTTCCACTTGGAACAGTTAGAAGTAGCGGAACAAAGAGCTAAACAACAAGCACAGTTGAAACTGCAACAAATCAGTGAATAATTTTGGATTCAGTACGATAAGGACTTTACTACCTCACTGAAAATCCAAGAAGAACCCGTTTATTGTAGTGAAAATATTGGAAAGGTGGAGAAGTATAAAATTCTTCCTTTCACTTAGAGATAGAGCTGCTTTATTCGTATTTGATCTCGAAATTTCGTGGACATTTCTACAACTGTAAGTGATAGAAATATTCTCGTTTATTACTTTCGTTGTTGAAATTCATGATGAAAATCATTAATTTGTTCATGATGCTTCACTTGAAACACCAAAAAAATTTGTATCTCAAATATTGTTTCCACCAGATCTCTTACTTCTATTTTTGATTTAATCCAGAGAATTAAATCTTTGTTAGAACTTTTTTTTTCTTATGCTGTGACAATTAGATGTGTCCTTGAGAATTAGTATAATTATTTATTCTCTGAATGTATTATTAATATGTTGAAAGATTATATCCGATTTACTTTTATATTCATTTCATAAATGTATTTCTTGATGTGTCAAATTTAGATTGAATAATTTTTTTATGAGACTGAAATAAAGAAGTGTAGTTTTTTTTATAACAAACCTTTTTCTGTTTTAATTCAGTCCCATTAGGAACCTCATTTAATTCAATTTAACTTGTTCCTGGTAATTCTGGTATTTATTCATTTCGTTCATTAGGGACTGTCTTCAATGACGTCACCTTAACAGGTGCGTAAAAAATTTGAATACTGATCGCAGTTGAACGCCTTTTCGCGGCCTTGACGTTATGAAGAGAACTTATTGTTTTGGTTAACTGCTAAATTATAGGTTTATCATAATGGCGTAAGTTCATATATGATAATATTCACATTTTTCTAATGCTGAGAATTTCAGATTGTCCATTATGATAATATTCATCGTCTGCGTCTTTACGTTATTCACATATTTCATCTGCTGTTATGGAGCAGAAGGTTGGTACCTAACCTATAAATTGTAAATTTGATTTTTTTTAGTTATAAATTATAATCGATTTTCAGAAGAGAAAAAGAGGTATAGGTATAATGAAACAACGTATCCAAGGCATTCTTTCGAAAATGTGAGAGCCGTGCCAGTCAGTCACGCCCCACGAAGAAGTCCAAATATAGGATTCAATGTAACTGATGGTAAATATTGACAAAATTTCTGCTCGTTGATTTTGCGTTCAAATTAAACTTGAAGTATTCAGAGTGGAATATTTTTCAGGACCAACTAGAATAATACCTCCAGTAGGAATGGCCCCAAGCGCTCCTAGTCAATTTACGACTCCGTATCCTCCAAATCAACCTCCTTATCCTGTTGTACAGTCTCATATCTTCCCTACACCTCAGACTGTTCCTCAGACAACAAGATTGAACCCATCTGCTCCAGTTGATGAAATATCAGAACCGCCATCATATTATGATGCGACACACAACAAATATTGAATGGTATGTGCATTTTTTTTTTTAACACAAAAACAAGCAAGCTTTAAAAGCCTTATCGATAGCCACATTGCAAAAGCTTTTATTAATTTGAAAACCAAAAGGATTGTTTCTTTTTTCATACTTCTTCAAGTCGTTAGCTATTATACAAGGTGACAAATAAATGGTGGCTGGCAGGCTTCATTTTTTGATGTAATTTGGTAATATTTTATTTCCAAATTGAATTATACCTGCAGAATCGTTTTTTGATATATGTGATAACTGCAATAATACTACTGTTATAATATCTCAGGATCTAGTTGTCAGCAGTAAAGAGGCTATCATTACTAGTAAAAAATTGGATCTACTGATGGTGCATATGGATTTTACGTCCAGAATTAAAGCTTCACACTATTGTGAACAATTTTACTTGCATGACTTCAATGCTTTTATATCATATACTCGAGTTTTATAAGTTTTTTATCACAAAAGTATATTGTAATACTTAATTTTTTACACATATTTTAATTTTAATAAATATTATTTTCGAAGACCTTTAAAATACACTTCCAAGTGTTTTTTCAATTATGAATACCCTCAAAATTCCAACGAAGTTATGTAGATGTCCACACATCAAATTCTTTGAAAAGTAAGTGAATTGATTCTATCCGAATTTCTTAAAACACAATTTGAATATGGGTTGGATAATAAAACTCTATTCTTTTCATTCATTTATCAAATAATTTCACATCCTTAAATTATCTTATGTATCTTAATAAAATTCATCCTTTTCTACCCAAAACGAAAGCGAAATATCTTAACAATTCACAAATTATCAAAACATTTTACTTCACAATCATAACAAAATATACTATATACAAATATTGCCTCGGATCGGCGAGTAATCATTACATACATCGAAATTGAACAGTCTCGTAGGTATTTTTAAATGTAAAACTCGTTCGAGTGTGATTAGAATTCAAACATGTGTTACTGTCTACAAATCTTGACTAGGCGATTTTCTCCTAACGTATTTGTTGAAGTAGTCCGGTCTCCAGCATTTGCATGATCCAGGGATGAGGAACCAGTCGTAGTAGAGCCGGACCTGGAAGCACCCCAAAGCGTCTACGCCGTCGCAGTGGGTGGGTCTAGCGGTGGTCGTGTGCTCTACAGGAGCCGCCTGCAGACCTGCCCTTTTGTGCAGGTACTGCTGATAATTCTGCGAAAATAAGTATTGTAATTGAATGAGTGTCATTCCTTTTATCTGCGTTTCAAACATTGCATTCTCGGGTTTTGATGACATTTCATAGAGTATAGATGACCAGATTTCTATGCATCTATCAAAGAGTATAGAATGGTATGTGATTCGGTGGTCTATTAAGCAGAGGTTGCACTTTGTGATCATAGAATGGTAGAAATTGCATTAATTGAATGAAAAAATTGTGGTGAGTCTTACCTGGAAATCTTGTACGGAGGGAGGCTGGGATGCGGCCACTGGGCTTCTTTGGGGATTCGTGGTATCGCTACTGCTGAGTACAGTATCTGGATAAAAAATTTCAGCCACTAATAAACTAGACCATCTTGGCGAAGATAAGCAGCCACCATCCAAATAGTGGCATCGAGACTGTAGACATCTGTAAAGAATTCATGGTAAATCTCCCGATGAAGTCAAAGTATACTTCACTCACCTTGTTACTTCTATCGTTTGAGTGAAGTACCCTTCGTAAGGAATTTGTACAACGTATCTCCACACTCCTTGATAGTTCTTGGCGAACACGGGAGTGGCGTACTCGACCTTCGCAGGGCAAGGTGTAGGAGGGCCTTCGTATCTAGGTGGGGGACCTCCGGCATTTTCGTCTCTTCTTTCAAGGGGGAGATGGCCAGCACTTTGTATTACAGTGGCGGGTTGCGAGTAGGATTCACCGTTGATTGCTTTGTAGAGCATGCAGAAGACTCCACCTTGGTCGCAGAATTTGCGAGCTTCCCTCGGTTTTTCGGAGGTTTTTGTGGAGGTGGCCGTTTTGTTTGTAGCTTCTTGTTTGGCTTCTCGTTTCATGCGGTCGTTGCTGCCTGAAATTCTGGAAACACAGGGAGAATGAGCTAAGGAAACGGTTATTAATAGGCAATACAGAGAATGTGGTTGTTACCCTATGGGGACACTCATATGGGCTTGTTTGAATTGTAGAATCTGACAGGAGGCTTTATTGCATGCAGTATCTGAAGAATGTCCAAACAAGTCTAAATAAATCACCGATAATGCTGCTTCAGTGAAACAAACATTATTTAATCCGATTATAAGCGTGAAAACGAAAAAGTCTCACTTTCTTCTGGTAGAAAATTAGCGGTTATCACTTGTTGAAAACAAAAGTTACATAACACTAATTGTCATTCCATATTATCTGTTCCAACCAATTAGTGTAACATCTCAAGCAAGTGAAATTGCCGCTAGATTATCAAGAGAATGTGACAATTCGCTCTTGAAATAACTGAATCATTACATGCTCATAGAAGCCACAATGAAAAGCCCTTCATGCATAAGTGCCAGTTCCACTTTCATGAAAATAATTTAACTGCTCCACAAGAGTTAGGGATATCGTATTCAATCGTTTTTAAAAGTATGTAATCTTCGAGAAAATCGCTGTAAAATCATTTAAAACTCAATAGCGGCCTTTACACATACACGCTTTCCCACACTCCTGGGACTTCGAGGAAAGCGTGCGAGTAATACCATCTCGCAAATCCATAGGGAAAGCGCAATCCTGCCCTTTACACATACGCGCTTTACTTCGCTCTTTCCTATTTCAGGCCTTTCCGTACGGAAAGCGTGTATGTGTAAAGGCCGCTAATAACAACTTGAATCGATCCAATAAAAATCAGTAAGAGACATTTCGTCAATCTGGTCGCCTTTTTTCTGAAGTTTGGTTCTATGCATATGCTTCATGAATGTTCTTATTTTGAAATGAAGTCAGTTTATCAACGGCTGCGATTTGAAACGAGTTTTCTGAAAATGCAAAGACGTAAATTAACAAACGCTGAGGCTAATAGGGCTATCGGAATGCTACAGGGTGGCCTTACTCAGGTTATTGTAGCGGAAAGGCTCCAAGTCAGCCAAAGTGTGATATCTCGACTTTGGAATAGGTTCAGGGAGACAGGTTCCGTGTTGGAAAGACCAAGGCTTGGTGGGCGACGAAAAACAACACCTGCTCAGGATCGTTTCATCACCGTTTCGGCGAGAAGAAACCCTACATCTACGTGTAGAATGCTCGGAATACTCTTCAAAATGCAGATGGGGTCCAAGTTCCCATCGAAACCAACAGACGACGTTTGAGAGAGGTTAATCTAGGTTCTAAACGTCCATTAAGAGAGGTTCCATTAACACGTGACCATAAGCGTCAAAGACTGGAATCGGCAAGGCAACATATATCAATTGGAACGATCAATGGCGTAGTGTCCTTTTCACTGATGAATCCAGATATGGACGATTTTCAGATTCTCGAAGAATAAGGGTATGGACAATCCCACGCATACCCCGTAATCATCGCTATGTCCAAGAGGTCCATCCATTCCAAGGCGGTAGTGTTATGGTATGGGCCGGGATATGTTTCAACGGGCGCACAGATCTACACATTTGTCCTGGGAATATGACCGCCTTACACTATAGGGAGCATGTCATTGACAATGTTGTGCCAAATTTTCACGCTGCTATTGGTGGAACTTTTCGATTTCTAGACGATAACGCTAGACTGCACCGTGCAGTCATAGTTGAGAATGCGCGCGAGGAGCTTGGTATTCCCACAGAAATATAATAAATATAATATTATATTTCTGTGGGTATTCCACATTTACCAATACCTCCGCACTCATCAGATTTGAATTGCATAGAACATGCATGGGATATGCTCCAAAGAAGATAATCATCAACCTACCCCAGAATCCTTAAATGATCTGAGGGAGCTTCTGCCCCGTTTATGGAACCAAATTCCCCAAGAAATGTTCAACAACCTCGTGTTTAGTATGCAAAGAAGATGTAAAGCTGTTATTGATGCCCGTGGAGGCCATTCATTGTATTGATAGTCTTAAAATGCTTGAATTCTCTGGGAATAAAATTTCGTTATTTTAATCGATTTTTCTTAACCACCCTGTATACGCTGCAGACCTACAGGCTAAAATTAATTTGCAACCTGAAATCATATTAATGTGAATTATCATTACAAAAATACAAACAGCCAAAAAGTTGGTGAAGCTGTTTGATATACAGACTTCCCAAAACAGAGGTTCTTGAGCTGGTATTTATATTGTGATGTTTTTTTAGTATGCGGAAGTTCGCTCTCAGATACTGGAGTT
This sequence comes from Adalia bipunctata, assembly GCA_910592335.1. Taxonomy (NCBI): domain Eukaryota; kingdom Metazoa; phylum Arthropoda; class Insecta; order Coleoptera; family Coccinellidae; genus Adalia; species Adalia bipunctata. Next base: position 68,272,933 of record OU342949.1, on the reverse strand, counting down.
CATTGGAGCTGTAGGAGGAGCTGTATATAACGCATAGCTTTGCAAAATAGACCTTTAGGTCGCAGTGAAACGTAAACCCCAACTAAAACTAAAAAGTATGCGAAAGTAGGTATGGTTTTTTATAATCTCTTAGTGCTGAAGTAGAAAAAACCATGTGGTTTCTGAGGGTACCCACAGAACCAAGATATTCTCCGTATCGTAATTCAAGGTGAAGCTTTTTTGAAATTTACTCACGTGTTCTGTGAAATAAAGTCGTCTTGAAGTTGAGCAACTTTCGGTAAGGTTTCGTCTGCCTTAAGAATTGGCAGTGTCCTGCTCAGGTACTTCAGGGTCATATTCCTTATCAGTTCACTGTAAATTGAGGATGCATGATTAGAATTGACAAACGAAAAATGAACGCAATCAGGCATACGTAATACAATAAAAGTTCTTTGCCTGAACATATTGTCATATTCCATATCACCGTATTGAGGACGATTAGAGAATTTTGGAACTTAACGAATTTTCAATAATACACTTATCCAAATAAATCTGTCTTCTTACTTACAAAGGATATGCTGAGCCCAGGGTATTCTGACCCATTGGATTCCTAGGGATGAATCCTTTGTTCAGATCTCCACACAAGTTGTTGTGGGACATATGAGGAGTTTTGTCGGTATCTTCCCTGCAATCCACGCTGGCGAAAGTGTAGGGTGGAGGTCTTACTGTGGGAGGTTCAGCATTTGGAGACTCAACGAAGGCGTAGTAACCTTCAGGAGGCTCTTCGGAACTAGAACTGGATATCGCATTGCCGATCGACTTCTCTGATGGTAAATCCGCATGTGTGGCCATAATTATGAAGTTCTGGGAACAAATATCAGTTTAATGCACGTCGTGGTTTGAAAAGCAATGATGCAGCATAGATGGCCGCATGGTTTTTGGATGATTTTGAGTAGTATTATAATTTGAATCCCTTTTCTCAGTTGTTTATTTGAATTGTTATAGAAAAACGGAGACCCTTAATGTTATCTATCTCAATATGTGCATTTGGTTGGTCAAATCCTGCAGAATAATGGCATGAAGAATCTCCTGTGCGCTGAAAGAATTTCGTAAACCGGATAGATTCCATTCAGTTTATATTTATGGCCGTTTTCACCTAGCCAAGACTGGTGCTTTTCCTCCTCAGACTTCCGAGAACAGGCCACGTTTTTGCAGAAAACGCTTTCGAAACGAATAGATACTTGCCACTTGACTTATATAAACATATGACAATAATTGTCGTTGTCGGTGATTAACCTGAATTAGCCGGTGTGAACGGGCAATCATTACCGTTTTCAGAGATCGAAGAGCTTTCTTCGTTGCTGCTTCAGCGGTAGTGAAAGATGTTTCCACATGCCGATGTCCAGAGAATCGCTGGAGGTTCAAATGGCGTGCAGAAGTTTAGGTGGTACCTATAAGACTTGGTGTAGACCTAAAATATTACGATGGATGTTTTCTTTCAGACATAAATACTTCCAATTGAATTGAAAGATGCTATCACAGCACTAAGCTACCATGTCATCAGCTCAAAGATGATATGGAAGTATAAAGGAAAACTTAATGAAGTTGGCAAGAATGGCACGATAATTTTCGTCTAGGTTTTTGGTAGCTAAAGAGAGTCCAAGGAAACGAGGAGGCCAAAACACTTGCCAAAAAAAGAGTATGAGTGCCCCTTATTGGTTCAGAATCTTTCTGTGGCTTGGGAAAATGCATCTACATGAAGAAGTTTCATAAAAAGGGAAAACCGATAGAGAAACACTCCTTTGTGGCTTCCAGAGATAGCACTGCTTCAGGAAGCACCTAATGAGAGTTATGGATCTAGCGGAAAACGATGAGTGCAGATTCTGCGAGGAGGAAAAGTAACCTCCGGATGTAACTTCCTTGAAGCCATGTTGGAGTTTATTGAAACTCTGATGGAACTGTGAAACAGTGGACCTTAGGTCCGCAGTGCTGTAACATCTTTATATGATCTACCTACGAGTCAGGTACTCTTTCTGATAGTTGTTATCATAGTGATTTATGCGTTTATGAGGGTCTGGCACGTAAGTGCAAATTACTTCAAATTTATGATAAACTTTCTCGTGTTTCCTTATCGCTCGTTCCTTTAACCGCCAATTCATATTAATTGAACGCCATATGAACATTTGCAGAGTGTAACAGTAAACAAATTAACGGGAAACTGAAATGCTAGTCGTCAATATTGAAATTATTCATTATTGAGAGACGGAAAGAAGTTCATATCATTTTATATCGATAGATTCGACCGACATGAACTTATTACGAAATCTTTATTTGGCCCGAGAAGAAAGTTCACTCAAATCTTCCCATAAGAGGCTGCCAACCCCGTTAACAAGAATGTGAAGACGTCCTAAGGCGATGGGTGACGGTGTTATTGACCCAAACAGATGAATGACGAAGGACGTAACCTGGGATCTCCAAGGTTAACGAAATGTAGGTCTTGAAGTCAACAGAGCCATTGAATTTGAATAATAATGTCGGATGTAGCTCGCTGTAATCTGTAATCTCTTCTTGTGTAACTGATTCGACTGAGTTCCGGAGATAACTGGAAATTTTTTGTTGAAAATTCGGATTGACTGAGCTTCTCGCAGTTAAGTCTTGAAATTTCACAGAATTTTGTGGGGAGAGAATTCTGCAAGTCCTCCATGATCTGCTGGTCATCTCATGATCATATTCCTCTTTATTTTATAAATATTTACATGCTTGCATGAATAGTTATTTCAATGACTTTGAGTCCAATGGTAATAAATCAAAATAATGACAATAAATACGAAGGTACTCATGTTAATGCTTCCCGTCATTCAATTTTACCATCAATGGGTTAGCTATGATAGCTGTCGTCATAACTTTCGTTTTACGTGCTGCTTTGGCAGAATCAACAGAGTATGAAATCCTTCATGCATTGAAAAATAATATGTTATTACCGTCACAGGGATCATCTCTTACCTATATATTATACAGGGTGTCGCATTGAAAAGGAAACAGGTGTTTTTAAGTAGAAAAATCAAGATCTCCTTTATATGTAACTTTGTTTCCATTTTATTTATTAGTATGGATTTCATCGATTACTGCTCTGACTGCATTCACGCAGAGGTAAGAAACCTTACGTCATGTCCATTAATTTTCTGGCTCAGAGGCAGTTATCCACTTATTTAACGAACATAATTCCGGATATCACGTTTGCGCGCCACAAAAGCATTGTTTCCGGAATAGATCGTTATATATTTCTATGGCGAGAAATGCTCCGTTATATAATGAAAATGCAAACATTTTTAATGCATAAAGCGGACTCGGACAAATATATAGGTTGCATGAAAGTTACGGTGAAGGAAGTCGATTAAATACCTACTTATCAGAAAATGGTTGTTGAATTTTGAATCTCCCAGTGGAAAACGTCGAATTGATCAGCGTAATTACTGATCTCTACTAATTAGTAGAGATCAGTAAGAGCTGATAATTATCAGCCTCAGCAGATTCAATTTTGAACTTCATCAAGATCCGATTTTCCCACTCGTATAAAAGATGTTTTTTCTCGGGTATTATTTATTTACCGTTCGATTGTTTTGTTATTTGCATAATCGAATGAATCGAAGCGCGTCCGTTACAAGAAAGTGTGACAGAATTTCTTCGGCTATGGTAATCAATGGGTTTCGAATAGGCACAAAAACCTATGCGTGTTCACGGGGTTCGATTATGTCATATTCGCATAACAGGTGTTTATAACTGATTTTTGTATTGTATTTATTTTAATGGTAGTGTTGATGAACCCGTTTTTGTGAACGTGTCCCAATGTTTAATTCGTATGGTGCCCCGGAGTCCCCTGTATAATTTCAAGGTTGCTTTCTCAATAATATCATTATAATGCATGAAGAACTTGCTAGTAAAAAAATTAAGATAATTCCATACAAGAGCTCTTTCCATACATCAAGTATTAATCTATTTAATCCACAGTTCTTGTTTTAGTCTAATAGTCTTCATATCGGTATATTGCTTCTTGTTATGATTCCAAAGAAATGTTATTTTAATGTCTTTCATTCAATCTCTTCGTGTTTTATCACAAGAGTGTTTTAGTCTCTTCATGAGATTTTATAAGTACGAATAGCATTCAAACATATTTTTATTTAGTACAACTCTTGAAGGAGGTCATGATAATAGCCAAAAGCATTAGGTACTCTGAGATTTGTCGACTAATAAGGTTCATTATTTTTTAACAGTTAACCCATGGGAAACATTGAAATATATTCCATCTTTTTTCGCCAAAGAGAAATTCCTTAATTTCGGAGAATTCTCCTTGATTATCTTAATCTTGAGGTACTTGAACCATACATATTAGTAGGTATGGCTCTAATTCATATTGACATGACAAATGACATCTAATCCTAAACTAACACATGTATACGATTTCAAAATGAGATTGAGTAACGAAATATTGAAACGTAAGTATCGATTACATAAAATGAGAAGGTAAACACTACAAATCGAAGTGTTTTGTGTATTAACAGGGATTGTTCAGCTGTGAATGCGGTGATTTAAAGTAATAAAGAGAGATGCATGCATTTCTTATACAGGGTGTTCCTAAATTGGAGGTTCAAACGAAAAGGGGAGATACTTAAATTCAAGAAGAAAAAAGTCTCATAAATTTCGAGAGAATCGTTTCAAATTTTTTTCTCAAAATCGGTAGCAGATACGACAAAACAACAAGAGACCATAAAGTTTTGTATAACAACAAAGCTTCTTCTCTCAAAAATTTTCAAACTATAACATCGGCTTACAAAAAAAAGTTCTGGAGTAAAACAGCGGACAGTGTTCCATAAAAAATATCAACCTGAAGATTTGCAATCGAAATTTGCATTTCACATGGTGAAATCTCTGAATATTTATTCCATGTTTCAGTTGAAAATCTTGTGGAATGTAGAAACAATGAGAAGCAAATTTGAAAATGTTCAAACTTTAACACTCTGTATCTGGAAAACGAAACGTTTGCGGTCCCATTTTTATGAGACCTTTTTCTTGAAATTTTGCAAGGAATCTCCTCTTTCCGTTTGTGCCTCCAATTCAGGAACATCTTGTATATTTTAGGCAATATAGCGCATCTTGAATGGAAGGCTTCCAATATTTTTGGAACACATTTTCCATAAAAATGAACTTGAAAATCCTTAGAAGAAATCGCAACATTTTAACCTCATTTTTTCTTCACAAAAAGGAATGACTTAAACACTATTCATACGCATTCTTCAAAAATATTCAAGATATCATTGGATAATAATTTTTTATATACAACCCCCATTATCTACCTCAATTTACATTTAAAAAAGGACTACTTACCAATATTATAACGGTCCTCAATCTGACCAACTCCCCCATCTTGACCAAAAATAGAATCCACTTCCAAAAAAACACGATTCTCTCGAAATCCTGACCTAAAACCGCAATAAATCGCTTAGGACTCGCGCGAAATCAAAACTTTCCTCGGTCGCTGTCAAGTACCGCTGAAGAACTCGAAGAACGAACTGTGGTTCTGCCCAACTGATTGCTCCGTGCACCTCCGTTCTGTAACATCCTCCGCATAACGGTAACAGCATTTCTGGCGTCCGCTTGTAGCATACACAAGACAAGAGTCTCCTTTTCCGACATCATTAGGTTAAAAGAACACCGAAAAGATATCGGTTGGCTCAAGGGCGTAGCCAGGGGGGGGGTTTTGGGGGTTCAAACCCCCCCCCGAAATGTTTTCAGTGTTCAATACTTGCTATAGAAAGCGACCCTCACAATTCCCAGCACTTACAAAGTCAATTGCCAAAATTTCAAAACCCCCCCCGAAATTGATTCCTGGCTACGCCCTTGGGTTGGCTTACTTTACCGATCCGACGAGGTATGCTCGATGGTGGTACAAAGTATATTTGCTAATTGCGCAACACTGTATGATTGAGATATGTCGAATCGATTAGTCTTGATGATTGAGGAAGGTTCTTCAGATACGTTTTTGCTCATAGGCGCTCTACTTTTGTAGCACCAATTGCAGCAATCAATATTCAACTGGTTATTCAATCGGTTTTTCTAAGATTTCTTGGCTGAAGTTTAATGGTAGCTGATCCGCGGGCAGATTTCGCCATGATTCAATCTTACCCCAAGACTTTCTGACGGTGTTTTCAGGGGGTCATACCCCTTGATCATTCTTAACTCGAATATCGAGTTGATGCTATGAGAGGAACGGAATATCTGAAATTTCCGTTTTTGAAAATATTGCATTTCGCAGGTAAAAATTTAAACTATGATAGATAGAGCTCTGGATTATTTTTCGTTGAATTCAGCGGCCTCAAAAACCTACATTTTGATACCAAATTCGTCCATGAAGTCCTTATGAGCCAAGAATTTCTATTTTCAATTTTTTCGATTTTTCACTTTCAAGTTTTGTTCACCAACTTAGAGCTCTCAAGGTATGGGTGTTATCGGTGATCATGATGGCTATTATTGAAGATCCGAATGGTTTGAACAACTTTATCAATCAATAACACCGTTAAATCCTACCAGATATTTTCTATAACGACGAATGTGGTGTTTTTGGGGGTCTTAGCCCTTGATCATTTTTCACCCAAAAATTCAGATTTTGAAATCGCTCATATTTTGCACAGACATACTTTGAGTTAAGCTGATCAACAATATATAGATCAAACTTGTTGAGAGGGACGGACGCTTTGACTGTTTGAAATTTCCAATTTTTTGAAAACATTTCACAGGGGGAAAATCTGAACTATGATAGATAGAGCTCTGGATTATTTTTTATGGAATACAGCAACCTCGAAAACCTACATTTTAATACCAAACTCGGCCACAAAGTCCTTATGAATCAAGAATTTTCATTTTTGATTTCGCTAATTCATCTTCACCGATACACCCTGTATAAGCCCGAAACTTGGAAGACATAATCATATCGTATGCGGGATCGTAGAATGAGGAAGAAAAACTGCGAAATACTATTAAAAGTGTAATTAATACTCAATATTATTATAATGAAATTAAAAAGTGATTATTATCAACTATTCAGCTGATAAACCCATTCAAAACTAGACTATTAATTAATTTCCCTGAAATATACCTAAGATTACATTGATTAATTAAAAATATCTTATTCTGATACAGTCTTGTGTTGATTTTTCTGGTAAGCGAGTAACATGGACCAAATACTTAGCGGCCGCATATAACCGATAGAACGATAATATTTATGCGCATACACAGCTTCCGGATAGTCGAAAGCAAGCCCAAACATGTCGGTCATGGAGTTGTATAGTCCTTCCGCTGTTTTGAATCCTTCAGTTACCATACCCTGAATTCAAAGAATTAAATGAAAGAGGTCACGTAAGAATGAGAATATTAGTGTACCTCGAATATCATGGTGGAAGCTAAGGCATAGGTTACACCAGGCCATACTTCCAAGCTTTGTATGGTGAATTTATCAGCTTCTCCACCAATGAATCCATTGACAGCCCCCAAATTTCCGTTACAGAAAGATTGGACGTTATTTGTATAAATCGTTCTCAAGCTACTTTCGACGTTATCCTTTGGATAAATCTGGACAATGGAAAATTAAAAAAGAATTATCAGATCCGGATTGAGACAAACCCAATATCAAAAATACTATTTTTGAACAGAACAAAACAGAAATTAATTAATCATGAAAGTTGTGAAAATTTCATGCAACAAGTATAAACGTGTAATAAATCCATGAAAACTCACTTCATAACCAAAACCGCTGCTTCTCATATACCAATGGCCGCAAAGTTGATCAGCCATTATCGATTTTTTCTCATCATCAGAACAATCGAAATTGTAGTACACACCATTCCACAGTTTTTCCTCGAAGGACTGCGTACCTTTTTTCAAAAGATCGTTAAAAGTTTTTAGATCGTCTTTTTTGTCAAGACGTTCAGCCATTTTTACCATCGCGAAAAGTGACGCCAACCAAAGTCCTCCGCAGTACGCACTGCAAATTTTGGATAAACATAATTCAAGAAAATCTTGACTCAATATTTTTGAATATTGTATAAATCAATTCGGCCTCTTTTGTTGAATGATATTTAGGATATTTTTCTATCTGAGGTCATTATTGTTAAAAGCACTTGATGATGAATTTATGTTGCTGATATTTTAATTAAACCAGTCCAAACGCTTTTAAAACATCTTTTATATCAAATCTGGAAGGCATAAATAAATTAAATGCATCATTTCTACCTGGGTCCTGACATAGTCCAAGTGTCATAAGTCTGATCCGGTTTCGAGTCGTTTTCGATGAGACCATCCTTGTCAGTATCGAATCTCAAGAGATTCATGGTAACCGTGTAACAAGCATCATACATATCCTTCAGGTAAACATTGCTTACTTCCACATCTTGACAGAGACAAAGGTCGCGAAAAACTTGCAGGACAAACTTCGAGTTCAAGTCTTTCCAAACGCTAACGTCGTGAATATTGTAGGAATTGGGAAGAATGAAGGGTTCCTCACCTTGAACAACAGGAATCGTTTAATTTCGACCGTTAACAAAAGTTTCCGAAGACTAAATTTCCATTTGAAACCAATTATCTGCTGGAAACAGAGTGATAGATAAAAACTCACCTGGATCTCCCATATCATGAGGAATAGTATTGGCGATTTTTCTTTCAACTGAATCTCCATCGAAGAGCATAGTTATCCTATCGGGAATTTCCTTGAAGACCATATCCTTCATGTCGTATTGTATAACGCTCTGAAGATGTGGCCAATTCATATTCAAAGCGAAAGAGGCGTAAAAATGGACGTCATAAGTATTGTACATTTTATATTCATGGCCTTCAAGATATGCGTACCTTCCATATTTTTTTCTATCAGGAAAAAATTAAATTCAACAAAATATCATGCTTGAAAATTGCAACTCAATAAAAAATGGACTATTCCAACATAAATTTTCCTACCTTGGATCTGTTTCAGGCATTTCCCACTTCTCGTTTTGATCCAGAGCTAACCAAATGCTTCCTCCATCACTTACATAGTACAACTGATTGAATAAAGCTGTTTTGAACCATGCCGGGAGATTCCTACATGAATAAAATTAAAACCTGATCTCTGATATTGACTTAAGTAACTTACGAATCTTCGAGAACAGTACTCTGCCACTCGTAAATTTCTTTATCCCACTGTGGGTAGTTGTGCAGAGCAAAATTGACAATTTTCAAACCAGCATCTTCTTGACCAAAGTAATCCGTGTACCTTTTGTAGTATCGCTTCGTTTTCAAAGGGAAATTAATCGATGGCATATCCCATACCAAATTATACTTAATGAGTTCAATGGCGTTTGGTTTTACTGTAACTTTTACAGCAAGACCACAGGCCAGTTCTCCGGTCATCCATTTTGAGTCGGATTCTTTTTCAAATTTCCCGTCATTTTTTAACTGATACCAAGGCTCAGCACCGCTAGAATTGGGATCAAAGTACAGGCATTTGGAGACTTCGTGGTTAGATTCTGTCTGCGTTGCTAATATATATTTTGCAGGCATTCCGCAAATTGTTTGGAAAAGGACAACACCTTCGGCTATTCCAACATTGAAGGGTTTTGATTGACATATAGCTAAAATAAAGGCAAAAAATTGAATGATGCAGCTACTAATTTAGAGAAATACTACGCATAACTGCATTATAAAGAAGAGGCTGTCCAAGAAAAATGAAAAGATTTATGAATTATGACAAAAATTGCCCTTAATTGTATAACAAAGTTGTTGAAATGCCTAAGAAAATTGAGAATTTGGAATCATTTCAACAGTCTGTTTGTTACAGCCAAATTTCTCTTTTAGCATGAATTTTTAAAATTTTCATATTTACCAGATTTATCTTCCTTCTTATTTCCTGTTCCGTTTTTGAAAGTGAAAGCAATAGTAACAGTTCTGTCGGCATCACTTATATTTTCTACATTCCATTCGAAAATTGCACAAGGTAAAGACGAGTCCTAATAATTTAATAAGTTGTGTTATAAGAATGCAGATAGAAAGAGAAAGGCCTACTAAATACCTTATAGTTATTTGGAATGATTGGAGATATCTGTCGGCAGAGTAATTTTACACCATACTCTGACAGATCATATTCTGTCCAACTTCTAGGATAGAGAGCAGTGTATTTACATTTATTTCCGTCTATTGAGCTTTTCCAAGCACTTAAAGTTTTTTTTCTAAAAAGATGAAAAGTAATGTACCTAACTCATTTTGCATTCAATGTTTTACAATTTCTAGATTATAATCTAAAAATACTTATCATTTTGGGACATGGAAGATATCCATTTACTCAATGAAAAATTCAATGAAAATTAGTGCAAATGAACTGTTTATTTGTATTGCACCTCATAGTTGGATTTATAGTTTTTGGATACAGTACAACTTCAGTAGTTCGGACACTCGCTAGCCCGGGCACTGCTTTGATTCGGGCAGTTAGAAATTTTCACCTCTGAAATCCGGGCGCATATGCAAAACAGTATAATTTTCTTGTCTGAACTTGTACAAAACAGTTGTAGGACGGGTTGAAAACGTCATAGGGCGCTGGCCGCATCATCAGGAGTGAAGAGAAGAATCTTCTCCTTGAAAACTTGTTACCTACTTTTGAAAAGGATCAAAAACGAAGCCACTGATATTTATACATCAAAAATGATCCAAAAGTAAAATTGATTCATATTTTTCAAAAAAATAGAAGACAAGGCAGATGGTGCATGTTCTTGTATATATTTATTATTCATATTCATAGTGCAAAGTAGGCAGTACATATATTATATGTAATCGTATACGTATAATTTATTTTCATTATTAGAAATTTGTAAACTTTGGTTTTATTTATAAGAATCATTTTTTTTTAGTTTTGATCGATAAACTTCAATTTTGATCATTTTTAAGTTGTTTTATATGATAAATTCAAATCACTCCAGTAATCCGGGCACCTCGATGGTTCGGGCACGTCCCGGTCCGATATCTGCCCGGACTACTGAAGTTGTACTGTAATTATAAAAAAATTACAGATAATTATCTCATAATGAGTTTCATTAAAAATTTTGTGATATTTTCATTTCAATAAAAATATGTATTCAATAAAAACAAAGATGAATCATATTAATACCAAATATCTACTTTATTACCACTTGAACTGCACGAATTCTAAAGTCCAAGCGATTAATCTTATCTTGATTATGAAATTTTGATTTTTATCTTTTTCTTCAATAGAAAACAATACAAAGTAATATATCTGAGGGAAGCAAATATGACAGTTTTTAGGAATGTTCAACTGTTATCAAAAAGGATTTTAAAATAATCTGGTTGTTTATTGAAATAAGTTTCATAACCATAAGCTTTTTGTTCATTGTAAAGTATCACTAGTTCAACACAATACCGCATAAAATAATTTTTGAAAGTCAAGGAAAACAGTACTATAACATAATTCCCATTCAATTTAAGTCAAATAAGAGGAAATGATAAGATTGTTATGAAACACATTAGAACTTAATAATACATCATACAATATCTATGAGTCATTTGCTTTCAGTAATAGGACTTAGTAATTTATGGAGCACTCACGGAAATGTTGATAACAAACTATGGAATATTGTTCTCTCATGTTCATCTTTTACTGTAACTATGAATTGATTTGCTTCAACTGTTTCCCATTCATAAAGACCAGGTTTTAACTGGAACCTACAGAATTCTCCCTTAAAGCCTCTACCAATTGAACCTGATCCAATTCCACCAATGGGAACACCTTAAAAATTGATAATTTATAGATAATTCTAGCAAGATGAAGATATAAAATGGGCAAGCTCGATTTCTTCAGGAGAGATATTTTTCGAAATTATTGAATATATAAAAAAATTTGAATTTGCTTATGAAAATATCTCTCAATTCGTATAGACACAGGCAATAATTTCTAATAGATTGAATATACTCACCATACATACGTTTTGCTCTTCTAGGATTGAGATAGTCCATAATAATGGACTTACCCATTAGCTTACATTTCAGATAGAAAATCACATACCTACAAGATATTCAGTGAGAAAAACTTCTACATAATTCGTAATATTACCTGATGATTAAGGGAAAAAGAGTCCATATCGTCCTCAAACTTGGAACAAATGCTTGAGATCTATTCTCAGGATATTCATGATTTAATTTTAATTTCAAACCGTATTTTGGGACAGCAGTCTCCACATTCACACTACCCATGTTGTAATTAATGCTTTACTTATTGATATTTAATGCCGTAAAGTAATTAGCCGATAAGTGAACTTATTTTCATAGTATCTGGGATCGAAATGAAATATTGCATTTCGCTTAATAATCAATTTATATTGTTTTGAAGATTAGTATTTGTTTGTATTGATTTTCGAGAGCGAGAATGCACTGATTACTGAATGCAGAAATCTAGTGTTTTCGGTCTATACTTTCTTAGAACTAAAATCACAGACATAATATCCATTCGTATATTGTAATTCTGTAATGAAATGGAAAATATCGATTTGAAAATCGTCACAGCAAGTACCTAATGACAAAGAGTATTCGCTAATGATTCCTCATATGACAAATTAGTCGATTTAAATAATGATTTATCTTTTATCAAGATACACACTCAACTCGTTAGTCGTTTCCTTCCAGAGACGGCTCTGGTTGTTATCAAACAGTAGTGCAAATGTACACACGTCAAAAAGAGTAGGTTAGGTTACTGTCAGAATAAAATAGATGACGTTGACAAGCTGATTCAGATAGACTGCTTGGAGAATTTTTTGAAAATAAATATTTAAAAATGGCCAATATTGGAAACGTTATCTCCAAATTTTATACAGAATATACTAAAAAAACGCCAAAGAAGTTGAAAATAATTGATGCATACCTATTATACATCCTTCTGACCGGTATCGTTCAGTTTGTTTACTGCCTGTTAGTAGGGACATTTCCCTTCAATTCCTTTTTGAGTGGTTTCATTTCTACCGTCAGTTGCTTCGTTTTGGCCGGTAAGATGTGTTTCAATTTTCAAACACAATTTTATTCCATCAAACACTCATGAAGATACATTAACGTTAATGATATATAAAATATTTTCAGTATGTTTGAGACTACAAGTGAATCCAGAAAACAAGAACCAATTCCAAGATGTTAGCCCAGAAAGAGGATACGCAGATTTCATATTTGCTCATGTAGTATTACACTTGGTTGTAATGAATTTCATCGGTTGAATAATAGTTTTCTTTATATTTCCCCATTAAATGTAAAAAACACAATATATTGTTCATTTTCAGAATATCCTCTCAAACTCAATTTCATTTAGTTACCTTGAAAAATGAATGTTTCTCTGCGACTGTGGAGGATTATTTTTATTTTCATATGATTTCTTTATTACAAGCAGATTTCCGAACAAAACTTCAGTAAAAACTGTTGAAGAAAATATTGAAAAATCAGATTAAAATAGAATCGTTGACTTAGCCTTGCCGTTGCCCTCAGTTCAGTTATATTTCAAGCATTGTGTCCTATATTGTCGCAGAACAATCATTTGAAAGTTGTGAAGATAAACAACGCTGAATTCCTGACCCTTCTCATACATTTCATTATACTGAATTTGACCTTTTATGATTCTGATTGCCATCAACCTTGTCCGTGTTTCTTTTAAATATAAACAGAGCGAATATCTACAAAATTCCAGTTTATCAATTGAACTCTCTCACCCTTATCATGAATGAGAATACAATAATTATTCAGTTCAATCTAAGTATTCGCCATGAAAGTGTTACTGATATCAGTTTTTTGCGTATCAGCAATTTTTGCTGCACCAGCAATAGACAAAGATGTTAGAGAATTGGAAGTAAGTAGATTTTTTACTATAATCAAATAAAAAAATATAACAAAATTGAAGAACTACATGAAACACTGAACTTCCTCCTCGAAACCTATCTCAGATAATTGTTTTCTGTCAAGTATTCGAGTTGATATGACTTTTTTGTAGACCAATGATCTTGGAACATCCAACGAGGTGGATGAATATATCCCTCTAAAAACTACAGAATCCAATCAATACACATCAATCCAGACAATTCAAGAAGTGACCCATATCAATAAAATATGTATGGAACAAACAAAGGTTGATAAAAACTCAATCCATCTATTTATAACACAACAAATAATTCCCAAAGATTCAGAATATCCAAAGTTCTTGGAATGCAGCTACAGAAAACAGAAGTATTTGAATGAAAAAGGAGAAATTCAAATGCAGAATATCTTAAGATTTTTGTCGAAATATTACAAAAAGGAGGACTTAAAGGTTTTGAAAGTTTGTGGGGAGTTGAAGCAAACTGAAAAAGGTGCAGAGAATGCTATTAATGCCCTGAAATGTATTCTACCAAAACTCATACCACTCCAAGAAATATTTGATGAATGAAGCTGAAAATACCTTATATTCATTCTAGATAATAAACATTTACAGAAATTGAGTCAATAATTCAATAACAGCGTTTTATGAGTGAAGAATTTGCTAAGAAAAAATGCGAAATTAATATCGTATAGTGTAAAATAATATTTATTATTCATACATATAAAAGACCAAGAATTAATTATAAATTGATTAAATAAATGGAATAAAAGTATATTTACATATATTCTACTTGATATTGTTCATGAACAAGTTTGTTTTCTCCAGATTCCGCCACATCTAAAACGAAGAATATTGGATTCAATGAAATTAAGTTTAGTAAAAAAAAAAATATGAGTTAATTTCTTTCAGTTCGAAACTTACTGGCAAGACTTCAGCCACCTCTGGTCCCACGCTCTTATAGCTGCCGTTCTTGTAACTGACACAATTCCAGCTGAACTACCACATCTAACACATTTTTTGATGATTCGAGGAGTTTTTCCCAAAAACAGGTGTCGAATTGAATCCACTGTTTGACCGCAGTTCGATTCATCCTTTCCGAGTAAATATTCTGGTTCACAACCATACTCCAACTAAAAAAATTGTGAAATGGAATTCATTTTTACTACAGAAAAAAAATGAAGATTTGATTTACCTGTAATGGTAGTATTTGTTGCGCTAACTGTGGCGAAGCCAAGGCTGATTTGATGGGTGGAAGCTGCATGGGTTGTACCATTACTTGACTAGAAAGTTGACAACAGTCATCTGCAAATGGGACAAAAATATAAATCAAATCAATGACATTTCTTTTACTCATGAAGATCGACCAAAAATAGGGCCACATTTTTCATTCGTCAGACAAATTAGCTATACTCACGTTGGTAAAGTACTTTGCGCCAAGAATTTAACGCACAATGTGAAAATGAAAAATGTGATTTCCAATCGAATAATCCTGAAACTACCTTGTAGGTAGATTCCCATTCCCCAGTTCCTCCGAATCAAGTGGAAAAATATTAGACAGATGTCGAAACATCCAGCAGATGTCAAAGAAATCGCCAATGATCTGTTGTTACAGAAATATT
This sequence comes from Adalia bipunctata, assembly GCA_910592335.1. NCBI lineage: Eukaryota > Metazoa > Arthropoda > Insecta > Coleoptera > Coccinellidae > Adalia > Adalia bipunctata. The sequence goes on along the minus strand of OU342949.1, from coordinate 68,257,420 downwards.
GGCGTTTTTCCATAATTCGCTAGCATATTATATGGATCTGGTTGAGAGCTCTGAACAAATATTTGCATGTAGCTTAAAAACGTTACCACCCACCTGTATGCAATATTTGATTTCGATCGAATCCGTAGTTTCGAAATGATGAGGAATACAAAATTTCGAACATATTCACCGAACTCCTAGTCGAATTTGAACTTTTTGCAACAAGTAAAGACAGCATATAAAATCAAAGACATTTATTTCATATAAAAAACTGAGAAACACTGGACAATTATAAAAATATAAAAAAGCATCAAATTCGTTAAAACTAGACAATAAACTCATTCATTTGAGAAATACATCATCGTCCTCCAAATGCAGACTGGCAACATTTCTCACCGCTTCTTTCGAGTTTTCAGTATCATCGCTCACATACAGAAAAACTTCACTGGTAACACTCTTTTGCTGCGTTACATTCGCCACGAAAAATTCAGACACTTGCTCCTTTTCATCAAATCTAGTCTCAATTATAGAGCCACTAGAGTATTTTCTGTCTGTAGGGAGCTCACTCACAGACGACTTGTATACTCTACCACTCAAAGAACTCTTAGAATGAAGCTCCCAAGATATAGCACTGGATAAACTACCAATTACACTCTCTAGGTCTTTAGAACTGTATTCCCTTTCCCTCCGTATAAAGTCTCTGGTGATTGTACTGTCGGTCTCGAACACACTCTCGTACAAATCCCTGAAGAACAACTCACGGGGAGTTAGGGCCACTTCCAAATTTTGAGACAGGGGTCGGTGATCCTCGTAATGCGGATGAGAACGAACGCAAACTTCTTCAGAACCAGGATTGTTCAAATCTAGAGTAAGCATAGGACGTTTTTCTTCGACTTCTCTCACTTCTGAACAATCCTCGCAAGCTTCCAAGTCTCTGCTGTCCAAGTTTTTCACCGTGCAATACGTTTTATTGGCTGGTCTCAGTTTTTTCGAGTGATTTCCAGGATGCTTTCTCCAGATGTACACCAAAATACTCAACATAATCACGAAGATTACGAGGTGAACACCCAGAAAAATGTTTTTCTTTTGTGTAGTAGGATGAGAACTTTTGATGTAATAAGCGAAAAGCAACGGTACGAAGGAAAACCAGTAAAAAATCACCAGAAAAACCAGGATCCAAGGTAGGAAAATGAATTTGAAAGGGTGGGACCATAACTTATAAGGTACGTTTTTGATTCGGTCCGTCATTTTTTCAATTTCGCATTGTACGACCAACTGGCGAGTTTTCGAACGGTTGTGGTTGTTTCCCGATAATGAATTCACGTCAGGAAGTGTAGCTTCCTCGCCAGATAAATTTATATGAGCGCAACAGGAAGCAAATTCGGTGTAGACCAGAAAGGTGTTACGATGTTAGGACAAATGGAATACATGAAATGATTGCAGATAGTGTTGATGAAATATTAAATGATCACAAGTTGTTGGATCGATAAACTACCAATGAAAAAGTTCGAATAAGATATTTCATTCTGTTTTTTTTTCAAGGAAAAATATACGTTTCTTTGGAACATCAATTAGCGATAAAAATTTACTTCAAGGTGAATAAGTAACGGAATTGTACGGAAAGAATTATAAAAGAAAGGGTTTCTTCTCGCCGAAACGGTGATGAAACGATCTTGAGCAGTTGTTGTTTTTCGTCGCCCACCAAGCCTTGGTCTTTCCAACACGGAACCTGTCTCCCTGAACCTATTCCAAAGTCGAGATATCACATTTTGGCTGATTTGGAGCCTTTCCGCTACAACAACCTGACTTAGACCACCCTGTAGCATTCCGATAGCCCTATTAGCCTCAGCGTTTGTTAATTTACGTCTTGGCATTTTCAGAAAACTCGTTTCAAATCGCAGCCGTTGATAAACTGACTTCATTTCAAAATAAGAACATTCATGAAGCATATGCAAAGAACCAAACTTCAGAAAAAAGGCGACCAGATTGACGAAATGTCTCATACTGATTTTTATTGGATCGATTCAAGTTTTTATTGAGTTTTAATTGGTTTTACAGCGATTTTCTCGAAGATTACATACTTTTAAAAACGATTGAACACGATATCCCTAACTCTTGTGGAGCAGTATATTTCAAAAACTGCAGTTACTTTGAAGAGAAAAAGTCGTCCCAAGTGATATCAGTGGACTAAGGTGGGTTTTCGATAGGAATCATCGAGTTTTTGGACAGAAATGATATTATTTAACGTTTTCACACACGAAAGTCCATTTGCTGTGTAAAATTTAACAGATTATTCGTTCGTTAATTGTAAAAATCTCGAAACACACTTGAGAATAACTAACAAAAAGGGACTCTATATCAGACTCAATGCAGGACCAGCTTTCTTCGTATTTGGATGTTCTTAACATGATTATATTTCAACTTCTTTATTTTGAAACTTTCATATGGATGATTTTTGGTGCAATCGTTCATTTTTCCTTTTGAAGAGAATACTTACCTTTGATAACGCTATCTTTGTGCATTGATTCTTGTAAAAAAAATATTCATGTGTTGAATGAATAGCTGTCCATCGTACATATAGGATATCTATGCGCGACACCAAAAAAACTAAGAAATTCACTGAACTAATACCAAACTATCAAATTTGGCTCCGTACACGAAATAAATCACTCACCGATTAAGCTGTCATCTGGCTCGTTGACATTCTGCACCAATCTGCTCAAAAGCCGAAAGACCAGCGCCAATATGTCCAGATTAGCGTCCGATTTGAAGAAACAGGGAAGACATGCCGGCCGCAGAAGGCCCCATATCCTGATTAGAATGAGCAACTCCCTCAACATGTTCAGCGCCTTCACATCTCTTATCAGTTCGTAACCTTTAGATTGGGACGGTCTGCTTTCAGGAATTTTCAACAATAAATTGACTGCCAAATCTCCCACCCATTGAATCAACTGTTGCAGACTCTGTAAGGTAGTCGGTTCTACTGTAAACTCCTTCGCTTCCAAATGCATCAAGAGTTTATCGACGTCACACTGGCCTTCGTTGATCACGTCTGAAAAAAAAATCATGAAAAGATCGGAACATAATTTTTTTGGGATCTCGTACTTGACAAAGAATCCGCGGGACTTTTCTCGTGGCTGCTCATCTCGCTTGGCCGAAGCAGACTCTTGAAGGCTGTCGAAATACTGTGCAACATGGAGAATGTAGTCAAATCATGTGCTCTGGTTTGTCCCTGAGCACTTAACCTAAAAAATTCATTGAAATTTCATTATGTCCACCAAAATGATCGAACTTTCTTTACCCATACAGAGAAGTCTTCATGCACAAATACTGCATGTAATAATATTGCTGTAGGGACACAGGTTGTCTGTTGAAGCTTTCGGTCAGTCTGTCACACAGTGGGTCCAACATGCTCGGTCTTAGCACCAGAAGGAGGTCCAACCAGTCCATTCCAGCCACCAAGCAATATTCCAAGATTGTGGTACAATACGGGACGCTCAGAGGCGTCGAGCTGTCGATCTGGGGGGGTAACTTGAAAAGGTACATAGAATCGTCCGAGTCTATCACTACAAGAACGTTGCCAAGCCACGACATATCCATTGTTACAATATTCACACTGTAAAGATTCCAGTTGAAATTTCAGAATCGGATCAGTAGTTTCCGAAGAGAAAACAAAGAAAAACCTATCTCTTTTTCTATAAGTGATGAACTTACCTTATTTTTTGATATTTCGCATACGGTTCTCCCATATATTTCGGTTTGATCATCAGGTTTGTATTAACCACCGGCTTAAGTGTGTCACGATACAAACAATGAATTGAATTATCCTTGAACGCTACAACTACATAACCACTAGAAACATTGTTTATTAAGGAAAGTTTACTGATTGCCAACGAAGTAACTCGATGGGGATATTGAAAATGGCAATGGTACTGCCATCTCTGGAAACAAAATCATAAATTGGGAATGTCGCTTTTGAAAATACTGAAAGACACAATATTTCAAAAACGTTGTCAACACATACCACAGTATGATGATGTTGAGCCGTATCACTTTTCCCCAAGACACTATGGACTGGCATTGATACTTGGATCAGTTCCCAAACTTGCAGTGTTGTCATTGTATCATTACCAGCAGAAATCACCAAGGAATCTGCATCCTCTCTCATCATCCATTTAACATTAGTTACGGAGGCACCCTTACTGCCCAGTATATTCTGAACTGCAAAAATGCATGTTTAGATTTGAAGTAAGTACTTTTATCGTTAACCTACTTCCGGTTTCAAGAGGAGCTTCGGACAGGAAGAAACTAGGAAAGAGATTATTGCAATTGTTACTGGTAATAATACATTTTTCACCAGATTTCATAACTGAAACATGGTAACATAAAATTGGCAGCACTGGATCCCCACTGCTCACAGCTATCAAGAAATGTCCATCTGAAAATTTTGGTTTTATGTTTACAAACTTTAAATAGAAAAGAAATAGTAATATCTATTGAAAAAATAACTTGACATATACTTACTTTTTCCGTAAGAAATGTCTGCAGTCTTGATTAAAATTCGAATAGGGGCCAAACTTTCCGTAGTAATAATTACTGATGTCTGACTAGTAGTTGGTGGAAACAACATAGCACAAAGCATTCCCGTCGAGGTCAATAATAGGACTCCGTTGCATGGTCTTCCACCAAATTGCTTCACTGAGCATGCAAATTTGAGATGAGTGAATTTGTCAGAGTACACAGAACTGTCTTTCTTCTCAGGGTTTATGCATATCTGAAAAATTAACAATCGGAATCCATTTTGTACCGTTATTTTGAAATTATTACCTTTTTTCCAGTGTGAAAGAAAGCAGCAGCTATGATATTTTCCCCCTCTAAATTTGTCTGAGCAACAATTGTCCATTCATTTAGTAAATGTTCCTTTTCCCTGTAAACTCTAGCGTAACCACTTTGATCAGCTACCAATAATAACTCTCCAGTGGAATCCCATTGAAGAACAGAAATTGTAGAAGAATTTGAGAGTATCCTTGAATAAAATGTAATTAAAAAACTACTACTAATACACAAATGGTCTAGCATACTTGCAAATTAGCCATGGACTGTTTAAATCAGCTACATAAACATTAGAGGACCAACTCAAAGTCTTAGAATTTTCAAATTCACTTTCCGTACTGAAGGCTATTACGTTTGTTGGGGAAATTGAACATCTTATTGATTTGGTTAAACTGAAACAAACGTTTCTCAATAAATATTCTGTTTTCACCAAACTATGCCATAATGGAATACAGACCAGTTGAAAATATTTTCCTTGTGAGTGCTGATTTTTCTGCAACTTTTATTCAAAGTGAATATATGGTCCATATTGAAGCATTGATAAAATGTAATTTTTCAGTTCAGTTTCAGCAACATACATTTGTTATAACAAAATAGTCATTTTTTTAATTGAAATCAGAAAGCTCTGTCAGAAAGCCATAAAAACTGCTGTTTATAGGTTAATTACCTGACATCTCATTTTTGAACTATTTCAATCGACCTACTCAGGTGTCAGGTCTCTCCTTAATTGTTTTGTGTTCGTGTACCTTATAAATTTATTTTCTTCCTTTCTTCTAGTTGGATATTATCAAGTTAGCAATATTTTTCATTTGTGAAATATTTTTAATGATTCATGAGGCGCAGGAGGAATCTTAGGATCAATAACTTTAATGAAGAATGAATCCAAAGACCTGTGTTAATCTATGATCGTAGGTCAAAGTCATTCAATTACCTTTGTTTGAAAATTGACCGTTTTGCTGTTCAGAAAAAATATTTCACATTTTCTATTGTTTAATTCACAGTAAACTGCAGTAAACTTTCAAATTACATACATTTTGCTCCAATAAGCCTCAATTTTATACATCATACACCTGTTTTTCATACGCTCAAATAAAATTTTCGCAAAATTTTTTTCAGATATGTGTTAACGTTTTTCATGTATTGAAGAATAATGAGTTTTTCTAAAATGAAACGGAATAGTGCAAAAATTAACGATGAAACCATTCTTTCCACCCCACAACCATATGCCACATCAACTGAGTTGAGAAAAACTCGCCAACCAAAGGAAACTGAAATTAATTGTAAGGCAGACGAGTCTGATGATTCATTGGGATTGATTTCAATCAAGAGCGGTAATATTGGGCCATACATCGAGGACATACAACTGAAAGATAACAGCCAAGATATAAAGGCTTATGCAAAGGAGCAGCGAGAACTTGCCAGCAGGATGCTCCAGAGAAGAGAATCTAAAGTTTTGGGCTTGCCTTCTAGACCATCTCGACTATCAGAAATTTCATCAGGCTCACATTTTGCATTGTCAAATAGCAGTACTGTAAGTGAAAGTGACTTGTTAGCAAGCAATACAAGTTCAACTCCTCGACATTCTATTCCTGCCAATATGGAAACATTAGACATAGCTGGAACTCTGTCACGCATGAGCTTGGAGCTGAGTAAGTGAAAATTATTAATATATAACTTGAATGATGACTAATAACTTGTTTTTTCAGGGGATCCAAGTATGAGTTTGTCAACAGCTCTAAATAAAATGCAAGAGGAATATGATAAAATCCAACAGTCTCTATCAATTCAAAGTGATATGTTTAAATCTGCAGGAGAAGCTGAACAAGTTTTGCTTGCAGATGAAGCTTCATGGAGAAATGAAAAAGAAATACCAGCTCCAAAAATCGATTTTACCATGAACCCGTTTGACAGTTCTGAAATTTCATCGATTAGCGCATATTTTAAGCAAAGAACTGAGGATTTGTCAGATATTATACCGTCAAAACCTGGAAGAATGTCTGACATAAGAGATATAGCTGAGAATCCAAAAAAAAGTTCAGTTATTAGTATTCCTTCGAGAAAAAGTTCTGTTGTTAGTTTGCCTTCAAGAAAAAGTTCTGTTCTTAGTATGCCTTCAAGTATTTCTGATGTAGATGTTACTGCATCTTCGAATGGTGAGCTTGGGGGCTACGCATCGTCTGAATGTGACCTGGATGAAGTTCCTTCCGAGAATGTTTATGAAGAAGTTTCTGAACCTAAAGAAAGTCTGAGTGTTTCTAAAATAGCTGAGATTTTGCAAAAATCAGATGAAACCCCAACTAAAGTTCTCAGTTATTTGATGAAACACTATCCTGGAGGAGGAGTTGCCAATAAGAAAAAAATAGAACCTGTGATAAGCGAAGTCAAAAACACAACAAAAAGAAACACAATGTCTTTGGTGTGTGAAAAATCAGACCAAGATAGCGGAAATTATGATCCTAGTACCCTAACACCCAATAAGGAGAATTTCGACTGTATTAACACCCCTCAACAGTCTTCGTTAGGTAAAATGTCTGGTATCTCTAAATCTCTCACATCCCTAAGAAGTACCAGTAGTTTGAGTAATCTGCCAGGTGGTAAGCTCCCGATAGAAACCACACATTGCGAACTTGTTTGGGGATGCGTCAAAGCAGGTAAAAGCGAAACTAAGCAATTTACTTTACGAAATAAATCAGCTAGCAAAGTACAGATACAATGCAGCATATCGAGCCCGGTGTTTCGAATAATGCAGGATCGAGTTGAAGATACGTCGAACTGTATCAAGATTTTACTTCGTGCCCATGAGACCAAGTGCATATCTGTTATTTTCAATCCACTGAGTGAAGGAGCAGCTGCCGATGAAATAGTATTTTCACCTTGTAACCCGAGCTTACAACAAACTAAAAGACAGTCTATTAAATTGTTTGGTTATGGAGGAACTGGTTCGGTTGAATTTAAGGAGAAAATATTGAAAGATAGCTCAGGGAGACATTGGTTGAGTTTGGGTAATATCTTAGGACAATCGGTCATTCGAGAAACCATAACAGTTATAAATCGAGGAAGTTTGCCCGCTTTCTCATTTTTGGACTACATATCTAAAGACCTCACTTTCTCGAAAATTGCCGTGCATCCGAATGTATTAATTCTGGATCCATACGAAGAGAGAAAAGTTGATATCACCTTGAAGTTAACAAGGGAAGATATGAAATATCTGCGTAACAGTTCATCGAATCCAGCTTTTGAAATTGGCACTGTGAAAATCATATCGGGAACAGAAGCGACCAGGGGAAGAATCAAACGACTGTGCAAACTTGTCATGGACAGGAACCTAGAGATGGACAGTTTGGGTAAGAAACTGATGCAAAATATTCAAGGAGAGGCCATTCCGACTGATGTTATCAAATGCAGAGAATCAATAACTAGTCTCAAATCGCTTCTGCTGGGACTTTCTCAAAAAGAAGTTGTTCTTATCGTAGAAAAAGATCTGGACTCTACGTTGGTGCCGGCTTTAAATGACGATACTTCAATGTTCCAGAGTTTGTATCAAGATGACACTTTCACAGAAGAAACTGTTAAAAACAATTGCAAACTAGAACCTTCTCTTATTATCCTCAATCCTCCGACCAAATGCAAAGATATTCTTTTCTTAACGTCTGATAGTGACTCGACTTTGTCCTTCAAAGTGGAGGTACCTAAAGGAATTAAAGCGCATGTTAAGTCTGGAAATTTGCAACCACGAGCTACGGTGGTGATTCAGATAGAAATTGAAAGTATTTCGGAAATACCAAGGTCGTCAAAAGTTTCAGTTAATGTTGAAGGTCAAATTTTAATAAGTGATTTGAAAGTGAAATATATTTAATTCTTGTGTTTTAGATTTTACTATTTTTGAATTTTTATGGTTCCTGTTTCTGCCTCATTATGTGTACTTATTATTTAAATAAAGTTTTTCGACTGGTGATTTTTAACTGCAGTGTTTTAATAATCAAATATCCCATCACATTACAGCCAGCTGTTAATGAATGAATGAATCAGTTTGGCACTAAGTTCGGCATTTTTTCAATAAAAATGCTCTTAATTTTGATAGTTTTTAATGGTTTGATGTTCTTGAGAGTAAGATGACTGAGAATATCAAAAAAGGTCCCCAATTTCACAAGCGAATAAGCGTTTTTGATGACTTAGCTAAATTTCCATTGTTTGACCACCAGCACTAACCTCAAAATTTTTTTGACAGGTCGTTGGATTGCCTTATTGGCGATTTTTGTTAAAATGGTTCATTTTGATGAGTTCCACCATTGTTTAAACAATGGTTCTACCTTCAGTGAAAGGTTTACCCTGTATCGAACAGTACATGTTGTAGTTTTTTCAAAAGCTAGTGGCGGTAAATTCATCTTGATGTACCTAGTTTGAAATTGACTCTGGGTTCTTGTAGAAGGTGGAAGAAGATTTACCCTTGTTCATTAATGTTTTATTTCAGTATAGCACAATAATTACAAATAATTTGTTTAGTCACTTAAAAATACCTCTACAGCTTGAAACTCAATTGAAAAAATCAATGAACAATATAATACAATGTTCAAATTTTGAGTGTAACATTTGGTAACAAAGTGAAAAACAAGTTGCATCAAAATAAACCTAACCAAAACTTACAGTCAAAACCGAGGTTATTTACATCTTTTACAAAAATAAAAACTAAATACTAATATAGCACCGTTCGAAATGTGTGAACATGAGGTAATCAATAGTCCAGTTAATTCAGCTCGAAATTATTTGTGTAATGGTAATAACTAGGTATACTTTGAATGGGGGTCTGAGTGAACCTAATCTTCATAATCGCCATTTCGAAATTTATAAACCATATTACCCCAATAAAATTCTAAAATGTTAGATTTATTTCTTATCAAAACATTAATGGATACCACAACACAATTCAAATTCCTTTTCACTAAGCCCTCTAACGTAATGAAAAAGAAAAGGAATCTTTTTAAAAACTTAAATCTAGAGTAAGGCACATAAAAACAGGGCATTTTCGGAAATTGTTTCGGTGTATCTACTGAAAAATTAAAGAAACAGAACTTGAAGAGGGTATGAAACTCCTTTCAATAGCATCGGATTTTACCCAAACTACTATAAGAAAAAGAATAGTTGAAGAACTCAGTAGAACTTCGAAGGTAACTAGAAATCAACTTCCGAAATACCCCACACAAACAATATTAACTCAACAACTCAAAAGAACAAAAACAAGAATGATATTCTCTAATGCAATTTAACAAGTTATTAAATGTGCTAGAGAAGCTGATGGCACGGTTACTGTCTATGAAAATGAGACTATTTGCGCGTCTTTAAAATGGGTTTAAAATTAGGTAAATGTCTCGGATGACACTAAATGTTAGTTAATGATAATTTGGAGGATGAATTAAAGTCGTTGGGATGTTACGTTCTTGTTGCTCTTCCTCCCCATTTTAAACCATCCTGCCGATTTTTCTGGGTCCCTAGGCATCGAGATGGATCTGGAGACTTCCCTGGTATCTTTTCGACCTCTGCTGGTTCTGCTTTGACCTCCAAGAGACTCAACGGAAGCACTTTTCGATGAGATCTTTCTGTCGTCCTTGTCTTTGCTATATCTAGAATTTTCCTTGGGTAGTCTCTCCCGTTTCTTGTAAAGCGTGGACGCTGAATTCCTGGAATCATCTTTGTTCCTCTTCAGGGTTTGGGAAGAAGAAATGTTCTCTTTGCTTCTGCTCATATGATTGCCCAGGGTGGAAACATTCTGATTTGATCTTCTAGTTTCATGGGCTTTTTTCTTCAGAGTCGAGGAGCTGGAATTTCTGTTTGTGCCGTTTCGTGGAACCCTTTGCTCGTATTTACCATTTTTGGCGACAGGTACTGGTTTAGGGTATTGGCTGTAGTCGATGTCCATGGATTCTTTGAAGTGGCGAGGTTTCCATGGAGCTAGCATTGAGAAGGACCTGCTTAATGTCTTCACTCGCGGTTGCAACTTATTGCTGCCGTTGGAAGCTAGCTCCTCTCTGGATGCTGCCCTCGAGCTGTTCTTGAGATATCCAGGACCTGGTATATCTCCCACTGAAAAAATATTCTAATTAACTAGCTTGATAAGGCAAAAGATCTGGAAATCTGTGAAGGTTGCAAGATTTTGGAACATATTTAGAGTGGAACCAAAAAATACCTGTTGCAGCATGTAGATAAACAATACTCCGTTGTGACTGTTGCGATTGCTGACTACTGTCCCCTTCTGTTGAACTTTCCAAAGAGCTAACTTCATTTTTGCTCCTCCTACCCCTGTCATCCCTTCTTTGGGGCTCCCTTGACCTGTGACTAGGTGATGCTGGTGGTTTCAAAGTAGATTTTAGGGATCTATTCGTTTCTCTATCGGATTCGGAGATGTTCAGCATAGATTTGTGGTTGTTTTTCCTAACACCATTTTCCTAAAATAAAAATAGGTTTTAAAAAACAAATTTGGTTTAAAAAAATTATTTTACCTGTCGAGAAGGCCTTTCTTCCGAAATATTGTGTAGATCTCTGGTGGATTGGCTTTTAATCCTATCTTTTCCAGATATGTCAGTTCTCGAACGGGTTGTCGTTCTTTGCCTCAAGCTGTCTCCGAAGAATCTCAAGCTCTTGGTTGGGGGAGACTTGGGTGTTGATTCCTCTTCTGCACTGGTCAAAACGCCATCCACTTCATCCTGAAAAAGGTCGAATTTTTCGATTGCTTTTTCTTTAGATTCCTTTTTAGGCGTCATTACCTTCCTATTTTTCTTCTTTGAGAGCCTATCCAAGGATTTAAACCAACCATTGTGAGAAGTATTGGAGTCGGAGATATGTCCATTGGTGTGACCATTGGCGTATCCGTTTTTCGGGGGTTCTGGACTAGGGGTTGGAAGTCTGCTCCTATTTCTGTAGTCGTAGCTCTGCAATCAAAATTAAGATTTATAGAGCAATTTAAAACACCCTATACTCAATATTCCAGTAGTGTTTGAAATTTCAATTTCAAAAATATGCTATACTTGGTATTGTACTGAAATCATCTTCAAAAATTAGTGATTACAAGTTTCCTCATTTATTAACATTGAAGAACAGAAGTGAAGTTATTGGTGAATTTTGAATTCTGATTTAGATAGTGAAGATTTCAGGCAAAATATCAAAGTTTTGTATTTGTGAAATGACAACCTCAGGCTCTACTGAAATATAGAAAAATCTATATAAAGCCCATTTGTAATAAAATATGGCTCTTCAAATAAATAGGTATTGATAAGCATTTTTTTAGGAACAGATACCGACATCCATAAAAGAGGGGCGCACAAATGGACAGAACACGTGAATTATGATCAGAGTCACAATCACAAAACCTATAATTCGCAGGATTTGAAATTTGAGATTTACAGACTCAACATTTGCATTCAAATAACGCTGAAAGCGTGGATTTATACATTCATGTGCCTACTACTATAGAACCAAACAAAATTTCAATGTCAAAATATTTTATTACTCAACATATTCTCCTCTTAATTAAATACATTTATTACAGCGAACCTGCAACGTCTCTAGACCTTTCGAAAAAAATGTTTCTTCTTGCTCTGCAAACCAATCCTCTACAGCTTTTATTTCCTTCTCGTTGGAAAGAAATTTACGACCTTTTAAACTTTTTTTCAGTTGAGGAAAGAGATGATAGTATGACGGAGCCAAATCTGGTGACTAAGGGGGGTGTTCTAGTAATTCTAACCCTAAATCACGAATTTTTTGCATGGCAGATTTCTATACTGGAGCGTTGTCCTGTATAACACCTTTGGATAGCTTTCCGCCTCTTTTCTCTTCAATTTTTTCGCGTACAGTGGTCAGTAATGTCGAATTGTAATCTCCAGTTATTGTTCTACCCTTATTCAAAAAATCAATCATGATTACCTACTCCATGGCAATCCCAAAAAACTGAAGCAAGAACTTTTCTAGCAGAATTTTGGACACGAAACTTCTTAGGTCTTGGAGGACCAGAGTGTCGCCATTCCATCGATTGTTGCTTTGTTTCTGGATCGTAGAAATGTACCCAAGTCTCATCCATAGTAACAATTCGTTTTAAGAAGTCTACATCGTTTTCAAATCGAGCACAGATCGAACGCGATGCTTCTACCCTTGTACGCTTTTGGTCAACATTCGAACATTTGGATATTCATTTTGCAGAAATTTTTCTCATGTCCAAATTGACGTGAACTATACTCGTATGATGAACGCGTTCGTATGAAATCTTCAGTGCTTCAGATATCCGTTTTAGCCCCATTCGAAAAAATCATGTCATGAACTGCATCGATATTTTCGGGGACTGACACAGAAACTGGCCTTCCGATCGGTCATCATCTTCAATGAAAAATTTACCTCTTTTGAAGCTTGCAGTCCAATTTTTCACGGTCGCATACGAAGGACATTGATCACCGTCCAAGGGTATATTAAGCATATCTTCGTAAATCTACTCACCTCTTAACCCTTTTAAATACAGGTACCTACTTGATGATGGCTCGATACTCCAATTTTCCGATTTTTACATATTTCGGTGGACATATTTTTTAAAAGTTATTGCGTAACTTTGGTTTACTTTTTTGACGTCGAACTGTACACTGACACTTCAAATAAGTTATTGTTCGTTGATATGGTATCACAATATTTTGTTTATGCATGGAACTGGTCTAGGCTAACTAGATATCAATACATCCTCGTATAACATTATCAACACATCTTGTATCTTTCAAACGACTAAACGAGGCATGTTGCGCTCAATATTTCCCATTCCTAATGGCTCTCCCTGTAGAAATATTAAGTATAGATTGTTTCTCAGAACATCCAATGTGTACTAACGCATTGATAAAGCATCATTCAGAGCATTCCCTCAAACATCGCATACGTGCCTGCCGACTTTCGGATCGCAGTGTGCAGATAAAAGGATATCTCCGATAGAGCAGCTCCCAGGCCTTGAAAGGTCATAATTTCCAGTCGGCCCCCGTATCTCCGCACTTCATCAAGCGGTCGCAGGAATTTAAATTGAAAATAACGAATAAGATCACAAGGTTTCTAGATAAACTGGTCGAAACCTATTTTTGCGCACCGGGTAAGACCCCCATGTGTATGTTATGTGGCATGCAGCCATGAGAGAGGATTCTATTAGGCAGGTTCGGATCGGTTGGGTACGTTCGGCCGGAATGCCACACGTATGTCTGACACATAAATATCACCCCTCTGCTCGGCCTGTCGCAGAAGCTCGTTACCGGCTCGCTTTCATCTCGCCGACAAGGCTGGGAGGAGGCAAGGCCGCCTTCGAAGTTCGTCGACGACGATTCCTGCTCAAGGGAGATGGATATTTTCCTAGGATTACGCCTCTGGCGGATCTAGGGAGTTTTTCCAGACGGGGGCCATGAAAATTTTCAACCAAGACTACTAATTCTGGGTTTCTGTGAAAACATTTGAAACTTAGGTACACGGGAATAATGGTCAGGGTCCACTTTTGGTCGAAACTTAACTTTTACTACCATCTGGTAGAGTTTTTCGAAACCTATCGTTAAGTTGTTACCTCTTTATGAAATAATACTCATTGTCCAAGTTAAAACGTTTTAATAATCACTGGTTCACAGAAAAACGATCATATTCCACACGCAACTTCACAAAAATGATCATCAGGGTCCCTGGGTCCATCCTAGTTTTTGCTTAACATCATCCCAGTCAAATACGAGGATGTATTGATATCTAGTTAGCCTACACCACTTCCATGCATAAACAAAAAATTGCGATACCATATCAAAGAACAATAACTTATTAGAAGTTCCAGTGTAGAGTTCGAAGTCAAAAAAGTAAACCAGAGTTAGGCAATAAATTTAAAAAAAAGATGTCCACCGAAACTGTAAAAATCGAAAAATTGGACTATCGAGCCATCATAAAGTACCTGTATTTAAAAGGGTTAAGAGGTAAGCAGATTTACGAAGATATGCTTAATACCCTTGGTGATCAATGTCCTTCGTATGCGACCGTGAAAAATTGGACTGCAAGCTTCAAAAGAGGTAAATTTTCCATTGAAGATGATGACCGATTGGGAAGGCCAGTTTCTGTGTTCGTCCCCGAAAATATCGATGCAGTTCATTTGTTCATTACATGATTTTATCAGACCTTCGAATTGGGTTAAATCGGATATCTGAAGCACTGAAGATTTCATACAAACGCGTTCATCATATAGTTCAGGTGAATTTGGACATGAGAAAAATTTCTGCAAAATGGATCCCCAAATGTTTGAATGTTGACCGGAAGCGTGCAAGGGTAGAAGCATCGCGTTCGATCTGTGCTCGATTTGAAAACGATGTAGACTTCTTAAACCGAATTGTTACTATGGATGAGACTTGGATACATTTCTACGAACCAGAAACAAAGCAACAATCGATGGAATGGCGACACTCGGTTCTCCAAGACCAAGTTTCGTGTCCAAAAGTCTGCTGGAAAAGATCTTTCTTCAGTTTTTTGAGATTGCCAAAAGTGACATCTACCGAAATAGTGGGCTATTCAAAATAACACCTCTTATTGGAAAAACCTTGCAACTTTGGGAAAGTTTACATTGGTACTACTAAAAGGAGCGCTCATACAAGGATCAAAAAACAGGAAAGGTGATATCGATTGTTACATACATCGAAAGCTATCATTCAAGGATGAATATCGAAATCTATAAGCCCGAAAACAATTCGAACAGATCTAAAATGTCATTTCGATATGAAGTTAGAAAGTTTGTGGTCTAAAGATAACAATCCCTTTGAGAATTGAAATTCCTCCACCCTTGAGCACACAAGAATTCAACTCCTCATGCAGTAGACTTGGTAGTTTAGTAGGTACTCGTAATAAATTTTTGCCCCCATATGCGGCGTGTTCCAAATCAACTCGGCTACATGTTCCCGCGATGTTTCTTTCCAACCTTCGAGATTCAAATTAATAAATCTGCACCTCGAACGTCAATTTAACATCGCAATTATCCTTATTTATGGACCTGTGCGGCTCTCAACGTCACAGCGTTATTGTAACAAATAGAGATGATAACCATTTCACAATTCAATTGAGAAATGACCACCTGGCTTATGCCTTAAACGTCTGCCAGTTTTTTATGGAAAATAATTGGCTGTTTACCAAGCGCATACCGTTTGATGTAGAAATCCATGAATTACTTTCGAGAGCATTATGGTGGCCGACAGACAATCGCTATGTGAAAGGGAAAAACGGATTGGATTTTCCAGAACTGTATAATTACGATGCTCAAAATAAACGGCTCACCTTGAGAACAAATAGATGCACCATAAATAGTTATAGGAATCTCATGAATTATATAAATTTTATTAGGTACTGGAATACCAGAGCAAAGTTCGTCGCTTAACGCACCACTTAGGTCTCCGGAGAAACCGACTAAAAATGCGTGATTTCACTGCAGTTTCGTCGATGTTTCCTGGATATTCACGTTTTTGTCGTAATTTGGTGGAAATAAAGCATTAACACTGTTTTTCCACTGGTTGAGAAATTTCTGAATGATTTAGAATTTTCGGATTGGAGTAATCCCCAAATTTCGATCTCCGCCACTGCCCGGCAGAATTCTCAAGGATATTCGCCATTTGATCAGCGATCGAAAACACCGGAAGCCGCCTATTTAGTACGTAAAAATGGGATTCCGACTATCTGTCGTAGATTGGATCGACCTCATCCAGTCGTGATTGTGTTTAATTTTTTTCTCGTTGTTTAATATTATAATCTCTGCCGTTTAGACGGTGTAATGAAGGATTTCGGACGTGACGGGTGTTAGGAGTTAACCACACACGTACTATCAGATCCGGGTAGTAAGTGGGTGCATTTTGTGTACCTACATACATTATATGTAGATGATATTTCATGATTTTAGAATACTAACTGACAAAGAAACTGCAACACCCAGAATAAGCTGTTTGAATTTAATTTTTTTTGATAAAACATGGATAGTAGGTATAGCAAGGAGTGAATGATTAAAATTCGTGAAGGTTTTTTTGTGTAAACATTTTTTATGTAAATTAAAATAATATTGTATTGAACAAACACATTATTAACAAATTTATTAGAAAAAATTGTAATCCCTTCGTTTTTTCCTCCAAATTTTAATAACTTACTCCTCCCTATTCTCTAAATGAATATTTAATCAGAAAAAGGTAGAAATATGTTTTGTTTTCTTTTGGACGTCATTCTTTTGCATACCCTTGTGATTGTATGAGTACATGTCAGGTTTTTGCTTTGAGAAATGAAGGTTTATTTATTTATTTATTTATATACTATCTATGTTTTACCAAAAGAAGTTTTGAATCTAAACAGCTCCCTCTGAGTGCTGCAGTTTCTTTGTCAGTTAGTACAATTGATTTTGTATTAACATAACCTAGAAGGTCAAAATTTTGTCGCAAAAATTTTTATTTCCTGTATTTCACTTTAAAATAACTACGCCCTAATTGGATCACCTTCATTTCGAGAAACAAATCTGATTCCCGATAAATAACGATAAAAACCAATCCTGGAACACTTTAAAAACAGTCAAACGAAAACTCAGCGATGAATACCAATGAACTTTATCTTCAAGTCCAGATGTCATCAACATTCCCGCAGAATGCCGCAGATGCCATTCGCGCCGGTTTGTACAAAAAAATACGAGAGAATCACATGCGACCCTAGTCTCAAGTACGATGCAACCTATACGGGACAAGGTCTTTCAAGGCTGATTGGGTTTTGAGTTCGACCTGCTGTGAAATATCGATAATGAATGAAGAATAAAAGTGAAGAAATTCGGTTTTAGATTTGTTGGAATGAGACAGATTTTTACGGTTTTCTGAAGCCTAGATATCGACATTTTTCTGATCGTTTCAAAGTTCAATAGGTATACGAACTGTTTTTGAAACTCAAAATGATATTTTCTGACGAAGGCAAAATCGGTTGACAAAAATCAGAAATCTTAAAGCTGGATGTATAATATTTGCTGTATTTGTGCTAAAACAGGAGAAGCATAACGACAATTATTAGTAAGAAAGTCTGAACATAAGAACAACATAAAGAAAAGAGACAAACAGGTCTCAAATAGCAGATCATGTATGTTCTACTAATGGGGATCACCTGTTTGTGCAAAGGATCAGAAATCATACTTGTCCTATTCGTTGGAAGGGGGTTTTCAATGTCTATGACTGAAGGATTAAACAAAATTCTCCCCAAAAGAATGATATTGAACTCTATTCGACCAATGAACCATAGGTTTGATATCATGAAATCAGTTCAAACCTTTTCGCCCAAACATATCTCTATCGCTATCCTTAGTGCATTTTTGCACCCAACTCGCTAATTCATTCCATTTTCTCATTTCAATCCGATAATACCGTTTCTGCTTATATTACGAAAGTAGGATACAATCAACATCGATATTAGCATCGTGATGTTTCCGGGCAGTTTTCGATTTTTGCGGCTCTTGCGATTCGTATTCAATCAGTGTTATCATCTGGGTTCAGCTTGCGTCATTGGCCACGTAGGTACTGGCACACATAGAAACGAAATCAAAGCGTATTTCCGCCACAGGAAATCATTGTTCTGCATCTAGATATAGCACAACCGCAATTGTACGTAGATTCTTTCGAAGTTATGCATATTTCGTAAGGTTCTCACTTTGTGTGGTACTGTTATATGCGAAACAAATTTTGTGGTCATTATCAAGATCATATTCATGGAGATTATTCATCAAGAAACCTCAGGTGATTCTGGAAAGCTTTGGAATATCAGTAAATTAACTTTCTCAATCATTTAAACCTTTAGAACCCTCCGGACAAATATGGTCTAAATAATTGAGATTTTTGAAATCGCTCATATTTCGCACAGAGATACTTTGAGTTCTGCTGATCAACAAAATAAAAACAAATAGTGGATACGACAAGAGGGACGGAAGCTATGACCGTTTGAATTTTACAGTTTTTCAAAAAAATGCCATTTCATAGGTGAAAATCTGAACTATGCTAGTTACGGCTCTGAAATATGTTTTATTGAATTCAGCGACCTCGAAAACCTACATTTTGATACCAAAGTCGACCATGTAGCCCTCATAAGTAATGAATTTTTCAGTTTTCTTGTTTTCGGTATTTCATTTTCGAGTTTTGTTCACAAGCTCAGACCGTTCGTGGTATGGGTGTTATTGATCAGCAAACTGGTTATTATAGAAGCTTCGAATGGTTTGAACAAGTTCAAACCATTCAATAGCACCGTTAGGTCCTGCCAGATTTTTGTTTTATCGACGAATATGGTGTTTTAGGGGGTCTTACCCCTTGGTCATTTTTCACCCAAAATTTGAGATTTTTAAAATCGCTCATATTTTGCCCAGCGATACTTTGAGTTATGCTGATTAACGAAATATAAACAAATAGTGGATACGACAAAAGGGACGGAAGCTATGACCGTTTGAAATTTCCAATTTTTCAAAAAAATGCCATTTCACAGGTGAAAATCTAAACCATGCTAGTTAGGGCTCTTGAATATGTTTTATTGAATTCAGCGACCTCGAAAACCTACATTTTGATACCAAAGTCGGCTATGTAGCCCTATTGAGTAATGAATTTTTCAGTTTTCTTGTTTTCGATATTTCATTTTCGAGTTTTGTTCACAAGCTCAAACTGTTCGTGTTATGGGTGTTATCGATCCCCAACATGGATGTTATGGTAGATTCAAATGGCATGAATCACTTTTTCAATCATTAACGCCTTCAAGACTTATTCAAGAATATTAGTTCGACTCAATAGAAAACATTTTGATCAAGTTCAATTAGTGGGTACATTGCATTTCCATTGTAACTGACGGATTTTAAAACGGACATGGCAATTATGACTTGAGCTAGTTCATAACCATGCACAACTGACTGATCATCGTGTAATGGAGTTCCTCAAGGTTCTCTTCTTAACCCCCCTGTGTTTCTCAACGTTGAACAAACCGAGATTTCAATAGATGCGATGGCTTGGGTGTTCCCCAACGCACTCTTCTTGTCCCTCTTTTTTCACATTTCATCTATTCTTCCCCAGATTCTCTCCGATGAGAACGAAAGTTACGAAACATTCCTAGACGCATAATCGACACGTTTTTAGATCTTCATCCCGACAAATATGGCGATCAATTGCGCATTACATCATCGCGTTGGCTAGGTCTGGTCGTGGGTCCATTTGCAAGCATTGGCGGCGACCTTATATGGCGAAGCAGGTCTAGAACGCCACAGAGCTTCGTTATACTGCAAGGACTAGACAGGAGGCGCTTCGCTAAGCCATATGAGGTCGCTCTTTAATTATGACACTTTTTGCCTTTTCCCAGATTTTGTAACATCACGCTCTTTATCGTTGTATGAGACAGCTGTTGTGTAATATTGCTTTTTTGCCACTTTAAACAGCAGAAATACGAGTACAAGTCATTAAAATCTAATTGGTTGATATGAAAGTATTTTGGTTTCGTTTTGTCAAAAAAAATCCTTATTATCATTGAAAAATGCAGAATTTTCTCAAACTGGGAGTTAATATGAATGTGAAGTAAAATTATTCATCACAATAATTTGTTCTACGAGTGAAGAATCACCTGAATATTTTTCTGAAATGTAGACGAAGATCCTGAAAACGACTCTGATATTTCAGTAAGTAATTTCTCGATTTACCCAGCATCCTATTGCAAATCCACAGGAGTAAAACCTCCATTTGTGAATGTACGATTACGATATCAGTAAGGAATGAACTTTGTATATATATCAGTTTGAAGGTTCTTATAGTCATTTATGTTGTTTTACGACTGCTACTTATTCATTGAGGCAGTAAAATTTGTCCTGAGCATTCAGATAAAGTTGACGGTTCATTGTCAAAGAAGGTGTTAAGTTTAACCAGTTCCAATTATGTGATCTCAGTGCTGTATGAAATGAATGATTTCTAAACAGAACATAAAAATACACAAAAAGTAGCATATTTTAGATTTTCACAAATAAAAGAAACATCTTATTCAGGTATTCCTTCCTTGGTGCATATTCAATTTCGAAACGATAAAACACAGGTCGATTATCCTTTGATCTCGTGTTCCGCGCTATACTTTTTCAATCTAGAGATCACAAACATCACTGTCATTCATTAAACTGTTCACTTTGCATACAAATTGATTTATAGAGGACACCCACGCCAAGATTACAATCCGCCATTATATAAACAATTCCTTGAAAACGAAGATCCTGGATTGTTATTCTAAGCACATATTCCGAAGGACGAAATGTGGCAAACCACGATTAGACGATAAGGATAGTGGGCAGTGGCGGCTCGTTGCATTCTTTGATTCGGATTTTTGTATAAAGTCTACTTCATTGAGTCAATAATGAAGTAGGCGAGAACAACAAGGTTTGTTTGGGGGCCCAATAGACTTTAAAGTCGCAGTGAAATGTAACCCCCTTACCAAATTATAATTATACAGGGTGGGTCACGATGAACTTTAAAATTTCCTATCATGTATAGGGACTACTCAGGTGAATATCAGATGAGTATTTAGAGGGGCTTCGCTTCTTCATAAGTTTTATACTTCGCGATTTTTGGTTTTTCAGGGAATGTTGTCTTGAAGTAGGAGAAGTACGTACAAAATGACATAGGGTTTTATTTTAGAGGCATAACTTGTTATTAGTGAATTACAGTAATGTCATATTCTACACCCATGATCTTCGATCCTTTCTTTATAAAATCTAATCAACCTTTATGAAATAAAAGTACCAGAAATGAAAATATTCTTAGATAAATTGGGATAAACGGAATTCATTTTGTCCGCATGCTATGGACAAAATGACATACCGGCAACTGGCAACTGTAGTTTTTTACTTATAGTAACAAAACTATTGACAAAGTTCACCAATGAAACGCTTGGTTCTTCTAGGAACACCAGCACAAGATGCGCGAGCCCAATGCAACCAATGCATGCATCGTAACCAGTCTTTTCCAGGGCTAATCCTGGAGAAGACTGGTTTTTCCCCGATCTAAATCGGGGAAAAAGATCATAACAATAGACAGATGAACAGTAGTCTTCATCATTTCGAAATTTGCAAGGAAAATGTTCTTCTTCATTGTCTTCTTTGAATAACGCCCAAGGGACTTGTCTCCTTTTCTTTGGAGGAGGTATGGGCCCATTTTTTGATCTGATTGCAATCATATTAGGTGTAGAAGTTGAACCTGAGTACGTTTATCGATTCTTCGGCTCACGTTTGCCTTGTCAACTTATGAATCGTCCTCTAGGGATTGGATGAACCTCCTCATAGGATCAGCAAGAGTAGGTCAAGATGCATGGCCTTTATTAGCCGCAGATGAATTACCGTTCAAAAGTTATGACGGATCGAAATTTTCGGTAAACCCAAAAATCACGAGGAGGTACTTTAATTTGGCCATTTGATATTCACCTTTTTTTTATGTTGTGGTTTTCACGAGAAAGAATATCCTGTAATGTTCAGAGAACATCGTGAGAACCAAGGGCAAGCAGGTAGGAATTGGTGTTCTTCTTGAATTTCTGGAGGTTATATGCCTCGGGGAACACCTCCCTAGGCAATGTGTTCCAAAGCCTCGCTGTTCGTTGGATGAACGAGTCTTTGAAGAGAGATGTTCTGCAGGTCTCCAAAGTTACCACGAAGGGGTGTGAAGACTTAACTTGACGGGTCAGAAGAGCATCACTCATTCCTATAAAATAGAGACAGATCGCCCACTTTTCTACGGTGTTCCAGAGAAGTGAGCGAGCTTGTAAGCGAGGCATCACCAACGAGACGAATTGCCTTTTTTTGTACGCAATCCAAGAGTTTTAGGGTGTGTTTAGGTGCAGCACTCCAAATATGGGAACAGTATTCCAGGACAGGTCGAATCTGTGCCTTATAGATCATAAGCAGCTGACCTGAGGTAAAACAGCTCCTGGTACGAAACAGAAAACCAATTTTTGGGATGCACTTTTAGCAATGGATCTCACGTGATTCTCCCAGGAAAGGTTACTGCCGACAGTAATGCCAAGCATCGAAATGGATGACTTCAATGGTATGGTCACTCCCGACAATTTTATGCTGGGCACAGTAAGATCGGCTCTTCTAGAGAAAAGACATGCTTGTGTTTTGTTTGCGTTGAATTCTACCAAGTTATTAGATCCCCATTCAAGAATAGTTGCCAAGTCCATATTTATGTTGTTAACATTTCTTCCTCGTTCGTTTTTGATTTGGCGGGCTGGTATTGGAGCCCTAGAAGAAAAGGCGGTATGGAGGGTATTATCATCCGCGAAGCTGTGCACTGGACACGAAGTTGCTTCCAGCAAATCGTTGATGTGAAGTAGAAACAGTGTTGGAGCCAGAACTGACCCCTGCGGAACACCAGCATTTATGGGTAGAGAGTCAGATGAAACTCCATCGACCACTACAATCTATTTGAGAGAAAACTAGCTAGCAGAGAACATAGCTTTGGGGGCACGCCATAAGATGGAAGCTTGGCGAGGAGTCCTTGATGCCAGACTCGATCGAATGCCTTGGAGATATCCAGTGCTACGGCTAGGGTTTCACCATATTTCTCGGTAGATAGTTGCCATATATGTGAAACGTAAGCGAGCAATTCACCAGTGGATCTCTGATGACGTAAACCATATTGTCTATCGTTGATAATTCCTGAGTGTTCCAGATGTTTCATGAGCTCGAAGTTGATGGCTTTTTCCATGACCTTTGAAATAATAGGTAACAGAGCGATAGGTCTGTAGTTGCTAGGTAGGGTCTTTTTGCCTTTTTTAGGTACTGGTTGTACTCTTGCGGTTTTCCAGTTGGATGGAAAAACACCTAAGTAGCCTCTACAGTCTACTTGTTGTGCAGTTCCTGATGACTCACCCTGTATAAGAGCATTGTGTGCTTCTTTTTCTTGAACCTGTTTTCCGTGAACATTCTATTTTATCTGAGAATATTAAAGTTTTAACTTTTTTCGCGTTTTCTTCCTGATATCCTCCCGTACGCGCCGCCGCTGATCTCAGCACGTACATTCATTGAAAATGTCGGTTCTCGTTCTTGAAGGGAACGAAGGCAAGGCCGCGTCCATCAACGGGCAGCCACAGCCCACGCACCCACCGCCATATGGTTCCACCTGGCGTGTGACAAGTGAGAGGACAACAGGTCGAACAGGCTCTCGATTTTGGTGACGAAACCTTCGAAAGTGCTCCGGCGGCTTCTGTTTGCTCTCTTTTCATGCGCCAACCGCTAAATATAGCAGTGATGCCGTCGCGGTTACAGGGATTGTCGCCCGATCGTCATTATGATATCTCGATTTTTTCGGGTAGGATGAAACCGTTATCGGATCGACTTCAGGCTCCAGTTGGATTCGAAACCAGGCTGTCGACCAATACCCAACAAAATATTCGATCAATCCGCGAATCATCGACGAAACTCCGGTAAAATCACGCATTTCCCGTCGGTATCTCCGGAGACCCCAACGTTGGGTTAAGCGACGAACATTTTCATCAGGCCATTAAAAATGCCGGGCTCCGCAACAATGCAATCTCGTCGTAAATTTTTGTCGCGGAGCTAAAACAGATCCCGATAAGAGCAATTGAAAAAAATCACCGCCTCTGCCAAGAAATTCCACCGACCTCGGAACAATATATATTTTTCGACCCTGCGGCCACAGTTGTTAATCCTGAAACAATAGGGAAGCACGCGTTTTATTTACAATCTAAGCTGCGTAATCAGTTTACCTAGACAATTTACAACGTTATTGTCTGTACGTCTGTCCGTCCGTGTGTTACGTGTGTAGGCACAGACCGAACCGATAGAACTTATCGGGCTGCAGGGGCATAAGTCATTGGGAGCGAAATTACAATGAAGCGGGCCAATTATCCTGGGAATTATGAAGCTGTTTCTTCGAAAAATATGCCGTGACATTCATAATGGCGTTCCCTGGACATCGGGATAGGCGCATATCTACAGGGAGAGCCAGCAGTGCTCGACCGGGAGAATGATTAAAATTTTGGCGGAATCACTTCACTTAAGCCTAGTTGAAAGTATTTTTGACCCTATGGAAAGGTCTGACAGAGGTGCAATACGATACCACCCTGTTTTTCCGAATGATAATGCCTAATTCTTATATTAGATTTAGAATCTCTGCAAAATTCTGTTTTCGAAATACTCAACTTCCCATATCTGTCTCAAATTTTGACGTTCTAAGGCCAATTGTTCAGACAAATTTCATGCAGTTATGGTGATTCGAACTACAGATGAAACTTGAAAGCAGCTCGAGATAAATTTTTATTTTTTTATTGCTTTCCCGGAGAATTTTCAAGTCTTCTACAGATTTATAGATCAGACTGTGAGCCGTATGTAGGTACGAGAAGACGAAGGCCAGTTTCTGCCTCAGTCCCCGAAAATATCGATGCAGTTCATGACATGATTTTATCAGAACGTCGAACTGGGCTAAAACGGATATCTGAAGCACTGAAGATTTCATACGAACGCGTTCATCAAATAGTTCACGTCAATTTGGACATGAGAAAAATTTCTGCAAGATGTTTCGTGTCCAAAAATCTGCTGGAAAAGTTCTTTCTTCAGTTTTTTGAGATTGCCATGAAGTAATCATGATTGATTTTTTGAATAAGGGTAGAACAATAACTGGAGATTACTATTCGACATTACTGACCACTCTACGGAGACAAATTAAAGAGAAAAGACGCGGAACGCTATCCTAAGGTGTTTTGTTTTTACAGGACAACGCCCCAGTCCACAAATCTCATGTTGCCATGCAAAAAAATCGTGATTTAGGGTTAGAATTACTAGAACACCCCCCTTATTCACCAGATTTGGCTCCGTCCGACTATCATCTCTTTCCTCAACTGAAAAAAGTTAAAAGGTCGTAAATTTCCTTCCAACGAGGAGGTAATAAAAGCTGTGGAGGACTGGTTTGCAGAGCAAGAAGAAACATTTTTTTTTGAAAGGTCTAGAAACGTTGCAGATTTGCTGTAGTAAATGTATTCAATCAAGAGGAGAATATGTCGAGTAATAAAATTTTTTGACATTGACATTCTGTTTGGTTCATAGTAGGCTAAGCATTTTTCAATATATCCTCGTACGTGAGGTGTTTTTTGAGTACCTACTGCAGAAAAAGTGTAGAGTTTGGAGAGGGGGAAGAGAAATTGAGAGGAAATGTGTTTTTTTATTTTTAAATTGGATGTAGAATTCAGTATTAATTTTTTTCCTAGTATACTGAAATATTTGATTCAGATGACGCTTTCCAATATCTGTATTTCATTATTGTTGTAAACATGATACACATTCTGGGAATAAACGATATTATTATTATTATTCTACAACCGGTCAATTTCTTCTCGTCCTGTCCCCGTACAGCCCAGGATTTCTGCCATTCATCGACTCCGAGGTCAGACTGCGAAAAAGGAAAATTGTGCAACATGCAAATTGCAGATGGTCATTTAATAACTGCAGATAAATCTTGAGATCTGAAAAAATCAGATAACTCCGTTCACCCATTGTGAACGGATTGCATTACGCCTCTTTCCCCCCGTACCGCCGATCGACAGCCGAGGTAATCATTTTCTTGGCATAAACAATTAACACTCACTCTGAATTTTTTTATCTGCGTCGGCATCTCCAGCGATGATGAGGGTAAAAGAACAATTTGTGAGTCTCATTTAAGTATGATGTCTTTAGAGTTATACTCATATAAGGTACCTCAAACTATACTAGAGGGTGTTTCAATAAGAGCTAAAGATTTGAATTGCTCGCCTTGTTTGACTGCAGTCTTAATGTCACATGATTATGACGTGACAGATCGGAAGGTGACTGATGGGAGGTATAGTAAACATGTAGCATCACACGGTAGAATAACGCCTCCTCATTCATGACTTCAGTTTACTTGGAAAATTAAGGAATATTGCTGATTGACTTCTGCGACCAACTGAACGTGTGGACTGATGAGGAAAGGGCACTTATCATATCTTGTTTCTTCCTGAATTGTAAAAATTTCTACAATGGAAGCGTTCTTCATATGTGAATGAGTATTGACCCCAATTCTTTTCGAGAAGAGCAGATAAAGGACCCCGCACTTTTCTTATGGCAAATGGCGTTTCGTCAAATGTTCTAATTTTTTTGGTATAATGTAGTACTCGACCTACTGATCAAAAGTGTCCATGGCCCCAACTCAATCCTATGACTAGTTTATGAGATACAGGGCGTTGAAGTTGAGAATTACCCACTTTTACTACGCGAGTATCTCGAAACAGAATCGAATGAACTTCAATTTTTCCCAAGAAACATTTCATTCCATCCCCAGGGAGAAACCATATGGAGGAATATGACCGAAAATCGTTACGAATACAGGGTTATCCATAATTGAATGCATGCCCGATTTTGAAAGTATAAAATATGTCAGTTCCAGAGCGAGAACTTTCGCAAAATGAACTATATCACTAGATATGTTGTTGTTGCATCGAAAAAACCTGAAATACCCAGAATTCATACTGGGTGATCCATTATTATAGAAACTATTCAGAATGAAGGTTAAGTGGACACCCTGTATTTTTGGGTTGATTTGAGGTGTTTGTTTGATTTTTTCAGAACATATCATCATGGACTTCAAAGAATACAGGGTGATTCAGTCATGAAATAAACTGTGAACCTCACGAAAATACCCAAAAACCACTTTTTCCTTCATCACCTACTATTTCAAGATTAACTCCGTTGAGGAAGGAGTTTTCTTTCACCACTGTACTTGATAAAAAAACATCAATACGGCTGAGAATTTTCATCCTGTTCCTATGACCAGATTTTTGGCTGGAATAAGAATAGAATAACATAAATGAGTAATTTTCATATTACATAAAAAAAAATCTGGTCATAGGAAATGGATAAAAACTCTCAGTCGTATTAATGTTTTTATATCAAGTACAGTGGTGAAAGAAAACTCCCACCTCAACGGAGTTAATCTTGAAATATAGGGTGATGAGAAAAAAAGGTGGTTTTCGGGTATTTTCGTGAGGTTCACAGTTTATTTTATGACTGAATCACCCTGTATTCTTTGAAGTCCATGATATGTTCTGAAAAAATCAAACAAACACCTCAAATCAACCCAAAAATACAGGATGTCCACTTAACCTTCATTGTGAATAGTTTCTATATTAATGGATCACCCAGTATTAATTCTGGGTATTTCAGGATTTTTTGATGTAACAACAACATATCTAGTGAAATAGTTCATTTTGCGAACGTTCTCGCTCTGGAACTGACATATTTTATACATTCAAAATCGAACATGCATTCAATTATGGATAACCCTGTATTCGTAACGATTTTCGGTCATATTCCTCCATATGGTTTCTCCCTGGGGATGGAATGAAATGTTTCTTGAGAAAAATTGAAGTTCATTCGATTCTGTTCCGAGATACGGGCGTAGTAAAAGTGGGTAATTCTCAACTTCAACGCCCTGTATCTCAAAAACTAGTCATAGGATTGAGTTGGGGCCATGAACACTTTTGATCAGTAGGTCGAGTACTACATTATACCAAAAAATTAGAACATTTGACGGAACGCCATTTGCCATAAGAAAAAAAGTGCGGGGTCCTTTAGAAAATATCTGGAAAAATATATTGAGTTCAGAAGAGAGGGTACCGGAAAAAAATGTTTTTTAACTGAGTGATCCATGTGGTTATCTTCTCAAAACTATTCAAGGATCATCTCTTTCTCACGCATCTTCAAACTGCTAATCCAGATTGGACGTTAATTTGCCATTTTATCGCCAAATGTCTCCGATTCAGCTGAGGAATCTCTCGATAAACCCACTGGCAGACATCTTCAACCTGCAGCCAGATACGGTAGCAGTTTCTCTGAATTCCTGCGGACATGGGAAAGCGAAAACGTCCCATCCGTGGGAAATAGATATCGAAAGCATCTGAAAAATAGTCGGCTCTTCTCGGTACGCGATTACTTTGAAAAAGTCAGTATTTTTATCGCCTCCCATGTTCGATTGAGCATCTGATCGGGCCGGCAATTTAGTTCTTTTAATTTATATCAACCGCGCGCGTAATTGTGAGCGAAAAAAATTGGGAATCCGATGTAGGTAAGGCACGATCGCCCTGGGAGTTGCATCTGTAACACCCGGGGTGTTTGTCGGATGCAAAGATGGACTTTCACTTTTTTGCCGAGATGTTGAAGCGAAAGGTTTGTGGGATATGGGGCGAAGGTCGACGAAATGATGTGTGAGATGAGAAATTTTGAATCGTGACCTGATGATTGAATTAGCAGATGAAATTCATGGCGTATGCATCGCTTGGTGCTTGTAGAAATTGGGATTATTCGTGCTTTGAGCGCTGGTCCTACTTGATTGACAGCTATATGGTTTCGTCACCATGCATTTTTCGAATTTTGAGCTGGGAATGGTCTAAATCGACTAGGTTTCACTAGGTCAAAATCAATTCTGTCCGCGAACACGATAACTCTTGAACGGATTGACCTAGAGACTTGAAATTTTCAGGATAGGTTCGTATCTGAAATGCCGCTGTTGAGTTCATTATTATAGGCGGAATTTGACCCGGGAGTTCCGTGAAAATAACCGTTGAAAATTTTGTTTTTCTAATAATTTCAAAACTACTGATTCGATCAAGATAAAATTGTGCGTTTGGATGGCGAATGACTTATTCAAGCTAAATGCAAAATTTTGGAAATATCACAAAACCAGAAGCATATTAAAAGCTAGCGGATCTTTGACAAAAAATTTCCATTGTTTCTGTAATAACGTACCCAGAATCATTAATATTGCTTCAACACCTGCTGTCAAATTTTCTGACAGTTGTCAAAATTTTTGTTTTGTTTGGTTTAACGAATTCGAATTAACCTACAGGATTGATCAACTTATCACCATAAACAAACATACAGAGTGTAACAGCCAAATGGAATAAATTCGATAACGAATAAATGAGGGGGTGTTAGGAAAAACGCTCGGACACGTCGATTTGTAATTTTAAATGCGCATATTTTTCAAGAAAATAAAATTATATAGGGTGTTCCATACGACCGTGGCCAGTACCAACTTTCTTATTTCAAATGCAACGCCCTGTATATTATTCATTTTTGGATTCTTCAGGAAATTCTAGACATAATTTGTGTACAACGTCCTATACCTATCTTCAACTTTTTCGGAAATATTAAGTGTTTTCAGATTTATTGCGAAAATCAACGTTTTAAATAAAAATTATTTTATTTCACAAATTCGGTACATTACACTTAAAACCTAATAAGTAATAATACTGATTATTTCCTAATTATTAAAAAAAAACAAAAACAACATTAATGTCAATATAGGAAATGTTCAAAATGCTCGCCGCGAACATCTTGGCAACATGCTAATCTGGTGTAGAATTGTATTCTAACGCGGCGAGCATTTTGAACATTTCCTACATTGACATTAATGTTTTTTTTGTTTTTTTTAATGATTAAAAAATAATCAGTATTATTTATTAGGTTTTAAGTGTAATGTACCGAATTTGTGAAATGAACTAATTTTTCGTTGATTTTTGCAATAAATCTGAAAACACTTAATACTTCCGAAATAGTTAAAGATAGGTATAGGACATTGTCATGAATTGGTTCTTGAATTCTCTGAAGAATCAAAAAAAAAAAAAAAATAAGACTACCTCGGTGGTCCAGTGGGCTGAATAGCCGGCTGGGGTACTGAAGGTACCGGGTTCGAATCCCGGTTGGTCATGGATGTTGTAAATGTCTGGTGGTGGTGAACGGCTAATGACCAAAGCAGTCGATGCCGAATTATTAAAAAATATACAGGGGGTTGCATTTGAAATAAGAAAGTTGGTATTGGCCACGGTCACATGGAACACCCTATATAATATTATTTTCTTGGACAATATGCGCATTTGAAATTACAAATCGACGTGTCCGAGCGTTTTTCCCAACACGCCCTCATTTATTCGTTATCGAATTTATTCCATTTGGCTGTTACACTCTGTATATAGTCGGATAGATGAGATAAGAAGAAACTAGTAGAGCCCCTAAATCTACCTATTAGGTAAATAATTATCCTTATCGGTATATCTCTGCAAGGCGGTTGATTATTCTAGGCGAAATGTCAAAGTTTGATCAATTTTCCTGAAGAATTGGAAAAATTATGGAAAATAAAAATACCGAGCTATTCTTCATTGACATTTCCTCTTTCGATCCGTATATTCACATCACGGCCAGGATATCTATGAAAAAAGTTTTATCAAGTAAAAAATTGCCCTTTTTAGCAGGATTTTTTCGCGATTTTCGAGAATTTTGGAGAAATACTTCTACATCTCCTAGAGAATCGAAACACATATCACCCACGTATGAATCGATTATTCCTTTTTTCGACCGTATAAAAATTTCCTGAATGTATCTCAGCTTTGCTGCGATTTTAAGATTTTTCTGGACCCACTTTTGACAGATTCCCTCGGGTTGGTCAACAGAGCTACCGTTTTGGAATAGTATAAAATAGAACATGGTTGTTGCCCTATAATAAATAACCCGTTTTCAAAGCACAAGGTAATTTTTGAGGAATATTTTGAGTGGTGTTAGTTATGTGTGACCTCTGATATAGCGATTTCTAGTCACATCTCAGTATTTTTTGATGTTCAATTCGAATAAGATGCAAAACCAGCAAAGTTCACCACTTTTATTCTCGGTAGCCAAATGGCATTCAATTTTTCTGATGAACCTACAGGATTTCCTAAGAATTTCCATGGAGAAAATCTGATGAAAATCGAATAAATGTCCACAGCGAAAAAATGATAACCCAGATTTGTCGAAATTTTCCATTTAGTTTCTTGCGACAGCTGTGAAAATATTTTTTCGTCCAATTCATTCTGCTTTAATATTTGAGTTCAGGATCAAAAATAGTGTAACTGTTAAACATTTCGGCATTTTCGGACGAAGCTTTTGTTTTATATTCAGTTTTTTTTGTTAATTATTTTCAGGAAAAATAAGTACAATAAAAAAACCAAATCAAATTTGCCAACCAACAATAAAAACAACGAAATTTACAGCTATTTCGCCTTTATTTTCTGGAATTCTAAATTATATTTGTATTGAGCACCAGAAATGTGACCAGAAGTCGATGTTTTAAAGCTCCCTCATAACCTCCACGAGTCTACAAGTTCATCCACTTTTCGATGAAACACCCTGCATTAAACCAGTGAATTTAAAATTTCCTGCTCTTCTGGAGGTGAAATCGATTCATCGACTCGCAACCGCCAATACAGGAAACTCCTTTCACTCTCATTCAAACCCGTCCGCTCAAAACGACCAACTCCCCATATTATCCGTCCGATAAAAACCAGTACCCAATGGTCAAAACCAAAATTACAAGTTAGACTCGCCGTAAAAACCATCCTCAACCATCTCAATCGCCCGGAATTAACCAATCAACCGGCGGTCCCTAAGATCGACCTACAAAAAGCGTCTATAATTAGATTGAGGGTGAAAACGATTTCCAGATATAACTTTCGACTGATCGAAACATCTCGAAAAAAAATCGATTAAGCGAAGTCACGAGCGGCAATATGAGAATGAGAAGGTCATCGAGAAATGCCAAGAGCGTTCTCGGTCCATTCTGGCGGCGAGCTGGTAAAAAAGCAGACGAAACGAGGTGGAAGTGAGAGAATATGTAGATAGAGAATGGTTCCCACCTGTAATTGCTCATTTATGTTCCAATAAATTGACGATAGTGAGAACTCCACGTCCGATTCGATTGAATAACTATTTTATTCACGATGATGCTGGGCGAATTTCGCAAGGGACATACTTTGTATGTTTGAGTGGGCTGGTGCGGTCTTGTCTTGACGAAACAACATGCAGGCAGTTGCCCTTCCTCTCTGGACCATGGCCACGACAGATACACGTAATGATTCCAAGATACTTCTTGTTTTGAGATTCCCAAGGAATTTCGGAATGATACAGAGGTCTCAGTCTTCTGA
The DNA here is from genome assembly GCA_910592335.1 of Adalia bipunctata. Lineage (NCBI taxonomy): Eukaryota > Metazoa > Arthropoda > Insecta > Coleoptera > Coccinellidae > Adalia > Adalia bipunctata. The sequence goes on along the minus strand of OU342949.1, from coordinate 68,224,594 downwards.
AACTCTTTTCTGTTGCAAACTTATAAGGAATCTCCTCAAAACCTAGGGCTTTCAGTATAATCTTGATCTCAATCTCAATATCCTGAAACGCTTACTTGTAGGTGCATTTTCCCATATCACTGAAAGTTTTTGGGACCTAGAGTCCATTTTCTGCGTTATAATTGCATTATGGAGACCAGTGCCTCAAAAGGGTGCACCAAAAAATCCATTACCCTGAGGTCTCAGCAGAATCAATCAAATCTCTGAAAAAGCAGTTTCAGCCCATCTGAAAGTTAAACTAGCGAGTTTTCCCGCACAGCCACTTAGGTAGTTCAGATAGGTCTGACGCTCGAAGACATAACAACAGAAAATCTTCGAACGATTCCACTCAATCATATGTAAATTTCTTCAAGGAATGCTGGTTGGCAATCGGTCGCTGTTTATTCCATAAATCATGTTATTCTGACACCTCGCCTTTTATAAATCGTAGTTGAACAGTCGTTTGAAAGACGACGAAAAAACGATAGACAAGTGGCGCCTGGCTTGGTAATCCGAGGAAGGCATGGGCGGTTTTCTTCCTCTGTAACTCGGGAGTGAATCATGGAATCCTGAGCAAGGCGTATTGATGGAGTCATCAACAAACAGTTCCACCAAATAAACAGGAAACTATAATGTCACTCGTTCATTTCGAGATCTCGGTACTGCTGTCTAGTTTTCCACAACCTAACACTGACCGAAAAGATGTGACCACAACGACTCTAGTTTCATGACAACCACCGGAATTGCTCAACTTGTCGGTTTCATGGAACCAAATTTCCAGTTGCAACAAGTTGAACAACTCCGTTACTAGAGTTGTATGCAACTGGTTTCATTGAACCAAAGTTGCATGAATGCAAAGTTCCAGCACAGAATACCTAATGTAGTTAAGTATTCTGTGGTTCCAGTTCCAAGAAACCGATTGCATCGCTCATGCAACTTTGGTTCCATGAAACCAACAAGTTGAACAACTCCGGGACTAAGGACTGAACGAGAATGAATTCGCTATCACAAAAACGCCTATATCTCTTGAACCAATTGAGAAAAAATCAAAATTTGATCATAGTTAGCTTTGTGATGAACGTCAGAAACATGTGGAACAATTTATTTCATAGATATTCCAATTCTCTATCGCAAAATATCAAGCGAAGTGAAAACACGAAAATTTATAGTGAAACTTTTTCAAAATAATCAAAAATGGTGCTTCAAAAGAATCGCAGAAGAGGCTCGCGTTCGTCCGGAAACGGTATCAAGATTGTTAAGCGCTTCAACGAAGATCTTACAATTAACCGCAAGGAAGGAACCGGGAGGAAAAAGGGGTTTCATAGCCCAAAAAAAGTGAAGAAAGCCATCAGCCTTTTTCAGAAGAATCCTAACTTTTCAGGACGGAAAGTTGCCCAAATAGTGGGTTGTTCGCAGTCAACCGTTCAGAAAATCAAGTCGAGTTGTGGGCTTAGAACATACAAAGTACAGAAAGTGCCAGAGAGGAACGCTGTGAAGAATCAAGAAGCGAAATCAAGAGCAAAGAAATTAAAAAAAGATTTCTTGAAAAATTTTTCCTGTTGCGTGATGGACGATGAAACCTATGTCTTGGCTGATTTCTCGCAACTTCCTGGTCAGGAATTTTATACTGCAGATTCTAGTGGAAATGTTGACGAACAATTTCGCGTGAAGAAACAAGCAAAGTTTGCTGAAAAATTCCTGGTTTGGCAAGCAATTTGCACTTGTGGGAAAAGGAGCAAATTTTTCGTTGGCCAAGGCTCTGTTGACTCGAAAATATACATCGAGGAATGCTTGAAGAAGCGACTTTTACCATTTTTACGTGAGCACGATGTGTTAACAAACTTTTGGCCAGATTTAGCTTCATGCCACTACAGCAAGGCCACCAAGGAATGGTACGAAGCTAATGAGGTGGTTTTTGTCCCCAAAGAAGCCAATCCACCAAATTGCCCAGAACTTAGGCCAATCGAAAGATATTGGGCCCTGGTAAAAAGAGAATTGAAGAAGACTAAGAAATCAACGAAAACAACGGAATTCAAGCAAAAGTGGAAGACAGCATCCCAGAAAGTGACTGAGAACACTATAAGAAGCATGATGGGAAGAATTCCAGAAAAAATCCATGAATTGTAAAAAATAGTTTTGGTTTTTTATTGTAAAAACAGTTTTCATGAGAATTAGAAGATGATTCGAAAATGAGTTGGATTTTCAAAATCGGTCCAGTGGTTCAAAAGATATAAGCGTTTTTGTGATAGCGAATTTATTCTCGTTCAGTCCTTAGAGTTGCCTGCAACTGGTTTCATGGAATCAAAGTTGCATGGATGCAAAGTTCCAGCTGCAATCGCTCACGCAACTTTGGTTTCATGAAACCAGTTGCATGCAACTCTAGGTTCAGGCATCATATGATTTCCTGGAACCGATTTCGTCGGTGTGCATCACTCCTGAAGCTTCACTAGGTTGTTATCGACCATGAATAATCTTAAACAACTGTCAGAACTATTCCAGTGATCTACATCACTATTTTTGGCCGGACGTTTATAAGAATCGAATTCTTGGAAGCGCAACCGAGAAAAAGACAGATTCCTCGTAGTTTTCATCAGAATGACGCCTACCGGGGCCATTCCATCCATAGATAAGACGATAATCGGTCCCATTGAGAGTGCCCAAGGTGCGAACACCACAACGCGCTATTTTCATAATTTTCGCATAGGAAGAATAGCCGCGGCGACACAATAATAACGATAATTACGATCGAAAGCAATTTCTCCTGAAAATTCCTAGATTATAGCGACGTTTGTCCCTTAATGGCCCCTAATGATACCTTATCTGGCGGGAGACAAAACGTTGCCGCCCGAGAAGCTAAAAAATTGATGGCTACGCTCGTGGCACGGCTCGGTCCAAGTCCAGCTCTCGGGAAATTGACCGGTGGTGTGAGAGACGACAGATTTTTGCCTCCACCCGAGCCAAAACGAAAGGAGGATGTGATACCGAGCACCTTCACACCCAAACATAAGGATAAAAGTCAAAAACCATCCTCTTTTCAAGGGTACTGTGAAATTTTACTCACCGCATGGTACTCTTTGACTTCCCTCTTCTTCATCTGAGACTCTAAGTGCTCCATACTGCCTTTGTACTCCTTATATCTGGACCTCAAATCTTCTTCAGCCACCATCGTCTGTTTCTCCTTCTTCTTCTTGCTGGAGCCCATAAACAACTGCTTGACCTACACCAGAATACATAAGTATCCACTTATTTCAAGTTTCCACAATACGTACCTTATCAAGTCCACTCTTCTTCTCAGCTTTAGGAGGCTTCTTCTCTATCTTCCTCATCAGAGAACCTCTTTCATTCTCGAAGTCCTTGTCTATTCTAGGATCGTAGTGGGACCCATCGTCTATGCTCCTTTCTCTAGGGGCGTACTCTGTTTTCCTCTTCCTGTACTCATACTCTTCCCTCTCGTAAGGAGGTTCATAATCGTAGTCGTGCCTAAGCTTCTTTCCGTTCACAGCTTCCTCAGTGTGCTGTCTTTCACTGGCGATTAGGAGAGAACTGGCAAAGCCTTCATCTTCGCTTTCTGTATTTCTAACACCATACACTCTCCTCCTTTCTGGTCTGTAGTTTTCTTCTCGTTTAATATCGTTTTCAATGCCGGAATCGCCGAATTTATCCTTACGATCGCTGCCCCCTTGGTCCAAGTACCTTTCTGATTTGTGTACTCTTCTTTCTCTCCTCAAAGAATCATGGTATGAGTTATCGAGACTTGGTTCTTCCCTATGCTTGTATATTTCAGGGTTCGATTGGTATATACTCCTTTCTTTAGACAAGCGATGCTGTCTCTCCATCTTCATGGTGTATCTGTCATTAGATCTGTTGTGACTAGTTTCGAATCTGCGACTTTCAGGGGACGATCTATAATCGCTGAGTTGGGGCTCCATACTTTTGGGTTCGTAGGGGTATCTACCGCTGGTGATGTATTCAACGTCATCTTTTCTGTCTCCGAAATATTTCTTGGTGTGACTTTCCGTGTTGTACCTTTCGCCAAACCTGTCTGTGTGGGATTCAGAGACGTACTTTTCGGTGAAGCCCACGGGACTCTCAGAGCCTTTTCTGTGGTATCTAGAGCTAGATTCCGATATATAAACGTTGGAGTTGTTAGGTGGAGATACTCTGGTGACCCTATCGTTCATCCTTCTATTTATTCTGGATTCCAGTAAGTCCCTTCTTGCACTCCAGTCGCTCTTGCCCGGAGTTCCGTTCAATTTGGGAACGGCATTCTCTATGGACTCCGTAAGGCTTTCTCTACGCTTGGAATCCATTCCATCAGCCCTACCTCTTTCAACACTCACGAATCCTTTTTCGTAAGGGTATCCGCTAAAGTAGGTAGACCGTATTTTTGGGCTCAATGGAGGCTCGTCAGCTTCCATGAAGTAGTCATCTCGTTCAACATCTGAGATGTACCTGCTGTCGTATGGCTTGGCTACGGGAGACTCAAGAGGACTGTACTTACGGTTGAAGTGCTCTTCGTAGCCTAGACCTTCGTCTGAGTCTGAGTGCTGAGGATGTTTCTTGACGTTTGAGTTGTATACAGTGTGAACTGTTTGCTTGGAGGGGCCCGTGGCACCATTCGCACAAACGACCTGTTGAAGGATAAAAACAAGAGATTAATGAAAATTATTTTCAATGAGAATATGATCTTCGTGAAGTCAGAATATGATACCAAAACATTTGCATGAGCAGCACATACCTGGGCATATATGACAGGACTTCCGGGGTCTTTACCATTGTGCTTCTCTGGGCTGATCCCTCTTGTGTAAGAGAAGGGTTGGTTGTTGTTATGTTGCACGGAAACATTGGGGATGACCAATATGTTGGTTTTGGGTGGAGGGGATGTTGAGGAATCACTACTTAACCTCTTCACCATTGTATTCACAGTCCTACCCTTAGTTAAGGGAGGTTTATCTGCGGGTTTTTGGCTGCTGTGTATCATTTTGTTCTCTGTTTCTGAAGATTTCTTCAATTTCCTTATCGTTCTCTTTATCTTGGTATTCGGCGAACCAGTTGGTGTGGCCTCGAGTTTGAGTTTTTCATTAATGATCTTCTTTGTGTTTTTCGGGGTAACAGTTTTTCTCGATGTGAGGGATTTTAGTTTTTTACTGAGAGCTGATGTCTTGGAATTTTTTTGCCTGGAAATCTGTTCAGCTTCGTCCACATCAATTATGACAACTTCAGGATCAGTTTTCTTGTCTTCGTGTTGAACTCTTATTCCTGTATCTTCGAAAAGTTGTGCATCGATTTCATCGATGTATTTTTTTAAAGATTCAGTGACACTCTCTTTTGGTTCTTGTGGTTCTTTCAGTTCTTTTCTCTTTTTCCTCACAGGAGCTTTGACTTCGACATTATCTTCTGTGACCTCGTCTTTGACGGTATCAAAATAATCCTCACGTTGTTGAACTTCGATGATAGGTGATAGTTGTTTTTTGGGTAGATTCCTCTTAGTTTTTTTAGATTGATCGGTTTCGCTTTTTGTTCGTTCGTTTTCGTTTGTTTTAAATGTTGGTCTCGACCTGAGGTTTGTGGCGTCACTTAAGCTACGACGCAAGTTCGATTTCTTTGGCTTTTTGGCATCGGCCTTGAATATTTCGAAAACAGAGGGTTTCTTCTGTTTGGTTTCATTCGCGGATGAGAATGTACGCGGTGGTTTTGTCGGAGCTTGTAAATCTAGGCTACTTCGATGGATTGGTTTTCTAGGGAGGGAACCATAGTCTAGTTTTCCTTTTCTTCGATTCGGGAGTGTGTAGTATTTGTCCTGAGGGGCTCCTGAAAAAAAAATCATAGTATTTGAGTTCTTTGGAAATAAGTTTTTGTGTACAATCTAATAGAGAAAGGGCAGCCATATGACACCTATTTGGTGCTCCAGTAGCATGTGTCTAGTCTTCATTTTGTTGGAGTTATTGATAATGGCAAAATTGCTTATCTTAGACAGGAAACAAGATGCTTCGGCCTCAAACAGTAAGAGTGCCTACACAAAATAAATTAGGCAAAATTAAGGAAGATTCCTTGATTTAGATACCAGGACAATCTAGAGCCAGAAGAAATGAAATCAGCACCAGATTAGTCCTAGAGGAATAGTTGACCTCCTTTGTGAGGTCTGCACTTCTCTGTGACCTGTAATGATTCCTTATATATGATTCCCATAGCTAGAAACCCTGTGTTTCGCTCGAAAAAATATTTTGCAGTGAAATGATCAGTGTTCTGAATACAGTTTTAATTAAATTACGTATTTGACCATTCGATTTGATGGTAGAATGAGCAGTTCCATTTCCTGTTTTACGATCTTCTCCTGGTTAAAACGCATAAATTCATTACGATCCATACGTAATAAAACCTTTCTATTTTGCACGTCAGGCAGCGAGAAAAACGACCTGCTTCCTAGATACTTTTTAATTTACGATGTTTAGTACTCATTTCGAACGGATTCGTTCTTATATGTCAATATTTATGATATTTTGTACAAGGCATTAGATTTATGCGGATTGTCATTATCAGTTTACGATCTTATCTGTTCAGAAGAGGAATCTCTGGGGAATTTTGATGCGATGGTACTATGAAGTGAAGCATTATCGAGTTAATGAAACATATAAATGTCAACCAGCATGAAAATTCAAGGTACTGTAGGGGAATTGACTCATCCGTATTTTTAGATGGTGACAATTTTTGAACCTTTTCCTACCGAGTATAATTAGCATATAACTATTGGCTTGTCAATGAATAAAAGCGTCAATGATAGTTTCTAGTGTTTTGAATCAACCCCAGCTTTTTTAATTTTGACTTCACCAATGATATGCTTATCGAAGTATTATCCACATCTGAACTATGGTTTCAACAATTCATCTGAACTGCAAGGGTTTTTGCTTTGGAGGTCCAACCATCTGCTGGAACCCCGTTCGTTTTCTCTACTTTGGAAGAGGCTTGAACTATTTCCAAATGAAGTAACCCCTCATTATTTATATTCTTATTCTCCCTGAACTTTGTAAGAAGCAATTTTAATTATGGAATCCTTGGTGCAGACAATACGAAAAGTGGACCAATCCTTTTCTCCATTTCATTCCGCCGAAATCTCTACGGATGCTACCAACAGCTACCTGAACTCAAATTCAATTAACTCCCAACCTTTTCTAATAAGCGGAGGCCATATAATTATAAACATCAGTCGTAATAATGGAAATGGCGAATTTCGTTCTATGGACGATACTCAAATCTTAATGAGTCCACCATGTGTGTCCGTGGTTGTAGAATGGACGAGATTGTTATTTTGGTTCAGCACCAATACCAGAAGTTATTAAAGGAGAATCCATTTTGTAGTATTTATAATGAGGAAATATATTACTTTACTGGTTTGTCAGATTCGAAAAAAAACTTCATGAGCTTACAGAATGATACTCAAATACACTGCGCAAAAAAATTAACGCACATTCCGAAAATCTCAATTTTAATGAAAGTTAACTCTACATTGACTTTATAACTCATTTTTTATGTTCTCTCGGGAAGGTTTTGAACGAAACAAGACACATTAAATTGAAGAAAAATTCAGGATTTCACCGAATCTTATGTGAAAGAAGGGAAATGAACAATTTTTCAAAATACTGAAATGCTGATAAGTGATTTAATACTTGGTATTTCCACCCCTTGCGTTAATTACAGCTCGGCAACGACGGTTCATACTCAAAATGAGTGATCTTAAAATGTTCTGATCTAATTCTTCCCAGATTTCTACGAGTTGGATTCCTAAGTCATTAAGAGTAGCTGGATGATTTTCTGAACTTCTCAGCCTTCTATTGAGGTTGTCCCAAACCTGCTCAATCGGATTGAGATCTGGACTTCTTGCTGGCCATTCCATTCGAGAGACTTCAACCTCTTCAAGGTACTCCTGAACGATGCGCGCACGATGGGGTCTGGCATTATCGTCCATAAAAATGAAATTTTCACCAATGTATGGGGCAAATGGCACTACATGCTCTTCAAGAATGTTCCTTATATACTTCTCAGCATACATAGCTCCATTATCAACGACCACAAGATATTCCACCCCATACCATAATCGATCCTCCCCCGAAACCAGTAGTATTCAGGAAATTGCACTGAGCATATCTTTCATGTGGACGTCTGTATACAAGAGAACGTCGATCACAATGGTAGAGGCAGAATCTAGACTCATCTGTGAAGAGAACTCTTCCCAATCGACCTCTTGCCAATGGATAAGCTCTCTCGCAAAATCCAAACGCGCCTATCGATGGGCTGGGGTAAGAGCTGGGCCTCTTGCCGCGACACGAGGCCATAAATCATATCCTCTGAGGCGATTTCTTATTGTCTGAGTGCTGATTTGCACCTCATGAGTCTGGCTCAAGCTGATTTTGAAGGAGGCGAGCGGTTGCAAACCGTTGTCTCAACGAAGAAACTCTCAAGTAACGTTCTTGAATGGCAGTTGTTACCCGTGGTCTACCCTGTCCTGGTCTTCGGACATTCATACCTGTCTCCCTGAATCGCTGCAACATTCTGGACACACTTGTATGGGAAACTCCAAACCTTTCTGCAATTCTTGTGTATGTCCACCCTTCTTCTCGCAAAACTACCGCTTGGGCACATTCCTCTTGGGTCAAATTGCGTGTTTCGCGTTGCATAGCGATCGAGTGTAGAAAATCAAACGAAAGAAAAACTATTGATCACTAGAATTGATTGAGAACAACTGATTTTAGAATGGAGCCAATACATTCAAAATCTGATAATATCATCTTTTTTTATTCCTGCTGGGAGAAAACATCTGTATTGAAGAAAAACGTTGAAAGTGGATAACATATGCATGCATAATTCCGATAAAAATAATTATCATTGAGAACACCTTCAGTTGTAGAATAAATTTGAGATTTCCATAAAGTGCGTTAATTTTTTTACGCAGTGTATAAGGCAGTGTTCAATGAATTCTGATACATATTTATTGAAAGTTACAAATACAAACTATTATGAACAAAATAATAAATTCCAGAGCTACAATGAACCCGTAAATATTCGTAAAATAGCGACCCAATCAGGATAACAACTCAAAGTCCTGATTTCCTTCTGCTCGAAATGGCAGCACTCAAATTTGCGTGCATAATAACGGTGACGCAATTCACCTGGACCACCCTATATGGAAAAACAACTGAAATCGGTGTTAATTGGCTTCGAGAGATAGTTGCAGAGCCAGATTTCTAGTACGATTGAAAATGCTTCAGATTCTTATCCAACCAGTGCGAAATATTGCATTCTATTTTGAATTCGAAAAGTTTATATAACTTGTAGATCGATTTCTGGTCACATCCCAGTATTTTTCGAGCTCAATTCAAAATATGGCGTAGAATTCTGAAAGTTTTGTGTAGGCCTCCAAGTATTCTAGATGCGATTGACCCAATCGAACCGTAAAAATCACTAAAAACTGGTTGCAACTTTCCTCAACATCCTCCCATACAATATACACCAAAGTATACCAAGTGGGCTGTGTATTACCGACCCCATCCATGAATCTGCCGACAACAAATTTGTTTACGCAAACTGCGTCGAGTAGCAACCAATTTTGAGGCCGTAATTGCTACGTTTTCGCAGAATGGCGTCAGTTGCGGCAATAAAAACATGTAAGTGGTACCAACATTTGCAAAGTTAGCGGAATAGATGTGGGCATGTTGCTGGCTGATCGTCGATGTCATTCGATCGATAGATAAGTTTTCCAGGAAAACTCATTAGCATATCCTTAATCTGATTTCGCGGTCGTCAGGATAATGCAATCCTCATTCTTGGGGTGTAGTATGGTGCAGGAGAGGTTTGACAGCGATGAGAATTAATTTTGATTTTTTCCGGGGGAAATGAGATTATGTAATGGCATTAGGTAATTGCAACCTATGGAGAAGACTCTTTAGACTATTGACTCGTTCTGTGCATTCAAAAATGATGAAAAATATAATTGTGAGGATTCATAAGAATTTTAAAATATGCATCACTCCCTAGTTATGATGAAGAGTGTTTCAAATTGCGGGTTTTTTTTAAGAATAAATAAAATATAAGTGGCGCACTGAATTCGTCTTGGTATTTTCACATTTAAGAAGTGTGATGTATGACATTTTTAAAAATGGCTTCGCACACGATACAACTATGCGTTCAAATTGTTGAAATTTTTATGAAAATCAGCGTTCTGTGAAAGTGTTTTTTAGAATACTACGTGAATTTTATGGTTTACATAATCGTCCATCTGAAAGCACTATTGATCGAATTATAAAAATATTTCGAGAGACCGGTTCGGTGGAAGACCAAAAAAGTGAAAAATACAGTCTTAGTGGTCGTTCACAAGAAAATACTGATTTGGTTCGTGAAAGTGTTGCTAAAGACCCTGAAATGTTTATTAGACGACGTTCACAACAAGTTGGACTTAGTGGGTCCACATCCACAACATGGCGTGTTTTACACAAGGATTTGGCTGTGACGGCATACAGGGTCCTGCAATAGTGCGTTCTTCTTTCATAGCTGCCGAACCAGACATCTCAGAGATTTCGTTGGAAAGTAGACCTCTTGTACCTTCTCTTTCTACATCTCAGGAAATTATTTTCTAAAATACAGGGTGTCCCCGATAAATGTTATTCAACAAATGGATGATTTTTTTAATGGATCACCCCATATATTTTCACATATTTTCAATGACCTTCATTACCTCTTTCATGACGCAAAATCTTAGGAACATTTTTCAAACAGTTCATATCTTATTCGAAGAAAACTGCAAAAATGTGAAGGAAAAGCAGTTCAGTAAAAGTCTTCTGACGATTTCCAGAAGCGATAGTAACATGAATTTGAACTAAAAGTTTTTTAATTGAAGGATTTGCCCCATCATGGTTCCTAAACGATCAACCTGTCATATACAGGGTGTCCGTTATTAAGGTCTGAATATGAACAACTTAAAATTATTATTTTTTTCAAATAGAACACCCTGTATTATTTTCCACAATAATGTAGACAATTGAATATCTTACATTTTCTCAGGAGTAACCTTAGGATTATTCCAACCCCTGCATCCAGCAGACACGAAAAATGATATCGCAAATGAAAATTTTATTCGAATAATAACATAATAAAACTAACGGACATTCAGAAGAATAATTATTGACAAACTTCAAATCCTTCCCAGAATCATACTTCCTGAGCATCATCATAAAAATGATATTTCTTTTTCGTACAAGCAATTCATATTGATCACGTATTCAACCAATTATATCAGTTTTTATCGGCTTTCCAAAAAAAATATTGATCAAGTTATTGCTACTAGAGCTCAAAGATAATTTCGAATACAGAAAATCAGTATGAATTTTTTTTCCATCGGGATATTGGGCAGCATAAATTCGACTTCCTTAAAAAACAGGTTCTGTGACACTGCCCTAACATGAAAATCATATCAACCATCCTATTTTTTCCAAAAATTCATACTTACTGATTTACTGTCTTCGAAAGTATCTTTGAGCTCTAAGTAGCAATAACTTAATCAATATTTTTTTTGGAATGCCTATAAAAACTGATATAATTGGTTGAATACGTGATCAATATGAATTGCTTGTACGGAAAAGAAATATCATTTTTATGATGATGCTCAGGAAGTATGATTCTGGGAAGGTTTTGAAGTTTGTCAATAAAGAAGTTATTGAACTGAAGCTCTTTACTTCAGGTAAGCGTTTTTATGAGTTTCAGAGTTTTTTCATTTCAAATTCACTTTGGCCAAGAACAAATATAGAAATATTTTCACTAACAAGAGTGTAGTGATTATCTCAACATAAATTATGGCATTGGAATGGGGGAAAATGATATTGATTAATAGTATCGTTGTTAACCTCATTTATCCGTGCAGTATTTTTCTCGAAAAAAGAAATTCCAGAACGTGCTACCTACATGGAATCGTGCCGATCAAGACCTTCAAACCGATCAGACTTAAATCCTGGGAGAATGCATACGAGCATAACACTTTCGCATCCCAGCTCTCTCGGTATTCCTGACCCCGCCACTGGCCGTCTACCTCAATAACCCAAGAACGAGGTGAAAGTGATACATGAAACGCACTAACCATACGCACGTAGCAGATATCAATTGCAGCCGTTGTTATGTCATGATCGAAATATTGCTTTGGGTGTCGATTAACTGCAGAACTAGAGGCCCAACATTAACATATCAGCTCCGTATTTTTCCCGAAAGGTCTCATATTTCAGGATAATAACTGCAATTCCTCGTATTACAGAGGCCATTTCCATATTTCAGAAGTCGTAACAGGTGTCATAACACTCTCAGATCTCGAGGATTAGACATGAATATGGATTGCAGGACATTCTCGGTAGGTGTGGAATTGGACACTTTGATTTCTGGGCGACTATAAAGTAGCAAGGGGGAAAGGAAAAGTTCGATATGAGATTAATCCGGTTGAGAATTGGCGATTAGGAGTTTCAAGCTGCATAACTCTTGATATCGCTTTCTCAGGGTCGTCAGCAAGCCTATTACATTCTTTTCTTCCCGAGTGATGTGCCAAGAAAATATAGTCCCTATATAGACCATGATTTCTGACTTGGTCTCTTTGGTAATCGGTTCTTGAACTATTTTGAATTTTGAACCCGTTTTCAGTCATGTTCTCCAAAAACTACCAGGTTCATCAGTTCCTGCAAGATCCAGTGTCCTTAGGTGCTTCCTGATGCAATCTTGAGGTACTCAATTTACCAAGGTCCTGTTGTTTTTACCTAGTTTCCTCGGCATTCCCTATCATCCTTGAACATTAAACGGAAATATCTTGGAGTGGGGATCTGAAGTCCAATACCTAGGAAATGCGGCAGGAATTGGGGCTGTAACCCAAAAATACTGCGATGGATGTACGTCATGATTGTAAGACCTATAGTCACATATGGGGCAGTAGCCTGGTTTGCTAAGACAAGTCAGGCAAGTAAGAGGAAAATGCTGGACAAAGTACAAAGGCTTGCCTGTGTGTGCATCTTAGGAGCTATGAGAACGTGCCCAACCAGGGCACTTGAGATCATCACAGACCTCACACCTCTAGATCTAGTGATTGATAGGGTAGCCCATGAGGCCATCCTCAGAGTATCTAAAGAAGGAGCAGGCAATGAGAGAGTCAGGTTTCAGAGAGCTTGGTCCTCTCTGAATGACTACACCTCATCTGCAAACCTTCTTAGTGATGTAATGATCAAGAAAGTAAGCACTGAGGAAAACTTCAGTACAATGCTAAGCAAAAGAGAGGATTGGAAAAGGAAATACACCAACTATAATCTCAAAGGAAATACAATAAAATGGTATACAGATGGTTCCAAAACCGCTACAGGAGCTGGCGCTGGGATTTACGGGACAAGTACCTAGTGTGCACTGTGCACTATCGTTAGGCTCCTGTACAAGCGTCCTTCAAACGGAAATACTTGCAATCGGAAGATGTCCAGATATAAATCTAGAAAGAAGCTATCAGAAGTGCGATATAGGTAGCTATTCATACAGATAGTCAAGCTGCTATAGACCAATCCAACAAAACAGCTGATCACCGTTTGCTGGGTGCATTGACATATGTCATTTCATTATAGCAAAATATCGCTTGGATGAAAAGGATGAAAATATCGTTCGTGCTTGATTCATTTTCATCAGGAGCGACATTGGTGTAATATATGAGTTATAATATATATAATATTATCGCTCGTCGTCCGTTGCGGCCTTAAACAAACATTTGGGATCAGTATTTCAGCTTTCTTCCAGAAACAAACTTTCTGCTAGACGCTAGAGAGTTACTTTCAATACTATTTTCTCCGAACTTGAGTGTTGTGATACCATTTTTCGAGTGAATAAATATTGTGTTATAATCTAAGGACTATTCAAAATGAGTAATTATTTCTTGAAATTGCAAACTGAATATGTAGCTGCTGCACAAAGATATCGCCAAAAACTTCAACGTATAAATAACGTGGATCCATAGTGTGCACTACAAGTTTTTACTTGCGATGAAATGTTTGGAACATACAGCAGCATTTTTAATTTCATTTTCGGTTAGATCAGACCTTTTAATTGCTGCTAACCATTTTCCTCTCCTCAACTTGGAGAGCTCATTCAGTCGTTTTTAATGGGCGAAATTCAGCACAACTGGAATTCTATATGATTTTACATTGTCGCGGATTCCTCTATTTCCACAATTTATCACAATGCAAGATGATGGCATGGTTGAAATTGAAAATCATAAAATGTTGAAAATTCCGGAAGCAAAACAAACTACCCTGAAACAGAAACACGTAACTGACATAACCTCAGTTTGCACCCAGCGACCATTAAAACAGCTGATCGTGACAGATCGTTGGACTGGTCTATTAAAGCACTGAGCTCCTACGTCATTGACTCAAAGCTGATTTGGGAGTGCCGAAACAAACTCAATGAGGTAGGCAAGAAGAATAAGGTCTTTTCAATCTGGGTTCCCGGTCATTCGGGAATCGTAGGAAACGAAGAGGCCAATACACTGGCCAGAAAGAGCGCACAAACGCCACTCACTGGCCCAGAACCCTTCTGTGGTATAGGAAAATGCACCTATAAGAAGGAGTTCATGCTGAAAGAGAAAACTGAAAAAGAAAAACTCTGGCGGAATCTCCCAGGGATGGATCACTCCAAAGAACTTTGAAACTGCTAGATCCAAAAAATATCTGGATCTCAGTAAAAACTAACTTCATCCACTCACTGGCTTTCTCACAGGACATTGTCGCCTAAAGAAGCATCTGTTGAGAATGGGTTTATCAGACACTGACGAGTATAGGTTCTGTGAGGAGGAGGAAGAAACTCCTATTCACCTGGTTACGAAATGCTATGCCATTGCAAGCCAAAGGAAAGAGTGCTTTGGACAAGAAACTTGTAGAAGTGGGGAGTTATCCTCCTTGAAGCCGTCCCAGATACTGGATTTCATCAAATCTCTGGAACTGGAGGGCGAGCTGTAGGAGGCGCGATGATAACAGCTCCGTTAGGGGGCACAATAGACCTTAATGTCGCAGTGAACTGTAACCCCTTTTCACTATAACTATATATAACTATATCATCCTTGAACTGATGACATGAGACCTCAGTGCTTTACTATCAGGATGATTCGCTAAGTCCCATCTCTGGTAATCGAATCTTAGCCAGTGTTTTGCTCGAGCTGATCTTCCATTCATTCATCGCTGGATCCAAGATTTGGTATATCTGAACCTTCGAATCTCATTAAACGGCTTTTTACAACCGAAAAATAACGGTGCTGTCTCTTCCTCTTTCCAAAGGCATCCTTCATGGATCATTTCGGCACCACGTTCATACCGCAGCATTGTAATTAAAATGACACACTCTCAAGAACCGTTTTAATAAGCCCATTTTTGACGGCTAGCTTGGCGGATTCCGTCGTATATCTTCTTTTGCGTCTCAGCAGGAGCTCGACCTATCCGATAGTGCGGAATAGAAAAAACGAGAGGAAATTGACGATTGTCGAAGGAAGTCTGATGGTATTGCTTAATAGAGTGATATAAATTGTGAAATTGCTATACTGGGTAGCGTGTAAGGTCATTAACTTTTATTATGAGATTTGAGAGCTCGGTCGTCATTTACGAACATTAGAAGGTCAATTAAGCGGCTGAAGATGGTTCTACAGAACACAGTAGTGGATATGCAGATGAATAATAGTCATTAACAGTTCTGCTTATTCCATATCCAAATGTGGTCTCAGCCACTGCAGATAATATTTTCACATGAAGTATGACTCGTTCAAATAAACCATATCATCAAAAATCGACTGAATTTCTTCGACGGCTATGGTCATTTTCCTACAGATATAATATCCTGGAATCTCGTTGGCCATCTTGGAATATCTCACCTCTATTGTTGGATATCACGCATTCGATTCTCCCAGCCTGCTCTAGTACTTTCGCCGCCTCTTCCTCAAGCTCCCTCTTGGACTTCCTCAATCTCTCTTTCCTCACTGGTGATCGACGAGTGTGACCGTTAGTGTCTCCATTAAAAGCTCCGATTGATCGCTCTTCCCTGCGAGGCACTGCAACAAAAAAATCGAATGATAATAACTCACTTCGTTTTATAGAGCAATCTGTTGGAGATGAAGGATAAACCTAATTTATGTCATGCGTTGAACACATGGCGCTCTAGGAGGATCTGATATCGGTACTTGGACACTTTTACAACGTCACTTTATGGTTTATGTACATTTTTTATGGGGAGAAGGTTTATTGAATGGCTAATTAGTGTGTTAGTGCAGTTACACAACGTTCGGCGGGGTATCAATGCGAAGTTTGCAGATGCTGAATTGAGTTCAGGGCCAAAATATCGCTTTTCATGCCCGCAAATCAATTGCCAATAGTTCAGGAGCATAAAGAAGCCGAAATAGGGCCAATTACATCAATATCTACCTCAATATCAATATAAACCTCAACGCCAATAACTACCTCATCATCAGTATCAACCTCACCATCTATATCTACCTTTAACATCAGAATAAACTTCAACATCAAAATTCACCTCAATAGCAATACCAACCTCTATATCCCTAACAGCCTCAACATCAATATCAACCTCAGCCTTATTACCTCAACTTCAATTTCCACCTTAATATCATTTACCACCCCAACATCAGTATCTACCTCAAACAATCAAGATTCACGAATGGAAAGAAATCCTTGGTTCTTGAAGTCAGGGAAAAAAATCAACAAATATTCTTAAATTAGAATCCACTGGACTTGAAGAGCCGAAATCACATCAATCTAAATCTGAACGTCAATATACACCTCATCATCAGTATCAACCTCAATGTCCATATCAACCCTCGACATCAATATAAATCTCAACATCAATATTAAGCTCAAAATCAATTTCCACCTCAACATCAATATCCACCTGAATATCAATATATTTCTCAATCGCCAAAAAATAATATTCACGAAAATAGAATTCTTTCCATTGACAGTTGCCAGTAGTCTAGAAGCATATAGATGCATTAACAAAGAGCCTGAATAAGGCCATCACATCAATATAAACCTCAACGTCAGTATCCACTTCAACATCAATATGGACGTCAACATCCATAACAACCTCAACATCGACAATATCAATCTCAGCATCAATACCTCCAAAGCAATTTCCACTTCAACATCGATATTCCCCTCAACATCAATATCATCTTCAACCGCCAAAACAATAAAGATTCACAACAATAGAATGGAATCCTTGGCTCTTGAATTCAGGGGAAAAAAGAACGACTTCTACGAGACTAAATTCGATAGCCACAGCGGTATGGTTGAATGGAACAAATAGAGATTGTTCAAATATCGCTGAACAATTATGGAATGACACGATCTTTACCTCATTTCGTCTATTCCTTGGAATTTCACATATTTGTCGTGATTTATGTCTGTTTGTATTCCGTTCAAGGTTGCAAACACAATTCTGCAGTTTCTAACTCACGCTCAGAGCTCACTTCCCTAATACATTCACCATGTAGACAGAAACGGCGCAAATATTTGTATGTACGAGGTTTCGTAGTTTGCTTTCGAAA
The DNA here is from genome assembly GCA_910592335.1 of Adalia bipunctata. Classification (NCBI taxonomy): domain Eukaryota; kingdom Metazoa; phylum Arthropoda; class Insecta; order Coleoptera; family Coccinellidae; genus Adalia; species Adalia bipunctata. The sequence goes on along the minus strand of OU342949.1, from coordinate 68,206,974 downwards.
TTAAACAATGCTGGTCTAGAATTGTCCGACAAAGAAAACGGATTAGCCGTTTGTTAAGAACGGTGAGTGGTTTGTTAAATACGCGAGAATGGAAGATGGGCAAATATTGGAAAATAGAGATTTCAGGATTGAGAAGGTCTCGATCTGAAAGATGTTCCATTATAAGTAAGACCCTTGTCTGAATCACCCAAAAATACCAGATAACTTCAAAAGTTTTCGACAGACTAGTGTATTTTACTAAAATTCGTATGTCTATTATTACTTAACATGGAAAAAACGTCCTCATCATCTCATCACTCTAAATTATGGGGGAAAAATGAAACGAATTCATTGAAAACGCGAACCAGCTTCAAATCCAAAACTATAATTGCACAGTTCCTCCGGTGTCAAGGTCAGGTAATATCGAAATTCTGCGTTCTATGGCTCGAATCGTTCAGCACAGTTAACAGGCGTGACTTGGCCGAAACTAGCAAAAAACCAGTAACAATAGCCCAACGATTTAATTCGTCTTAATGGAAGATACAATCACCACCAGTTTTTTATGGTCAACAACAACCAGAGAAGATCGGAGATCTCCTCCAGTGTTCTTGTATCCTCACTGAATTAAAAACACTGCTACAATGTCTTTCTCACCACGTATTCATCCGATATACAATCGAATATGGAGAATAAGTAATCAATTCAATTGAGAAATATAGGTGGAAGGATTGTGATTGATAAGTAGGTGAAGAAGTTTACAGTTACGTTTGATCATGTTTTTATCGGTGGACCTATGTAACAATCTCGAGTTTATTACTACTCCTGACCCAATTGTTGTTGAGGTTTAATGAGATCCCACTGAGGTTACCAACATTATTGGTGATTGACTTGGCAGATTTATTTGAATTATAATTTTCGTTTAAGAATAAAGGCTGTTTCCAATTGCGCGTTTTTCGAGAATATTATAAAATATAGATGGCACTGAATTCGTCTGGGTATTTTGACATTTAAGAAGGGTGAATTATAAAAATGGCTTCGTACACGATACAACAACGCGTTCAAATTGTTGAATTATTTCAAGAAAATCAGCGTTCTGTGAAAAGTGTTTTTAGAAAATAACGTGAATTTTATGGTTTACAAAATCGTCCATCTGAAAGCACTATTGGTCGAATTAATAAAAAATTTCAAGAGACCGGTTCGGTGGAAGACCAAAAAAGTTAAATATTCAGTCGTAGTGGTCGTTCACAAGAAAATATTGATTTGGTTCGTGAAAGTGTTGCTGAAGAGCCTGAAATGTCCATAAGAGACGACGTTCACAACAAGTTGGACTTGGTGGGTCCACAACATGGCGTATTTTACACAAAGACTCTAAAGGCATTTAAGGTTCAAATAACAGAGGACTACAGGCATTAGATCATTTAAAACGTCGTCCATTTGTCAATTCCATCAATGAACAACTGCTTCTTGTCAAAAAAATGTTTTCTGATGAGGCACATTTTAAATTTGGTGGCTATGGTAATGGACCAAATTGTCGCATCTGGGGTGAGGAAAATCCACGAATTATTCATGAGGAACCTACGCATCCTAAACGAGTCACTGTTTGGTGTGAATTATGGTCAGGAGGTCTTTGAAAATGGTGCTGGTGAAGCTGTAACTGTCAGTGGTGATCGATACCGTCAGGGGATAATCGAATTTTTGTGGCCTGAATTAAAGAATATTGATCTAGAGGACATTGGGTTTCAGCAGGATGGCGCTACACCTCACTTTGCAAATGACAATTGATTTATGGAGACAAAAGTTTCCTGGACGAATAATCTCCAGAAACGCTGATGTCAATTGTCCATCGAGATCATTTGACACCGTTGGACTATTTTCTTTGGAGTTATGTGCAAAGGTGGGTCTATAAGAATAATCCACAATCGATTTTTGAACTAAGGGATGAAATTATTCGTGTCATTAGTGAGATAGAGCCTCAATTATGTCAAAACGTCATTGAAAATTTTAACAAAAGAGTTCACGTTTTGCAGATATTTTTTTTCGTACATAAATGTCATAACTGATACTTCAGTTACCAATAAAGATTTTTGAAAATGAATGCAAACTATGTGTTTTATTTATTCTAAAAAAACCGGGCAATTTGGAACAGCCTTCACAATAAATCCTCTTCAAATGGCGACAACACATTATTCCCTAATAGATTGACTAATATTCTGTTTTTGAATACTTATTGTAGACGAGGTATTCGTCTTTTTGGTGGCCTCCAAGCTATGCAAATCAGGATTTAGATATTTACTAGTAGAGCACGTGGATCTACCTTATCGGTAGATATCAGAAAATCGGGTGAGTTCACAGGCGAAATGTCAATGTTTGAACCATTTTCCTGAAGAATTGGAAAAATTATGGAAAATATGAATACCAAACTATTTTGCAATGACTTTTCCTCTTTCGATCCGTATTTTTACATCACGGCCAGGATATCTGTGAAAAAAAAAATTATCGAGTTCAAAATTATCCTTTTTGCCAGATTTTTTGGCGATTTTCGTGATTTTTTTTAAAATACTTCTAAATCGCCTAGAGAATCGAAATTTGACCCACGTATGAATCAATTATTCCCCTTTTGGACCGTATAAAATTTCTTCACTGTATTGCAGCTTCGCTGCGATTTCAAGATTCTTCTGGACCCACTTTTCAACAGATTCCCTCGGGCCGGTCCACAGAGTTTCCATTTTAGTATGATATAGAACTAATACTGAATATATTTCAAGAGAATACTTGTTCATCGTTTCACCCATTTTGGATTCTTTAAACTAAGTAGACAATTAGATTTTTGAAGAGAACCTGAGTACGAAAGAATTCAAGAACGAATTAATTCCAAATCTCCATTTGAAAAAAAAATGGTGAAAAATGGATGAAAACTTACGTACACTCACTTAGAACACCCAAACGAACGAAACACCCTTCACTCCTAACACCAGACCGTCAAGTTCGAAGAAAAACAACGCGACTCTATGGGCGCACCGCGGAATCAACACCGCCCGAAAACCTGACGTAAACAAATCGACAATCCGACGTCGACTGAGAAAACCGAAAACGGCGAGCTCGAATCGCACGAATTCCGTATTTTCGCCTCGGATCTCATTTGCATACACCTTATTCCGTTCTGGCAAGGTCCTCGCTCGGCTCTACTTGCCTCTACGGAGATCGTTCGCGATCGCGCCCATCTATACCTTGTCGCCCGTTTCATTCAAGGAACGATCGCCTGGGAGAGTGGGCGATCGCGAAGGTGGCGTTGGAAATGCGCGAAACAATCCGTGTGACATTTGAGGTAATATAAATAGGTATGAAGTGGTCTGCCGTCGCCTACTGCGTGTTTACGGCCATTCGTTTCGCGATTGTTACGAATGTTTGGGTTTACGAGAGCAATGAGTAACGCCGGCGAAGAATGAAGTCATCACCGGGAAATGGGGCTCACGGAAGCTTCAGCGATGCCAGCAAAGTCTCCAAACGATTTTTCAAATAAGAAACCGGCTCGAAAGGCCAAGTTTTCGGAGATATTGAAAGCCCGAAATGATGCGGAGGGATGCCTCAAAACATGCACAGTGAAAACGTTCACAATTCCAACCCTGAACATAGGCGCCCTCAGGAGGAGTCGGTGAGGATTTCGGAGAAATGAAGAATATTAAAAATTCCTGAAGCCTCAAAGCTTAGTATGATTTCAGCATCACCTGTCGCGTCAGTGATCAAGTGTTGAGAATAGATTAGGGTCATGGATGACATTTAATTGCGTAACCCCATCGTAAGCATGTAATTGAACTTCATTCGTGACAAATCAATGTCATCGATACTATTGGAATAAACTGTTTTGCAAAATGATTTATCGCTACCATATTCGAAAATTATTGTCGGATGAAAGCTTCAAATTGAACTTTCGATGTCTCCAGGCAACGTATAGATAGCATTAGAGTTTGTTTCATTGAAACAATATGATTTACGAACAGTTTCGCTTCTAACCCACTGTCGGAGTCTCCAAGGATTTCGATGATTTCGCAGTCTTTGGATGAGTCTCTTGACCAGTTACGCATCCAAGGAGGTAGACGCGGTAATTATCCCTCAATAAACCTCAAATACTCATTTGGAATAGGGTAACTTATAGTGTATCTGTTCCTATGAACAAGAGCATTTTTATTTTGCCAATTGTCTGCAATTATCGAATGTTGAGCCGAAAATGGTTCTGAACGATCAAGTTGGGTTCACTGATGAACTCGTGGTCAAACTCAATTCTGTCCGTCAAGGCGTCCGTATACAAAGAAACCTTTCGAAAAGAAAACCTAGAGTGATATTAAGTATTCTTTTCCAAAGATATACTCCATTCACTTTTATTTATATAGGTTATGTTTTCATTTTCAATATGACTATATTGCATTCAACGGTAGGTGAATTCAGATTCCGATGAATTGAAATGTGTCATTGGAGCTTTCATTCCTATCAATCCTTTGCCGAAAATAGAATAGGCTATATTGAACCAGAATACATCGGTTTTTTCCATATTCCAGGAGTTTGTATCTTATTTTAGAACAGGTGAAGGATAAATGTGAAGCATATGTTTGACCTATTCCATTTTATTTGTAAAAACCTACTGTAGTAGTAATGTATGAATATTTTTTAAACTAATGAATTACTATACAGTCAGAATATTTTACTCTTTTTTCATAAGATCAAATAAATGAAATGTATATCTATAAAGCTTTACGGAATTGACATTCTTGCTTATTAATTCATAACCAAAAGTCAGTTACTACTGCATTGAAATTATTAGTTTCTCTGTAAACAAATTTGTTAATTTAGTTATTATGTTTATTTTCTTTGTGATGAATGAATAAAACTGTTATTTATTTGAAATAAAGAAATATTGGAAAAAGAAATGTTATGCACCCTCACAATCATATCACATACAATATCATGATGAAAACAAAGCACATCGATAAATCTTTACAATCATAAATCCAAAAACTCCTTTATATGTAGAATATTGTTCACAATTTTCTGTTGTGTTCTCCAAAATGAAATATACATTCTGAGAAATATGCTAAGAATGTAGGAAGGGCAACATAGTGTTGACTTGGAACATAAAAATATTTTAAAAAACGTCATAACTTCGATACAGAGTGGAATGTGTCAAATTTCTAAGGCCAGAGTTGTGATTTTATAATTGTGAATGCAGTATACAATATATGTGCTTATCTGTCGAACTCTCACCAGAATATTTAGGGTATAGCTACTGGAGAATCAATTTTGATCCTCTTCATTTTGAGTTCGTCAATAATTATAATTTTTCCATTAAACCAACTGAAATGGATAGGAAACACAGCCAGATACTAAAATAATTCATTTTGAAAAACATGTATTATATGCAGATTGAATCAACAGTTTTTGGGGAATTAGCATTTCTAGCTCCATGTTCCTTTTATAGCTTAAACGATCATGAATATTCTTCATCGCAACCTTGAAATAAAATCCCAAAAAGCTAACAATTCGCTGCTCATTTAAAATTCATGAATACATCGTGAATATCCATTACATTATCCACAATCGATCATGGTGAATTTCGTCGTCGTTTTTTGAGTGTTTTTTTTAAGATTCCATTTTGACCGGTCAATTAATATTCATAGAAATAACTATCAAGTGAACCAAGATGGATGTTGTTGATGTTAATGTAACTTGATATTTTTCAACGAAGCTGAAATATGCGAGGTCAAGAAACTGTCCAGCATATTTCAACGACGTGGAAAAAGATCACTTAGTGATAATGAATTTGTTACATATAGATGCTATTCAACCAGAAATATCAAATGTTTGGAGATATCAACGATGGATCAAGTGCGAAAGCGATCGTTCTCTCTACGACAAACAGAAGTTATTTTTATATCAGAAAAAGAAAAAATGATTTCACTGAAATTATTAATCGGAGATCCATAAAGTCCTTTCCAGCAATTATCCCATTGAAAACCACCTATTCACTCAACACATCTCTAATTTTATCGATGCGCCATAAGGAATAACATCCAACCCATGAAATCGCCAATGTACAGACAACTTTACGACCGCCCAAATAAAATTCGCGAAAATTTATTCCGCCACGTTGGTACTAATGGCCGGGACCGGTTCTCTAGCTTTTCTATCGAATTTCTGTCCATTATCCATTCGACATTGAATGATCCACGTTGTAAATTAATGTCATTAACGGAATTGCGCAATTAAATTGTTCCTCGTTCATATTGTAATGGTGACGTTTAAATCTGTACAGATAATCGTGTCATTATTTCAATTCTGCTAAGTTTTTATGTGACGTCTTTCGACGCGAAACTCATTAGGGATCGATGTTGAGAAACGGAGGAAAACTTGATGGTGACACCAAAAGATTATCCTAGATATCGTTGTTGAATGTCGATAGTTTTCTGTCCTCACCGCCTGTTGGGGTCTCCACGTAATTCTGGGACTGGAGCAAAAATAGATTGGTATTACTGCATCTTGCGATTACATTTTGGGGATTTAAGGGCTTTTAGCGCTTACTGATGGAACTACCTATACAGGGTGGTCCACTTTGATTTGAAAGGACTTCAGTAGACATCAAAAAGCTTATTTCAAGGGAATTTTATATCCGTACAAGTTCATCTCTCCATTCCAAAGATACCTCTGGAGGTATTCAAACTAAATTTGGAATACAGCATGAAGTAACTTTGTGACATATGTAGGGATAATACCACGGTCCTAGGTGAACCAGTGACGGAGTGGTGGGGTTCTAATTGTTCTATTGTCACAAAATGACCCTGTCCAAAATTGAGCGTAATTTATCCTCAGGAAGAAATGTCAAGTGGTCGTTTTTGTAGATGATGAATCTCTCATCAGATCAATAATACGAAATCGCTCTTGGACAGGGTCGTATCATCAATGTTTGATATGAAATTTTCATCTCAAAATGAGCTTTTCAATCCATTATAAAAAGTCATCCAACACAAAGTGGGCTACCCTGTATAATCGTTGGATGAACCCGGATGATTTCCGTGAAAATCTCTAAATTCATAACCATTCCGAAAGGTTGAAATATTCGCCTTTATCGTGTTCAAAATCCAGCTTAAATCATCTGATATGAAGACTTAAAATTCCAACAGATGTAAATTTACAATTCAGATACTAAGAACTGTGCTCGGTGTTTTGGAACCGGCGTACTGTGGTCGAATATGGTGGTGGAGGTTGCCATATGCTAATAGACGACCTTTGAATGTCACCGGTATCGTTTTAGAGCCGGTAGAGTTTGATGCTGGGCACTGAGCTGGACCACTTGACTTGTTTACCTTCCATTGGTTTTCTGGTTTGTGGTCGCTTGGGTATCTTGCTTACGAAAGTTTTTTTGCTGAATTCAATATGGCCAATATTCTAGATGTTGATAAGATTAATCGCATTTCATAGAATTGTGCTGATTGTCAAGACTATTCTCTGTAATATTACTTCGAAACCACTTTTAGAGTATATTATATTATTTACTTTAGTTCTTTGAGTTGTTAGGATAGATAAGATTAGGTCAAGTTAGATTAGGTTAGGTTAGGTTAGGTGAGGTTATGTAGATTTTTAGCTATCCAATATTAATTTTCTTAGGAAAATTGAATTCCATTCCTTTCTCCTTCACAAATTATAGTATATGAGTTCATTTATTAGCAATGGAATTCATATTTCGAAGTGAAAGAGCAACTAGTACCTATACTCCATTCACTTTTATTTAATCACATAAGAGGTCATGGTTTCGTTTTCAGGAGTTGGTGCACCTGATGAAAAATCTGTGCGCGTACATAGAATATCGTTAATGACAAAACGACGATGCCAGTTTTTCTGTTTACATCAAAGTAAAAGTATCAAAGATTTTCCACATTTTGTTAGTTCGAATCGATCGGCGATTTTGGGGCGAAATATCGATAGGAAATCGCCTATTTTTCCGTTCTTCGTCGTCCAGAAGATGTTTCGTGCAAGTGTCATTTTTTCCCTTCACGACATTTGGCATGAGTACGAACGGCAAATTTGAATTGGACCAGAAATCGATTTATAAGCATAAATAAAGCGAAAGTAAGTACTTATCGACCTTTTTACACTTGATAACGAAGTTTTTTTAGGTATCTGGTCGTTTAGAAAGATTTCAAACGAAATTCCGGTCCCCCAGAAGTTTGGTTAGTTTCGGTATCGTTTTTGGTGCTCAAAATTTATTTGGAATGTGTAAATGGACAAAAAAGGCTTACTTATACGATCTTCTAACGAAAGCGACCAGAAAATATGGTTTAGGTAGGATTTTCGAGGGATTATGAGGAAAGAACTTTGCAGAATGAAATTGCACGATTTTCGTAAGTAAACGGGTTCTGGATGGCCATCATCGGTCTCTAAATGATTATTGTTGATCGTTTTCACGTTTCAGAAAAAAACATGTCGAAAAAGCTAAAAAAAAGAAGAAATATGACCATATTGCATTCCACAGTAGGTGAATTCAGATTCCGATGAATTGAAATGTGTCACGTCACTGGAGCTTTCATTCCTTTGCCGAAAGTAGAAATAGGCTATATTGAACCAGAATTCATCGGTTTTTTCCATATTCCAGGAGTTTGCGTCTTATTTTAGAACAGGTGAATGATAAATGTGAAGCATATGTTTGACCTATTCCATTTTATTTGTACAAACCTACTGTGGTAGTAATTTATGAATATTTTTTAATCTAATAAATTACTATACAATCAGAATATTTTACTCCTTGTATGGAATAATTTGTAATGTAATTTGTATGGAATAAATTAAATGTCGTCAAGTCTTGAACTTTCAGTTCAAGAGGATAATAAACATTAAATCTTCACAAGCATGCATATGAAAATTATGTGAAAGCAATGCAATTTTTTCCATGGCAAAAAATAATATATTTCAACCGTGATCTCGTGTACTTTTCATGCAAATAACTAGAAAAGGAATCCTTTCTATCAATTCATATAAACGTTAAGTATTTTCGTCCATCAAATCTTTTCCAATTCATTCACATTCTGAGAAATACGCTAAGAATGTTGAAAGGGCAACAAAGTGTTGACTTGGAACATAAAAATATTTTAAAAACGTCATAACTTCGATACAGAGTGGAATGTGTCAAGTTTCAAAGGCCAGAGTTGTGATTTTATAATTGTGAATGGAGTATAGTAAGAGTTTCGAAAGCTGTTTCATAATCTTGATATTGATGAATAGTCAAATTCATGGTGACCTAAGAAGAAGCAATAATATTTTTCAGTACCAAATGATTTTCCTTTCAAAGTAGTAAATCCCTCATATTTAAATGAATTTTTTTGAAAGATTCGATAATTATTGACAAACTTCCATTCCATATCCATTCAACCATCAGCTTCTTCACCATAAATTAATTCTTATTCAGAAAATGTGCAATCGCAAAAACGAAATTTTCATCTTTTGATTTAAAGGCTCTTTCACAACAAGAATTATAAACTTGTTAGTGTTAGAGGGTATACCTTTTTCTGGGACTTTTCGGCATTCCTTTGCTCTTCAACATAAGTTGGAAGCAAACCCATAAAAAAGACTCACAACACACTGGTCTCCAAAAATCGAGTCTCCTTCCAATCGTGAAAACAATCTCGGATTCTAACCGCCCATCCTAAGAACAAATCGCTTTTTGCTACCTTCTAATTATAATTCCTGGTAGAGATTATCAACAGTATCAGTTGACTGGGTGAACAGCATAGAAAAGGAAATCATCAATCATGTTTTTTGCAGTACTCGTTACGGTCATTCCTTATTAACTCTTGGCTTGGTGGTCTCTGATATCCAACCTGCCGTTATTTACATTCAAATTCGGCCAGAATATATTACGATAGGCGCTTTATATGGAGCGAAAATGTACACATTTTCTTGATCGGAGAATGTCGATCGATCCTTGGCATTTCCAACTCGTTATCGAAAATTTTGATACCGGCTCTCTTCGGCATCTTTTTTTCTTCAAGGTGAACTGATTCCTAACAATTCAACGATGTTGTTTTTAATTCCTGCC